>CM028927.1:11540000-12140000 GCA_016801845.1 Polydactylus sextarius
AGGTAATGTATCTATTCTGATACCCTTCCTGCCCAATTAGATTACATAAAACAAGACTGAATAAGTAATGAAATTAATGATTTGCCTTTATGTGATAGCATGCAGTGTAAAGCAGACAGGAAGAAAGTAGGAACTCTGCCTCAAAGGTCCACAGCCACATACACAGATTGACGAAGCTGTGATAACACACTCAGCATATTTAACCTCAAAGGCCATCGGGACACCCTGTGATGGATTTATTTTCTATTGATCTTAACTTTATAATACAATACTCATATGTTCATTAAAAGAGCTATAGGTTGCTGTAATCATTCATCTTGTCTAAAATGTTAATTACTTCTTTATTTCTTTCTTTCTTTTAATTCTCTATAAAAGATTCACAGTTCTCATGTGCAAAAATGAATTCTATTGCTCTACTCTGGTATAAGGCTCCAGTTCTCTGATTGGGTCAAATCAAGGGAGAAGCCAAAAAGTCATGTATTGAGGTGTTTTTGTCCAGTTCTGTGTCCTGGCAACAAACCCTAATGTTATTGCCTGGAAGCAACCCTCCGCAAGGAAGAGTTGCTATGGTGGCCTGTAGAAACTGAACGAATTAATTACACTAAAATGACTTGAATGTTGGACGATAACCACTTGATTTGGCTAAGAAGCCGACTGTTTGGCTAAGACTTAAGAATGCACTTGTGAACAAAATGAGGACTGTGGACGCTCTCGTTCTCTGGCCAGGGATTTCTCTGCTGACTGTATCAAAAGGAGTGATTACAGCAACAATGATTACAATTACTCTTTTGGCTTGATTACTATCATATTTCATTCTGTCTCATTCCTCTTTACAGGTGGGTAGCGTGGTGTCATTTCAGTGCCAGCCAGGTCATTTGATTCAGGGCTCCTCATCTAGAACCTGCCAGCCTGATCTGACGTGGAGCGGGACACAACCCGAATGCATACGTAAGAAACACACATGCGCATCTAATGGGCATGTTAACTTCTGACCCATTCATCCTGATTGTCTGTCAGACTTGAACTCAAGTGCAAAAATCCCCTCTGCACCCTCCAGCCCATGCCTGTAAGCAGCCAGAGACCGTGCTCCATGTGGATGTGGTGGGGATGGATCTGCCTGGTTTTGGCTACACCTTAGTGTACAGCTGTCAGCATGGCTACTTCCTGGCGGGGGGCTCTGAACACAGAGTCTGTAAGAGTGATGGCACTTGGACTGGAAAGATGCCTATATGTAGAGGTAAATGGATTGCTACCCTGTTTTTTTTGTAATGTTATGTGTATGTCAACCACATTGATTAATGATTGTATTCAGAACCATTAGCTTGAGTGAACAGGTAGGAGTGTTGAGCTTGTCTTAATAAAGGACACTTTGTCAACAAACACACCAGGACAGAGCTGCCATCTGTAATAGGGTGAGATTTCCTAGCGGGTGGTCAGCCCATGGACTGGTGGTGAGTCTGGCAGTGCTGATACAAGAAAGATAAAAAATATCCCACAGTGCTTTATCCGTTTGCTAGATTGTCCAGCCAGGTGAGGTTATTTTCAGTTTTACTCCCCTTCAACTTTAGTATATACAACAAAACAGCTTCCTGTTAGGAATGACAGGTTGCACTGATGCTCTCTGATCATCTAAGTTGCCTTTAATGTACATGAGAGCTATTACATACCTTTTATCTTATCTTTTATACATCAGTATAGAATACTCAAAAAGCCAAAAGATTTGCACCTTCATCAGTGTAGCGGCTCCTCTGCTTCACAGACACAGTCTGAGAATCACTATCATTAAATTATCAGTTTTTACATTTCATATGTGTGGTTTTTATGCACCCCTCAGCCATACTGACATCAGTGTTAAGATTATAAATATTCCATTTCTTATGTTGGAAACAGAAGGAAACACACTATTCAGTGTTCTTACCACCAGGTCTATTGATTTGATTGTATCACAAAACATTCATAAATCCTTTTGCAAACAGCAAGGTGTAGATTTGAACTTTTCCATGCAATGCCCATCTGTGCAGTATTTTGCAGCAAAAAAAAAATCTTTTTTGTCAAAATTCATTCTGTAAGAAATGTTAACAGCTGAAGTTGTGAGGCCTCTTTTGTGCAGGAAAAACTGCAGGCTTCAATTTTCAAATCATTCCACCAACGCTGTCAACCTGCTGTCAACCTGCCCTGAAGTAGCCTTCAGAATTGGAGCACTCTCTGATCCAATTTGAGATTCTAGGACAAATACCCTCTCACTTGCTTTACCTTTACTTGTTGGTTACATTGGCTGCATCTTGAGGTAATGACAGATGCTGTTCAGAATTGTCTGAAGGATTTAATATGCACTGTGTTTATTGGCCATGAACCCTGCACCGCTCTGCCTACAGATAACCATTAAAGAGGTTTATTTTGAGTGACTCCTTTCAACACTAGTCTTAATCACTATGCACATATGTGAGTAATAGTACTCAGAACTGCATTCTAATTTGGTAACTCATTAGCATAAAGCACACTGTCCCCTGGATAAACCAGGTTTCTTAAGACATGAGCTGGTGGACCTGTAAATTAAACAAGAGACAAACTAAAATATTTAAATATTTTTCACATTGTGTCCCTGTGGCTCTGCTCATGTGTTTTAATGGGGCACCTTTCAAACTCTGTTTCTATTGTGTGTGTAGCTGGAGAGAAGAAGAAACCAGTGAAACCGGCAACAGGAACTCCAAGCCCAAAGCTAAACGGTCAGTTCTGATACAGTCTTTTCTATTTCAGGCTAGCTTATCTATTCTGTTTTGGCCTGGTTTATCCTGTAGTTTAACACATTCTGCTCTGCTCTTTTCTACTGTGTTCAGTGCTGCTCCACAGTGTTGTTCCTCTTGTGTTACTGTCGATTTTATTGTACTGCTTTCCATCGCAGTTCTAAATAATTAATTTTACCTCACTAGACATAGAAAGGTAAAATAACCATTGTGATCCTCTGGTCTTCGGTCTGCTGTCCTTTTGCTCAGTTCTCTATCTTTCAGTTGTGCTCTATTCTGATCTGCCTTATCATATAGCTTATATATATATATATATATATATATATATATATATATATATATATATATATATATATAGCTCAATAACTCTTTCTTTTTAAAATCACATTGATAGAGTAAGTCATGTCTGTGGGAGAAAGGCAAATAACAAAAACAAGTTTAGCTGATGCTTCTTGTTTGTGTATGCATATTGAGTTTATGCATGATATGTTGTGGTGTAAATAGAGAGAAATAAATAAAGAGTTCAATCAATAATGCTGCATAACTTTGAAATTTAAGTGTTAGCTTTGTAGACCCATTTTAACCCCTACTCTATTCCATTCTCTTCTGTTACTGTTTTGTTTCTCAATTTCTTCTTCTTCTTGTTTCTATTTATGTCTGTCCTTTTATATTCTGTACTATACATTTCTGTTCTATTTGAATCTGCTATGTTCTGTTCTCTTCTGCTCATCTCTTCTCTTTGGCTTTCTTGTGTTGTTCTCTTCTGTTCTGTAGTTCCTGATGACGTCTTCGCTCCTAACTACATATGGAAAGGTTCCTATAATTACCGTGGGAGGAAGCAGCCCATGACACTGAGCATCACCAGCTTCAACTCCACAACAGGGAGAGTCAATGTTACCCTGAGCAACGGCAACATGGAACTGCTCCTATCAGGCATGACACATTATGATTAATTATACCTCATGTATACCTGCTGCATATACAGTACTTTATATATGGTGTGACATGGCATGAAGGGACATATGTCTTTATGCTACAGCGTTACATGACACTGTATTGATCCGCTTCTGACATAGTAAACACTCAGTACTAGCTATCAACACTTGTACCAGGCTTGTACAAGGCTTTAGATTATTTGTGCTACTTCCTAAAGGCTGATTATCGGTATCTAAACTTCACTACTTTCCCAGGGCTGTGTGCTCTCACTGTGTTTTACCCCTGAAACTCAAATATACACAAACATTTATTCATACACAGACCTCCCAGGATTCTACAACAGCGTCAGCGGGGGGTTAAAACCCTATTAAAACATAAATCCTGTTGAAGCTAGAATCGGTTCCTGGAGTGAAAGAGAGCACAGACACCATATCACATAACTATGTAGCTATCAAACTTTTAACATCCATCTTCCGGCTTAAAGAAGCAGCTTTAAATCAATAACATCAAAACCCGCATTCACGTAGGCACCAAAGGACCAGCTGCCTAAAATGTGTATATTTTTCTTCTGAAGGTTTTCAGGAAGACTTTACATTTTCCTCACCCAGGCACTCTATTTGAATGAGTCGTCTAACATTTTTTTGTTTGTTTGTTTGTTTCTGAGTGAAGTTTGAAGATGAGATCAATCTTGGGTCAGTATATTAAGGGTGATGCTGGAGCCAAGATGTGTTCAATCTAGATTTACATAATAAATTAACGTTGGTAACAGTGTGATTGGCTGTGCCCAAAAAATATATGCCTGCCAACACCTCTAAAGCTGTCTTAATTATGCTTTGTTTTATACAAATTATTATCTGTGATATTATGAAGTTAAATTTTACATGAGAGTTGATTTTTGTTTGAACAATTTAAAAAAAATCATCTGTCTCCAGACTTTACTCATATATTCTTAAATCATTGTTAATTTTATTTTACAGCTGCATAATAATGAATTTTGTCTCTCTGTTCTGTCTGTGTTGATATATACTTTTTGAGCCATTGTGTCATTCTACTCTAACCCAGTTATTAACTGTGTTCTCACCAGGAGTGTACAAAGCTTCTGAGGCCAGGTTGTTACTGCTGATGTACCAGGTGAACTATGTCAACCAGGGAAACCAGCTTAAAGATTCTGCCATCTCTCCAGCCAAAATCATAGATGACTCCTGGACCATGGATGGATTTGTAAGTTTCATTGGAGCAATGGAGGAATTACCTTAATTAAACTCACTAGAGCGAGATTAATTTAGAAGGATTACAACAAAATGTCACATAAGAAATGCTTCGTGCTGTACTTAGTCAAGATATGTTTTAATGTGTTGGTGAAGCAGAGGTAGTATCTACTCTCTTACATCTTCACATGATCATTAGAACATGCTGGTAAATACACACCGTTATCTATTCATGGATGACCATGTACTAAAATTATAATGAAACAGTGAGTTGAATATTTATCATGAAGTATCTGCAGGCTGAGTCTCATAAACTTCAACATAACCACTTATAGTTAAATTAAATTAAATTTCCAGTCAAATTTCAGACATATGTTTTGAATTTGTACATGTTGTATGTGTTGTATATGTGTTGTATATGTTTTGACTCAGTGTCTCAATCTGTCTCTCCTGTCATTTCTTCTTTTCTTCCTCAGGTATCAGCAGAACCTGATGGTTCTAGCTATGTATTCCAGGGTTTCATTCAGGGAAAAGACTATGGACAGTTTGGACTGCAAAGACTAGGTAATTCTCTCCTACAGTAGGTTTAATACCAACTCTGATAAATACATTTATCCAAAGTCACTTTGGATTATAAATCATAAACACAAAAATGGGGAATATTGACCAGGGAGCCTCTTTTTGCTGGCAAATGGACCTTATTGCTCACACTGAGTGATGCCAAATTCACCAAGAGCCTGACCAAACATCTGACCACATCAGCTCATCTGCATAATGTCAATAAAATGAAAAAATCATTATGATCCTCAACTATTGCCCGACCAACCCTTTGCCACTTACCAGCATCCTTTATCTAGTACAGTTCTACTACAACTATTAATACTATAAAGTGGAGATGTAGCAACAAAGCAATGGTATTACAGCTGTAATTCTCTTATCAAGTCATCCAAACCAGATGTTTTTACAATGACAATGACTTTTCTTGGGTGTCACAGGTCTGAATATGTCAGAGAGTCAGAACTCACCACCCCCCCAGCTTGGTACCAACAGCAGCTCTGTGGCCATCGCTATACTGGTGCCTTTCTTCGCTCTGATCTTCACTGGTTTTGGCTTCTATCTTTACAAACAAAGGTATGTGCTAAAAAAACCCTATCTGTTTTCCCATTGACGTGCATTTCCTGTGATAAAAGGAATAGATCCTGTCAATGCATCATTACCTCACAATTGTTTTATTGTTTGTTTGTTTGTTTTTTCATCATTGTGGTACAAAAATATAAAAAAGGCTTTGGTTTAAGAAGCTGTCTGATTCATAAAAACACTACCTGCCTCAATGGTTTGGTTGCTGAGAAGCTGAGAGACAAGTCATTGTCTGTTGCAAACTGTGCTGTAAATTTATTCTGTTTAGGGGGTGGTAAATTAAAAATTTCACTGATATGATTTAAGCACAATTGACTAGTGTTCACAGTTTTAATAGATGCAGATAACTTCTGCTGTTAACATCTTTAGAAAAAAATCACTGAAGGAATTAGTTTAGGATGAGCTGATTGGAATCTCACTAGTTTTTCCTAAAACGCATAATACACTCCTCTGATCCTTCCTTAAGCTTGTTTATTCTTTTATCTTTTCTTTTCACAGAACCACACCAAAAACACAGTACACAGGCTGCTCAGTCCATGAAAACAACAATGGCCAGGCTGCCTTTGAAAACCCTATGTACAACACCAATGCCAAGGCTGTGGAGGGGAAGGCTGTTAGATTCGATCCGAATCTAAATACTGTCTGCACCATGGTCTGAGGATCAATTATCCTCACTTGAACTTAATGACTCAGATATCAAATGGGACCACAATTGGTATGAGGCTACGGAGCGGAAAGCCGCATGCGTCGACTCAAACGTCAACGTCGTCAGCGACATGGTCTTTACATTGATTACAAAAGACCTCTAGTCCCAGTTCAGACACCTCATCTCCCCAAGCAGAGGGAAAACTGTCCACTCGAAACCGAACCTCGTAATGGTTCATTTTACTAAAGGCTTTTTGTTTCCGCAATTGAAGTTTGAACAAATGTGAACACAAAATGTCAACAACAACCTTGACAAAACACATGCAACGCAGCCGGTGTAAAGTCACAGTGAGACGTGATCACCAGATGAAAAAAGTGGATGCAACCCTACGGAAAACTATTCTCTTTCTCTAACCCCAAGACTCAGCTGGTCATAGATAGTTTGTAATTCGATTCCGCATCAGACACAGCCATTATAGTTCAGTCTCTTATTTAAATTGACTCACTGTCTCTAATAAAAGTAGTAATGATG
The DNA here is from genome assembly GCA_016801845.1 of Polydactylus sextarius. Taxonomy (NCBI): domain Eukaryota; kingdom Metazoa; phylum Chordata; class Actinopteri; family Polynemidae; genus Polydactylus; species Polydactylus sextarius. The sequence goes on from CM028927.1 coordinate 11,547,203, forward strand.
AAGCCATGACCTACAAGTCAAACATCATGACATTCTACCATAACCCAATGCTGAATTTTGTACTTCACACAGAGCTATGTGCTGAGATAGGGACCCAGTCTCAGCTGTGTGACCATTAGTCCCTGCCTGGAGAGAGAGAGAGAGAGAACACATTATCAGTGCTCTGGCCGTGGTTATACATCACAGAGATAAACTGCACTACAAAAATGGGTTGATCTCATTTGTAACATGTTGTCTCCCCATACTATACTGAACAAATACTTAACTGTGAGGAACACAGAAGCAAAGCGGCCACAGATGGGGAGATGTGACATGAAGCGGATGTTACAAAAGACACTGTGAAGCAAAGAAAACTGTCTCTATCGAAATGGGTTCATCACATGACAGTAAAAAAGACACTGTCACCAGCAGAGCATCAGTAAACCGGACTGACTAGTTGTGGACAGGAGCCTATTTCTAAAAAAAAAAAAAAAAAGACCACGGAATATAACAGCCTAGCCACCAGACAGGACAACCTCCCGTCTCCATGACAACTAGAGGCTGGTCTTACTAGTCTCTTGTCTTTTTCTATTAAAAAGGAAACTAAAACAGCTAATGCTAGCAGACAGTAGCAAAAAAAAGTTGCTGTGAAAAGACACTAACTCCTAAAGCAAAGGGTAATGGCAGCCCTGGAGACAGAGCTATAATCCTCACTGAACTGGGATTAGAGCGGAGGAAATCTAAAAGGAGTCTAAAGGGGGACAAGTACTAACAGAACAGATGAGAGGAGACTGACTCGTCTAATGGATCAACTGTTTCTTCCCATCCAATGGAACAGAGAGGAGGCTGAGAAGATGGAGACAAACTCTAATTCAACTGGAAATACAGTAAGCGAGTCATCAAGAGAAACGATGAGATCTTAAAATCCTAACACAGCAAATCAGAGCCTGTCTAACCTGAAATCAACTACTGAGAGAGGTTGGCCCTACCCTCTACATAATGAATGAGAGCAGACAGAATTTGGCCTTGAGGAAAGATGTTCCTGATCCTGTGAATTTTAATGGATTCTGATGAGAAAGATGCTGAATGGATACAGAGGACTCTGATGGACTAACAAAGAAAAAGACTTTGATAAACAGAGAAAGCTCTGGCACTAAAGCACATTTTACAGAACCACTACCTGTCTATCCACTGAGAGACGGACTGACACAGGGACAGACAGAAATGTTAGAAAGGAAAGTGACGGGATGAATGACAGGCAGAGAAGATGACAGGTACACACACACTTAACAAAAATCTGGAAAGACAGAGAGTAGACAAGTGGCATTAAGTCTAAAAGTTAAACACTGGAGGAGATTGAAGAAAGACAAACAGGGTCTTGACATTGTTGCAGACATCGTCCAATGTCTCCACACCACAGACAGACAGACTTACAGGCCTATAGATGGACAGACATAAGTTGATAGACAGGCTTAAAGAAAGACAAACAGGGTTCCAGCCCTACGACTGTGGACACAGTTCCACTGTAATCCTGCACTCTGCGAGTGCTTATCTTCTTTCTTTGTTATTGCTGCAGAATCTTCTGATCTGTAAATCTATTGCATATATATTCTGGAGCATTCACCACCTATATTTTTGTGCTATATATTTACCACTGGGGAGGGGCTGAACAGGAAAGACAGATTATAGCAGAGAGTTTTTAGAAAAAAAGAAAAAAAGATATAAATATCAGAATGAAAGATAATACAACTTATGTGCTGTTCACAGACATCACAGACAGTATTTTGGTTCCTTTGTAACATGGAATTGGTTTGTTTTTAATTTCTTGTGTAACGTGAAGATACTTGCACCATCGCTGTCTTTCCCACTGAGGCAATCATGAGTGTCAGCGGTACTGTTGTTGTCATTATTGTTGAGAAGGTTTGCCAGCAACAATCATGCTGTTTAAAGTTAATGTCTCATTAAACATTTACCACAGATGGCAGATTTCTAAACCATTAATAGAGCGAAGTCGTGCTATGGTTGCCATTTTTCTGCTTCTTCAATCGAGCTGTTGGCTACTACAGATTCATAGCAGCACGTTCTATAATTGTCACCATTACAACTCAGACAGCATTTTAATGATCAGTTGGAATAACAGCGCAGTTTTCTAACATAACTGGCAAAGTAATATGAAGCCACAGAAATTTGCACATCAAAACTCTTGAACCAATTTTTTTTTTTTTTTTGTTTTTGTTTGTTTGTTTATTTTTATCTGCAGTAAACAGCCTCAACACAGAGGCTCCAGTTCTTGGAAGAAACTTGTTTGATTACATGTGGCCAAACTCTTATCCAGCTCTGACTTGAGTCTTAAAGTTAATGTTTCCATTGACTTTTACAAGGCTGTGGTAAAAATAATAATAATAATTAAAAAAAAAACAAAACATAACACACAGTTGTGGTGAAAGTAATATTTCTAATGATAAAGGTGATAATTGCTGGTGAACTGCCCAACATGTAGTTTGTGGATGACGACCCCATGCACATGTTTCAACCCACATTGAACGTTTGTTGTTGTTGTTGTTGTTGCTGCTGCACTGACAAAACCAGTTGATGGAATCAAAAGTACAGAGAGTGAATCTGATTTGTGAAAAGTGGTTTTTAGGGTGTTTTCAATGGGTTTGTTTGTGAACTATTACTAAGATTATGATCTCATCAAGTTTTAACTTTGTTCATAAAAGGCTAAAAGACAAGATCTGTAAATTTTAGATTTAGAAGATCCATGATCATCACAACTTCGTATCATCCCCGGTTTGTATAACATGGACTGATCTTTTCAAGTTCAAGTTTCTTTCTGTGTTGATGATGTTTTGTCTCCTGAAACAACGTGATACTGTCAGAGATCATGGGACTATGTTTTAATGTCTCTAATTTGCTCTATTTTCAAGCCCTTCATTTCAGGTTTCAAAACAACAAAACTTTGTACTACCTTTGGCACTTACAAAGTGTGTGGAGCAGGAACAGATTTATTTTCATGAACTTGTCACAGTGTTTTGTGTTTGTATATTGTGTCCCACAAAGCTAAATTGAATTTCAGAAACACTAGCTTTAAGATGTACTGACAATTTGGGAGACATTGATTATTGAGTAAATTCATACGTTCATATGTGATCAAGGCCATTTAAAATCACCACTCCTTTCATTTATTTTTATTTATTTAATAGAAATAGCCTTATTATCTCATAGCAATGTTCTTTGACCAGTAGCCATTTTCACTCATTTTTGCTCACTTTGTTCACTTTTCTAATGGTTTCATGTACCATCAGTGAACCACTGCTCATATTAAAGATGATGTTTGAGATTTTGGTTAAATCATGAATCCATGCACTATTAAATTCTTTTATTCTAAGGGTTGGTTCAGAAAATGCAACATTTATCATATCTATGTTAATTGGTCCCAACAGCATGAGTCACTGTTTTTCAGCTTTTTTCTTTTTTTTTTTTTTTTTTTTTAGATTCTGGTCTAGAGACTGTATTTCGTGAATTTTGGGTCCCACACATGATGAATACCAGTTGTTTTTAATGAGCTTGGGGGCCAGGGAGAGCAGGAAAATCAGACAGAAAAAAAAAAAAAACATCTACTTATGTTTTAAGAACCCCTGGTGGTGTCATGACCACAGGCACCAAGTGTAACCAGCTGACAGAAAACTCCTTTTAACGTCATAACTGGCGACGGTAGCTGTGGTTTCCTTGTTTATCCACATAGGAACTGTCCCGCTCCTGCATCACCATGGTGACACTGTTTAATATTACAGTTTGGATTGTTGCTGTTTTTGTTGTTATTGCTGTTGATATATTTTTTTTTTATCATTATTATTATTATTATTTTCAGTATGGATCTGACACAGTGCCTACCAAAAAAAAAAAAAAAAAAAAAATCATGGGACCCTCCCTTCAATCTGTCATGCGCGCACACACAAACACACACACACACATGCTCTTTCACATAGATGCAAATGCATATATAGAAACCTGTACCTGCTCCAGCCCTCCCCTTCACCTGAAATCTGTTTTTTTTTTCTACGCTTCAATCTATTTTGCCACAAGCTTTTCCTACTGACTGACCGCAATAAGACCCATGTGATTTGAAAGACTTAAAGCCGTTCCTGCCTGGGGACATTGGAAATATTCACCATTTGAAAAAAAAAGATGAAATATAGAATAAAAAAGTGTTTTGTACAGAAATATATTTTTATGATGAAATTATTTGTAAAATGTATGAATCTATTATGTAAATTTTCAATGCAATGTAAGATTAAAAAAGGCTAATTGCTTTTGTAAAAAAAAAAAAAAAAAAAAAAAAAATCTGTGTCGTCCTTTTGTCTGCTTTAAATGACTTTATGCAGCCTGGTATGTTGTATGAGTGGAGTGTACACCACATTACAAACCACACATTATAAATATACTGTGTGTGAGAGATTATGTCTTGGTATTGTAAAATTAAAATTTATGAGTTTAAATGTGACTGGAAAACAAGTTTCAGAGTTAGGGACGGGTCATCCTGATGGCACGTGTGTATAGGATATGAGATAGTTATGGTGTAGCTATCTCTTCCATTATTTCAAAATAGAAGTCCTTATCATTGGGAAAGCAACATTATTTTGTGTTGCTGTACCAGTGACTGTTGGTCTGATTTCCTGCCACAGCAGCAGGTAATGGGAAAATAAAATAGACAGTTTTCATGTAGAGCAGATATTACAATCCTTTAGTATATATATATATATATATATATATATATATATATATATATTTGTGTACAAATGTTGCCAGTTTTTCAATTTGCAAACCTGCCAGTGACTGAATGTGTCTTACCAATATCCCCTTTGTTGTAATTTTACAGCGTGAGCATATTCTGGTCTTAACCTCGGTCACTGCATTCAAACAGAGCACGTCGACCTCTACAACCGCCTGCAAACCCTGAACATTTAGTTCAAACAAGCTCGGTCAATATAAAGGGAAAATGAAAAGAGCAAAGTCATGTTAAGATATCGAGCATGATTGATTATGTCGGTTAAGTTGATCTCATTGGTGAGCCGATGAAACATCTGCTACTGCTGCTAGATGTTGACCTGTTTATTTTATCTTCCTACATGTCAATAGGTTTATAGAGTTGATTAAATTAATCGAAACCCGTTTATTTCTCCATGAATATTCCCCCAAATGATTCATCTGGTTAAAGGGAACAGACAATACAGGAGCATTTTTTAGTAGGTGAACAGCGGCTGCTCTGTATTTCTGTAATAATGGGCTGTAGCTTTAGCTTCTTTAGCGAATGAACCTATTAAATACATTTAAGATTATATTCTATTTAATCTCTACATCATTTCCTCTTTATGCATGCATAATGTGCATACCCCTCACGTACCTCTCCACTGCTGGAAACTAGAATAGAGAATTTTTCAAACAATACACATTAAAGCACGACATGGCTACAAAATGTCAGCAGGAAAAAAAAAAGTATGAAAAGTTGATGATTTATGTGATAATGTCAGAAAAAACAACACTTTAACTGTCAACACATAACTGATCATTGTGGCATTTCAGTAGACAGAGTGACAGAGTGTGTTGTCATGAGGCAGATTAAAACTTACATTCAGTTATGTTGTGAATTAATTCAGTTTTTTTTTTTTTTTTTTGCATCATTACCATGGAAAATGGACTGAAAAGAGAACAAAAAATAAATTCACTCACTGTAACGCAGAACAACTTTTATATGAATTTCAGTGCTCTCTGTTGGTGACTAATAGAAACAACGACAGCACGAAATATTAAATTAACTGTATTTAGTACTGTATCTGTACTGCTTCAGAATATTTTTAATCATAATTTTATTCCAACATAATTTAAACATAATATTGTTTTTGATTGTTTCTCGTTGTTTTGAATATATTGTCAATACTGATGTGCACACCTTTGTTAAAAAAAGAAAAAAAGAAATCAAGCTGCTCAGCTACACGACGCCAATAAAATAAACAGTTAATTGAAATTAGATTTAAATTAATTTGATGACGCCACTCCCACGTGGCAGGTAAACGGTTAATATATTATATCTATATTTAGATTAGTTGTTGCTGTAAAGAGACATTGAAGACCGTCCCGACAAAAAAAAAAAAAAAAAAATGAATATAAGTTATAAGTGAGAGGCACAAACTTTAGTTAGTTCGTTTAGGTTTTTATTTTCAACATGTCAGTGTAACTACGTCACAAAGGCGACTCCATGAACGTGTTGCTAGTTAAGAAAAACAAGAGAGACGCAGGTCGCGGCCTAAATGACCTCATGATGAACCACGACGCCGACTATCCGCTGTCACACACTTCTAGGTGGATGGACTCCATAAAGTTTTCATATCGTCGAAATGGTGAGTCATTTTACTGTCATTTTACTTTACATTTTACTGCTGTTTCTCGCTAAAATTGGTTCTGTTTGCTCGCGTTAGCTGTCACACTGTCGCTACTCTCTGCTTGTTAACATCCTCATTAACTTCATGAACTCGTCTTTAACTTAAATATTCTTCATATGGGTTTACGTGTAAGAAAACATGCCACAGGATAAGTTGAACTTGTGAGAAAAGTCTCAATTAAACTAAATTCAGGTTTATATTTTTGCTCAGTCAAAACTAATTTAAACAGAGGAGTAGGAGAAGTTTAACAACGTGATTTAGAGCTTTTATTGTGACAGTCACTGCCATTTCACTTCCACTTGGCCACCACATCCAGTTTGGCAGTTTTCATCTGGGGCCAGTATATTTGACACAGTTCAAGTTTTATTCAGCAGATTAATTCAACATGATCATTTTTATAAACAGACCCAGAGAGACCTCATCCTTCGTGTCCTTGTTCCAATTTCAATTCCAGTCTCATTATGTAATATTATATAGTTTAATACCCTTTTCACTATACATACAACTGCACTGATTACCATATCAGTCTTGATGGCTGAGCTTCTTTACATTTGCCTTTCAAACATAGAAAAGTGGAGCAGAGCCGACAGTGAGAAGTTGAGCGTAGTGGAAGCTCGTGAAAATAGGTTTGAATGAACCATGATTGCCTGTGTCTATCACTCTCGCTCACATGGATAATTTTTCATAAAATAGGCAGAAATATTTTCCTAATTTCACATTTGTGTAGGACAATTTGGCACCAAACTCATGCTGATATGGTGACCTCAGCACCATGCTGTTATGTGGGAGTTAAACATGTTGTCAGGATGAGGGAGTTGGGCTCTGGTACTTTGAAGAGTTATGTTTGACAGTGATTGTAAAGCTGCCTGGAGAATGTTCTGTCTCCCTGTTGTTGAATTTACTATTCCAGCTCCTTATCAATCCAAGTGAGCATTACTACTGTTTTTAATCTATCTATCATTAGCATTGTGGTATTGAATCTTTTTGCAATTGTTGTTTACCTCATGTTTTTATTAATTTAGAGGTCCAGGTGAGACCTAAAACATGTAAGCCTATATATTGATCACTGAACAGTAATATTATGTGGCACAATACTGATAGTTGTTAAAATGTGAGGTTTGTTTGCGATCACCTTTTACCTTTATACTTTACTGGTATCATGTTACCACTAGATGGTGCCATGTTACCTCTGTAAATTCTGTGGGTGACCTGCTGCAACAACAAGATGTTCTCTTACCTTTAATTGATCTGAGATAATGATAGGTCATTTTTTCTGCAAACGCCAGTTGGTGTTTTTTTTAATTGATGCTGTTGTCTTGTTTCTGTTCTCCAATATGTTTCTCCAGTATGTATAAATGAGTATTGAAAATCAAGATGAGTAGAAATGGATGAGAGCAACAAGCCATGTCATTTTCCTTGTACTACAGCTAATGAAAGTAAATCTGCTTAATTTGCTCATTTATGTGATCATAGATAGGACAAGTTGACTTGTGAGCTTTGAGTTAAACAGTTCTCTGCCCATATTAGCATCTTTTCTAGCACATGGCGTGTGGAATAGATGATATGTATATACACTTATAAAGAGCCATCAGACTAGAATAGTTAGGAATATGGTGTGTTTGTTATTGAAATGCACTTGATGTGTAATTTGTATGTATAAAATATTTTTTTAATCAGAAATTAAACCTCTTTAGCGTCCGTGTTCTTAGTGATGTGATTATTCCACAAATTTGTTCTCTCAGGTCTCACTGTTATCCGGTCAGTGCTTTTTGCATTGATGGTTTAAGATCAGTAGATGGCGCCAGCAGACCTTTAAAGTATTGAATCGGTTGGCGCTTTGTAGGTCTGAGGACTAAAGGGCTAATGAAATCTAAGCAAAAGTTAAATGTTGTCTAATATATAACAGCTGAAATATTTAAACAGTCATTATCCAAATCAATACAAATTGAGCTTTTCCTGTTATCACTAAAGAAGAATTAACAAACGATTTGACGAACACGTAAACACATTAAATCTTAAGTATTGATGATGATGGGATGGGAAAACAATAAAGTTATTAAATAATGAGTAGATTTTAAGGTAAATTCTAAAGAAAATGAAGCCTAAATTATAGAAATATAAATGCTAAATACTAGCAAACAGCACAATGGTTATGGAAGCATGTTTTATTAATGAAATGGTTTAGAATCAAAGGAGAGAGGGATGATGTAGGCATTCACAGAAATTCCTGTTTTAGTAAAACATCCTGCAATTTTCCTCTTTAATTATGAATACTAAAGTGTTTCTTCAAAACAGAAAAAGTAAAGGAATGTAATGGGTTCTGGTATGATGTATTTGTTTGTATTGGGTTTTTACTGGCGATATATGGCCAGTAGATGGAGCTTGATGACCTTTGTTACCTGAATTACTGATTGTTGTACCTGAGACAAAAGCATAAAATGGCACAGACGGTGTCGCAGAACTTTGCAGTATATGTGTTACATAAATTAAATAAGAATTAACCTTTATAGTTTGTTACTCTGGGCTAATCATGGAAGATGAGGAAAAGACAAAGTAGAAAAATACATCAAATGACCCAGATTGTGTGTTATTTTAATGAAACTCTGCTCTAAGAATTGTTTTTGCAAATGTGACTGATTGAGGTAGAATAGCACAGAGACAACAATACGGTCCAGTTGTTTGTTTTTGTTTTTTTTTTTTTTTTTCCTATTTTAATTCAGTAATCCGTTTTGCCCTTTCTTTGGCCATGACAGTGAGGGGACAAAGAAGAACATTCAGCCCGCTGTGTGTTAGTCAAACTGGGACAAACTGAGGCTGCAGGGTCCGTGGGAAAGGATAATGATGTAGTGAAGCTCCTCGCGAAGTCCTTTCATATATGGAAGCCCTTGTGTAGCCATGTGAGTGTAGAGGAGAGTGTGTCGAGAGGGTAACCGCAACAAAGACAAAGACAAAAACCATCATTTGTCCCCGTGGCTGCACTAAAGGAGAGAAAAGTGTTTTAGCATCAGTTTCACATTGTAGATATACAGGATGTGTTTCTTGTCCTGTTTAGGATTTAGCTTTCTTTGATGAGTGTTTTAGTAAAAGACAATATAGCCAAACTATTGTAAACGAGTGAAAACAGAAAATGTACTATTCTAGGTTTTAAACAACTAAATGAGTAAAACACACTGAACTACAGGATGCATGTTTAGTGCACGGATCATGAAATGTTAAGTATGACAGTAGAACTTGTTTGTCTTCTCTTACTACTGGCTTTGTCTCGCATAAAGAGTCTCCCTACTTTTTCCCGTTTTCCTATTCCTGTAGATTCAATCTCTTTTCTCTTTATGCCCAGTCTTGCATCAATATCAGAATAAGTAAATATACTGTAAATATACCTTGTCAGCACAAACACACAGTCACACTGTCGTCAAGTGGATGTGAATTGCTGTTAAGAACAGTATGAGGTCATACAGCCTTGAGTATTGAACAGTATCGCTCTACAAATGTTCTGAGAATTTTTAGGAAAATGATCTCATTTACTATTTGTTTTGTTTTGGTTCAAAAGTAGAAACTGAGTAATATTTTTAATATTTTTGTCCAAATTACTTTGGAGCTTTGAAAGTCAACATTTAACAGTGGTGCAATTTAAACAATTGTCACTTTTTATTCTTTCATAAACTGTCACATTTAGTTCTAGAGTTAAGGCTTTTATTATTATTATTGTTATTATTATTATTATTATCCTCTCATTTGAAACAGGAACTGCTAAACAGTTTTCCTCTGATCGCCCAGCTTCCCGTAGTCTTTCTCCTGTGACAGAGAGCTTCCGTAGATTTGTCCAGCTTTCTGTCTTCGACTGCTCTCAAATCAATCTGGGATTAGGCTTGATTACACGGATACCCCTCTGGGACGCTTTATTTCAATGAATTAGTCAAGTGAATGAACAGAACTGCAACAGAACGGTATTTTGTACCAGCCACATAAATTATGCATAGTCTGTGGATATCAACCAGCCTTGATCATCTTTTTTATGGTTTGAATTCAGAGTGAGCGAAATTGTTAATTGCCAGCCTTGTCACATATAATCTTGGCTGTGTTTGATGTAAAACAGGGATACAGTCTATATGTTGGTTATTTATTTATGTGCTGATGGAGATTCTGTGTGTGTGATGAAATAGAGACCTAGATAAAATGTTTGTGTGATGTTTTATGCTATATACTTAATGCTGCACTCATGACAAACAAATACAGAAATGCATCGATTGTGAGGAAACCGGGGACTTTACATTTCATCTGGTATTAATAATCCATGTCTGTGCAGCATGTATACATATCCTTTTTTATGTATTCGTTTTTCTTCAGTTTTATATTCCATCATGCTCACAGTTCAGGTGACATTTCAGTAGTGTAAGATTAAAAAGTAATTGTGCAGAAAAGCTGCACCATTCAATCTAAAACAAATCTCAAAACGCTTTCAGTTGAATTTGAGTCGCTTCATAATGAATGATAAGAAGTGTTAATAGGTTCTAATTGAAGGTGACCACAAAGACAAGGGTTTATTCCAAGATGTGAGAAAGATGTAAATAAAGCCCAGTAACCGAGAAGGATACAAAAGCAGTTATACAAACGCATAAATCTTCCCAATGTGGAAATAATTCCGCTGATGGAATAATTACATTTGTAGGCATTCTTGAGTTACTGTTAAAAGCATCTGAATTTTGATATATGATTGACAGAGATGCATAAATCTGTGATCAGTGCAACCAGAGAATCCAGTCGTTCCGGCGGCTTGAAATATTTAAAAATGCAAATAGAATGCAACAATTTGCATATGGCAGTATTTAAAACCAGTGTCCTTGCCTAAAGAGGGGTTTGTTGCAGACAAAGAGAGGGATTATGGGTAGACACCCACCCGTGTTTTGATCGCAGCATCGCTGGTCAAGTCAGATCTCTGTAAACAATGGGCTGCTCAAGAGGCTTGATGGTGTGTTTAGTCAAACATGTACAGTGCGTTGAAGTGCTGTGACTAAATGAAAATTATCATCTGGCTTTGGGGCTTTTATAATAATATAATCCTGATCTTCTGTGTCCTTGAGATGAGGAAAGGCAAGGGTATGTGGAACTTTATATATTGTGTGATGCACAAAAAAGGCTTTTTGTATGACTGTTCTCAGTTACAGACAGACAGACAGACAGACAGACAGACAGACAGACATCTGCTCTTGGTCAAACTTCTCATTAACAGATGTAAAGTTAAGTACTTAACATACACTGCTTGCTGTGACCAATCGATTAGGATGAAATGCTCAGCCGTGTCCTACAGCAAGGGGCAACAATGTTAGATTAAATGCCGACTAGATCCTCATCAGGAAAAAAAAAAAAAATCAATGGTTGTTGTTATGGGGGAATAGTGTCCAAGGGGGGTGGGAGATGGAGGACTGTAGAGTCACTTTACATGGTGTGTCCTGGGCTGTTTGCACCGTGGCGCCTGCTCATATTGACCTGGACAGGAAGCCTCGATAAGGAGCAGAGAGAGTGAGAGAATTTGTCACCATAGTTGTTCTTCACTCGCCGTCGGTCTCCACGTTCACTTACACTGACTTTGGCTTTCTTAATAATAACTGAGCAAGGACACCAGAGTGTTGCCCTCTCACCATTCCTTTTTTTTGGTTTACAATTTATTTGGTAGTTATGATATGAAAAGCCTAGATTTTAAAAAAACTTTAAGGCAATGCTTTGGATCAATTTATTATAATTTGTGTACTTTCTTGCCTGTTGGAGGAAGAATAGGTTTACAGACCCGTATCAGTTAAAGTTTTGACTTGAGTTGATGCTGTAGGAAGACAACGGTAATTTCAGGCTGCTTTGAGCCTAAAGACCACAGTATGTAACAATCACTGTTGTGTTGGCAGCAAGTATCCTATGTCCTTTATTTCATGAGGCAAGAAATTGGGTCCTTCTGTCATAAAGCACTGTTTTAAGTTTTTATGCTCAGTTTTAATGCATATAAAGTGTTTCAAGGATAATGGTCTGTCCAGCAGCTGTTGACTTTGGAAAGCATCTCAGAGACGTCCAATTGCAGAAAATTACAGGGGATCCACATGGCGAGCAACTTGGATGAGGAGTTGCTCTGTACTGACTTATTGTGGGAGTTGCAGCAAACTTTGATTGGTCCTACTGTGACTACCCACAAACCTCATAAAGCTACTCTAAACCGCACTAGCACAATTTGCATTAGTCTAAAAAGATCGATTTAAGAGTTGAGTGATGGTTCTCAACTTCCAAATCTTTGGAAAGACTTGAACTAGGCATTGGAGAGCTCAAATAATCCACGGTTTACTGACCTCATGTGTTTTTTTATCGTCTCGAAACGAAGATGATTGAAGTTGTTCGGATTTCCAGTGTACTTACTTTTGTTTTTCCAATTTGAAAACCTGTTGTAAAACTCAAGGACAAACCAGTGAGTATTATGTGTTGTCAGGTTCAGAACGGGTCCAGGTTGATGTCTCCTTGAAAAAAACCATCTCTGATGGTTTTTAGTCGATTAGTTCCAATCTCCCATAAAATCTTTTTGGGTTTACCACCATTAACACCGCTAACGCGTGGAAATGCCTGTTGAGTCGTACCACACCACCATCAGCCAAGTGACATTTATGGTCTGTGAGGATAGTCTCCCACCGTTCCAGTGTTTGAACACATAAGTCATGTGTAGTAGCTGCTCGGTACTGCTTGTCATAATGTTGAGTCATTTCACCAAGTAGGCACAGCTCGCTGGGAAGCACTAATTAGGTAGCATTAAAACAAAATGAACAGAAAAAAAAAGCAATAATATTATTATGTAGCATACTGTCTAGTGTAACTGTGAATAAAATCTTTTTTCAACGTTTTGTACTTGCCAGGTAAAAGTGCTGTTCACAGAACAAAATGAAGACTCAGCAAATCAGCAGAAAGAGGAAAAAAAGACAGTTGCAAATCAAAATACTTTATTGCTGATGGCATCAAAAATTTCAGCACTGGAAGCTTTTCTCGGCTGTTCAACTCTACAGGCATTTTATGGATCTGTGAAAAGAACCTCTGGAGGTGGCCTGACCTCTGTGGGGTATAAGTCAACAAGTGAGGAGACATCAGAAATCCCTCTAGTGTCTCAAAGTTACTTTGTACCACGTCTCACACACTGTAAGAGGTGTGTTCACAGATTGAGTTTTCATATTCATATTTCATATTCCCGTTAGAAATAAAATGCAACCAAAAAAAGAACTGTTGAAGATTTTTTTTTTTTTTTTTTACTTTTAACAGATTCAGTCAAAACATATTAAACAAATCAACATATTTGCACTTACAGTAACTTGCATGGATCTAAAATCACATCAAACAGCACTGCCACCTGTGTGAATTGGTCCACGGTGGCTAAAACCATGATATATACTCTGTATTTGTTATTTTTGTGTTTTAACGGCAGTGTATCCACAATATAATTGAAAATGACCTAATTATTTTATTTCTTGGCTCTGTCTTTCTGATTCCTTCACACACACACACACACACACACACACACACAACGATAAACCCTTAATGCATTAAAATCTATAAAAAAAAAAATCCTTTATCATAACTCATTACTCAGACTGTTTATTAGAACTACTATAATCTACTTTAAGACGGTCGCACGTTTGAAAATGTATCGGCAGCTACTTACAAAATGGTGGGACTCTGGTCTCATCATCTCACGATGTATTTTCCTCTGACCCTGCTCCACACACCTCACACCCTCTCGACTCTCAGCGACTCAAGGACAAAGAGGGAATGACTTCACTGTTTTGCCGTCGTGTGTCTGGTGTTTCTGGGGCAACAGGGAGATTATTACTGCAGTGAGAGCCCTAGGTGCTGCTGGTGATGCCAGATAATTATGCATAAACAAACGAACCTCCAGAAAAGGTGTGCTGCCAAGGCTCCCGGGCCATATCAAATGGCAGAGAATGAACCAATAAGAATATGAAATAAGAATATGCATAATTAGAATTTTGAATTAGTAGTCAAAAACATACAACTAAATTATTCGGAGGCCTTGGCACATTTTCTCTTTTCTTGCCTTTTAAAAAAAATAAGTATTTTGTCAAAGGTTGATTGGTCCTTATCGCAGTTACAATTCTCAGTCGTTAGGCTTCATCTTCAGGTGTCTGCTGTGCAAAAATATGTTTTTCTATAATTGCACCCTGCATCCAAATTAATAAATACAGTTAATTTGATCAGTGCAACATGTAGAAATGAAATGAATATTTAATGTGATTTTATATACATTTAAAAAGTATTGACTTGATTTTAATATCATATGCAAGAAAAACCTATTTGCCTTTTTCATGTTTTTTTTTTTTTACTGGTAATTAAGGTCTCACATTGTACATGAGTGTTTAAACCTGCAAGTCAGCTGATGACGCCGCCGTGAAGTGCTTGTTAACAAGTGATTTATGAGTCTGGCTTATTAATGTGAGATTTCATTGATTTGTGGAAATTGCCCACTCCCCCCTCCCCCGGTTATTGTGTGCTTTTCACAGAAAGAAGTCGAGAGGTTGGTCAAAACTCATTTACTTAATGTTTAATGAGTTTTGTTATAAATCTCATTGACACAAACGCATGGACGAGGTCCGAGGAGGGAGAGGGAGAGAGACTGAATGATGCAGTAACACGTCCACACAAACAGACAGTGGAGAGGTTTCAAATGGCTGGAAAAATCCTTCAAATCATCTCCCTCTTCTCAGTACCCTGCAGTTTGTACCCGCCAATTTCCCGCACGGACTTCATGCTTTCTTTGTCCAGAAAAACTCTTCCTCTTCATCGTAGCGTGGGGGATCTCCAGATAAACCAAACGATAGGCGGAGAAGGACCCACTGGGGTGTGGGATTGCTTGTAGAGAAGCACCCGAGCGCTCGTCTGCAGGATTTGTTTGACTCGGGTAATTGAAAGTGTTTTAAACTATTATAGCAACTGGAGGGCTTGTTTAACTGTCGAGCTGCCAGTCAAGCGGGTGGGCCAAAAGCCCGAGCCCGTCAAGGCCTGTCAGTCAATGGAAACGAGAAGTGTCGGCTTAATGGATTTCTCCTCACCGCTCCGTCTACACACCCGGCAGAGCCAAGAGAGAGGGGGAAGGAAAAAAAAAAAACAAAAATCAATGCATTGTCATGTGTGAGTGTGTGAGCCATCAAACGACCAGGTGGATTGGAACTGTATTTTCCTTGTGTCGATGTTGAGATGCAATATGGGGAGTGAGGTTCTGGTTTGTGTGTATATGTGTGTGTGCATATCTCTGCCTGTGTGTGAACACTGCCTGTATCTCTTACACCATCGCGTGTGTGTGTGTGCGTGCGTGTGCGTCACCGTTGCCTAAGAAGAGCAGGCTCTCTGAGATACACGTCTGTCTCTGAGATAGACAGACGTTCTCTGCTTGTCTCCGGGGGCTTTTGTTGTGGTTTGAAGTGTAACGGGGGGTCACTCCACCTGCAACACCAGTTTGTTTTTCATCTCTCTACAGGTGAAAAACTATGTTTTGTTCACTTGTTCATTCTGCGGTTATACCCAGCACACACTCACCAGCACATGTGGATGATGTTCACCATTATTCACCCAATGAATCTGCCTTATTTAGACAATTAGATGTGTTTCTTGCTGTATCTGACAAAAATGATACAAGTACAACTCTGTTGATGGGCAGAAAAATAATCATTGTCAACTGTTGTGGTAATTGATTACATGTTTAAATTTGAATTTCTTGCCCGTTCCAGTAACAGATGATTCATTTATAATAAAAGTGATTGTCAGTTGCCGTTCTGTACATACAAGGACTATATGTGTATTATTTTTTTAAAATTTTTTAATAGATCCAGCCATGGTTTTCATAAATTATTTGTTCTAGGAAATATCATATCTTATGTTTTCCAGAGCTCAAGCATTACTTCTCCAGGTAACTTTTTCTTTTGTTTGATTATCAGTACAAAAGAAAAACATAGTCTGATTGCAGTGATAGAACCAGAAAAGCTGCAGAAAACCTTGAATAAGCAACTTTTTTTTTGCCATTTCTGGTTGATAAAGAAAAAATGAAAATGAACCATCTCGACGGTCAACTATTATCTTTAGTTTGTGTTTCTTTGTGTTAATCACAAATGACCACATAGAAGACGGCGTCGTGTATGAGGTAATGTTTGACGTCAAAATGTCACAAAACAGTGTTGCTTTCAAGACGATGTTAATGGAGGCCATTTCTGCCTGACACTGCACTGAATGATTGCGCTCATTAGTAGCATTGATATGTGTTACTAACCACAGAAATGTGAAATAGAAGCCACAGGCGAACGGACAGACAAAAAAAGAAAGAAACATATCACATTTAACCATTTGGTTTTGGTTTTTAACCGTGTAATTTCCCAAACTCTCCGTCTAATCTCAGCCTGTGTGTGAGCGGAGGGAAGTGGTCGGGCTGATTGATGTCTTTTCGGATGCTACACATTCAAACACAGACACCTTGCACACAACGTCCCACCTCGTCTCAGAGATATATTTATTTTATCATTTCTAGTCTTGGTTGCAGCAGAAAATGGCTGTTGTGGCACGTACCTTTTGCTTCATCTCAATACCACCTTGTGTGATTTATTGCCAGCAGATCCGGCTCCAGCGCCATCATTTTTAACCGCCCTGTCTTTTATCTCCACCATATGATCATATTAGCCACCGCCAAAGACTAACACAAGGCAGAAGGAGATGTCTGTGTTGAGCTAAACCAGACTACCCTCTGAAAGGCATCAAATCATTTCACCATGTTGAGAGCGAAAAGTGGTAATTATTTGTAATTGGGGCTTCAGATTTTTCTCTCACTCGTCTCTCTTTTGCTAAATTGGATGATTTCCTTTCTTTTTTCTTCTTCTTCTAGAAGGATGATAGATACCTCAGAAGGTTTGAGGGGGTCCGAAATTGAAAACAGTTTTTGTTCCATTGGAAATGTATTATTGTTAGTCTTCCTCTCTTTCACTTGCTCTCACACACCCTCTCTTGCACTTCCTCTAAGCTGCGGTATGTTTGAACGCATTATTACTGTGCTGCTAAATTTTCTTTACGCATGGCTGCTCTTACTGTGTTAATTGCACTATTTTAAATCACTGTTGTTTAATTCATACGTGTTTGTGTCTGAAATTGGATACCCCTTCGCATGGCTGGTAGTTTCTCCCCATCTCTTCAAGGCCAAAAAAAAAAAAGTCCATGTTTCCACAAGGATGAGTTGAATCTTCTCTTTTTGTGAATTTCAGTAGATGCTACATACACCATGTTGGTGCAACACTTGTCTTAATAGCGTTTTGTTTTTGAACTATATCATTTGTTTATCTACCTCGATGGATTGTTTTTGGAATAATTATCCTAATAGTATTGTCCATAGAAATGGGAAAAAAACATATATATATATATATATATATATATATATATAAAATCAAATGGATACTTGTAACTGTCACCCATTAGTTTTCTGTGAGTAATTCATCACACAAACACTAGAATAATCACTGCTACACGGTGATAGAAACACTTAAACTTCATGAAACTGGAACCAGCAAACGGCAAAATGTTGTTCTTTTATTTTTTTTTCTGGGGGGGAGTAACATCTTGTACCAATAATCCCATTTCTGTCTGAGCAAAGCCCAAGATGACCAACAGAAAATTCTAATTATAGTAAATCAAACAACTTATTCTAACGCTCAAACAGATGGTTTGGAATTTGCAATGCATGAAATGTACATAAACATTTGTAATTATCGCGAACGTGTCCATGTTTTAACGCATGCATAAATAATCAAATCAAATTTTATGGGATTTTGAGCGGGGCTTCTTTTTTCTTTTTTTTTTTTTTTTTTAAAAAAAAGACTAAGGCACAAATAAAATAATTGGTGTATTGCTCATCCTCCTGTGTTAAAAAATAAATAAATAATAAAGACAAGAAGATGAGGAAAATAGTGAAAAAGAATGTCTGACAAAAAGAACGGAAGGAAGGAAGAGAGCAAGAGACTTGACATGTGCTGGAGGAGTATTTCCTTCTTGTCTGACTGAATCAAGTAGTGGTGTCTCAGCAATTTTTTAATCGTGCTGTGGCATGGAATTCCTCTTGCTACTACATGTGAGCCTGTGTTTCATACATACACACACAGATATGCATATTAACACACACACACACACACAGAGACAGTACTTCTGAACAACTGACCTTGTGTAACGTTTTTAGATTATAAAGTCGCAGCTGAATAGAGGCAGACAGTGCTCAGCACTGGTGTGAAACTAATAGTGAAGAACACAGAGGTTTTACACTGAGTAATCCAATTTGACCTTGTCGATGAAATGATGCTCCATTGAATAACATTCCTCTAAGTACGGCCCTGGCAGAACATCTCATGACCCACTTTTAGGGTCTGAACTCCACCAGCTGAAAAACACTGCTCAGTGACATTCAAATTGGCTGTAAAAAAGAAAAAAAAAGAGTTAGAGATGACAAAAAGACTCAACTTTGTAAAAAAAAAAATCTCTGTGAATGTAGCACTAAAACATATTGCATCCATCTCATCTAATATCCCCTTTGGATGCTGGTGGTGCTAAAAAGTTAAAAGACATGAGAGTGGCAAAGAGAAAGTCTCCTTCAGAGGAAATGGGAATGGTTCTGTATATTTGATACACCGTATGGCTATGTGGATATCATTGTCTCACTCTCTCTCTCTCCCCATATGCTCAGTCTCACTTTTTCCTGTACGACTGTGTGAAGCTGAGGGTAAAGAGCCCACTGTGTGCTGCCAGCAGTGGAAACATCAAAAGGGGCTATTTGGCAGAAGTTGGGGGCCTGAGCACATAGGATTGCAGCAGGAATAACACGGGGTGAGATGTTATTATTACAAGGCTGATTTAGGACTATTATGGAGAAGCTCTGTGGGGGTTTCAGTGCTAACCACCCTGATACATGCACCACACATGCACAGACACACACATAAAACATACATAATTTACATATGTACTTCACTGGCGCGCTTTTATAAGAATAACTTAGAAAATACACATGACAACGTAGCATATGTTGTTGGCTTAGATTCCCAGTATGGTGGAAATACTGCAACACACACACAAACACAAACACACAGGACTTGGAGGGAGATAGATTCGTACACTCGGAAGGGGAGGGGTGTGAGGTTGTCTGACGGCGAGTAAATCACATGTGACAGAACCCAAACTCAGCCGAGGTGTGTCTCTTGACACGGTGTGATGGGGCGCGCCCTAATGCATTACTGTCCACCAGGGCTTCGTGTATGTGGATGCCTATATGTGTTTATGTGTCCGTGGATATGTGTGTATGTGTGTGTGTTTATGCATCTGGGCCCTTTTTACTGCGATGTTGTGAGCAGCCAATCATTTCTTCCAGTCTAATTAGCACACATGTAAATTCAGGGTAACCGTGGAGCTCATCCAGGGACAACCAACTGTGACATGGCAACTGTTCACCATAAGGGGGGTGGAGGGGTGACTCTGTATGTGTGACGTGTGTGTGTGTGTGTGTGGTTCAATGACTTTACACAAGATAATACAAGCGCAAGAGGGGTGTCCACTGCTGTTGACCAATGACAGCTAGTCTGTGTTGTCACAAGTGTTGGTTTTGGACCCCCACTGCCACTAACTATTTGACTGTCGACCACTGACCCTCCTGTTCAGGGCACCATCATCCCCACCAGCAGCCACCAAGCATATTTTAACGTCTGCTACGTATGTCAGACACACTGGACACAAATTAAAAAAAACAAACATGGATTAGGTCAGAGGAAACGTTAGTTGAATGTTCAGGCGATGACACAGGCTCCAAAAATGTGGAACTGCACTGTTATAATATTGTGATTTTCAGACGAAGAAATATTTCTTAGGTCCAGATCAGGCTACCTATTCAAAGACAACCCTTTGTTGGTTCTAAAAATCTGAAAACTAAAACCTTAAGATTTTTTCTGCCTTAAATTACACACACGCAGGACCTAGAGAGGGTACATATCACACCTGATGTAACAAGACATTGTTTCCTTGTCGACAGCGGGGGGAGGGGCAGGAAAGGAAGGATCAGAGGGGATAACGACAGGAAGAATAAACACATGAATAAATAACAGCAAAAGGCAAACAGAGCCGAGCCATCAGTCCGATTTGGCCGAGACTTGTCGCTCGCTTGCTCCAGTCACAGCTGGGAAATTCACGGTAACTTGGTTTGGTTGAGGATGGGGGGTGGGGGGGAGCACACTCCGAAACACTGGGCTCACCTCGATGTCGGTGGCGGCCAAACGCATGTGGCAGATGTCAGCATTGAGAGTTTTTTTTTTTTTTTTTTCCCCTCCCCTTTCCCTGTAGTGTTGAATTGCTGCATGTGTGTTTGTAAAAGGTAATAAAAGGTTAAATGTTGTGGAAAAAAAATGTAAGTGTGTTCAAATATCTGTTGCTATGACACTTGAAATAGCTGAGAGACATTGAAGTGGTTGAAACTGAAACATCAACGAAAAGGAGAAAGTGCAACCTCTGAAAAAAGTTTGTAAGTGCAAACACTGTTCACGTATCAGCTGAGTCTTTATATCGTAATGTGTAAGTCTGTCCCCAAGAAACTACTTTTCTTTTCTTCAACTGCACCGCTACAGCAATTACATTTGTAGGAAATGTAATCCCTCTGGCTTGAACACAACATTTTAGATTCTCCCAGACTTGGTTTGGGTGGATATCGAGTGTATGAGATTCATGACTGTCACAGCAGAGACATGGGTCTTCAGCCTCAGTCCCATTTGTGTTTGGGTTTTGGCAAAAAAATAAATAAATAAAAAAACAACTCTTTGGCTGAGGTTGGAGAGACACTGTGGTTTTGGTTAAATATAAGTAAACACATCACTTCTGTACTTAACCAGACTGATTATGTCGTAATTGCAGTATTTGCGGTTTGAAATAAACAAAAACAACTGAGTATCTTATAGTACGATGGTAGTCTTATCTTTTCAAAAAAAAAAAAAAAAAAAAAAAAAAAGAGGAAGAAAAACTTAGGTTTAATTTTTAGGCACAAATGGCAAAGATTCACAATAGCAAAATAAATAAATACATGTATTCTCGAGTTGGTGTTGGGCTGACAAATAAATAAAAGTAAATACATTAGCATGGCAAAACATATAATCCCTCAACTAACCTGTGATTGAATATTTGTATTTGTAGTCTGAAAGTTAAAGACCTTTTCACTTCCATAAGTTCTGTCTGCCTTATTGACCATCAAACTGTAAAATTCACAAGAAGTCACAAATACATCAGAAATGCATAATAATAAAGCTGAAAATAAGAACTTCCTGTACCGGAATCTGTGTGTGATCATTGAAGGATTTCTGTTTCTTGGTTATATGGAGGAAGAGAAGAAGTTGAGCAGACTAGATGACAGGAAGCAACACAGCAACTTATTCAATCCCAGAACCCTTCATTTTCTAATTGCAGAGTACACAGCATCCACGCATGTTAATGTTATCAACATTCACGTAAGAAGAAGGAAACAAGCTTTTTCCAGGATCTACCTGACACTTCAGCCTCTTGTATCTAAGTCCCAGAGGAGAGCTATAGGGATCTGTTTCTCTGGGCCTATCTGAGCACACCAGCAGTAATAAATACACATCTTATATATGTGTGTGTGTGTGTCTGTGTCTGAGTGTGTCTCAGTGTGTGTGTGTGTGTGTGTGTGTCTGCATGGCTGACTCAAAACCGACCCTTTGAAGTGTAGTAACGATGAGGGGAAGTTAATTACGTCCCATTATGCAGGCTGGGCGCGACCATGCACCAGTTAAGGCCATGTTTTTCCCTTTAATTAACTAGAAAGCCAAGCGCTCGCCTGTCAGCAAGCTGCTAAAAGAGCATTTCAGAGGAAGAAACCCTCGGGGCGCTGATGAGAGGGCGCTAGGACTGGCCACATGTTAATGGCGAGGTGTTAGCATCTTAAACCGCGTTATCGCTCGCCACTCTCAGTAGTCTTGCGGAAATGTGCAAAGGAAAGTCTTGGGGATGGTCTCAAGGGGAAAGCTAGCAAAGCTCCTTGGCTTTGAGAGTTGATGCCGCAGCACTACAAAGTGTACAGGACTGGAGGAAGTTAAGGAAGTTTTTAGCTGCAAAAAAAAAAAAAAACCCACCAAGCTGTAACTTCTTAATTAGAAGTCTATGGGATGGCTCATGGATATGGTGCCAAACTGGAACTTTGGAACCGTGATTTTCATCTTGAGTGTGGTGTCTCAAGTGTGACGCTCAGGTTAAAACCTGCTCTGGAGATAGAGACATCCTCAGATGGAGGAAGTAAACACATTTTTAAAGTTGCACTCATTTACTCATGTAAATATGTGTTTTTGAAGAGCTTAATTCAAAGGAGGAAACATATTTTCAAAATCCTCAACTCACTTCTGAATACAGACGCTTTTAAAGAGCACGCACAAAAACAAATCTTTTCATATCCTCAGAGCTCATGTAAAGCTGATGGGTTAGTGTCATATATACTTAAAGATCCAAAATCAAATGAATCAAATGAATGAAGCCAAAAAGAATGTAGCTTTAAGGATGCGCCATAAAAAGATAGCACATTTTGTTTTGAGTGTGTTTTGCAATAAGAGTTGTTTATCTTGAATTGTTTTTGTTGTTGTTGTTTGTTTGTTTGTTTGTTTGTTTGTTTTTTTTTTAAGAAAGGCAGGGTGTTCTAGTGGAGTGTGATGTGGTTAGACCAGTCCATCATACAGCAAAGCAAGTGTTTTACTCATCCCACAATAATGCACTTACACTGGATAACACTAATGTTTATTATAGTCAGTACAGAACACAAACTTACTGCCAGTGTAGTTTTTATTCATACAAAGCACCAAAATAATACATTAAAATCTTATGGTTCATTTTTGATGTTGTTATTAAATTGAATCGTCTTGAATTGTTCCTGCATTTGCGTTACATGCAGTTCACTTTATTTATTTATTTATTTTGCTGGTTGTTTGATAAAAGTCTTTGTGTTGACGCCATTTGTGAGCTTCGTTTTGTTCAGATCACTCAGTCAGTGGACGCCATAGTAATTCCATAGTAATGACAGCACACAGTTTGCAGTACAAATGTGATACTTGTCGATGTAATTTCCAGTCTTGAACTGAGAACAACTGAACATCTTGTTTTGAGCACTTTGTAGAAACTTCAGTGCTCACTTGATAGCTTCCATGACTGTAATTGAACATTGTTTGCTATGCACGTTCAGAATTCACTTTCGGGCCTTGTAATGCCGGTTTGCGTGAGAAATGACATGATTGCAAAGAATTAACTTGTCAGGTGCTCCCAGTGCAGGTAACTAAAACTAGCACTGCGGTCTATTTAATTGGTGTGTGTCTGTCTTTTCTGTGTCTGTGCTCAGTAGGATGGTGATAGTTGCAGGGAATCATGTTTCCAAGGCAAGACATTAGACAGAAAGTGACAGCGTGAAATATGATGATTGCTGTTATACAAAAGGCACATTTATTCAATTGAAAAGATAACTGAAATAACTGTTTTTTTTTTCCTGCCACTGCTGTTATTTTGGTCACTTCACTTTATTCATTCAGTTAATACTCTCTGACAATTCTCAGTCTTAATAGTCTCTTCCATTTTCCTGAGTGTTAATACGTTGCCTGATATCCATCTATGAATTTTTTGAGCGTTCATTACAAGTCAATAAATACTTATTAGTATTTTTTATCTTGAGGAATGGAGTTAATACCCTCCGCTTGATATCAACTCTAACATTGAATACAATCAAATCCAGTCGAGTCACTGATAAGTATCTTCATTCTAACTCATCAGTGAGGAATTATTCAAATTTCGGGTAGTTACAGTATTGAAAAGAGAGCTGACCTACTGCTGCAGTTCATTATCTGAATGAAAGCATCTTTTCACTAACACATGTGTCCTGCTTAAGATGAATACATAATTCACAAAGCCTTCATGCGAGGAGGTTAATTAACATGAAGACACATGCGAGGGTTGCCAGTATACAATACTGTGCACTACCAAAGGGTGGTGCTCACCACAAACTGAATTAATCCTCTGTTACACACACGAGAGTGTTGAATTCTTTCACTTAACATATATGTTTCACAGTAAAATGTACCTGTAGTTCAGATACATTCACATTTTATATGTATTATCTATTATTTTTATATGTGATTTAGCAGCAGCAGACTTAGCTCATTCCTCTATATACACACACACACACACACACACACACACATATATAAATATATATTTATATATATACGGCGACACACTCTCCCTCTTTCCACACATATTGACCGGTCTGGGGGTCAATGACTGTGCAGATGACAACTGAGTTGTTATTAATGGCCACTGCGTTCCAATATCTCTGTATCTGTGCTGGGAAAATGGTCTGTAGCCTGCCCACACTCCTTCCCCCACACTGGGCTCCAGCTGTCTGGCTCCACTGTGTAAAAAGATCCAGGCTTGTCTCTCTTCTTTATCCTCTCATAACCTCTTAAAACCAAGGGGAAGCAGGGAAGATCAATAATAAAAAATGCTTCTGGAAGTTTCAAACTAGTTGATAAATGTTACAGGAAGTCATCTACAATGCAACACATTTAGTGTTCGGTATCATTCAGTGGAAGCAAGAGACGAAAAGTCTATTTCGGTGGAATTGCACAATTAAGTTACACGTAAAATTATTTTCAGTTGGAACCATTTTACTCTTCTACTTCCAGTTCAGTAGCTTTTTATATATATATATATATATATATATATATATATATATATTAAGAGCAGGAAACACAGGAAATTAATTCAGTCAAAGTATGCAAGTATGGCAGAAGAAATCAGGGCAGCATTTGATTGTGTGTCCTGGATAGAACAAGAAGAGTGTTGAAGTAGGAGGAGGGTCTGCAGCTTCACACTCTGTCTGCTTATTGGAGAGCTGTCATCTGTGGTGAAACTCCAGCCAGCCATTTTATTCTCACAGTATAGCCCTCTTCTTCCCTCTTATATCTCATGGAACCGGCCCCTCTTCATCTGATCATCTGTAACATTATGTTGTTTTTTAGCACTTCTCTATCCTCTTGTGACTGTCGGGACATCTATGGCCCTGTCGCCACCCTGACTACTGCTTTTACTCTCCAGAGCCTCAGAAATCATGAGACTAGTAATAGTACATCCTTCTCTTTCACTTTTTTTGTTCATCTTTTGCATATGTTTCTGTTTTTTTACTCCCACTTTCCCAAATTCTTGTTTTATGTATTTAATTGTTGTGTGTTTGCACCATGCTATGGGTGCGCTTGTCCCTTTTTATTTTTGTCTGTTTCCATTAAATTAAATTGATGAAGTTTACATAAGATTTAACCAGGGTTCCTCTGACTGAATGATGTGCAGATACGTGTCTTTAATTCTTATATATTAATTGATATGACTACCTTTTCCTTATGGAGCTGAAATTATGAAGAAGATTACTTGATTGAAATCATTCATTGTGCAAAGACCTCTAGTTTTCTGCTTCCAGCTTTTTTAAATGTGATGTGCTGCTGCTGTTTCATATCATCGGAAATTGAATATCTTTGGGAATTGGCGTGTTGGTTGGGGCGGAGAGAGTAATTTGTAGACTTCAGCTTTAAATTTTACTCTGAAAGTTTCAACTTCTTTTGGACATTTTCATAAACAAAACTATTAATTTGTGGATTTATTAAGAAATTAATTGGCCGTTTAATTCATAATGAAAGTAATCATCGCTTACCACATTACCTCCTTGTTTGCAATCTTTGGCAAGAGAGAATGAAGACGTTACAGCAAAACTCAACAAAACAACATCTTATTTGTTCGAGTGTAAATTAAAAGATTTGATTAGATTATGCAGTTAACCAGCCCTCTCCATCTTTTTTTCTCTTTTATACACACACACACACACACACACACACACACATATACATAGACAGTGTAAATGAAATATATTAGCGTAGTTTAACTACAGTTTACTCTTTGTTATTAGATTTTCTTAGTGTTTCTTCCTCGTCCCTTGTCCTGTTTCTTATTTCCTTTGACTTTTTGAATCTCCTCAGCCCCTATCCCTCCATCCCCCTTCGCTCTCCGTCTCTCCCAGCCCTTCTCTGTCTGTCTCGCTCTTCAGATGGGTTCCGGCTGTTGAGCTGGTGGGGCTGGTGGCCGGTGTGACGGCTCGGCTGTCTGGTGTCGCGTGCGATCAGGGCGGACGTCGCGCGGCGAGGACGATCGGAGCTGAGCGCCTCCGCCTCACCACGGGTCACCTTTCACGGGCAATTAGTGTCGGAGCAGAGGCGTGCTCGCAGCTTGTCGGCCCCGCTTATTGTGAAGATCAACGGCAATCAGTCTCCACACTCCACTCTGCACTCTCTCCCTCTCTCTCGCTCCTTTCACTTCTCTGTCGCTAACCCTCACTCTCTCTTCCCCCTGTCTTTCTTTGTTGCCTCTCTATCTCGTTGAGTTTTGCCCTGATGTGCTTTTGCAGCTCTTTGGCTAATGGCTGCTGTCTGGCAATATGTTATCCGACTGTTCAGCTCTCTCTTCATTATACACTCTTTGCCTTATTTGCCACTTCTGTTGAGCTAAAATCATATAATGCTATGAAGATGCTCCACAACCCAATGGTCTTCCTCCTCCGCTCAGCACATTATTTAATTTACTTCTATTTCTCTATTGCTGACTGTGCAAGATGCTTCCTACAGTATATTCTACTCCCAAGGACTTTTCCCTGTCTTTCCTGCTGTTTTATTCTCTTATCATCATCTCTGGGCATCTCCTGGTCAGAGGTTTCACTTTTCACCGATTGATCCCATATTAAGGTCGCACACCTACTCACACCCCAACATTTAAAAGCTGTTAACGCTTCATTAACGTGACTCTAATGCAGTAGTTCACTAGGTTCCAAGATTTCATCACTTATGAGAGTCTGTCTAAGTTTGCCGAGGGTCAGTGGTAACTGGGGGCTGGGTAATATGGCTGAAATTAATAGGACAAAATAACAAGACAGTTTTATGTTGTGCATTTATTTAGTTTTATAGGTCAAAATATTGGTATTGGCAACAACATCGCAGTCAGGCCATATACATAATTAATATATATTTTATAAGACATGGATCAAACTTTTGCATCATTATTTGTATTATAATACAATGGTGTTAAAAATAAATAAAAGATTAAATTTATTAATTATAGTAAAGCATGCCATATGACATCCCAAAGTGCATCCCAAATTCCTTTCCAGAAGTCTTCAGAATTTATAAAAATTTATTAAAATATAAGCTGCTTTTGCCTTTTCTCTAACATGAAACATCCCATAATTTTGTGGGATTTGTTAGCAAATGGCATCGAAGCTTGTTTAGTTTGTTGTGTCCATAGATGGTCCAGACCTAAAGGCTAAGATAGTTTGCAGAACTGAGTGTGTGTGTGTGTGTGTGTGTGTGTGTGTGTGTGTGTGTGTGTGTGTGTGTGTCTGCATCTGTCCGTGCATGTGTCCGTGTCCGTATTTCGCCTGCAGTTGACTTTGTGCAAGCGAAGTGGAAATCTTGGATGACACGGTGGTGTTGTTTTGTCAAGGCCAGCAGAGGATCCTGATCTGAGAATGACCTTTTCATCTTCATGTGGGCATATTTGTTTGAGTAATGAGTTTTTCTTGTGTGCAAACTGTCACATGAATCTATTTTAAAATGCTTCGTTTAAAAGTCTCTGAGAATCAGTGCACCAAATGTAGTTGTTGCATTTTTTAGTTTTTTAAGCTTTGAAGACGTCTCTGGCGACATCACGTGCTTCTTTTGATGATATGACGCCTAAAAAGTTTCCTATTTTACTTGATTCAGATGTTTATAGGTGATATGCATATTTTTCAGCATCTCTCAAAGCTTTGACACCTTAGAATATTTACAGTAAATTTAGAAGCTTTAATCTATTTTTGATCTTTTGGGAATTGAGGACAGTAAAGTATAATGTATAGTATATTTTAAAGTATGTCGCACCTGAATTCACAGCGTTTCCCATCTAGAATACTTGTGCATGTGCAGGGAAGTGTTTGATTGAGTGTGAACTGGTGCTTAACTGTCTGTATGTTACTTAAAGTAACATACTGAGTGTAGGAGAATATATTGTACTTACATTTATGCAGATATCTAAAGGAAACACATCAAGAAAACATCATAAACTAACATCAAGCGTCACAGTCACAGAGTTCACCAACCACAAGCCGTCAGTATAGGTTTGGCATTGACCTTTACAAGTCTCTTGAACTAATGAGAACATCATTCTTCCAGAAGATTTACCCTTATTTAGTGTTATGATGACATTGGTGGATGATGCTGTCGAACACATCAGTCCCAAATCTTCTGTCGGTTTTTGATTGTGTTCAGATCTGGTGACTGCACATGATTCACATCATTTTCATTCTCATCAATTCCTTCATTGACCTCCTGCATCTAGCGAATTGTGGTATAGTCACAGTTTTCTTTTAATTTTACTCTCATCTATGCACTTATACAGTATGTGTGTGTGTGCGTATGTATGTATATATAGTGCCCTCCATACATACATTATCCTGTGAATTTAGAGTGTGTGCGCTGTAACATTTCTGCCATATTGTAACGCCCACTTTTCTACTTTCAGCTATAAACATAGAGGGAAAAATCAAGGAAAAAGGGCAGACTCATTTGCATATGGGGGCTTCATTAGATAAAGCTAAGGACAGCGAAGAGTGCATCTTCAGCCACAGTGATGAATAGCTGCTGCATCACAAAGTCGCCTTAAAGTAGTCCTGTCGTAACCCTCATTTGCATCAGTGCCTGTTTTTTATATATTAACTCACTTAGTGGTGGACACTCACCGTTATTCCTGTGTCCTCTTTAGAAACCTCTGCTAGTGTTCTGCAATTTAAATAGGCTGCTTTTGATGGTGTTAGAGAGGCTGTGATTTAAGAAAAAAAAAAGAAAGAAAGAAAAAAGGAAAAAAAAGGCAGTCAGTTGTGATGAGAATGACGATTGAATGTGCAGAATAGGTGTTAATTACATGATGTTTTAATGGAAAAGCAGTGGCGCATAAATCATAAGCTTAGATTTCATCATGTTCCATGCACACGCACATCTGAAGCAAATATTAATCTCACATTTGCTAAATGATACTATAGTGTACGATATACAGGTAGCCCGAGTTGAACTAGTAACTGAAATGTATTTATTTCTTTTGATGTCATTAACAGGAGGTCTAAAGGTGCTGGTGTTAACATGCCAAGTGACCCCTTTTTAAACTAGTTCCTTGGAGAATATTTTTGCATCCGAGTAGACATGATTAGTTTTCTATAAACTATTTTTCTGTAAACTAACTGAAAAGATATAACTTTAGTGTGAACTTTAACCTGATTTTCTTGCCTCTGAAATATTTTTTTCACCACCACTGGTTTTGAAGCACGGGGATGATCCATACATACAGCCACCTACAGCTTTTTAAAGCTGCTGTTATACAAGTTAAAATGCCATTTTCACTTTATCCTCACACAAATTTCAATTCAGAAGCAGCAATCCTTCAGCTTTAACTTTAAAAAAAAAGTTGGATTCAGTCTGTTCAGTGTTAGACAAGACACAGAACATGCAGCTCTTATTGTGTGACTGCAATACAGATTAAATCATAGATGTCAAATTGGTTAAATCATAGCTGTGTAATTATACTTTTGTAGTCATGTTCCTTGGTGAAGCCTAATTAAATGTGATTGTGAGTGATTCTCTCTGCACTAATCAGAGGAAGCTCCTGTTATCACCTTGATACCCAACCTCTGACTCTGACTCTTTTGATGGTAAAACTATTTGCTCAATACAGAAAACCAGAAGAAAAAAAAAAAAAAAAAAAACTTTCTTCTTCATCATGAAGACGAAAGATATCAAAGTGTGGCTCTCTAACAGGTGATCAGTGCTGAAGTCAAATTCCACAGGAATCTGAAGTTCATACGTTTGGGATTTCATATTTATTTTCTGTTTAAAAAATTAATCCGCTCTCTAAGAAAAAGTAAACAGTAAACACGCTAAATAAATCATGTTTTTCTTTTTCCATTCCTCACTGCTCTTTTTTACTCTTGCTTTTTCATTTATTTATTTATTTATTTATTTTTTTATAAATGGACCCATGGGCGGTTGCGTCTCCCAGGCCTCATGCCATGCTGTCTTTTGAACGCAAACCTGTGCGGATGGGCCTTGAACGGCTGTTTCATCTAGTCATCGCGGGCCTGACGAGATTTGACTGGTCCAGTCCCAAGTGAGTCCTGCATCTCAGCGGCTAGCCATCACCCTCCATAAACAAACCGAGCCCAAACAAGTCAGATGTTGGCTTGCATTTAAACGACGGTCGTTCCGGGAGGTTGATGGGTACGATGGGGAAAGAAAAAAAAATAAATAAATAAAAATAATCAAGAGATCATGAACTGAAACGAAAAAAAAAAAAAAAAGTCTCAAGAGTATTTCTGCCATTTTCAAAATGTGATTATGGATGAGAGTTTGAGTTGAAATTGCTGACACATTCATGCTCTATCATTCTCCTTTCTTTCCGTCTTCATTGGTGGTGATGTTTGAGCAGCTTTTTTGTTCCAAGATTTATTGACTCTCTTCACACAGTGAATCAGCTGCCAGGAAAGCTTTTCATTATTTAACAGTAACACATATATTAAAACTCTCGCTAAGAAACTGGCAAGCATTTTGTCTCTGATAAGATAAAAATGCTACGAACTGTCTGATATTCTGGTTTGTATTTCCACTGTTTATGGTAGAATACAATTTAATAAAGTTAAGTGTATTATGTCTTCCTTATGAGACTGTAGTTGTCATTTTATACATTGGGGAAACAGAGTATTGGTGATATAAACAGATGCAAATGTCTTCTTTGGACTGATTCAATTCAGTTAAATACCTGAAAAATCAAGGATCATTACACTGATGCATTATCTGAAACTTTATCAGTGAAATCCACTCTAACCATAAAACAATCCTACTTATTGATTTTCAGCAATGCCCACCAGAGCTGAAAAGATTAGACGAGTGATCGATCAGTCGTCCAACAGAAGAATGAAGTGTTGTTTGGGGAAAAAAAAAAAAAAAAAGATGCTCAAATATTTCCACTTGAGCTTTTGGAGAACTGTGATTTTCATTTTCTTTCATTTTTACACTTTGAAATAAATAAAGTTCATTTTTAGATTTGATTAATTTTTATAATCACTTTTATAATCACTGCCAATATCTACTTTGATTTAATACAATGGTATTAATAGTACAGATACTTCTCTGAATGAACTAATGCACATTGGTTAAGCGTCTCATTTCTGTGTCGGTACCTTTTACTAACTATAACGATATTAAACTTTTATGAACTTCGTTAAGATCAGTGAAAGATTGTGTTCTGGTTTTGATCACCACTGATCACACGTCTTGTTTCAGTGTCTGAAGTGAGCCTGTACTCACATTGGCTTTAACGGCCAACACGAGACCCACTGAGAAGCACAGATTCAGGTTTCACTTCATTGTACCAGAACCCAAGGGTGAATCTAAACCAGCCTTCACCACTGCAGTGCTCTAAATCTTAAGGACTGGTCTTTTTGAAAGGAAGAAGAAGGGGAAAAAATCTTCCCAAGAGCTTGTAGGCAGGACTTTAATTTCTATTCCCGAGTGCTGATTTATTTGATTTTTGAGGAAGTTTTGCTAAGCGGGCTAATGAGAAGCACAGTGCTGTTGAATGATTTAGTAGGGAGATAGAGCACATCCAGAGAGAAAGTCTGAAGACAAATTCTCTTTTTATTCCCTAATTGGTGAAAGGAAGAAGGAGGTAGTTTTGCAATAAAAAAAAAAAAAAAAAAAAGACAATTAAAAGAGTTTTGCTTACTTGTGCTTTATGTTACACAATTAGACAAAAAAGCTACAGGGAATCATGTCATGTATGGAAAATACTTTTTATTTACTTTATTTTATTTAGAATTAAACAAACTTTTGTGTTCTTCCACTGACAAAGGGTGTATTTAAATGAGTTTATATTTGGACTCAAACCAGTCTGGTCAGTGGCAGTATAACACAGTGTAACAGATCCTTTACAATGCTGGAGGCCTGTTACAAATATCTGCCCACCTCCTATTGGGAATTTGGATTAATTAATATCTTAAACAATTTAAGAGATAGATTTTTATGGTTTAGTCTTACAGGGGGACTTTTACTTAAGATTATTGGTGTATTTTAATCTCAAACATATAGGTTACGCTGGTCACTGACTATAGATTCATCACCTAGGCTTATCTATAAGATCTCAAACCAAAAGTTTAATATCAAAGAATAAGTGACAGCAATACATTTCCACCCAATAACAGAATTGTGTGGATGAGATGAACAACAGGTAAGTGGCTGTCTGACTGAACAGTGGGAAGCGAGATGCTTAATTTTCTTTTTCTTAAGTTTCTTATTTTACCCAGACCAACCTCAAAACTCATCACGTCGTATATGAACGATAACTTGTGTTAGCTCCTTGGGTGAGTGGGCAATACTGTAGATGTCCTAGTGTAGCAGTCTCCAACGTTTCCCAGATTTAACAACTGTTAATGATTTAATGATGTTTTTGATGATATTTTATTTTGTTTGTCACCATTAACTTTTACCTGGTCATGTTTGCCCTACATCTGCCCAACTGTTATTCCACAGCACTAACAGTCTCTGTGAAAAGGAGGAAATAAAGTTCTAACCAGGGATGTGATCTTAAGAGTTTATTTATGCAAATGTTATCACTTCTGCTTCTAGGTCTGATTCCTCCTTAATTTCCTGAACAGTTACTGATCAACTTTCTGCTCAGGGAATTAGTTTGACACATTGCAGAGGAAATGTTAGTGTAGTACTGTAGAAGGACACTGTAGAATTCAAGGGAAAACAGATGCCCGCTGGTCTGTTGTTGAGATGAGTAGGTTATTAGTATCACTTAACACTCTTTAAATCTTACAAAGCAAAGTGGCCAGTCATTTTTTCCCCAGAATTTGTTAATTGTGCCAGAAGATGAAAAAAGTAACAAAAGAACAAAGGATTATATGAAACCCTAAAGGGATATTATCTCTGATGGAAAATATTTGATATGCATTTTGACAAGGACACTCAAAGATTAAAGCAATTAATAGTCCAATTACTCTATGTAGCCATTTTAAGTTGGACCGCGCTAAGTACTGCAGTTCATATTTGTAAAAGACTGAGTGTATTTGTGATTTAAAGGCAAATGTGACATTCAGACTACATGTGATGAAATGGTGTAGGTAGACAGGCTATTCTCAAAACAGGTTTTGATTGCAAGTAGATTTGCTGTTCATGTAAATACGAACTTTGACCCCTTACAAGTGTAGCGGAAGGAGGATTAGGCTCATGTTTATTCAGCATGTGTAACAGCCCCTGGGACAAATCACACTCAAGAGTGGCTGTCGCCCGTGGAGACTGAGAGAACCACCTTAGGGTGTGGAGCTAAATATGGAAATTGCAAGACATGCTCCAATATGCATATTCACTAATGTGCAGTTCCTCAAAATGAAAACAGCTCCCTTTTCACATTATCCACAGTGCCGACTATGTTTCAGAGATACCACACCGTAAAAATTTTAGGCCATCAACGTCTGAGGCGTGTTTCATTAATTTAAACAAACTCAGGTCATGTGTTTGTTAAATCTCATCCTTCGCTGTTTTGTCTGTACGCTTGAGTGACTGAAAGCCGTATCTGTGTTTTGAGTCTGCCCACCACAATGCTCTGTTTTCTCAGGTCTGCTTAACTGCAGCTGAAGTTGTCACAGTTAATATGGGTTTGTATTCAATCATCCTGTCAGCTTCTGAGAGGCGTGTGAGTGACAGATGTAAGAGACAGCCGAACTGGGGGCTAAACTCAAGGAGAGCGATTTCTTTCCTGTGAACGTAAGATCTCCAACAGACGGGTGTTAGCTGCCAAAAGTTAGACAACACCGTCTGGTCCAGTAAACGCATTGACAGTGATCAACAAAGAAGTCTTGTCTCACTTTTTTTTTTGAAATTGTCTTCCTACGGTCTCAAAGATCAACTGCTCACTTTTTTTTTTCCTGCATTCGTCAAATGTTCACTGTCTTTTTTGTGTGTAAAGCTGTTGAAGTAAATGAGATTTCCCAAAGAGTTGTGCTCGCAGAGAAGCACTCAAAGTGATATTGACATGTTGTCAAGCCGGTGCCTCTCTCTGAGGACGTCTTGGGTTGTTGACGGGCCTGAGCTGCGATCATGATTTTTTCCCCTTCTGCTGTTGAGTAATTTCAGCTTGTCTCCCAGAAATGATTTGTTGCGCCTATTTTTAGTCCGAACTCCAATCTTCCTGAGTCAAGTCAGTCAGAAGTTGTCTAGAAAACACCTGCTGTGAAGTTCCTTGGAGATCACCTGTCTAAAATCTGGTCAGTTGTGGTTTTGTTGATTGAGTTGAAAGCAATGTTTATGACGGGGGATAAGGAGGGAAACAAGGAGAGGTGAGGTTTGTTATTCAGAAATTTGACTGAAAGATTGGTGAAAGATTTCTTGCTGTTCAGTGATCTTTAAGCACAACGCAGGTCTTTCTGCTGTAGATGCTGAGAATATCCTCCATGGATCTGTTTTAGGGAATAGCAAAGCAGAGTGAAGGTGCCCAAGAACACTTTGAAATGCTCAGCTCAGAAATTAGGTTATCAGTCAAAGAACAGGCAGCAGCTCCTTCAGGAAAAGATGCTCAGTTTTTTCAGTATACCTGTGTTGTCCTAGTAAGACATTAGCATGAATTTAGTACAGTAGCTCTCACCGTTTAATATATGTCATGCTTTAATTCTAACGTTCTAAGATTGGTGGCATCATTTATCCAACTTTGACTAAATCTGCAGGGCTGCTGCATCTTGACACTATAAAAAAAATGCACTATAGTGAAAAGGCTGTTTACTCGGTTTTTTGGTCTGAAATTTTTTAAATTAACCCCAGCTGATTATTTATGGCCACGTTAGCAGTGCAAAAAAAAAAAAAAAAAAAAATGCACATTCGCGTATTATTACTATTTATATACTTCTAAACATTTACTTATTTACTCAACCAACGTTGTTGAATCTAAAGCAACTGGACCATTGTGATTTCTTGAAGATAAACCACTTGCCTTAGATTCAACACCTGGATGAATAAGACTCTATTGGTGCATCAAGATGCAACATAAGCTTTTATTTGGGGCTGTCTTTTGGCAGCCTAATGCGTTAGTGACTGTACTGTTGTGATCCCATTACTAAGATGCTCTATAAAAAGCGTGTGACCAATTTAGCTGAAAACTGATCAGTTTTACATATACTTAAACGTTGGATCTATTGTTTATATATGAAAATATAGATCAGTGTAGCTTTGAATCAAATGAATCATACATGTGCTAATCAAACATTTCATTAGAAACACCTGTACAACTGCTTATTCATGTAATCAGGTAATCGCGTGGCAGCGGTGCAGAGCGTAAAATCATGCAGTTAATGTTCACATCAAACATCAGAACGTGGGGAGAAAAAAACGTGATTGCACTGGCTTTGACCACGGTATGATTGTTGGTAGCAGATGGGCTGGTTAGAATATTTTTGAAACTGCTGATCTCCTGGGATTTTTTTTTTTTGGATGCACAACAGTCTCTAGAGTTTTACTCAGAAGGGTGTTTCGAACAATGGACATCCAGTGATCAGCAGATGGAGACGCCTTGTTGATAAGATGCTTCAGAAGAGAATGGAGAAAGTTATAGATATAAAAACACATCACAACTCTTCTTGTACTGCATTGTTCCAACATTCTCATGTTACATCACCCACACGTTTTGTTAACATTTTTAAGGAAATATGATCTTACCGGTCTCGCATGTTTTGAGGAGACTTTGGTTTAATGGAACATCAAAAAAGTGGCCAAAATTACCCGATGCCTAAGGCTGCTAATATTGTTTGCTAACTTTGTCGTGGACGTACATGAGAATCATGTGGAAACAAAGTAGGAATATTTTGCAGTTTGAAAAAGATAGATTGCTCTCATGTTACAACTACCCTCAGGAAGGATATGCACAGTCAGAGCCCTGCAAGGTTGAATGGTCGAGGTCATCAGGCAGCTGTGTGACATATTGTTCTGATGTTTGGCTGTATGGGCACCTCGTGGGCCTTCACCCCCACATCTACTCATCCCCTCTTGAAACACATGAGGCCAGACTAGCTCAGATGAGGAGCTTGTGGCTGTTGACCATAAAAAGAACATCAGGGCAATGAGCCACAAAGAAAAGAAGAGAAAGTGAAAGAAGGGTGTAGAAGAAAGATGTGGAAAAAGATGAGGGGAAAAAAAAAAAAACAAGCCACTGAAGAGCAGGTTGGTGATGGGGTTGACTGAGATGAAAGTGTGAAAGATAAGCACAAACGACAGAAGAAAGAATAAGAGGGCAAGAAATAAGGCAAAGAGAGATGGAGAAGGAGAAAAAGAGATTGTGTGTATGTTTGCTTTGGGCCAAATGGGAGCTACACTGCTCCAGCTGTGACCATAAAACAGCAGGTGGATGCCATCATTAGGCCTGGCAGATAAAGCAGAGATCCCAGAGTCCCAGCCCTCTCGATGCGTCTCTCCTGGCGCCAGACACTTATCTGCTCTAGGATCATGCTTTGATGCCATGACATAAAACATGACTGTGGAAAGAAGAGGCAAAGCCATTGAGTTTAAGAATGACTCAGTCTAAATTTATTTAATTTATTGTCACTCTGAATCATTTTTACTCCACTTTTCTGTTTGTATTTTTTTTTGTTACACGTGCAGTTATTTATTAGGAAGCGCTTTAATGGGCTGCTACATGTGAATTTAAATTTGAAAATATTATCATAGGATAGCAAAGTCAAATTTTCTCTCTAAGCTTTTCATAACAATCAGCACTTATTGTCCTTGCTGTTGTGTGTTTTTTTTTCCCTTCTGCAGGCCACATTGTCTAGAAGACTATGCACCGTACAGTGTGTTTGGTCTGTTTTCAGTCTACACTTTTGTCCATCCTGTTCCACCTGATGAACATTTTACACGACACTGAAGGCTTTGAAGGCACCGTATCAAAGTACACTGGGTCAGACAGGTTGTCACGCAGCAGATTTCTTGTAGTTTTAATGCATATCCAAATACATCTTAAGCTTGTCCTTTAGGACTCATATGATCTGTAATTATTTCAAATGTTTGCAAGATGGTTTACCCCTTCTGTTTTTTTTTCTTTTTCTTTTTTTTTTTGTAAAAGCAGTGGAAGAGTTTGGAATTTAGCTAGCAGTGTACCTAAGAGCTGTCATCTGAGATGATAGTTTGATGGCAGATGAGAGCTGCCATTGCAGCACCCTCCAGGTGCCCTCGGGGCTAAATGGATGGCTGCAACATGGTACTTTTAGAACGTGCTTCTTTGCTCTGATTTGTCTTCACTAGCTGTGTTTTTCCTGCCATGAGCAGACATGTGTACTTGGAATGCATCATTCCTCTAAACTTTCTCTATCCTAACTTCTCACTGAACTCTCACTGTCAGTCTGTGTTTGTGTACAGAATTTTACAGATATAATCCTGTATACTGATGGTTTGTTAAGTCAAGCTTTCAAAGTTTTTGTTTGTAAGCTACCTGCTCATTCAAAGTAATGACTGACATGCTTGAGAACTCTTCACTCCAAGCTTAATGAGAAATAATCTCTAACTGAACTTCATTGTTTACTCGTGTTGTTTTCTCTCTTTTTATGAATACAATAGATTCATTCAATTACCTGTTTTAGACAGGAGAAACTTGATAAATTGAAATATACTCAATCAGCGCTAACAACCTCTCACTGAGTATCGCTGTGATGTGGATGATCTTTCTGATTCTGTTGTTTTGGCTTTGTCAGCTCCTGATGCATCTTTGGAGTTTTTGATTGGTCTTTCACTGGAGTTCAGTCTTTTTCCCTCTGTGGCCTCAGCAGGGAGCAAAGTGGTGAGTGGAAGCATGTCATCCCCTGATTTCCTTTTAAAAAGCCGACCCTGATGCTTTTAAATGCATCATCAAGGCAATGGGCTGTCCAAGTCGGTTACAAGTTAACCAAATAAACACTGACAATGAAATTAATAATGCATATTGTTTGCGAATGCCTCAGCTGGATGATTTGACTGATGTATGCAAAGATGGTAATTTATTGAAAGTAAATTCATGTAATTGTGCAGCGGAACTTGATGAAGCAAAAGAAGGTGTCAGCACGGCTTCCATCATCATCAGAAGAAAGAAATCATTAAAGAGCAAAAACAAATCCAACTTCAAAGGACGGTGCAGAACAAACACTTATTTTATGGATGTGTTTCATTTAGACCAAAGTTCAGAACAGCTGTTATGGTAAATATGTCAGATTTGTTGTTGGTTGTTTGCAGATGTGATAGTTTTGGTTTATTTATTTTTCTCACAGTCCACAGGGATGTAAACACTCACTCTGTTCATATCAAAGTAGTCAGTGTAAATTTAATTTGAGGATGAGGGTGAACAAGAGCTAAAATGTAGTTGTCATTGTCGAGACATATTTCCACGATGAGGAGCTCAGCTGGCAAGACGATCCCAGTGCCCAACTTGGTAAAAATAGTTTACAACTGAACCGTCTGTAGAATAATTATGATGTCAGTGAAGTGACATGATGTGAAAGTAATGCATTTGGCTGACTGGATTCAAGTAAGTACTGTTATATGCTTATATCAAAATCTCAATAAGCATGCCAGGCTGAAATGTATCATGGGAACGTATGCTGGGAATTCATCTTTGTGTTTAGTACCGCACATTTTCAACTCTTCAGTCACATCATTTAGGCCAAATTCCTGACTTTTGCGGTCAGTCTTCAGTCCCATGGTAACCTTCTTTTACAGTTCACACACACACACACACACACACACACACACACACACACACACACATCACATATCACATATCACATCACAATTAGCTTATATGTTTATTTGCATAATACTGCGTCATTTTTAAACCTGTATGCTACTATGGTGTTGTCATTATTTGACAATTTAGAGACAGAAAAGTGTCCACTTTGTTTTGTTGTGGGAAGCTACTTACTTTCTCTCTAACCTTTGATTTCTGGTTAGATACCTTATAATTGATTGGGAACAGAAAAGCGCAGCATATCATGCATTAGACATTGTCTTTAACAGAGAAAATACTTAGCAAATACTAAACGATCAATTGACAAGTTCCAAAAAAGGAAGATATTTGAAGTTTATACTATAGAAGTATATACTAAGTGGCTCCCTGCAAATGAATTGTTTGCAGTCAGTGATTGACTTGATTGACAGGACCTGTTCATTTAAAGAACCTCTGTGCACTGGTTGAAGGTTTCTCTCCTTGGTGACCCCTAGTGGTAAGATAAAAATCATACGATGGTTAACAACCATGCAACAGCAAAGACGATTTAAGTGAGAGTCAAAAATATCAGTTACATCCATCCAATTGTAACGTCCATGTGGTTTCAGGTTTCAATCAATGTGGGATATTTCCATTTTTATCCTACTATTCTTTATCCTGTTCTTCCTCTGAAAGTGCTTCCTCCTGAGAAGGCTATAGATGAGTCTTTAAATATCAGACAGTGACTGCAAACAAATCACCCGTAACTTTGCTTATGTCTACGCTTACATCAAAATGGCCTATTTCTGAAAAGGCCTGTCGGAAAGAATGGGACAGTTGATGTTGAATGTTAATAAAGTACACCATATGTTCTGAACAAAATATGATCCATGCATTATTAAATATGATCCTCTGTGTCAGCCATTAATTAATGCTTGTTAAAACATAATAAAAGAATGAGATGTTAGACTTGATTAAAGAAATTGAAGTTTGTTGTAAACACAGAAACCATATAAAGGCTAATGAGATAAGAGAGAATAAATTATTGTCACTGAGTGTCTTTTACATTCTTTGTGGGCACTGAGAGCTACTTGTGATTGATATGAGGTCTTTGTTGTAACTAATTTGAATATTTGAATCGTTTGCATATTAAACATTGCGGTACATAAGAAGCCTATGATGGTGCTGTATGGCAGCATGTCTGTTTATATCTGTGTCTGCGTTACGGAGGGTTGCTGGGGGCAGCGTATGCATCATCCTGGACTCTTCTCTTTGCTGTCCACACTTGCCTTGTATTCATACAGAGATGAAGTGTCAAATATGCCAAACTATGGTTTGTATTTCAAGCATGGCTTTGCGTTTACACATAGTTATTTGTCTCAACATTATGTCCCTCACGTTAATACTCCTGGGGGCTGTTTCTTCTGCACATGCTCATTTGCATCGAAACTTACCATCCACAGTTTGCTCTCCAGGAGGTGGCATTCTTTCCTGAACCTCACGTGTAGTTTTATAATCATGGAATTTTCACATAATCAGTTTTTTTTTTTTTTTTAAGGCGCATTTGAACACAAGTTATTCATACTCAGTTTTTCATGCTACCTCTAAATGGTACCTGATTGGACACAAATGGCTAATGTGTTTCCAAGGAAGTACCTTACCATCCAACCACAGTCTAGGTCTAGATTATTTGACCATATCCCAACACTCACATTGTTAAATGATTCTGAATGTTAAATGATTTTGATCCATAACAACCCCTGACCACCTGATAATATCAGTAACTAGGGTTTGGAATTTAGAACATATTTTTATATCTAAGTATAAATTCATTATTGATGAATAATGAATTCATATCATTCATATCATTATTAATTCTGCTTATTGGTTCAGTTCTTTATCAGTTAACAGATGTTGATCAGTTTTCTTAGAGCCAAACCTGTTTCTTTTGTGCTAATCATGGATATTCACCATCAATAATGGATGTGCTGCTCAGTTGTGAGGATGGGCCCTTTGTGTGTAAAATGTCAGATATGTGGTATTAATA
The DNA here is from genome assembly GCA_016801845.1 of Polydactylus sextarius. Taxonomy (NCBI): domain Eukaryota; kingdom Metazoa; phylum Chordata; class Actinopteri; family Polynemidae; genus Polydactylus; species Polydactylus sextarius. The sequence continues at coordinate 11,588,576 of CM028927.1, forward strand.
GATAGTTTTTAAGTCCATATTATGGTGAATATTTCAGTATATTGCTTGTGTTTTGAAACTTGGTGGAATTGTAGCCCACAATTTGCTTACTTACTATTAGGTTACAACAGATATTTCATGGTTTCCCTCAAGTTGAAGTTGAAGACTTTACTTGTGGTAGCATGTGACTGCTGTGCACAGTGTAACCCACATTATTCCTCTGTAGCTACAATGTCCTCAAAATGTCTCGCGTGTAGACGATTGGTGAATGCTACAATTTACTGATGTTCCCCAAACACTTTAACAATCAGACTATTAGTCGATCCTTGTTAGGTGGCTGTAAGCAGAGATGTCAGTCTTTTTAAGTCTTACTACAACATACATGGTTTGGGCAGGTATGTATCAAAAAACGTAACTTTGAAAATAGCGAAATAAGCTGTAAAGTTGAGTAATGTCTCTACCCATGTGGTCCTTGATCTACCAGGGCAGGTCGTCCATGTAGATGTGTATGGATAACTCTTCCTTACAACTAGCACTTCTTCATCTTTATTTGTGAAATGAAGCTACACTTAAGACCCTCTCCTTCTCTCTGGCACGGCTATTTCTTGTTGTTGTCTAAGAAAGAAAAACCTGCCAGGATTTATAAAAGGAAACAATCATCTGAGAGGCATATGATTCTGATGGTTTGGACAATTTGGAACCATTTCTCAACTAGAACCAGTTTTCTATCCCAGTTTCTACCAACAACATATTTATAGTTGATCCTAGGAGGAGTGCTTTGTACTCCCTTTGGTCAATGTCAATTTGTGTAGAATTGAGTAATTTTGTCATGAGGTGCCCCAGATACTGCTTTAGTGGAAATAAATGAGATGCTAATTTTTGTAACTGGCGTTCCACGTCTGTCAGGTTGAGCCGTTATCACACTGATACTGTGTAGTCTGATCGTGGCATTAGGCGACCAAAGATTATAAACATCATATGACCGTTCTGTTGTGTGGGGAAAAAAAGTACAGGAAGTCTAAGGATCACTTTACAAAATGATATTTAATCCAGTTGGACTCAACTCCTATGTGTGACATGATAGTGTGATTTTGTTGACATCATATTGCTTACAAGTTAAGTGATTGGTTTCAAAATCCAAATCCAGATTTACAGATGTTCTGCTGTCACATGAAGAATTAGAAGGGGGAGAGTGAAATCACCCATCACTTTTTCTTCTCTGTCTTTTGGCGTGTTAATTTGATTTCAAACCGCCAAACATGGTGTCATGGTTTTCTGACAGGGCCTTGGGAGAGAGTTTATCTCATCATTAATTAAGTATCATATTTCCCTACATGCTGCCTGTGCTTAATTAGGAAGAGGGGGTCATTTGGGAGGGCTTATTAACTGGAACAAATTTGTTAAAGGAAGGAGACTGAGACAGATAAAAGAGAGAGGGAGTGAGGGGAGACGAGCGCCTCTGGGTTCAGTCGTCCCTGACAAGGCTTGGCTTTTGTGATTGATAACTGTACCAGTCAGGGCTCGAGTCAAACTGGGAGAGATGAAGGAGTAACTGGGGAAGAGACAGAGGGGCAGAGAGGAAATCTGGGAGGAAGGAGAAGGCAATGGGGTGGGGGCTGGGAGGAAATGATTGGAGACATATGCTAGCTCTCAAGCAAGATAGAGTTAGACAGAGAGGAGGGATATGTAGGACGAAGAGGGTGGGACAGTGAGATATGAAAACAGAGAGAAACAGAGAGAAGGGGATGCAGCGAGATGGTGGAGATTGATTGCAGCGCTGAGCCACATTACAAAGACTTTATTTATTGTTTCTCAAGCTCCTTAACATTCACACGGTATTTTTAGAATAGTAGATATGATGGAAATTAAACAAATGTCAGTACAACATCTAAAGTAGATTTTAGAATATTTCATTGTCTTAACTTTAATAAAAAATGTTGTGGACGTGTATAAGTGTGTGTGTGTGTGTGCATGATAAAAGCCAATCAGACAAGGGTGTCAGATTCATGGGTGATGCTGTTTCTCATTTTCCTAATTGAGTGCGACAGAATGGGTTTGGCCAAGCCGGTAAAACAACAGATGTTTTGCTTGAATGTGACACCTGGGTTGCTAAAAAATCCCAGTGGTAGGGCATGTGTTGGGAGCTGACCTAGCACATGATATGAACTTGCAGGGCACAACATATTTGCCTTTGTGATGGGACATCAAAAATCCATAGCCTGAATAGTAAATTAGAATTAAAAAAAAATAGATGTAGAATGTGAAACAGTGTTGAAGTAGATGAGTCATTGCGTAACTCTTTAGCTACATATGTTCGGAGGAGAAGTCACATCATGTAATTTCATATTTGCAAGATCTTTAGAGAAGCAACCACAGGACACTCAGTTTTATATCTTCATGAGTTGGCCTCCTTGTGGTGTAATTATTAAGTATTGGTGGAAGACAGCCATTTTTGGGGGGGCCCCTGGCATGTGAAAGGTGTAGTGTAACGCGAGTCATTCACTGATGCGTCGTCCATGTGAGGATGGAAAAATACCACCGACCAAGGAAACTGCAAGACACTCAAATTATGACACAACAATTCAGATGTAACTCCCTCTTAGAAAGTTTTCTTCTATATGTTTCAGTCTTTTTTTAAATGTATTAAGTTACATGCAGGCTTACACTCATCTCCTGTAATTCATTTAAGGTAATTTCTAAATATGTCATAGATGTGAGAGTTTTTAAAAGAAAAACTGTGAAAAACCCTCTCAGCTCGTTCCTTGTTGTCCAGTTATTGCCATGAAAATGTAGCATTGTGCTCATGATATTTGTCGTGCATTTAAAGCGTGAGATAAAACGTCTGCAGGGCTTTGAGAAAAAACTCTTCATTAAGTCAGATTTCCCTGCCATTTTATGAAGTGTCTCAGTTTATAGACGGCGGTTAAGAGAACAGATACGCTGATGATTAACATCGATATTATTGGATCTGGAGAAAAACAAACTTTATTAGTCTGAGCAACATTATCACTTTGCCGTAGTATAAACTTCTGAGAGCCATTAAATCTTGAGTGGACCGTCTTTGAAGGCAGGGGCAAACGCTGCTGCATTGATTGACAGGGTTGGCCTTGCCTTAATAGAACATAATTGGGCAATTTTGAAGGGTCTCTGAAAAATGACCAAATAATAACACATGACTTGACTTGAGACTTGTTTTCTCAGAAAATTGTGCAAAAAGCATCTGGCACACCATTAGTTCCATTTTCACATTAGAATAATAATCCTTTTGAACTAATAAACTCGCTCAAATGTCTGAACATGGGTGGTGGCGACGGTGAAACGGGTAAATACTGTATGCTCTACCAAGAAAGTGCAGAGAAAACCTAATTTGGGGGTAGGAGGAACAATAACAAGATGAAGACTTTCCTGAAATTTATCATGTCACATGAAACAAATTTGCTATATATTTTTTTTTCCACACTTCACATTTCAAAGTAATAGTTTTTACTACCCTAGCGATGACATTTGCTGTTGTTAAATGCTAAATTCATACAATTTACCAATCAATGATAAGAGTATGGTATCAGAGAAAGACTTAAATTACTAATGCTTCATGAATTTCACAATAACAACGGCTTGTCAATGAGATTTCTCTCCTTCAGTGTTTGTAAGTGTCACAGTGTTATGAAAATCAACACATCAAGAGACGAAACTAAATTAAAATGTCGCGTACGAGCTTTTTTTTTTAAAAAAAAAAAAGGCTTTTTTTTTAATCAATCAATTACTGATGTTAATTGTGCTACAGACAAATTTTCCTGCAAGCGCCAAAGTATGTTCATGAAAAGAAAAAAAAAGTAGGTCTTGTACTTTGCCCGTCGTTCTTACCTTTAATGTGTAAAACAATAACGATCCCCGGGGGGACTGTTATTGTTTGGGTCTTTCTTCCAGTGAGAGATTGCACCAATATCACGACTCAAATTAAAGGATAATTAAAAAATGTTATATCAAAGTTATTGCCGTCCATAAAACTTTGATTAGGCAAACATTAGCCACATTAGGGCTTAATGGCCATTGCCCCTGTGATTACCGTCAACAATTTTATGTACTGCACAAAGCATATGAAGAAATGAATAATTAAGAATGCAGGAAAAAGGGGTTTAAGACGGCAATAACGTAGCTAATGTTGGGTTGTTTTTAAGAACAGCTTGTGGTAGGTAAAATGAGTCTGTGAGAGTCAAACAGGAATAACTATGTTCTTAAATCTCTTTGCTGAGAAATGACTGGAAATGAAAGACAGTGGAAAAGAAAGTTTTCCTTTGTTGTTTTTAACCTTCAACCTGAACAGTGAACCGTACAATGAACTGCGCTATTGTTCAAGTAGTCGCAAAGAAAACCTAATTAAAATCACTTTACAATTTATTTTTTTCACTCTACATTGTTTTTTTTTTTTTGTGTGAGAGTGTGTGGGATTTTTTTTTTTTTACCTAAAGAGTAAATGTTTCTTGAAAGCAAATGATAGTAGCAAACTATCTCACTGTTTCATTTATTAAATGTCAGATAATATTAAAAGAATTGAAACAACTCGGAGCCCAGATGATATCTTCAGAATTCTTTTCTTTACTCTTTATTCAATCAAAAATCCAAAACACATAGTTATTAAATTATATAGATATATAATTAACAATTATTTAAAGAGAGGAAGAAGCATTTCTGAGTGTTTGAAAATCAAAATCAAGTCCCTTTTTTTTTCTTTTTAGGACTTGATGCTTCTTAAACTTCACAACATCCTGTCTATGTAATAATATAGCCAGTGTGGAGGCCGTCTACCTGTATGCTCATACATTACACTCTGAGAAGTTATTAGTTATGCAGTGGTCACACACTGCAGCTTTGTCCTGTGATGAATAACTAATGCTTTATTTGTGTATCACTGTTGCTTTTTTTTTTTTTTTCCAATTTGATGCCTTAAGAAAGCATACGAAGAATTAAGTGAAAATAGATTTCACGACACAAAACACAAATGTTACTGCATCATTAACGTAAACACGACCGACGGTGATAATCCGGCAGTGTTTGTCATTTTGTTCAGAGAGATTTACAAGCAAGCTTTGGTAAAATGAGATGAGTCGTTAGCGCCTTAGGTACTGTTAAATTCAATAAACATTCCAGCCATTTTCATAAAACCAGTTTATGGCAGTCTCGCAGCATATGCTTCCTTCGCCTCACTCTGTCTATGCCAAAGGTTCAGCATGCAAAAGAGTCTGAGGCCTCAGTCATCCTGTGTACCACTGTTTATGCCTCTGATGGTGTTTATGAGCTGTGTCAGAGCAACGTAAAGTGGTGGATTAACATTTATTACTGTAATGATATTGCCGATCCATCTCTACGTGTCTCAAAACTAGGAATGAATATTTTTTTATTAGATAAGCAGCGATGAGCTCTTTAACAGGCCGGGGGAAAATAATTGCAGATTTGTTGGAGTTAATGTTCATGGTTTAGCAAGGTCTTTCATGTGAAAATGGGGTTGGATGTGATTTAATGTTTTATGAGTTTTTTGGTTTGTGGAATATTTTGCATCATTTTTACATTGACTCCTGAGAAAAGCTCCATTCACTAAAGAAATCAATGAGATGCATTTGAAAGCTCTTATACGCTAAATAAAACCTGCAATGTGCTTTTTGTTAAAGACCAGTAATGAACTTAATACTCAGATTTGTTATTTCTTTGAATTGAACGGTGCTAACCTGTCGTCTTTTAAAAACGAGACAAAAACAAATATACTTACACACAAACAATCATCTGTTTTACATGGGTGTGTTTACATTGTATGTTGAATATGTAGAAATCATACTTTCATTAAAGATGAATCTGTCAGTTATACACTTTAATCAGTTGTTCACTTCAGGAATTAGCAGAATAAATAATTAGTGTCCAAGTTAACATCGTCAAATATTGAAATATTTTCTTAAAAATTCCATTTCCAAATGAACATATTGATGCCAGTTGGGCTGTAGGCAGCTCAAGAAAATTGTAGTTTCTTTTTAACCTCAAAACCTGAAGTGTGTCCTTCAGTGTGTCCATCAGCTAATAATGTACTTATGAAAGTAATGGTGATAATTGTCACCATTGATCACCAAACCTGATTGACAGGTTTATCGGGAGATTAACCCTCAACGCCAGTGGTGTAATGATTGTTTCTCCAGTCTTAAAACCATACTGTTGTCCTTCATGCTGTTTAAAGTTGCTGTGGGAATTAGCTTTATGGTGAGAAATATGGATAGTCATTCACCCAGCAGGTAAAAAAAATAAATAAATATTGAGATTAAAAAACAATCAAATAAAGCTGCAGTGGTCACAATACACAATTTCCCCCACACGTTATCCTGCGATGGGAGGAAAATTATCATTTTCTTTTGTGCCCATCGTGAAACGTGTTATTAATTGTGCTTTCATGTTTCTTCATGATGCTAATAAAGCAACAATGCTCTTCCAAATCACCTGAAAAATGAGTCCAAGGACAACGGGCATTGCATTGGAAAGGTGTGGCTGTCCACTTTGAGAAACGATGGGACTCAACAACCAAGATTAATGGAACTCAGATGGCTTTTAATTAGTGCAGCTGTGCTCATTAATTATCTGCCCACAACACAAATATTTTTATATTTGGGGAAAGTGTTGATTTATTTGATTTAGTTTGCAAGTGGATCTAGATGAATGACTCTTCATTTTAAATTTTGCCAGCACGAAAAGGAAAAGAGAGGAGAGGAAGTCTTCCTTGGTTAGACCGTCTGTTAAAGATGTAATGTTATTGATGATGCTGTGTAATATGACTGCAATCATGAACATAAAGATAATAGTCTGAAGTTCTGGTCCTGGTCATACACTTTTAAGTTATTTTCTTGAAAGCTTTGTATTGTTAATAGTAGCAAACCTGCTGTCATTTGTGTGTAGCATAGAATCTCAAATATCATCAATATACCATCATCAGTTCGTGTAACTTATGTTCTCATGTAGGTAATTTGAGTTTTTTTCACCAGACGGCCTTCTACCTCACGTAATGAAGCGGCTTCATTTTAAGTTTAAACAAGGTCCTTTTTGTGTCATGTCTCTAAAGTTTTTCTGTATAGTAAATGATACAAAATTGACGGGAGCTTTTAATCATAGCACTTCACCTTCATCAGAAGTTACAGAGTTATCATAGAAATTATAGAAAGTTTTTTTTTTTATATAATTTACCACTTGTCATGAGTAGTAGTTCAATGGACCTTAATGTGAGATTGTTTGGTCAACCAGTGTAAAAAAATCATCCTAACAGTCCAAAATGGAGTTTATTATAATGATGTGAAAAATGTTTTCAGCTCGTATCTGTAATCCACCCAGAATCATGACCACGTGAAGGTTATAACACTGACTTACAGCTGATGTCAATGTTTTAACACTAGTGAGCGAAACTAAAATCAAAAATTGATTTCTCTTAGAAAATCCTTCCGTGTGTGTGTGTGTGTGTGTGTGTGTGTGTGTGGTTAACAACAATTTGTCCATTTGTGAGATTTGTTGTGAACCTTTTATAGATATGGTTGGTTTGCTTTGCCTTTTTAACCAAATGCAAAACCTTTTCAGCCACTTACTCATCATGATGAACAAATATTCAGTTTCTGTCTCTCCAGTCCTTTGCCCCCCAAACCCCCTCTTCTGTACCCACTCACTCCTTCCTTCACCCACTTCGCTTTTTTTTTTTTTTTTTTTCTCATGGCTGCAGTAAATTTCTTTGAAACATTCATCTGAACACGAATGAGGAAAATGCAATGGCAACAGCAGAAATTAAAATTTCATTATTTACTGCACTAGAGTTTGGGAACGCAATTAGTATCTGCTCTGTGTGGCCCAGGGATATTTACTGCTTTGGCCTCTCCTCTTTTTATTGTGGTGTTTCTTTCATCCCATCTAGCAGAATGTGATGCTATCACTTGCTCATTACCTCTAGCAATCTAACACTCAGCACACAATTACACCATTTCCAAGGGTTCAACATGTGAACTTGTGGATGGATGCAGAAATGATACATCATGCAATGATTGCATTTCAAGACACTAGCAGGAGAAATGTAATCATTCTCACCCCTAGATAGTCATTTATGAAATAACTATGGTCTTTGTTCTTAAGATTTTTGGATCAAAGCATCATTTTCTCTGCAAAGTTTCTGTATTTTACTGACCATTAGATGAAACATTGCTAGGACTGTGTGAGACATCAGTTGACACTTGTATTAATTGATTAGACAGTAAAAACTTTTGAGAATTTTTCTCTAGTTGGTTATGAATAAGAAATGCAGATATTCTATTTTTTAACGGGCCTGTTTCTACCTGTAATAACTGATATATTAATATTGGAAAATATGTGCCGCAAAGGTGTGGCTGGTGACAAATTCTTCTTTTTCTTTTCTTTTTTTTTTTGGTGTCAGAACAGATGATACAGATTAGGTTCAGCCTAGGTTGCAGTTCTCTTCTTGTTCTTGTTTCGATGTTTTACACACGGTTCAACTTTGCGTGTTGGAGAACTTTTCTGATTTGTCTGTGCATAAAAATTAACACTGGTCCTTTGAGGTCAGCGATAATTAACACTTAGTCACTGATCTTTGGTTTGTAAAGGTACCATGTAAACTATGTTGTTGTTGTTGTTGTTGTTGGTGTTGGTATGGTATTTTAATGTTGCTATTACACAGCGTATGCCCAACATTATTCAATAAGGGCACTACCTGTTTTTAATGATAGAACACCAGCAGCAAACAAAACAAAATGAAACCTTATTTACATACAACATTCCCTAAGCCACCGCTTTTCTCATATGTGCAATTAAGGACAAAGCTGCAAGTGTTAATTTGCTTGATGTGCACTTCTCACAAGCAGCAGTGCCAGCTAAAACAAAACACCAACAGCAACAACAATAACTCCATGTTTTTATATTAATTCTGGTTAACAAACACTTCCTCGGACAGGGACGCTGTTGTTTTGCCTCTCACATATTTCTCCTCCATTCTTCGCGTTCCTAGACATAATATGCATATGAACATTGGAGCCTGTCGGATACAGGAGATCAGACGAATCGAGGCGGGGGATCAAAGGGAGATATCTGATCTCATAAAATCATATTAAAACCCGTTGCCTCTTTCCAAGACACCACGTATTGATCACAGAGGAGACAAGTAGGAGTGTTTGCTACTAAATAAAAACTGTGGGCTGACGAGAAGTGAATCAGGAAATCTTCGCATGCCGGGGGTCATTAAAATTGCATGGCACTCTATGTATTCCACAAACAATTGGATGGTTAACTCGAAGGCAGAGAGAGGGAAAACAAGAGGAGTATCCACCTCCCCCAGAATCCCCCCCATCCTCTCCGCTCCATTCACCCTTCATTGTGTTTATTTCTGTTTGTTGATGGCGCCATTTTCAATAATTGCGTAAGACAATAGGCAGGCAAAGTATCAGTAAAAATAACCCTCCTGTCAAGGTTGCAGGGTTGGTTGCTCCTCAAATGCTGTATTGCAAGTAGGTATATAGAGTGATTTGATTATACCGTGCGGGCGGCGCCGGTGTTACCCAGTTTGACTAATAAGTACTTTTCAAACCTGCCCCTCTCCTTCCCATTCAGCAGGAGTGCTTCGGCTTCTCTAGGAGTTAACCTTCACACACTATCATTACTGTCACTCGCCACTGAAACTTCACAGAGCAGCTCACTTTGTGCAGCGTGTGTGTGCGTGTGCGTGCATGCCAGCAATAGAGCCGAAACTCACTATTTGTCTTTAATTCCTCTCAATTACAGGTTCCCCTGATGTTGAAGCTGCCTGTTTCTGTGAACTGTTTCTAACATTTGTCTCATAAAAGTGAAGGCAGCCTTTTCGATTATGAATTTAGTCTCGCTTTTACTTCAACCGTGTCCATGAATTCATCTATAGAAACTTGTAGTGTACCGACAGGCTTTGTTTAAACCCACAGAACACCAGTGATGATCCCAAAATCTACTAAACCTACCTTCTAAAGATTCTTTTACCAGTTTATTTTATGTTGCACTCATGATTAATAAATAAAAACTCCTGTATCCCTTTTTAAATTTGAAGTGAACTGGTGTTAAATACGGGAATAATCTAAGGCCAAAGACTTTTAATTTTTATGTTACAATGTATTTAAACATTTTCCTTTATATTATCGTGACTATATAGTGTCTAAACATGTTACTTTCTTTTACAGAGATAACTTGAATGACGCTGGTGCAGCCATGGGGAGAGGAGACTATACTGAACACAACGCCGTCCAACATCAAAACAAGGCAATCAATCGGACGACACTGAAAGGAGAGAGGTACATCAAAATCAATTCACTCTTGTCAATAGCACCTTAACAAGCTTAAACCCTAAATTAAAATATACTGCTTTGCAACCTGCAAATTTGAGTCAAAGGCCAAGATTATTGGCTCGAGGTATGACAGATGCCCTCGCAAAGAAAATACACAGTATACGCCTTCAACTGAGGGGATAAATATGAAATAAGGACTAAAAATAGGACTGTCATGCACGCAACATGTCGTCACATTCCTAAAATAATTGCCTCAAGTCATTCAAGTCAAGGCAACTACACCATCAGTTGATCAAATCATTAGATAGATAGAAAAAAAGATAATGGTCTATGTCAAGAGTGTTACTTCAGCTGATTTATTATGCCAAAGTCCACATAAAATATGACTTAGTCAATTTTAATAGCTTTCCAAGATGGCAACTACCTTTATTAAGCTAATTTCTGTGATTCTGGGCTCATCCCAAATTGGTAAGTGATGAGGTTTTAGATTAGGGTCAGTGTTAAGTATGTAGAGTGTATGCACATAATATCACTTGCTGTTACAGTTAGATACACTAACAAAGGAACCGTTAAATAAACTGTTATCTGTAATTTTTTTTTACGCAGTTGGTGCAGAGGAGAGAAACGTGTTGGTAACTGTAGTGGCAGATGTTAATTTGCATGTAAAAACCGACAAGCAGCCTGGAATGTTTATAAAATGAGGAACAACTTATATTTATTATTATTGTTATTTTTTGACAGTTTGCCACATTCATCAGCATCAGATAAGAACCCAGCAAAAAAGAGCTGGAGGGAGATTATGTTTAGTTAGTTTGTCAGTGTTTTACAAAATTTACACACAGTGTTATTACTATGCCAGTATTCATCCTTTGTTGCATCCTTTTTGAGTGAAATTATCAATAAATGTCATATGTTAAATTTTTGGTTAAGTTTTTGTGTTTCCTGAAAAACTTGAAAAAATGAGTTAGGCGATTATTTTAAGAAGGTGTAAATATGGATGTTGGTGTTTAGGTGGTGTTTTTATTAAGTTTGTACGTACTGGGGATGGAGAAGCAGTGTGGTAGGTTTTTAGTAGCGTGTTGATGTACTGACATGATCTGCTGGTTAAGAGCAACTCGTACATATGTTATGTCAAGAGTAAAAAAAAAAAATTAAATAACCCTTAAATTTTTTTCACATTCGAATCAAAATGATTAATACTAAAAAGACACCAGTGAGTCTCTCCAAAGTTCACAGTCAGCAGCAGGAGCAACGACGAATATCTGCAGGCGGGGTGGCGGTTTCACTCTGGCACATGAACAAATTTGGCAAAGCCCTGAAACGGTTTCAAACGGTCTCTTCAGCATTCTTTGGCGTACAGGATGTCCTGTAGTCGGGCATGTATGGGAAGTGTCGAGCTCTGTGAAAAAGTACGAGAGCAGATATCATCATCAGCAGCAGCAGCTGAGCAGAGTCCAATATACGAGCTTGTGCTGGTTTGTCGTCCTGAGCGGCCTCAGCAATGAGTACACACATACGTTATATAAAAAAAAAAAACCCAGAGGGAAAACTTCCCAGAGGGACACAGCCTGTCACCACCTGCACTGTTTAAAGCTAAACTTTGTCACAGTACTCAGGTAGTAAGTTTTTAACACTGTTAAATGCTGTAATACTTTAGTTTGTATGATTGACATTTACTGTGATAATATATATATTATATTATAATGCCTCTGCAATCAAAACTGAAGTAGTGGTTCATCCATTATTTTTTACAGTACAGCAGCTGTGCCTTCTTTGTACTTATACAGTAGGACTGGTATAAATGACTCAACATAAATTGACTGAATTAGACCACTACTATATCTGTATGTAATTCACATCTACATTTACAAAAATGACTGAGTTACTTCCTGGACAGCGCACAGTTTTCTGACTCTTTCTCAACTTCAGTTCCAGATCTGTCAGGTGTACATGAGGATCTTTTTTTCATTTCTTTTATGGGATCCCTTTGGGCTCTGCGCTACATGAAAAGTTTGTACTATAATTCCCAATGCACTGAAAAAAAAGAAACAGAACACATACAATAAATGCAGGTGTCCCAGCTCTCATAAGAACTGAACTCTGTGAGCATCTGGGGGAACAAAGATAGTGGATGAACAGATTTTAGTTATTAAAGAATTTTCACAAATAGCCTTCATTAAAAAGTTATTTAACTGTTAAAAAAATTGCAACTAATGCAGTCTGCTTAATTACACAAAAAAGTAAACTTCCTCTCTCTTTCTGTATATATGTGTATGTGTATATATATATATATATATATATATATATATGTGTGTGCAATATTAAAAACTGGTGGCTGTATGAAAGCTTCATCAACATCTCAATCAATGTAAAAAATGTCTAATGTCTATTGTTGAAAAATGGATGCAGCGCAGGTTTCCCTCTTAATGCTTGAATTTCATTCCATCCTCTGCACGTTTTCATACATTTGGTGCATTTAAATCCAGTGTTGACATGGCATTGTAAGAGGCTATTCATGCTGAGATAAACTGTAAAAAATGCAACACTTGCAGGACAATTGTTTTCTTATGGTAAGGTAAGTTCTTTCCTCTTGTGATTTATTCATGTGTTTCCTTTCTGCTCTTGCCAAAAAAAAAAAAAAAACATAAACAATTTCTCAACTCTTCGGCTGAAGGTTTGCAGTTGCAATCTTCATCAATGTCACAGTTTCAGACAGCACAGGTGTATGAAGCATTTTATTTATTTTTATTTTTTTATTCTGATTGTTCTGAGGCGGCTTGTCTTTGTCTCAGCCCTCTCAACCTCAGTAGCAGCCTCAGTAACAGCAGCTCTGGTTGCATGCGGTAGCAGCGTTTTGTCATGGGTAGTTAAATATAATGGGGAGGAAACTATTTAAAAGGGTTTTATTTTACCCATCAATCAAGTCATCAAGTTCTTTTACGGATCTTGGAGAGTATTTTATGTGAATAAATATTAAATGGATCCAGAGGGAGCTGCACAAACTTTGATAAAAACTGCCTCAGGTGATGTCACTTGAGTCGGTGTTGGGGGCAGAAGACTACAAGTTTGAAAATCTTTAAATTACAAGGGCTCTGTAGCAAACTCCTTCATTTCTGCTTGAGGCTGCGAGCTCAAGGCTGCATTAGTGTAACTGGAGTAACGCGTCTGAATCTTCAACTGAAATGCTGGTGGTTTAGTTGAATTGTGGGGAACATGGGTTCCCGGTTGTAACAAGGAAAAACTTAAGGATCTAAGCCTGTGAGATGCTGTGCATCATTACACCATCTGTAAAGTCATTTGTGAAATTACACTGTATGAATAAAAAAGATGGTTTGGGCTTTAGGAAAGCCCGAACTAGCCCGAGGTTCACATGACTAAATAGAGTCATTAGAGGCATTTGGTCATGTTAGGTCACTGTACCATACTTTAAAACATTACTTCAACAACATATTTCAGTGCAGACCTTTGTGGTTGTTTGTGTGTCTTTGTTGAGCTTCAATTCATTGAAACGTTTCCAAAGTTTCTCAAACTGTTGATTTAAGCCTAAAAGCATCACCCCCCGCTGTTGTAATATACATTTGAGTAGCTCTGGTAAATGGAATAAAGGGTAAACCTGATGTCACTGCAGTTCGCCTTTTTCATGCACTCGGTCAGGAAATATCGAGGCAGAAAGTGGATTTGTACAATCAGTGAGGCTTCGGCCATTTACAATATAGGTTAAGGTTGAAACCCATTCTGATAAATGTGACATCATTGTTACCAAGACATTGACATCGGATAGGTTGAATGTGTTTTTAGTTTATCTTGTGACATTGTAAAACTGTAACTTGACTTATGTTGGTATTTTAATAGCTGTGGAATGTCTTTCCTCCTTCCCGTCTTTCTTTCGACTCAGTGCTTTCAACACCTCCTTTATACTTCCTCCTTCTTCCACCATATCAATCATTTCTCTCTTTCCACTTATCCCTTCTTTCTCTGTCTCTCATTCTCCCTCTCTTACCACAGTATGTGTCATTATCCATCCAGTGTGACTTCACCCATTCTGCCCTCTGGTGACACAGCCTGCCCTTGTTAAGTGGCTCCAGTCCCTCTCCTCGTTTACAGGTGAAATCTATTCTCACACACAGGCCTCAAGGGCCCAACTGGACTGTAACAGAATTTCTCCAGCCCCACTGGGCCCCAACCACAAAGCTGAGAATAAATGGCTGAGGTGCCAGGGCTGGACAGAAAAATCAATGCCTGTTTATACAGACATGACAGTCCCGGCGCCCAAGCAGTTCTCCTGCTTGCTCCTCTAGACGCTGTGTTATACTGTTTTTTTCTTTCTTTCTCTCTCTCCCTCTCTCTCCTATGTCATGCTCCCGCCTCTGTTGAGGATAAAATGTGTGCCCTCTCGAGAGGATGGAACAGTAGGTGATGTGCTGTGGCCATTTTGTCCTCAATTTGTTCTCACCATGTGTTGAAGTATTGCACGGGGGTCAGCTGAATGCTGTTGATAGACTGACTGTCACGCAAACTGTTTTAGTCTATGCTGAGCAGATGAAATGCAGACAACCAAGGTCATGTGTTAGAGTAGGACACTTTTCTCAGCTGGTGGATCGCATCCAAAACTGCTCAGCAGTCACGCTGTCGACATCTTTCCTATTGAAACACTTCAGCTGGGTTTTCATTTTCTGTAGCAGACACATTAAACAGTCTTTCTTGGAGTGGACTTCAAACCCTGTTTACATTTTTACCCTCACACCTGGTCAATTGATGCGTAAAGTGTCTATAAACGCCAGATTGGAAACTGTCGATCGGGACAGCCATGATTTGTGTTTGTTTTTTCTGAATGACTATTAAAGACTGAACTAAGACTTTAAAGAAATGTCCCCATGTTTATTTCTGAAACTGTATTATAGAGACAGACCTTTATACTGATTTTTGAGAGTTAAACTCCTATATTGATAATTTGGCTGATATTCTTATTCTGTACATATTGATATAGGGTGTTGACCCATCTGTGGTGGAGACAGTTTGTTTGGTTCTTTGTTCTATTGTGTCTTTTCACTTTCCTATAACAGATACTTCTACATCATGTTGTATAAAATAAAGATTTCATATTATACATATCAGTCATTGTATATCACAACAGCAGTCTATCTATTATAGCCCAAACTGAAGCAAAGGTGCAGCTCTACTCGCACACATTTAAGAACAAATGTGCCTCAAAGCAGAATAATAACTAAAATAATCATTAGTTGTTGTCCAAGCTAGATTATTGATGATAGAAAAGATTTTGAAGAAAAACACTGTAGAATAATATTCAACAATTTTTCTTCTTCTCAGTCATTATTTCTTCCTTTCTACACAGACTGAATGTACAGTTTTCTTTTTTCTGTAATACTTGTTTTTGCTTCAGTTCATCTCTTCAGTATTCGTTGGCTTATTCTTTTCTTATTGATTTTTTTTTTTCGTGGATGTCTTTGATTATATCTTTGTTCATTCTTTTGCGTGTGTGTGTGTGTGTGTGTGTGTGTGTGAATTTTGTGTGTTGCATGTGCTTTGTGCAGGGGATTGTGTGACTCTCAAGGGGAGGCAGCGCCGTACTTGTAACTCATTCTGATTTATGCCCCCTGTCTAAATAAAAACATAAATCACAGCACCTGCCACAGAAGTCACTCTCACAGTGGTCTGGTTCGTCCGGCTCTGTTCTGGGTTGCGCTGTTGCACCCCGATGACAGAAACACAATTGATTCCCTCATTGCATCAATTTGTCGCCTAATCTGGTGATATGTTGATAAATTTTACTGCTTTGTCAATTAATTTTCCTGAAAAATGGGCCTGGCGGTGGTGGACACATCAATACTGAGGCAGTGGAAATATCGGTGACAAAATTAAGTGATAAAATTAATTGCCCCCTATCCCGTCTTGTGAAAACATAACTAATGAGGGAGGCAATTATAGTTGCATGTGGTCTCCTTCGGGAAAGATGGAGGGGGTGTTTGAAAAAAGACTTCTATGGTAATTAGACAAGTGGGAGAAGAAGGATCTTGGGAAAATGGTCATCTGAAATAGAGGGTGACTTCAGAAATATACCGCAGTGGATAGATGTTTGTTTCAGCTCTCAGTCACCGAGGTAAAGGACAAACAATGTAGGAAACCTTTCAAGCAAGACCATAAGTCAAATCAAATGATAGTAGCAGTTAATTCCCCCTGGAATTTGACAAATGTGCACGAGGAACATCAGCCGCTTATTGCTTACTCCTCACACTCACTGAAATACAGATGAAAATCATTGTCAGTGTTTACTTACTGGTTTCTAGGTTACCTCTGATTTGTGTGTTTGTTTCTTAACATTTAAATCTCGTAGAGTTGTGGCATAAATGAGGGATAGATGCAGGTGGAACAGTTTTCCAGAGGAAAGGTTTGTTAGCAGGTTAGTAAAACACCATTATTCCCACATGCACATGTATCCCGTGAAACCTCAGACGTTCACATCAAACCTTGTTGTTGTGCTTTATTTGAGTGTCAGCGGTGTGCCTGTTATCAGCAGGCACAAGTTGTATATCACTGAGCGAGTCATTTGTTTGACATGAGATGTTGCGCGTTCCTTGAGTCGGGGAAAGAGACCAGTTCTTTGGTTCACATTTAAACAGATTGTTTGAGATTTAATATAGTCCACTGTCTCAGTGGGAATGCAAATCACAGTCTCACAGGCTCCTTGGTCAGTGATCAAGGTGTTAAAATGATGAACAGAATAAATAATGACTTTTATTGCTCCTGCAGACATCATCAGCCAAAGAATTTTTATACTGATTCTACATATGACAACCTTTCAGTAGACATTATTCAAAGTAAGCTGGCTGAGTTTATTAAATGCTGTAACTGTTTCATACATTAACTCATTTTTGTTCATCATTTTACTTTTCTTCCCTATTCATTTATCTATGATGTAGTATAAATTATACTGTAGGTCAGTACAGAAAATCACCTGCCTAATATAAATGTTTTAAATGTATGACAGCAGATTAACACAATTATTTAAATCAGGCTCATCATAAAGCTCATATTAACAACTGATCCTTTAACGTGAAACCTGGCCTTAAAATGTCACTCTATGTGGAAGCTCTGTTACATTACTTGTAGCAATTTAAAGAGCTTTTAAAAAAAAAGCTATCACATTTCACAAGGGAAGCAATAAGAGAAAGTATGTTTAAAAGAAGAGTTCATTTTAAAATACTCTTGTGCCCGCAAACAACCTGGAAAGTGACTCTCAAGAGCAGAAACATCATTAATACATTCATTAGGAATAGGTTAAGCTATTGAGGAGGTATTTGAATACCCGAGATAGGCAACATGGGAGGCGCATTAACATTTTATAATCACCATTTCTAGGCTGCTGTTGTTTACATCCTTTTGACCAAGGTAATGAGATCCTTCCATCAAACAAATACTCTGAGCTGAGGCACCACATCTCCAAGGTTTTCTGCTAAAAGGTGAGAGTTGGTGATCTCACCAGCATTTAAGCTGTTCAAACCAACATCTTACAATCAACCACATTCCACATACCTTGGTGTCCAGCAGTTACTATCTCCATCTGCGGAGCATACATAGTGCCTTGTTGTGGGTGTGTTGTGTGTTTTTTATTTAATTGATATGCCTTTTGAGGTGTACCGTGCTCCCGCAAAGATTATGCAAATGACTCTCATGACTGATGAACTAAACCAGGAAGCTCTAATTCCACCATTTATTTAGTACTGGTAGAAGGGGAGCTGTTGGTCTTCATACCAGCTCGCTTTATGTTATGTTGCATGTTGTAATACTATACTGTAAATCAAAAGGCCAAGAGAGACAAAAAAGAACAGTATGACACTCAACTCTTAATTAATTATTTTCAGAACCATGTTGGGTGAATTTATTTGTGTAAGTCAACATAATTTTACATGCTACATCATCTTGTAAACTTTTTTATTTTGTTGTGAGACCTGAGTGAATAAAACTGATTATTGTGAATATTTTAGAAGCTTTTTCCAACATAACTGAACCATGAACAACCATGTGAGTACAGATGTACTCACGATGTAAGGCCCACTGATGTTTAAGGAAGGAAAAAAACTGTTCATACTGGAACAGGTTTTTTCCTTCAGTGTAATCTTCTTAAAAAGTCCAAAGTAAAAAGTAGAAGAAAAACACATTGTAACTGTTCTGTAAGAAATGGAGCTTGACATAAAGTGTGCATGTCAACACACTATTATCAGTTTATTCACTGTGATGTGTTACACTGTTTAGGATGAGGGATGTCTTGAAAGGAGGAGAGAGAGAAATGTGCATGTCAAAAGAGAGACAGAATCACGGCAAGTCAACTCTCCTAAAGGATTAAGCAGGAGCTGCCATTAAGAATAGGTGTCTGTTTTAAATATGAATCATCCCCCTTCTTCTAGTTCAAGTTGTTAACTAAATAATTCAGTAACAGGGATGCATTATCGACTTGATGTAAATGTGATATGAGTGGAAATCAGGATGTGTGACTGAGATGATAATTGATATGATAATGGGGTTAGGAAAAGATGGAACAATAGTAACAAATAATAATGAAAAGGCTAAATAAAATATGGGAGTAAAACTGTTAGTGCAGCCATCTGACATGCTAAAGGAGCTTCGCTGAGGCAACAGTGGTGGGGAAAGGGGCGGTGAAACACACCAGATAGCAGCTGCCCGAGATGTTAAGAGTTCTAGTGCAGTTAGTCACGAGTCGTATGTTGAAAGAGACTCCCTTGTCGAGGGGCAACAACTCCGAAAGGGAATGAAATAGCTGCCCTCGTAACCTCGATGTCTTTTAAACATCTGCAACTTTTTGATTTGCTTGTGGTTAGGTTCACAATGGAGGCCAGTATCATTAATGAGATCAAAAACTTCTATCAGACTCAGCTGATGTGGCCCTCAACTCTGCCACAGACATCAGCTCCTCTTTCACTCCTTTTTCCTGCTGCTCAGCATGGGACTAAAGGGATGAAAAAGACGATTGTGCATGTGTGTGTGTACGTGAGTGTGTGTGTGTTGAATAGAGGGGGGGCTGCATAAAAACTGCTCAAGTGCAGAGAGCAGCCCCATCTGGAAGACATCGGACCTAAATGAAGTTGTACAAAACCATTCCATTGATAATAAAGCTAATTTTTATGGCTCTGACAAGTATGTAATTATGTGCAGTGGTGCTTTTCAGATTTTATCACAGTCAATAAACTACCACGCTAATTTCATTCCTGTTTTGACATATTTACATGGAAATATTCGATTTGGGGGGAATTAGAGGCCTTGAAAGCCCCTGATAGATGGCTTTTAATGATCTGTGACCCCCGGCCTGTGGGCTCATCTGTTTGTCGGCCCGTCGATCTCGCGGGAGATGTGCTTGGTGTTCTGATCTCTTTAGACAGAGTGCCATCCAGATATCGTCGGCCAATAAGCCCTCAACACTGGCCCTTTTCTTGTTGGCTGATTTGTCAAGGCTGCTGATCTGGAAAGATTAAGAGGATATAGATGTTTAAGTGCTGCTTTTTATCTGTTATTTATACATCGTAGATATCATCAACACACATTCTTTACTGAGCAGCCTGACAGTTTAGGACACTCTTAATAGTCAGTGCATTAAAAAAAAAAAAACTTCCAAACTTATCACACACCAACGAAAGAGGTCATGGTCCAGTTGACCCATCTTCAGCCTGGTGGTGCAGATAAAGTACAGCTGGCCTCACTGACCAGACTCATTCTGTTGAGAGAACGCCACAGGGGTCACCAGTGATGACAAGGTCCACTTATGGGAGGTGGGAATTGGTGTCAAAAGTGGGAACTGCTTCCCCATTCTCTTGCAGCAGAGCACGTACAGCGTCTCGCAGGAGGGGAGCCAGTGTCATAAAAAGTCCATCAAAAGCACCAGTAATTACCCAGGAAATTGACAGTGAAATTGAAAAAGTTTGTGGCCACTATGATAACCCATCCCCCCACCTCAAGATTCCTGTTGTGTGACAGCAGCACATTGGCTGTGGTGATGAAAGTGCTGTCCCTGACATTGTTTGCTAGAATAACTTTCATTGTCACACTTTATTTCTGTAAGTTCATCAGTCACTTGATTCAAATTGATGTCCTGGTGTGAATCCAGCTGTTTGAGGAATCCAACTGTGACTTGTTTATGTTATTGCCAGTTCACGCCAAGCACAACACAGTGATCTTACTTGAAGTAGAATTTATTATGGCTGTATGCAAAATGAAGAAAAAAGCCACTCTATTTTGGATGGCCTGTAGATTTGAAAAGTGGGTGGAGCTGCTGGATCTGGAAGCAGTTTTCTTTTCACAATCTAAATTCCCTTTTCAAAATTAATTACATCCTGATTAAACCTTAATGATGATCTCTGCTCCTCAAAATATAAATACAGAAATAATGAAGAAACAATGAATTATCCATCAGTTTGGTGAGGTATATGGCTTTAAATGCTAATCATACTATGCATAAAAAGTACTATCATCTTTTAATCCCTAGCAAACCAAAATATCTTCTCCCACTTCCTAACCCTTGGGCTAAGTTGGGTCTACAGTGTTATATAGCTTATTTGCTAACATTGCTAACACGCACTTAACAAAAGAATATTAATATTGCCCATCAAAGAAAGTTCAGCCATCACATTCATATTCATTCTTTGGCATTGCTGTAAATGACAGATAATTCATATTAATGTGCATTGAAACATTTTTAATATGTAGATCTAAATTTCTTTTTTCTTATTTTTCTAAAAACAAACTGTTCAGTGATCTAAATAAGTACAGGTTGAACAAATGTGATAGATAGTCCAGCTTTCCTTACTGTACCGCCAAGTCATTTTTTTAACAAAATCTACAAATACTTAGTGCACTTATGGTTCAGACAATAAGAATACACAGCAATCATAATAAGGTGAATTTTCTGGAGGGCTTACCGTGCCTTAAGCATTTGACTCAAACCCAATAAAGACAAGGGAGACACATAAGTACATTATAATGCAGCTTGTCAATAGTAATAAAATTGTGACATGTTCAAGAACGACCATGCACGAGGAGGCTGTGTTCTTCCTCTGATTTTAATGCCAATCTCCATAATCAAGATGAAACCACACACTGCCAAAACTGGCATAATACAGGCGTTCGCCGATGAGTGATTGATTGAATATGAAATAATGAGGGTTTTCTGGTGCTCTACTGGTCATCTAAAATTCTGAATACAAATCAAATGGAAATTTTATGCAATGAGATGTATTAATGGGATTCTGGCAGTGTTTTAAGGTCCTAATGTACAGCAATAAGCAACATAGGTTGTCTCAGGGAGATGAACAGTTGTTGCTGTTGATAGGCCATTTTAGTGCATTACTGTCAAAATAATGCATGTCTGTCTGCATATATTCCAAAGCTCTAGTGAGCTTAGTGAACTTTGGACAATTACATGATGGCCAATTTTTGTGTGCATGGATTTCCCTTTTAAAATAATAAACAATAGTTATTGAGGGTGCCATTAAAGCCACTAAAGTTGTACATTTTTCCCAGTGTTGATTTAATCCAGGATTTAGTTACATCCCAAGCACTTATATGTGTAAATGTTGTACTTCTGCAGTACACCATAGCTATTTTCCATTAGTTTTACATTTATCTTGTTAACAATGTGAAAAAAACGGCATTAAAATGTTAGAGTTCTTCTTTTCAATTTCAGCTCTTCACTTTTTAAAGATTTTTATATTATTCCTTTAGCAAAAATCTGTAACAATATTTGGTGTTATTTAATATTAATAGAGAAAATATGGTTATGCGTAAGGACACTTGAGGCCGTGAGGTTGTGGGTGTCAGTCATTCTGCTTGGTTAATACCAGTGATGTTAAGTGGTATTTACAGATTGTGGCTGGCAAAATTGCATATTAGAAGGCCAATTAGCATGTTTGTTGCCCAGGGCATTGTGGACTAGATCTCAGCTGGTAGAGGAGGCTACTGTCAGGTTCTCATGTTGTAGTTGTGTACTGTGTTGCCCATTGAGCAGAAGAAAATTTAACATGGGTTGAAAGGACAAAACCTCCCATCGTGTGATTAGTGTCCTCATTAATATGTTTACCATTCATTTTAAGTCTCCGTTCAAGCAATTAAATTGAGTTAAATGGAATAATATTGTTGTGATTTCAAAATGGTTTGTCCTTTGTTAACCACCTTCTGTCTTTTAGGGGCGCGTCACTAAATGGTAAAGGATCAAGATCAAACCAATTAAGTCCCGGAATATTTCATGTATGTCATTTTAGAATCTTAAGAACTTTTAGAATCTTTAACAATTAAAACAAGTATACATTTTCTAAAAGGAAATTCGTTGTATCTTGCTCGTATTGCAGAATTTGACAGTAACACTTTTCATACCGTCAGCAAATTCAGAACAAAAAAAACAAACCTTTTCCCATATGGAGTTAGGTAATGCAGTGTAACCATGTGAAGTTTAAAAACACAAAACCCAGTGGAAGATATTACAAATCTTTCAATGTGATGCTCAACAATATATTCTTGTTTGTGTTTTCTGAAAGAAAAAATTGTGGTGCTGTTGAATTTTTAACGCAAATACATAAATATGAATTATGCATCAAAAGGATTGAACGTTGCTCCTGTAATGTAGTGCCTGTTTGTGCAACTCTCAGATTGTGTACATTAAAAAGGCAGACCACGTAGACAGGCAGGTGTTGTGTATATACATGGAAAAAGTATTGCATTTTCTTTGGTTTTATTATACGTTATTGGTATTTTACTCTAGTGTGTGTGTGTGTGTGTGTGTGTGTGTGTGTGTTGAAGTGTCTGTCTTTAAAGTGGCTTCCGCCAAACACACACTGTTGGATTGCGTTCATTATTTTTAATGGTGTTGATTATTTTAATGGCATTCTAACATGACATTGTGTGTTTTCTTTTCTTTTTTTTTCCCCCCTCTTACCGACAAAGACAACAGTGACCATGAATGTGGTAACGTGTAAAATTATCCACAATTTATATTCTAAAAATGCTCATCTTTCCAATTGAAAAGATGTCAGTGAAAATCACCTGCAATGCTGTGCCCACCGCATTTTCTATTTAGGGACTTGTGTAGATTGCATTAACCTGATAGCGCAGATTAAGGGGAAAGACAGTCTCCTCTTGTTTACTCCCCTGACACAGTACTGAATAGTGAGCTATCTAAGGGCATAATAATAATTAATTTCAAACCGACTCGTGTACGACATGTGGGCAGTCACGCACCATTTCCAAAATGTAATGCAGACCATAGTTAGTTGAAATGAGATCTCCTAATGTGCTTGGCTTTTGCAGCAGCATTTTTTTTCATCCTGTTTTTTTACTTTGCATGTGCAGAGGTGACTTGTTTTTTGTGTAGTTTCTCCACAAAGAGCTTTTCCTCCTAAAATGATCCCTGATTCTCTTGACTATATATGCAGTGCACCTACTTGACCTGCTGTAAGTAACATTTCTTAGTGGATCTTCTCTTTATAATACTGACATAGTCTGACTCTTCAAATACTCTTTTATGCATGTTTTATGAGTATGATTACAGCAATCCTACTTCATGGGTAGTTGTGTGTCAGTGATCCCAAAGCATGTATGCTCTTCCCGTATCTTTTTTTTTTTTTTTTTTTTTAACTACAAAGAGCCGAGGACAGATTTTGTTGTTAAACTGTTTAGAAATCCAGAAGTTACTTGATTGTGTTTATTCATGGTGCATGTCCAATGAGTTTTTGTTAATGATCCCAAACTACAAAACTGCATCAAACTCACATTTTAGTTAAGTTACAACTCAACTGTCATCCTCTGAGTTCAAACTCAAAAGTTATTTAATAAGTTTTAGTGGAATAAAAGCATCAAATATGAAATCAAAATGTGTTGTAATAGTAAAAAGATTAACAAGATAGATCCTACATTAACCCATACATGATTGCTTCCTGTCAAGATAGCACTTACATGTCCTGGTTAGAAGCAAATGATTTCTGATGCCCATCCAGTCTTTTTCCTCTTTGAAAAGCCCAGATCAAATAGGCTCAGTCTTGTCAGCACCTAAGCGGGAGAGCTTCCCATATGAACAAACGATTGATTGACAGGTAGACATAGGCTGGCTTTTTAATTTCCATGTCTCGCTTCAAATTAAACCTCTACCTGGGATAAAAGCATAGGCTATTCTGCATCAAGAACTCCCAAATGATAGGAAGTAGAAATTTTGATTAGCAAAGAACGAGGGATATTCACTCTGCTGGATCTCCCAATAGTGCTGATGGTTGACATTTTTCAAGCAGATAAAATAGTGATGACAATTGTCTTTTTAGGGATTTTGTCAGCAATAGCCGAACTGATAAATCACCTAAGGTTTGGAATGAAGTATGCCATTTAATATAGCCGTGATCTACAAGTATATAGCCAAGTCTAGTAGCACTGAAAACCATACATCAGAAAATAAAAAAATAAATGTAGTAAAAATAATAGATTATATTTTTTCCATAAACAAAAAATATTTTTATTAATCTGATGGCAGTTTTATTATAATTTCTGATTTAAATTGCAACATAATTTGCTGAAACACGAAAAAAAAAAAAAAAAACATGCAGGTACAAACAACTTTTAAATAAGTGAGCTGCGACAAAGAATAAATTGCAGGCATCACCACTCTATTTTAAAACATATATTGCCTTAAACAGCTGTTTGTTGTGTGGGCCTCAGCATGTGTGACAAGACTGAATAGCCACCAGAGAGTAATAGTAAATGTGCAGCTACTTTTATTGTGGGTTTTTTATGAGACAACATACATTAAACCCGCTGTAGCTGCAGTAAATAAAGCGTGTTGTAAAACTGTGAACTCGTGAAAGAGCTTGTAAACATAAACAGCCGCAATGAGGTCAACATCAAAGTAATTGTAATGCTGTATGAGCAATGAAATACAACTTAATGCTTCTGAACAAAATAGCTTTGCAGTGTACCTGAAGAGGCTGCAACCCACTTTTGTTAACAGTGACTGAGATGTATGATGGTTGTAAAACTGTGTCAAATAGTGGCTTTTTGTGGTGGGATTGTGCCCCATAGACATTACTGGCCTTTGCTATATTATTCCTATTCCAAATGTAAAGATTGGTGCATAAATCCATAGTAAAAAGCAACAGAAGCTGAGATGACCAGTTACAAAACTGTCCAAATGTTGGGGTTGTTTGTGGAGAAGGTTTCTGCCGAATTACAACAATATTGGAAGATTCTGACAGTCAATGCCCGATGTTAACAGTGAGTCCCAGCGCAGGAAATGGTTTGCCCTTTGTGTAGGTGACAGTTAAAATATGGGTATGAGGTTGGATGATGGGCAAGTAGGGCATTTGACTTTCATGTAGGGCACTTGAGTTATTATCCTGTCAGAGATCTACAATTAATATTCATCTTTAACCAGATAATCCAAGTGTTTAAGTTTCTTAAGCATACCTATACCATGATTTGTTTATACCCCAGTCATTCCCTTCCTTCACCACAGTCTTCTAGAAATGCATATTTATTGTAGGAAGCAAACACCGGTATTAGATGTTTAACGTAACAGCATTTGGCAGCATCATCCATTACTGACATTCTTGCAGCAATGGGGGTGAATTACTGCAAGCATCATATGCAGTCATATTCATAAGCATTTTTCACTCTTACTTTGTCACATGCTAATCTGGTAGACACTGACAGTATTGAAATGTCCACATGCAGTACAGACTATCTGGTACATAGATGACTAGGAGACATTTTCTTCAACAACTATAACTCAGTGCAATATCTCAATATTCTAGTTTTTTTTTTTTTTTGTAATATGTGAATTCCAGTATTTTTAGGCATTTTTTTTTCATGACCTTGTTATTTATCAAGTTGTTACCCAAAAGCACAAGCCTTCTGAGAAAGAACACATATCGTAATGAACAGCTGATGTTAATTGAAGCTTATTGATTAATGTTTCAGAGCTAGAATCCACTTATCCTTTTGAAGCGAGCCTCAGAAAAAGTTACTCTTTTGCAACAAGATCAAGCAATTTAAACATCTGATGTGCAGCAACTTCAGTAAATGTATTCATCAAGACAGAAATGACAGCCAACTTTGAGATTCCTTTTACTGATCAAGTTTCATTATGTTTGGCAAAAGGGCCTGCGCCATTACCATGAGTAATATCATAAGTTATGAATGAGGCAAATGGCAAATGGCATAACACATCAACACTCAGAGCATCAGTGCACATTTAGAGCTGTTTGAGTGTCACCACACACTACATAGGCCTAGACAGAACCAGACAGAGAGCAAAATGAGCTTGACGTACACTTCTCTCCCTTCAACATGACTTCATTTTATAATGTGACGCCGGCCTTGCTGCAACCCAACTCATGTCAAACTGCTCCGGATCATCCGACTTTACCCCTGCACACACACACACACACACTCGCTTGGATAATCAGTGGAAAAGTTGACTCGGCCCCATCACCATCAGATGTTTTGTTTCTTTCAAGCATGTTTTAAGGATTAACACATAAAAGCAACTGAAGGCCGTGGTCTGTCACGATCACTGTAGAGGGATTTATGGATCATTATTATGAGCTGCTCGCTAACATGAGGCTTTAAGGAAAAAGCTGGGCCCCCCTGCCAAGAAACTTAGTCGGAGAGCTGAAAAAGTTTTGTCATTTAATGTTTTACATTTTGTCATTAGCAGCCGTCTTTTATGATTAACAGCATGGCCCTTTGGTTCACCCCTTTTTGCTTGCTTCATTTAACTACTTCATCCTCGGTACATTGGGGCGTATCACTTAAGACTTCCTATAGCCTTACACAACTGAGCCTAGATAAACATTAATATGGAAAACTTCTTTCCAAAATGATTGAATATTTATTAAGTTATACTAAACTATGTTTTTTGAGTGAATGGCATCATCCATAGCTTTCAGGGCAAATTCCAGTATTTGAAATTTTTGTACAAATATCAGAAAGATTTGATGTTTACCAAACTGCTTGTTGAAACATTATATGATTTGAAGTTAAAACTTAGAACCATCTAACGTGTTGGAAGAAAACATCCTACCTGATAATCTGATCTGATGATTAGTTATAATTGTGCTTTGACAGACATTTGTCTTTTGTGTAGACTTACTACATATTACTACCATTCAAAAAGCTCATTCAGTGCATTAAGGTTGGACAGTGATGTACAACATAATTTAATTTATTTACATTCATTGCACTTTTTTTTTTTTTTTTTTTTTTTGTTACTTGTAACAATTTTAAACCGTCTTCCATCAGAATGTAATATATGGATTGGTTAAAATTCACTTAAATAGAACTAATATCAATCAACTGAACAAATGTCAGTATATAGTGATGAAAATTTCATTTAATCATAATGCTTCTTTTTTTATAAATGTAGTCTTCTCAGCTTTATGGCACCGACACAGTTGAAAGGGGCAGATATGTATAAGCAATATGTGGGTGGGTGGGCACAGGCCTGCATTTAACTCTCCATGACCTAATTAATAAGGTAAGAAAACCACTCAGATGAGATTACATTGTTCTCTACAGCGGGTGGCTTATTCACACTTTTGTAAGGTGTATGAAGTGAACTTCGGGTGAGGAGTTAAAGGTTTAATATAAGTTTTTTTATTTTAGAAACAAATCTCATTCCTTTGACTACCTGTACAACATTTTTACATTGGCTACAGTGAATCATGGTGAGGTACAGTTCCTTGGTATTCAAAGTGCCTCGCATTCTTTTTGGAAAAGAAATATCAGCTGCATAAATAATATTCAGTGAATATTCACATTTTTTAATTGCAGATCGATTAGAAATGAGAGTACGTCCCCTCTTTTGAGATGCGGCCACTGCACTGTCTTAAACGCTGATGTAGTTGAGTAGTTAAAAAAAAACTCAAAAGATAAAAATTAATTGCATTTTCTTTCTCAGGAGTTATGGTCTACAGTAGTCGTTTCATTCTGTTGCTCAGAGTCACCTGCAAACCATGCCAATCAATGTGAGTGGCAGCTCTCAAGTTTTAGAGTCTTGGTTTCTGTCTGGTTGTGATTGGTTTGTCAGCTTTTATCTGAGAACTCTGTTTGGGACATTTTCTTACCCTGAAAGGATGTGTCTGTCAAGATGACTGACAGGCCTCAGGCCCCGTGTGAAAAAGCTATGATAACCAGCAGCTCTCTCGGCAACTATCCTCGGGGACGCTGCAAATCAAACCCAGTTATCCACAAAATGATATACAGTTGATTGTCAGCAGTCCACGGGTGAATTAAGGAGAGGTTTTCCACAAGTTTGCAGTCATCCTGCTGGTTAGGTAAAGAATTCCTTCTCTCAGGACTTATCCATAAATAACCTTAAATAACACCTTGGCAGTGTTATATACAGTATTACAGTATATACAGTACAGTACACTTTACCACGTCGTTGTTCTGTCTTGCGGTTTACAAATTGAGTAAATCACCTGTTTAAGTTTAAAATTAATTTCAAAAGGATTTAACAAGGTTATCTACCTGTCACTCTTGGAAATTAAGTGTTTAAAAGATATATATATATATATATATATATATCCTTGTTTTGTTGGTCATCTACCTTTGTTGAACATGCCATGTATAAGGCTTGTATGTGATCATAAACCAAACCTCTAGACAAACTATACTTTAGACCTCATCATGCCATGCAAAGATAAAAAGGAAGTGGATAACTAAAAGGATCACTTCATCATCTTGATGGGGACATGAACGAGTGTACTAAATTTCATGGCAATTCATTCATTAGTTTGTGACCTATTCCACAATCAGTAGGATTTACTCTCTGGGAATCGTGAATGTCTGTACTAAGTTTTATGACTTTCCATATAATACAGTGCTTTCAGAGACATTTTTTGGCTAAACTAAAGTGGTTAACCAACCAACTTGGGGACCACACTGATGGATCGTCAGACAGACATTACCACCCCTAAAGTCAGCCCATAAGTGCTCATTAACTGACTCATCACAAAACTAATTGGCCATGAGTAAAATGTAACATGTAAATACCAATAATGACCACAAATGAAAACATCTTTCTGTGTGGTTCTAACCTCATTCCTTTCATTTACTTCACTCTAATAAGTGTTGGTAAAGTGTTGGTTTGTGTCTATTCTGATGTGAAAGCCAATGTTGCTCCCCTGTTTGTTTCTTTCCCCCTGACCAAAAGCACATGGATGTGCTGCCCTTCCCCATAATACCCTCCATGACTGTTCCCTGTTGTACCAAGCTCAGCAAAGCTGTTCATTAGTGATCTAGTGGGATCATTAACATAGTGACAATATTGGACCTTGCTGTTAACATAAAGCGTCCAAGGTGAACTCGTACACAGCGTTCGATTTCAATTAATATGTTGCTTAACTTGGATTTGAGAATGGAATTGGAGCATGCATCAGTGAATGAATTTACTTGGACACCTTGAGACAGATGAGGCCGTCAGCGTATCGAATTCCATTGTGTTCTTGGCAACCAAGGCTCTCAGAACACTATCAAAACGCAGCTTTCCACTATTTATGTAACTTTTGAACTAGGCCTAACATTCTGCATCCAAGTAAATCGCATTAAAATTATATATTCGTAAATTATGACTTTTATGGGATAGTCCAGATGTGATAAACCATGAAGCACCTTGAGTGATCTTGAAAGTGACTGTGAATCAGTTCAACTCGACGAACTTTTACGACATTTAAGGTAGAGTGACTTTATTTGCCATGCACAACAGATGTGCAGGCAGTTGTTTTTGTGACAGGACTGCAGCAACAGCCTGCAGGATTATGTACATAGTGCATCATACAAGAATGCAAGGAGTAACTACACCTGACAACATAATTGTCACACTTAAATGAGCTTTCAGATTTCATTTTAACAAAGGGAGAATCAGTTCATTCAATACATATAAAATCTAAATTATTTCATAAGGTTTAAACATTTTACATCTTACATCAGTGTTTTGATGACCATTAATTAGCTCACTGTGCTGGCAATGAAAAGGCTATTTTTTTCTTCTTTTCTTAAAATCTAAAGGGTTGATGGCAAGAGTATTAAAGACGTCTCTAAAAGGTCAAGTTATGATTGTCAGACAATATTGTGTACGTTGCTTGACATTTGTGGCAATGGATAATTAGAATCAAAAATACTTTATTGATCCCAGGGGGAAATTGGTTGGAATATGTAAAACTGCTCATTTAATGCCTTTAATGTGTTGTAATTTTGTTGTTGTTTAATGTGTTAACCATTATCATTACACAATCCCAAGCCTGGCAGGCTTTATTAAATGTAACCAAAGGAGACTAATGTAAATGAATTACAGCGCCTGGTTAAAGGCTGTCTAAATTTGGAATATGTTTCAGATGTAAGTATCTCAGCAAAGGCCTGTCAGTGCTTTTCATAGGTGCTGTGTTTGAAAATCAATACAACACAAATTAGTATGTGAAAGTCTGTATAACACTGTTTAAAGAAACCCAGAGGAGAGGATCTGCCAATGAGCTACTTTGGGAACGGTGTACATCTTTATGCGTGTGTGGTCTTATCAGTGTGCGCGCATGTGTGTGTTCCTCGAGCAGCAGGAGGGGACGTTCTTCCATCTGACCCACAGCTCCACAGGGCTTTATCTCTGCCGGTGTTCCACATTATTGATAGCTGCAGTGATATTGACAGGCGATGTGGTGGTAGGAAAGGCAAAATAGGAGTTTGATATGACATATTGTGCTTCTCAGCAGGTCCCATAAATAACTTTGACACGTTTTTGTATGCATGGGAAGGCCTCTGATTCAGCCTCCCATAAAAAATAAACTTCTATTATGGAATGTATTTGTCAAGTGGTGCGGTGATGGATGGACTAGTGTTTAGCCCTTGGCAGGTGGATGGGACCCGCCACAGCAAGCAGCAGCAAAGGCTTGTGGGGAGGATTTGCTAAACAACTTGGAGGGGGGTGGGGTGGGTATGAGGTGGAGGGGCGTTGGTGCAATTATTCAGCATGAAAGGGGATCATTTCAGCACCTGCTTTCTCTTTCCCATCATGCATTATTGCGACAGGAACTTTTCCTCTTGTAGTACAGTGACAGTAGCGTAGATGAGAGCTAGGACAAAGAAGATGTGAGAGAGAAATGGACAAGTGAACATAAATATGGATGTACAGATATGGTTAAACTGATTATACTATGAATCAGACCATCCAAAGGGGTCATAAGGGTAATCATGCTGGATATTGTACTGTATCCCATTTTGAATATATGATGAGTAAGAAGTCTGATTAGTTGATATTGTTTTATTTTAAGAGAATCATTACAACAAAGGTTGCAAATTACCTTGCAAATCTTTATTTATCCAAATCGAAACAATCTCCAACCATGCAATATTCTTCCCTTCTCCGTGTTGTGTTCATTTATAATACACTTAACTAACTTGTTGCCGTGACTGAACAGTGCATTTGCACATGTACAGTATGTGCTTGCTTTC
Organism: Polydactylus sextarius; assembly: GCA_016801845.1. Lineage (NCBI taxonomy): Eukaryota > Metazoa > Chordata > Actinopteri > Polynemidae > Polydactylus > Polydactylus sextarius. The sequence continues at coordinate 11,620,387 of CM028927.1, forward strand.
TCAGTACGCATTTTAACATTGTGTATTTGTTGTCTTCAACGAGACAGTGAAAAGAGAACAACATCCCACATGCCCCCTTCAGCCGTTCTTGCTTAGCATCATTGATTCATTTTTCTGCCTCGGGGCCCCAATGGGCATGTTGGCTTTCATTTCATGACTTTATCTTCCATGGTCGTAAAGACATCTTGACACACACGGAAAAGCATGCACTCAGAAACACACAAACACAGATGTAGCAAATAAAAATCAAATTTTGCATATAGAACATTGGCAAGTAAATTTTATCGTGGGTTGCTGTGACCGTGTTCAACAGCTACGGGGTTGCAGTAGAGAGCATCTTCAAGGCTCCTTCACTAAACATTTTTCTAATGCGGTGTCTGTAATCCACTAAAGGTATTTATTGCATATACAGTTGTGAGGTCAATAGCTCCTTTTTCATCAGTCAAGTACACTACCATGAAGAAGTGCTGATTATAGACGACTTAAGCAAGTTACTCCTCCGTTTTTCCTCACTATAAATATACAAAATACAATTATTAGTTGAATTTTATTTTTTATTGCTCCTTTATTCAGAGCTACAAGGAGTCACTTGTGCTTGACAAGGAGAACATAGCCTCTCTAGACTTTGTTTAGGGTCTAGTGCCTAATTAATAGACTACTTTATTGTCTCTGAATTGTTGACATTTGACACTAGAGCTTACAACATTACTTGTGTACACGAGGACAAACTGTCCTTTGAACGCCCTTATCATATAAATGGCTCACTACTATTACCTTCAGTTACATGCATAGCAATCAGATGGTATAAAAATCAGCTAAATCTGTGCAGTGGGACTCCTTTTTGAGCAGTCGCCCGTGAACTTGGTGAACCAGAAAGCGTGTGATGGAGAACACTTAGACCCTCTCATCCATTTCACATTTGTTCCAATCAATTATTGAAGTAGACAGCCAATTACAAATGAGAGGATTTGAGTGCCTGGCTTTCGTTTCTCCAAAGGCTTGCATTAAACGTCTCTTGGTGGTGAATAATTGGTGCGATTAATTTACTGTTGGGCGCAAGAGGTGTTTTCATCTGTCCGTCGGCAAACGACCCTCCCTTATATGATTTAAAGTATTAAGATCAGGGAGAGGGGTTGGGCTCGTCAGCAAGCTATAACAGGTTGAGATGAAGTTTTAATTGTGTTTTGATCCATGCGATTACATATAGCATTCTAGTTTTTAATCTGCAATTACTCCCTTCTTTGTCGCCCTAATTGGGATGGTTGAGTAGCATTGCATGCAAATGAGGATAGTTGTAAAAGAGTTGAGTGCAAAAAATGCATCTCCCATTTGATGTATTCACGCCGTTGTGATGAGGTGGGAGTTTTTTTTTTTTTTTTCATCTTCCTGTTTGCCATTGATTAGACTCACAATTTGTTTAATTTGATGGTCAGATTGACAGGAAAGTAATTTATCTGTCTGCACTGAGTGACGGGCCATAACGGACTGACATTCCATGTTGACGCTCCAACTCGGGATAATTTCCAGCTCACCACTCATCAAGAACACCCACACCATAATGAAAGCTTGAAAAGAGACGTGATGACACCAGATTTACCCACAGTCACTATGATGTTTTAAGAGTTGCAGTGGTTTTTTGTTTTTTTTTGTTGTTGTTGTTTTTTTCAATGTGAATGGAAAGCCCCTCACACATCTTTTTTTTTTTAGTTGCCTCCTATTAATATAGGAGGTGACTAAGAGGTGGGCCATTTCTAAATATAGAGAAAGCTAATTATAAAAGAAACATTTTGTCCTTGCTCTAGAACATAAACCAAATTAAAAGACCAAACAGGTAGAGGACAGGGACAGGAACCTCTTGGGCTAGTGACCCCCCTCCCCCTTTCCACCCAACATCGAGGGAAGCACAGGTGCACGAGGTCAGCACCCGTTTTCTCTCGAGACTCCCTTAAGGGTAAATGTGCCTATGATGGAATAGAGTGGCAACAGAACAGACGGGACGACTGCTGTAAGCCCGCGGCACTCAATCATTTTCGCAGTCTCACAATAGAGCTCCATATCACCAGCTCTCAACAGACTGCCTGCAATGATACATCCACCTGGTAACTTCAGGATGTAGACACGCTTGCACTGCATCTGTTAGCGGTAGAGTTTGCAAAAAATGGAATGCATTTAATCCTTGTTTTAATTAAGTAGATATGAGCTATCACTGGGGTAATGTAGATACAGTGTTTTGAATGTAAAATAGCAGAATATTTAAGTGGTGTTTGTATGGGCCACATGTAGTTTTGGTTGTGCTATAGTCACTGCCAATCATTCAAATACATTGAAATAATATTGTCCTTTAACAATTATATAGCGATAGGATAACTTGTAAAAAAGATTTAATGTAAGCTCATACATTTGGTGATTAAAGATGAGATATGCAAGATAATATGTCAGAAACTGCAAAAAAGGAGTTATAGCCTTATACTTGTCATACTCTCATTTAAAAGTGAAATGTGAAGAATTCGATTCACCCAATGAGACAGAAGGTGGGAGTTTGTACTGTCAATTTTAGCCTGTTACCAATTTTGGCACTCGGAGGAGTGGGGGGCTGTCATTCCTTGTGTTGGGTCGAATTCTCAATGATTTTATCTGTTTCCACCCAAATGGTGGAAACAGATAAAACTACCTACTATAGCGTCACATGGTGAGATGTGTCGAGAGGACTTTAAGACGATGGGCCTTGAAAAACATTTACATGTGAATGTGAGATTTATCAATTTGGGGATGCACCTGAAGTAATGACTAAAGCTTGATATTTTGGATCAAGTGTAAAAGCAATAAGGGAGAGGCAATGACTAATATGACTCTTTTCAGGATTAATTATATAAGCTCCTTTTAAATCCTGTAATCCTCAACTACTGGAATGATGTTCTAGATAATGAAAATCCAAAGCAGTGTGTTTACAAACTGTTACAACAAAAGACAACCACAAAACCAAACTGTTATTTTGATATATGAACAAGTCTGTGTATGCAAAGACAAAAAAGTATGCCACTGAGTTACCTTCATGTCATTCAGGCTCACGGGTTGAAAGAATGTGATATGTAACATATGCAAGGCTTTGCATGCAGATGTGACACCATATGTCTTCATTTGACAGAGGGTTGACTCTGTCAGAATCCTATCATGCTAATTTGAAATTTTGGTCCATACAAGAGCACACAGACCATGAGAAAAATCAGGCATCTCTTTGCATTGCATGTGTGTAGTAAGATCTATTGTCTGACCCTAGCACGCCTCAAACCACCACCATCATAAGAAACATGCATACACACTCTACATCAACCCTCGTCTACTTGTTTTATTCACATCCCTGAATCCAACTTGCTAGTATTCAATCATTTTGATTAAAAGACTGATTTTGTCCTGAAACTGTGCAGGAGTTGGAAGCCCCACCAGCCAATGACATTTGAGGATTCATATATTTTCATAAACTTTTAACAATGTCAATGGGACATGTCTTCAATCTTAGCCTCACAGTGGCAAAGGCACTCGATCTTTCTTTAGCTCTCGACAGAACATTTGAATATGAGCATAGGATTATTAATGTGACAGTTCACGGGGGAAGCATCACAGGGAGATTCAGAGGGAGAGTGGTTTTTGCAGGTAGGTTTTTAAAAGGGGAGAAGCACAGAATATTTTACCTCATTGAAATCATTCAGATGTGCATGGCACACTTTTACTGAATTCTCATAATGATAGCTTGATCTGTAATGTTCTAGTAGTTACCATGAGTCAGCATGTCAACAGCTGTAACTTCAGGCAATAAGAGGCGATGTGTTGCAGAGAATGTTAGCACTGAAATGAACAGTAACATTACTTGTCAACAAGTGTTACACTTGTATTTAATATTCTGTTTACTACATTAAGGTCTCAATTATACTCCCTTGTGGGTGGGCAGAGATGTGCAGTTCTTGTTATACTTATTTCTAGACCACTTGGATTCTACTTGGAGTCCACTGGGAGGGGTGCATGTGCACTTGGTGCCCTTGTAGCATAATGGCTGTACTGACACAGCGAATTGGAGAGAACATGGGTGTGGGCATAGAATCTAGCCAAAAATATTTCATGACTTGACTTCTCCTACTTGTGGGAAAGTGTAACACCAGTATAACTATCTTTACTTTATGGGGCACATTCATACAACAAGGCACAAGTAAGCTCCGTTTCATCAGCTATGTCTATGGTAACTGAGCAAACGGCATGTGTTGTGTAAAGCTATATGATGCCTTAAAAAGTCTTGTAAAAGACCAATTCCTGTAACTTTCTTGAAGAAAAGTATGACTAAATACTAATTTTATTTCTCTTTGTGCACAGCCAAGCAGTCATTAACCTGCACTAGTACTTAGCTTGCTTTATATGAAGAAAGCTTCCAAGAAAATAATTCCCTTTCTTTTTTTCTTTTTACAAACCATGACTGACATGCTGAAATGTTAAGCATTTTAATTGGAGAAAAATTGACAATGAATATAAATAATGAGTTTATATGAAACTAACTCTAATATTAGGGCCTAGAATTAACATAGAATTGTCTCAGGATTTAACAGCATTTAAAAATAGGAATGTATGGCGAATACATATTCCTTAAATCAGGTACTCAATCATGCATACAGTGTCCTGCAAAAACTTTGCCACTGGCCTTTACAGTTTCAATCAGCACAGCAATTCTTTACTCTATTATTATAAGATGTGATGCGTAAACCATGAAAAACAAGTACATTTCTTGCCCAGCTGCAACCCTCAACTCCCTAAAGCACAGCGGCTCAGCCCCTGTGTTCTACTTTGTATCATATTATTGCATTCAGCAAGTTTTTGTGTTCCTCCTCATCTGTTTGTCGTCCTTACGGACACTCACGTCTTCCCACCTTTCCGCCTCCTGCCTCCTATCTCCTTCCTCCTTCCTCTCTTTATTCTTGTGTATCACAGCTTTCTTGTCATAAGAATGAATTGAATTTGTCCCCTTCAGTGCAAACAACAATAGACAGAGTAGGGACCTTCAGGAAAACAAATCGCCACCTCCTGTCCCTGTTGGGGATTGGATGTATGTGTGTCTGTGCACGTGTGCACATGTATTGCTGATGAGGCTGAGGGGGCAGATGAGGAACAGGCCTATGCCAAAGAGGTACCCAGGGTCATTTATTAACATGTCATCCTCACAGTGTCTGTTGAACCAGCAAGAGATCCAGACAAATGATGTTAATAATAATAAGTAGCCCTGTGGTGAGACTATGAGGTCTGCACTCCTGTCCGTGTTGAGCACCTGATGCTTATTATTAAAATAAAAAGGTGATAAGTTAATGTCTGCAGTACTGTATGTAGCATTGCAGTGGCCTTTGTATGTGCTTAAAATAGATGCTTCATTTTCTCCTCCTTTTATGTATATTATTACCTCTGTGCCTCAGGGCATTTGTAACAGGACAGTCTGTAGGTGAATTCCCAGCGGTTTTAATGCCAAAAAAGTCCTCCTTGCTCTATATACATTAGTTGTGTCAAAGGCTCAAATTAAAGGTACATACAACATCCAACAAAAGAGATGGAGTTGGTGACAAAGAGCCTAAAATGTCAATGATCCATGACCAGACACTCCATCACCTTGGGAGGGATGACTAACCCAGCGCACTGAGTGTGATGTTCCCACATTCAAGGACACTCCTTAGATCCTCATTGTACGCGATGAAATATGCATTGCTCAGGTATCCTGGAATCTCATGTGATTTGTTCAGCTGTAGTCATAGTTACAAACACTATGCTATTAAAATAGGAGAATTTTTTTCACCATCACATTTTATTTGACTAGCAGTCATGTATACCAGCAGCCATTCCACCTGATCCCCGAGGGTATTGTTGGTGACCTACTGAGATTGGGTTTTGCTATAATGTTTACAAATTTGAAATGGATTCATCTTTCCTCTAAATATGCATTTCTGTTGAAATTTACTGGTTTTATCCAAGGCGACATACAAGTAAAGGACAACACTACTACATTTACAGAAAAAAAATACAAGATTAGTGAAAGGGGATCTGATAAGAAGTGTTCCAATGCAGTCTTAAGTGCTAGGAGGGGGTGTTAGGGTGTAGACAAAGATGGTCTCAGTAGAGCTGAGTCTTTAGAATATTCTTTAAGACAGAGAGAGATTTCCCAACTCTGATCATCATTTGGAAGCTTGTTCCACCACCAGGGAACCACAAATGAGAGCAGTCTGGACTGAGATTGTCTTGTGTTCAACAATAGACAATGTTCTCTAGAGGAGTGCATCAGTTTGAGTTCAACTAAATGGTTGCTGACCCAGAATTCACTCTATGGGAAAACACAAGAAACTAGAATTTGATTTAGGCAGCCATGGGTAGCCAGTGGAGGTCAATAAGCAGTGGAATGACATGAGTCCTTGTAGGCTTAAGAAAGAGCATATGTGTTGCTCCACTCTGGACCATCTGTTGGGATTCTACTGTGCATGAAGGGAGACCCATCAGATGTTGCATTGCAGCAATTAGGGCAGGAGAACAACCATGGCCTGAACCAAGAGTCAAGTGATGTACTGAGTCAGGTGAAGCTTGATTTTTCACGTTGTAGAGTGAAAAGGGGTACAACCAGGAGACAGATGCAACATGGTCAGAGAGGGATAAGAAGGAGTATTCTCAGGATTTTCTGATGAAATCTCTCTCCACTCCACTGTTGTACCTCCTTCTAACTAATCACGTTAGCATGTTACTGTTGTCTTATTTTTAAAGCTGCAATTGTCTAAGAACTATTTTCTTAAATAATGCATATTAAGACTTATTAAAAATGCATCAACTTAACATTCTCATGTGTTCAACAGTAATGGTAATAATTGGTATAGCTGATGTGACTTAAGCTCATCAAAAATGTATCACATTGGTGTCTAATAAATAGAAATGTGTTGTATCACAGAAATGACAAGATACTTGTCATTACATGTCATACTTGTTGAAATATGTTTGTTTGTTTTCTTGTTAATTGTAATGTGTCTCTGTTAAGAAATGCATTAGAGCTGTTCTAGCTTTTGTTGTAGTATTAGTCTGTCTCATTGCTTAACATTTCAGAAGAAGAGGTCTGTTGATAGATTTAAATGATCAATCTCCAATGAATATGGAAAGCAAAAGAGCAAAGAAAGCTGATGAATCAGACAGAGAGAGGGAGAAAGTGAATCTCAGTGGAAAGTAAAGCTTGTTGGAATTAATAAAATGGCAGAACATGTCACTAGGTTTCAATAGTATTGAAATCCACAACTTGTAACATTCACTGGAGTCAGTCATTTTCATGCAGCATTCATAATCATATCATACAAAAGCGTTTTGTAAAGGGGGCAAGCTCAAACCTAATTCTCACATAATAGCCCCATTGACAACATAGTAATTCAACCTCAGTACACGACCAGTGGAGGTCTGTTGCAGGCATTCAGACCACAAGAATATTCCTTTTGTAACCACATTTAATTAATTGCAGAGGAAGGTAAAACACAAAGACAAAATGGCTCAGCTTTAATTGGCTTGACCGAACATTTTCATTACAGACAGAATATATCTCTCTCAGACAGTTTCAAAGGCCAAACTTATTCTTTTCAGGAATTATTGTGCTTTATAGCGGTTCACTTGATTTGTGGCCATTTTATGCACGAGAAAGGGAAAGACATGAATGGAGAAATACAAACTTAGTGCAAAGACTTGTGATCAAGTTCGGCAACTTAAATCTATTCACTTTGCTGTCTTAGGCTATGTAGGTAACAAGACGTTCAAAATTTTAACAAATTTACAACTGTGTAAAAACAGGATTTATTAAAACTAGCAACATTCTTACTCTCGCTGTGGCCCTGGTATTGGTGATTATAAAATCAGAATCCTGGAAAAACATAGAGTATCAGTCTCAAGACACAGCTGAAATAAGTTAACTTCTATTTCTTACATACATACACATATTTTCCTTGTGTCACTTGCCTTCAATTTGTCACATTATAGGCAATCTAAATATAAATGCCTTGAATTGGTATTTTTGTCTTTCTGCATACGGTCTACACTTATATCAGATATCCGTTTAATTTATTAGGTAAAGGAGCCTGGTGAATCTGCATTTCCCGAGGCTTTCTCGGTAAAATTAGCATTCCATTAGCTGCTACATTTTACAGCTGTCATTCAGATTTACCTGTGGTTATGAGCAAATATGCTACACTGCTATTGTAAGCCTTATCCTAGTGCAATAAACTGAATGTTCATGCAAATTCCGAGCCGTTCAGTGGTGATTATGATAAGTGCGGTAATCTCCTTATCTCATCACACTCTCTTTGGTTACTGAAATGTGCTATGAAATGCATCAATACACTTAGAAATTGAGCAAAACTGCAACTAATGCCACAGTCTTTCTCCCTTATGTTTCCCTTGCAACATTATGCTGATGGTGTGGAACTACACCAACTACATCAATCACAAAGTTGGAATCTGCTATAAGTGCAGTTATCAGTGCAGTTATTTTATCGCAGATGCAGAAGAAATGTGTAAGCCTTGTTTCACACTTGTTTTACCAGCTGGCTGCCTTATATTTCCATGCAGCTTCAATAGTGACAAATATTTGCGAGGCCCCGTGTTGCTTTTTACTGTGGTCGGATGAATCCTTTGTAAAGAGTTGGTCAGACTTACACCGCGTGAAAAAGACAACAACAGCTAATCTGCCCGGTAACAAACAAGCAACGATAAACATCAACATTTTATAGCATTTCAGTCACAAACTTCATGTTTAGTAGCCACTCAATGCTAATCACACGGTGAAGTAACTCGACCTGTTGTTGTTATAGAAGATGGTGATACATTTTGTTATTTGCTGGTAAGTCACTCTGTGACCTCTGTGACTTTGCAATAAATCATACCTTTCCTTCAATATATGAGCAGATATCTGTTATATCATCTGTGCAAGGACATTGGCTACAATAGCGGCAGAGTGGCAGACACAATAAATATTATTTAAGGACTCAACATGTCACCTGTAAATACCCATAAATGCCATTACCTCACTTCATAGCATGCAGCCATAAACAAGTGATAAATAGAGTCTTCCAGTGCATCAGTACAACAGGTTTCTAAGAGCCCATTGATTTTGGATTTGAGAGTGTGTGTTAATGTTGAGCACTTACAGCAACTTGCTGACAGTACAGCAAATGCTCCCACATAAGCTATTAGCGCCTTGTTAATGCTTTCAACGTCTTTACACATAAGCCAAGGTCACATATTTTTCTCAGTTCTGTCACGTGTCACAAACAGATTTGAGATTATATAAATGAAAACATACTGAGATAGAAAAAAAAGAAAAGTTTTGTGGTTAATTATGCCACATAATTCAATTTTGATTAATAATTAATGTCTCCTTTCCTAACTAAATATCTATAATTAATCAACAAGTCATAGTAAGAGAGTAGGCTAATTGGTTTGAAAACAGAAACTTGAATACTTAATTCATACATGAGGTTGACATCGCTAATTGCGAGAGTAATCAAAGCTCCACCCTTTGGGATTTGACGAAGAGATTGGTAAATGGGGGTTAGCGTGATCCTTCACAGCATTATCATGACAGCTCCATTTATAACCAGATGGATATCACCAATGACGAAAACAGTAAATGGCAAAAGCCTTGCTGCATTAGGCTGTCGGTATGATAAACGCCACTGATTGAATCATTCAAGCAGTTTCACTTAAGACTAACTTGTAGCTGTTTTCTCAAGTCTCTTAAGCAGCATGCGAACAGTCTAATGCCTCTGTCAGCACGTGAACACCTGCTTGTAGCTGCTGTAACATGAGATCCAAAACCACATTAAAACAAAAGAAAAAAAAAAACAGATATGGTTATATAAGACATGGTTTTCCTGTGCAACATTCATATTAAATAAGGACAGTTTTAAAGCTGGTGAGCAAATCACATGAAAGCATGAAAACAACACTTCTAAAATGTAAATTCTACATCTAGAAAACCAAAACTTAACATTTTAAATAGGCTACCCTGTTTCACTGTTGCAAAGAGTTAATAGTGACCAAAATGTGTTAGTCCAATGCTATAAATAGTTTGCAGATAACATATAATTTACTTTTGTGACCCACTGTTAAAGATTTACATCCCTAGTGAGAATAAATTGACCTGGGTCTCATTGCCACAGATCAGGTCGTAAAACTAGAAGGTACTGAGAGGGAGACTTGAAATGTTTTCAAAGTTCACTGGTAATAAAGATACAAAAGTGTTAAAACAAAACAAAGACACTATTCTATCATACATGTATTCTGCTTCCATCTCAGGTCTTACGTGATTTCAGAACATCTTTAAAACTACCTCACAGAAGCTTTAAAAACTATTTAAATGAGTTTTCAGCTCTATGTGTGTGTGTGTGCGCGCGTGTGTGTGCGTGCATGCGCGCTTTGGTGTATGTGCATGTGTAAAATAACTGTTAACACATGACTTCTGTTAATGGCTGATTTGCACGGGGCAAGTGTCTTCCAAATTTCAGGAATGGGAGTGTCATACTCCATTTATGCATTGTCATCACACTAAAAGCCTATCATCCGTTACATATAACTTCCAATACAGATACTTGAGTATTATCGTGGCTCCAGACAAAGAAAGTCTCAGCTGTGCGAAGCAGAATAAAGACCATGGGTGTGATCTCAGTTTCAGGTGAAAGCTGATTTCAAATGCAGCTGGGCCCAACAAGTTTGTAGAGTAATGTACCTAATCCTCCATCTTTTCATATGCTGAGGAAGTAACTGATATGATTACTTTATATAAACGGGCCTCACATTTATTTATCCTTTTTATTGCAGCCTATGCTGTCCTTGAAGTGGCACCCTTTATTCATTCACTTCTTTTTGTGTCAATTTTTTCTTTAATTGGACATCTATTTTTGTCGCCAAACAAGATTTATTACCGGTGTACGAGTGAGAGTGAACTTGGTTGAAATTAGAATACTTTATGTCCATGACATGGGCACATCCGTGGAGGGGCTGCAACCTTGTAGGTTGTTCCCCGCTGAAGGCGAAGGTGTCTGTGTGAGTGCACGTTGGAGACATACTGTACGTATATAGAAAGAGCAGAAACCTGGAAAAAGTCAAGAGTGTGTGAGTGTGCGTGAGAAAGGGAGTGAGGGATTTTCTGGGGGAATGTAGGGGACACTTTACTGATACAACTCCACTGACCTGAATTCACTGTTGGGGTGTTTTATCTGCTTAACAGTGTCACCTTCAGTACCTGGTGGGGTAAACAGTCATTCAGTGTTAACATAGCAAAGAAATGACTAAGCTCAGTAGCTTTAAAGCTAGTGATGGTAAATATTAAGCCAGTCAGTGGGTGAAATATCAGATCATATAAAACATATCTTTAAAAAAAACAATGTTTTTGAACTGATGCAACTGATCATTGTTAATGTGCTGTTTCCTATTAATACATTTGTGTTTTAATGACTTTTTAATCTGATTATTGTAAATGCCTCCCAGCTCATTTATTCACTAATTTGATGTTTGTCTTAATTCCAGCACTTCAATAGTTTCTGTTTAGGTTTTATATTTATTATGGCCAAAGAATGAGATCACCATTCATCTACAAGGTGTGTATACTACAATCAAACATTCAGGTCTTGATTTGCGTTTGCTGGTGGATAAGCAACACACGCCAGCTGCTCGACTTACACAGTTGGAGAAGCAAGACAGAAGTTTGATTTATGCCTCGTTGTTTGTTTCCAAAAGTATGTCCCACTTCTTTTGTTACAGGAGCAAATGCTTTTCGGATGAGGATTCTGTGTTTGTGGAATGTAACCCTATCTTGGATAATGAGTTTGGCCCAGGTTGCTAGAGCGTAAATGTCCCCAAATCTAATAAAGAACAAGACAACACTGCCACTAACATTTCTTTAAACTTAGATATAGCAGCATCCAAGACCAGTTTCACCTCAGTGGGAGATATTACACATTAGATGTGCAGCCATGAACAGGGCTTTTATTTTCAATGACTCCACCCACACAAAATATTATGGTATTTAGAAAGAGTCAGTGGCTGTGATGTGCCAGCCAAGATGTGAATGACTTTGTAGAGAACTGATATGAGTCAATGCTATGATACAATATACCATTTTGTTCTGATCCTTTCGCTACTCACTTTATCTTCCAAATAAAAGCAAATGCACAATTGTCTGAAATGTTGAGAAAATTTCCTTCTTTCATAAGAGCTCAATAAGAGTTTAAATGCATTCTTTCATTCTGTCCATCATCTCTGTGTTTTATGTACCACATGTGGGTTAAAGGGCTAATTTTGATAATTGATTTTAAGTGTTGTATGACAGGTCCCCTGATGTGATGTGAGCTCTTAAACGCCCGTTCACCAGCAGCCGGTGATTGATCCGTCTGATCGATAGCCTGGTTAGTGCATGTAGAGGCCTCATGTTCAGGAGTACTGGTGAGCGAGAGAGTTGGTTTCTTACTGTTTACTTACCACTGCTTTGTCTGTTGGGTGTCTTGAGTTTCTCCTTTATGTTATAATGGTAAGGAAATGACACTTGGGCTCCTCCTTTAGGCAAATTTTCCATAAACGACCAAACGAGAGAGAGGGTATTATTCTGTTTGGAAACCGTTTTAATTAATGCAAACGTTACTCCTCACAAACACGCCCACATTCTGCCATGTTGTTTACGACCTGTAACCTTCTATCAGAGCTGTGAATGAGAGTTGATAAGGCCACAGTGAAAGAGAATGGTATTTCAAAGGAATGTAACATGGCCGTAGAAACCTCTAATCTCCCTCTCTGCCCCCTCCCCCTACACACACCACCACCTATTTGACCATTTCCTCGTTGCTGCCAACTTCATGAGCATCAGATTACTAACAAAAAAATCAGCCTTCGTCACAGCTGAGGCTCATGCTCGCCAAGCTGGCAGGCTTTGGCGACGGGCATCGTTCGAATGTGTCCGCTCTGATATTTCCCCTCTATCTCCCATGACCTGATAATGTGAACCCTCTAATGAAGCTATTGTGTGCCTGTCCAAAGCCATTGTCTTCCAGGGGGAACTTTCTTTTCTCCCTCCAACACACGCTACCCTTGTTGATGAGCGCACCTGTAATGGCCACATCTCTCTGTCTTCTGTCCGTGTACCCTTTCTTTCTTTTTCTCTGTCTTATCATTGTTCTCAATTTTGGTCAGTTTCTCACTATCTACATAGGAAATTTATGCTTCTCTCTCTCTCTTTCTCTCTCGCTGTCTTGGTTTATCTTTGCAATGAAGAACATGAGCTGAGATGTATGTGTGTGTACATGTGTACATCTAATAGACTTTAAAACAATTTCAGGACAACCTACCTGCACTTAACATCCTTACAGGATATGAGTGGCCCATATTTCAGCTGATTCAGTTCAAGAAATTGTAATAGAGATATGCCATATTTTAGAAACATCATTGTTTTGAATCTGTCAATGTTATGTGCCTAAATTGAATTGCTTCTAAAAAAAATACATGGATCTTGATATTTTGTATATTTTTGTTAGGCTTTAGTGTAACCAATCAGCCACTGGGAACTGTTTTTATGGTGTGGTTTTATGGTCTTTTATAGTATAGAAAGCTGCTACAACATGGAAGCTGTGGTAGTGGTTGCCGGCGCATGATTGAAGAAATAAGCCGATTTAAAGGTTGTTATTTCTCAAGTCACAACAACACAACAGTCTGTAATCCCATCCACGCTTGTTGCTGTTTTTTTCATGTCTGTCAACACCTGGTGGAAACAGTTTAAAATGAGTACGACACAATCTGAATTGCAGTGCAAATCAAGGATGTGAGCGGTGATTCAGAGTTTTGGAATCCAGCTACAATAATGTTGGAAACTGGAAACAGTTGGAAAATGTTGGACCAATTTTCACAACACATTCATCCAGCATCACCTATGGCAGTCTGAGATGAAACTTCTGATTCATTACTGACACCATAACTATTACAATTCAGTTGATACTGTACAGTCTTTGTTTAAGTATTGTATAATTATGTAATTCCAAAAATTGACTCCTGATCGGGTCTGATTGGGATTTACCCCCCAGATCAGAGCTCGAAGAATGGTGATAATCACAAGATCAAACCTACGTGTGCCTAAATGCTTCCAGCTGCACAGAGCTACAGTGAAATGTCTGGAAAATTCATTTGAATGAGATGGCTATTGTGATGTAACCCCTATAAAAAGACTGCGCTGACTATGACAATTGCTCTTTAAATTATCTCTGGCGTTAATGAGCATTATTTCAGTGCACACCGTAATGACACCAGCTCATCCTTTTTGTAGATCTGTAGTCTCTCAGTCGACTGGTCGGGCAGTTATTTCGATAACGCTCTCGTCTAATTACGTTTCCAATGGAGACTGGTAGGTCGGACATATTTCATGTTTACTGAACATTTACTCAGAGTGGGCTCCAAACACAATGACGCTCTGTCAGAGTAGTTGCTGTGGCTGCATTTTGGCAGTACAGATGGAAGGTTATATTGTTTTCATAATAATAAGGAAAACATGTAGTTTGGAAAGATTATTCCACAATATCTCTGTGTTCGCTAGCTGATATAGTTCTGTATCTTTTGAAAAACAGTTGGTTGAAATAATTGTATGTGCCGCTAATACTAGCTTCTTTTTTATTTTTAATTAATTTAAATTAATAGTCTGCGGCCAATTTAATTACTGTATAACATGAAAATGTTTTTTCAAATATTGTTGGTATTATTTCCTGTGGTTAACTACACATCTACCTTCTTGTTCCCATCATCAGAGTGCATCAGAATAGAACATGATGGCTGGAGTTTCTACTTGAAGAAACCAACCATATAACTGAACTGACTCTGTGTCTGTGATGCTGTTAGTGTACAGTATATGTTTTTGTGTTTGTGTGCCTTATTGTGTTCTGAACTCATTGTGTACAGGAAAAAGAAATACATGAAACAAATTTACATTCATGTCTAACACACCTGTCACAGAGTGAGCTAACTGCTCACACTGGTGTTTAAATGTCATACTCCACTACATTCTCCCTGACAAAGCCTAGAGTGTTATTTCTTTACCCATAATACATATATATATATATATATATATATAGCGTGGATGAGTGTGTGACTACCTCCTTTCATTTATTATTTGCTTATGTAAACAGTGTTGTGTTGGAGGAATATCACTTTTCTTGGATGTGAGAGTAATATTTTCTTTCATGCCAAGATATCCTGAAACTCATACCAAGAGTGACACCCTAAGAGTGCGCTCGCAGACAGTGAGAGCCGAGCAGCGAAGACACCTTTGATGAAACAAGCTAAACAGTCTTTGATGTTGTGCAAGTTTATGAGGCTGATTCCAGCTGCTTTGTGCTCTTCAAGGCCGTCCTCCTACGGCCTCACTCGCCAAATTAGAAATGGCACCTGTACACCTCCCTTATTCTTAAACAATCAGCATTTACTGTTTTCCCCTTGTTTGTTTAACACACATTGTATTTGTTTCATTATGTACAGCTCACTGTGGGGGTTGTAGAGAACTAAGTAGTGGCAAAGAGGAAACCACATTGAAGCATATGGCAGGAAAACTAAATCCTAAATAACTGATTTGTTGAATTTGTTAGACTGAATATTATTGGATTTATTAGGTGCTTACATTTTAGTTGAACTAAGGAGAAAGAAAAACACAATCCATTTCAACACTAGTACTTACTTGGGCGCCTGGATGGTGGAGTGGCTAAGGCACACAATGTTGGCATATATGCCATGCAGTTGTTTGCCGGTTCGAGTCCCGACAGAGTTGACCTTTCCTGCGTGTCCTTACCCCACTCTCCTCCCTTAAAGGCAAAAAATGCCCCACCCCCCCAAAAAAACACTAGTACTTACTTGTCTTGTAACCCTTACCTACTTGATAGATATTCTGGACAAAATTATTTGCCACATTAAAGTACTTTGATCAGAAATGAATATCAGTTTATCCCAGTAGGAATTTTATAGTTGCCAGTTTTAACTCTAAAAAACATAAACAGTTAGGCTCTACTACTTTGTCTACTTTTGGGTGCACTGATATATTTAAATGAATGTAAGTGTTAACCTATAAGGAACTATGAATGTCATAGATAAATAAATGTAGCAGATAGAGATGTACATTGTTTTTTGATCATGATCTAAAATCTCATCTCTGACTTATATCTAATAATGTCATGCCATTAGTCAAGCATGACAACCTGCATATTGGTCCATATTGGTCTTGAGTGTATTAAATGTAATCATAAAGGTTTGAGCACCAACATTTTTCAGTGTTACTTAATCTATGTTCTTGTTTACTACTGTGAAACTGTTCAGTAGAACAACACAGTGCACACAAGTGTTGGAGCGTTTTATATTTTTCAGGTGTGCCTGCTTATGATGAAGCCACTACAGAAGCCTCATACTATCAGGAAACAGCTGTCCAGCTCTAATCTTTTTATGAGCGATATGCTGTTTTTAATGAAAGCCCTCGCAGCTCTCCACAATCAGCTAGCCATATCAGAGCTTATATTTCATCCTGCTATTGTGATGTCATCACCGGGCTCAGGCATAATACATAATTCCCTGTGTTATGACAAACTGTGGCCTCAGGCCAGAGAGGTATATGAACGCTTTTGGGCCCATGTCAAGTCCATGCCATTTGTGCTGGAATAATCGCTCTCGGCTTGTTGGTGGATCATATGAAATAAGGTCTGGCATCAAACAACAAATAGGTCAGGGCTATTTGAATAAAAAGTGAAGAAGTCAAATGAATGGCTTTACAGCTTCTCAGATGCCTGTATTCTCTCTCTCACTGCGTCTATTTCACCACCGCATCTGTATACACACCCACACTTACACACATACATTATCAAAATAGGAAGCGGTCCTGAAAACAGAGATGATAAAAATGCTGATTTACCATGATTACAGGTATTGAGGCTGATAAAGTTATCACTGAGAGTCGATCCCAAAACCCATTCATTCATACAATATATTGGCCTTTTTTCTCATAAATGCATATTTTTGGTAAGAACCTTTATATGTGGCTCTTAAATTCTGTGAGCTATCTGTATCTGTACAAGCTTTGTATTACCTATGTAAACCAAAGCTGGTAAAAGTGATTAATAAAATCTACAATGGCCACAGTTTCTAAATAACCTCAGTATTACCATTTCTGTGCTAATTGACATAAGACTTATGTGTTCACTGTTATATCTAAATTAAACTAATTTAGGCCAAAATATCCCAGCTGATTTGTCAATTGGGCTCTGTTTTTCATGGTCAAGAAACCAGACTTAATAATGGCAGAATTTTAACACTAGATATCAACTAATCCTAGCACAGATATTTGTTTCAGAATTTTAATAAACACTGCAAGCAAAAAAAAATGCTTTAATGACATATTTACCAAAAAATCTGGAATTAGTGGCATCAAATTTATCTTTATGCTTCAGTCCCTGATCCAACTGACCAGAGTTAGGAGGACTTTGTGATCCCGCTTGGCCAATTTGTGTCGGATTGCCCGATCTTGATAACTGACTTAATGGTCTGAAATAATCAGATGTCCTTGTGGCAAATTCTATGCTACATGTATGTAGTTTTTTTTTTTTTGTAAACCTGAGCGTAGAGACAAACAGATGGTCGCTGCAGACACACAGGCTCCTCGTTGCTGTTGCTGGGCCCAACCTCTTCTTTCTCTCTCATATTCTCACCGCCTCTCCCTCTCTCAGCCCCCAAAATCTTTATCTGCTACATGATGCATGAAAGCACACAGTCTTCTCATACAACTTTACACGACCCCTGACCCCATCTGCACAGATGCAATATGACCTAGCTGCCACCATCCATTTTGGCCCAGTGGAGTAGATTCAATGAATTTTTATTATGCTGCATGTGTGTGTCACTTGGTTTGGCTCTTTCTTTTGATCCTCATAGCCACCAATATGTCTTGGAAATACACCATTTGGCACTCAAAAATGAAGATGTTAAACCTTTGCAGACAAAAAGATCTTTAGTTTTATATTCAGTCTTTGGACATGGTCTTCTAAATCTGAAGTGAAATCTGCACAGTAGATACTACATATTGGGTTTATTGTTTGTTTGTTTGTGACAGGCAGATTTCCAGCTATGTTTCTTGGCAAATTGACGACTGCACATAGATATTTGAATTCCTGTTTTTTTTTTTTTTTTAGAAATTTTGGCCATCTCAGTTGAAAATCTGGCATTTCCGTTTATAAAAAGCTTCAATGTGTTCAAGTCGCTTCCATCCAGAAATTTTGCCTGTTTTGCTGATATTTGGAGGCTCGGCACGAGAGGCAGAGTTACTGCTAACTGTTAACTCTCACTATTTTGAGAAACTTTTTTTTTTTTTTCATCTCACTGAATATTTGTGGCGTTAATACCTCTCGGGTTGGAAACAATTTGCTCTCTTTTACATCTGCATGCAGCCTCTTAACTAATCATAAATCACAAATTGTGATTTCACGGGTATGTGCCGGCATGATGGTTTCTAGAATATGTGGATGGACTGTCAGTCAGTCCGCACCACAGAGAGATGCTTGTGTGTTTGTCTGCTTTATTCAGTGTCTCTCTCTCTCGCTCTTTTTTTTGTTTCCCTCAGGAGACTCTCAAATTGTCAGTGCCAGGCAACAACTATGTTCCCCAGAGGGAGCCCAAATATCCAGGGAATCAGGCGTCATTTAGCCTGTAAGAGCCTTTTTCTTTCCCTGACATTCTGTATTGCCTTTTATTTCCCCCCCGCTCTTATTCTCCTCTCTATCGCCTTTGTGTCTCAACTGTACAAACATTCAGTCTCATTTGTTTCACTGTGGTTTCACATTAGGTGGTCTTGTCTGTTATTTTCTCAAACATCCTCATCTCCCAGCTCATCGTATTGATCAGCTTTTAAACTTTTTGTGTCTCATAGGACACTGATGGATTACCGAGCACAGTGCAGGGTTACAGCAGATAATCATTTTCAGTATTGATTAGGTCATGAAACATTTCTTGTGAGTTGTTGTGACTTTGTCTTATCTTAACAGTCAAAAATCAACTAATACTTAAGCTTGGGGACGGCTTTGAACAACCCTTTTACACATTATACATATTCCGCTCCTCTTATTCTATAAATACTCTTTTATCAAATATGTCAGGATCCAAACGAATCTATTCAAAATTACCAATCGATAGTCAGATCCTATATAGTCTGCATTTTAAGCAGAAGTTGAGCTTTTTCATAAAGTTGAAGAAGCAACTTTTTTTTTTAGATAAATCAGACACACTCATCTCATCTCCAGCATTTCATTTCTCTGAGCTACCATTTGACAGATGTCATCATAGGTCAACTAGACTTATGAATGATCATATTTCAACTCTTGTTGCTTCCACAATATAAAATACATCATAATAAACAGATGTAGATATCCAGCACGATGAATGATCTCAGCATTACAATCTTGTGAGCTCTTTTGCAGCTGGAGACTTTGGAGAGTGTTTGTTCATTTTAAGATCATATAAGAGCATGAGCTCTCCTTCCAGTTTTACAGCCATTGTGTTTTTGGAAAGAAACCATGTATAGTCTCACTGGTGGGACACAAACTGATACACTGTTTGACCGCCTTAGATGACAGGGATAAAGCCAAGATAAGGACATAGTGGGGCTGCATATGTGTGTGTAAACTGTTTTAAAAGTACTCTCTGAGTGTTTATATGACTGTAGTTATTAGACTGACTACAATGCAATGTGCCACTTGATGTGTACAAGGTCAGTGAGAACTTAAACACTCACTCACACTTATGATTCATGCTCATATACAAGCAGAGCGCTGTGACCAAAAAGCTTGAATGAAGTGAGATATGAAAAAGGTTTCTCTGAGATGTAAAAAAGATCATTATTTTCTCAGCCAATCATAGCACTTATCTCATACCTTTTTTGCTGTTTTGAGTGTGTGTGTGTGTGTGTGTGAGAGAGAGAGAGAGAGATGCATAAGAAAATGGATCACCAGATGGAAAGCAGATCCCAGACCCAGATGTTTTCTCTCATAAAATAATATTGTTGGCTGGTAGGTTTCGAGTGGCAGAGCGTGAATACATGCCATTGCAAATATGCTGCCAAATCCACATGATGTGCCAATTTATTTTGATGAGGATTTAGAGAAGAAATTGCAGGGAATTTTTAAATGAAAGAGGTATGGGATTTTACACTGAATATGTCCAGTTCGTCGTCAGGATGTCAAAATGATCTAAACTCTCAATGATTTGAACACGTGAAGTGTTAGAATAACCAGTCAGGACCAAGTAGTTTGGTTATTTTGTTGTGTGTAATATACATTACACACAGTCAATGGTTGCACACAAGTGTTTTGTTAACACTAAAACTAAACTATTAATATTCACAAAGCTTGTCATGTTTGTCGTTGTATGAAAAACGTATGTTAGATATCTTTACATCTTGTTTTAATTTTGACACCAATGCTTACGTAATATATTCATACATGTTGCTCATGTGAGAGTGTGTGTGAGAGAGAAAAGCAACAGCTGTCAGGATGTGATGACTCAATCTCCTGACAAGCCTGGCGTTGAGCAGCCATTTGGAAACGGAGGGAGATGCTGGCTGATGAGGAACTGCCACTGCCCATAAATGCACGCAAAGGAGAAGTTGTGTCTGTTTTATCTCGAGTATCAGAAGAATCTGCATCTGACCGGCAGTATTTGCTAAACTAAAGGTTTATTTGGTATTACATTTCCAGTGCACGCTCACATTTTTCCCAAGAGGAGAAGCTTATTGATTGTGGTGAACCCATAAACTTTAACCATCACACTAAACTTGGGCTGCATTCGTATGCTGTAACTATATTATCATCTACCAACTATGATGTCAGCTGTTATATAAATAAGAATCTCTGATAATTATTAGACTCAGTTGTCTCACATTCTCCTCAAAATGAAATGCATATAGATTTTAAAGGTGGTTGTTCTCAGTGAATTGAGGCAGTGGTCAGTTTGGATCGGTTCTTCATGTGCACTAGTTTGTGCTTATTTTGGCCCGGACATATTCACTACCAGAAGAGCCAAGTCTGGCTTGATATCTGTTGAGGCTTTTGGCTGAGACATGACATAAATTATGAAAATTGAGTTTTCAACATTTAATAAGTAGGCTATCTAAATCAGTCATTGATAAGATTCCTTCTAGACCAACTGTCTGCAGTCAAGCAGTTCTTTATTTACAGAAGATGTAAAAATTCATGCGGTGGTGTGATGGTGATGTACATTACACCTCTGTAATGTTCAGTGTTCAAGTTATAGTTGATGTTGATGTTGTCTTTTTGTTGTGCTGGAAACCTGTTGTTTTGTTTTGTCCATTAATATAAGCGGGTAGGCGGGATGTTTAACAAAAAAGAAAACATTGTGTAACTTTATATGAATTTTATATGAATAACAGAATGTGAATTTACTGTATGTGGCAGATCTGATTCAAGGTCGTTCAGTGGACATAATAGTGTCCTCCATAGCTTATCTTCACTCAATCCCTGTATCACAACTGACAGAGAGAAAATAACTGCATTCTGTGTACAGTACAACATACACACACACTAATCTAGTCCCTATAAGATATAGATAACCCCAGAAACCACAGGTAACACACAAACAAATCACAAGAAGTTCACTTTATCAGCAGCCAAAGGAGACCTGGCAACCTGTCTCCTCGCTATTGTTAATCGTTCTTTCTCTCTCTCTCCAGCCTCCATCTGTCTTTCTCCCTTTTCTTCCTCCCATGATCTCTCTCTCTTCCTTCCCTCCCACTTTCTCTCTCCCTCTCTCACTCTTTCCTTGAAGCCCGCAATTTAATAACCTCAAGTGCTGTCAGAGGAGGCATTGAAAAATGGCTTCTATAAAACATAACGGCCTTAATCAGAGTGCGCTGAGGATTCTCCCTGCTGCCGCTGATTCCCACCTCCTCCCTCCCTCCCCCAATCCCCGCCTCTAATGAATTAATGTTGAAATATGCAGGGGCTCAGTAGTCATTAGATGTGCGCTGCGAGACGTGATTTAAGATGGCTGCCTTTATGTGTCTGCCAGGCAAGATGGAGCGGGACGGGCCTGGCTGGACAGTGATTGTCTTGACTGACTGAGTCAAGAGTAGTTTAAGACTAGTCTATTGTGAGGGTGATAGGTTACCACAGAAATATTTGCTACCTTATTGCTAGTTTTGTGTTTGTGGTGTGTTCACACACAAAAAAAAATCAGTCATGTCCTCCTTGTTTGAACGTGGCCATGTATCAAGTTGAGAAGGCTTATGTCCTTTATAGTCTGGCTAAGTATAGTTTGTGTTAGTCAGAGGCTGGCATTTTGTGATCATATGCGTTTCTCCCATGCCTTCAAAGTAGAGAGTAATCACTGTGACTAGTGGCCCTGGTAACAGAGCTGAGGTCTGATGTTCTTTTCCCTCAGCTGATCTGTGTCATTATGTTAAACTGCTTGGCTCAACATGTGTATTCATACAGGAATTGCAATGCACATTTTAACAACAACCAGTTTAACTTAGTATCAGTCATAGTCACAGTCACGTTTATTATCATTACATTAGTCTCACCTCATCATGCTTTGTTTAGCTAAATTTGACCAAATACTTCCTGTGTCCTGACAGACTGGAAGACTTTTATTTTGAAGGAGCAATAGTAGTTACTGACAGAACCAACAGTTCTCTGCCAATGAAGTAACTCCTACATACTTTAGATGGAGAAAACTATATAGAGTTTAGATGAGAAGAATAACATGCATACAGGTGAATATAAATAGTATTATAAATGTATTTCCATTATTCTTTGATATGATTCTTAATGATTTATGTTGCAAACTTTAAGAAAATATATGCATATGAGTATGAAAAAAAATCCTCCAGCAGGCAAATATTTTTCATATTTTTACTTATTAAACGACCACTATGATCGATCATAGATTAACATCCTGCCAATCAACTGATTAATAAATCAACTGGTTAGTCAGTTAATCCACTCAGAACTTAACACCATGGTAAATCAAAATCATATAATGTGTATCATCTGTTAAAGAGCAGATCTTTTATCTCCTTCCCTGCCCTGAAACCATGAACATGGCGTCTTTTACATATTAATCTATGATGTCTTCACACAGTAGATGTTGGTGCACAATCTTGCATAGTGCTAATGGTGTAATTTTTAGATTGTTTTTTGCAAATATGATGTTGGTAATACATTAATATTGTAATGTGTTCTGAATGTAAAAACGTAACGTTAAGACTGATAGTTATTCATCTCACCAGTGCGCTACAGATTTCATGAAGTTCATGCTACATCTCCAATGCAAGTCGTAACGTCAAACATCCTGTAGACATGGATTAAAAAAGGAACATCAAAGTGAAGATGCTGTAACTTTTCTGAACATTTTTGACAATGTTTCATTACTGCCGGGCAGGTCTATAATCTATTTCCTTTGAGACTTCCTTCTTAAGTCGAGATCACACAATTATGAGAGCTCTCATTCTGACGGCAGGGCGGAAATTAATTAATAAATAAACACTGCATTTACATTCATCAACATGCGGTAAGAATAGCTCTAATTATCACAGGTGAATTAACACTTTCATTTTTGTGTCAAAAAATTAATTGTATCCCTTAACAGCTATTCCCAAGGGGAAGTTAAAGAAGAGAATGGGGAAGGTAAAAGGAGAAAAAAACACAACAGTGTAGACCACCAGGAGTGCTAATTGCTGCTTTCAAAGCCTTGCATCAGGGTTACCATCTTTCCACAAGAGTGTACAATGTCCCACAGAGAGATGCCATAGGTAGATCCTTGTTACAAATACACGAATGTCAAGTCTTGATCTACAGGACCTGGCAGGGAAGTTCTCTTTATCTTTACTTAACCAGGCAAAGCTGACCGAGAATACACTGCATTTAGAGCAGCAACAGCGTGAGGTGGCTATTAAAGTGAGCCAGAACTTAACCACCTGGCATGTGTGGGGCCTTGCTTGCCAGTTATAAAACTTGACTTTAACATGACGTTCAGTGTGTAGACATACATGTACATATAATATAGCAAAGCCCCCCTGAATGTGTGCAAAACCACTCACAATGTGAGGTACTTGTGTTTGACCAACAGTCCAAATCAAAAAGATATCCATTCTGTTATCATAGACAAGAGAAAAGCAGCTAATTCTCACATTTGAGAAACTGACTGACTTTTGCCTGACTGCCAATTAATTTTCTGTCAATCTGCTAATTGATAAGTGAAGTTGTTTAAGCCATCCTTCTGATGGATGATTCTAATTTAGGAATACATTTTTCAGAGATAAAAAAAGATGAAGACTGAAAAACTATTTGACATAACAGGCAGACTCTCTCACCTCTTTCATGTCTTATTCTATACTTGTACTTCTGAGTGACAGAGTGGCTGAGTCGCTGTGGCGTATGTGAGTGTCTTTAACTCTATTCCCATTTTGCGTGTTAATGTCTGAGTGAATATCCTTGTACCTTCACTGTGACTGAATGAGTGAGTGAGTGAGGAGGAAAGCAGGGATGGTTCTATGCATGCATACTTTGTGAGTGTTTGTATGTGCACACAGGCGTGTGTGGTCAACTCACCGGTGAATACCGCTACATTAGCCAGCCCATTAGCACATTAGCTGTCTGTAATGCTCGAGTGTTAGTGACACACTGGGGTCCCCCCTCCACTTAGGCACCATCGTTGATAGACAGCACTGACATGCCAGGCGACAGTAATGCCACTATATGGCAGTAAGTGGTGCCACTGTGGAGATCACATAAGATGTGGTTTGTTCGTCTTCTATCTCAGAAAAAAATCAACCTGGTTACTTTAGCTACTTCATTATATGACATTAAGCAATGATGACAAAAGTAGGGGGTATATAGTGCAATATTAGCACTGATATGTTGCAGCTGTAGATTCAAGACCAGTTTCCAAGCTGGAACTTACAAAACAATACGTTGTTGAATCACCACCTGACCAAAAACCCTTGCTGTAATCTTTGTTGCTGGAGTTATTCATGCTGTCCAATGTCAAATTTTGGTTTGGACTGTCAAAAGAGGTGGTGCTCACAAACACCTGGTGCAGTTTGAGATTTTTAGACAATCAAAAGAAAATATTTTTTTTAGGCTATGTGGCACTGGGACCAATGGGAAAGTAGACAGGAAGGAAAGCAGTGATCCTTGACACAAGTTAAACTTAGATAAAAATGTATAAGACTGATGATTATTGATGAATTTAGCTCTGTAAATGTGAGGGTGTTGCAGGTCGAGATTCATAGTGAGTTGTTTAAGATGAGTTATTGCACTTTTAAGGATGTCTGTTGTAGGTACGCATGTACATTCTGTATCTAAAAATAACGCTAGTCAAGGAACACTTGAGGATAGTATTTATACAGTTGGAGTGACTGTGGCGATAATTACACTGGTTATAGTGTATATAAAGGCTGAGATGTACATTCAAAAAATACATTTTCCTCACCCACTTCGAGTGTCTGACCACAGGCCATCAGTGTCACTTTCACATTAATCCATAAGTGTAAATCCAAGCATGGATGATGTGAAGTACTTCTCAATCTTCGCTCAATATACTACATACTGTCAGTTCACCATAAATGAGGCCATTTGATGAGCTAAGTTTGGAGACAAGAGCCTAATGGCAGCATTAAAGAGGAGTCCTGGGAAAATAGATGGCTGGACATCAGTCAATTTAATCACCTGTTTCATTATTCAGCGGATGGGTGCCACCTGGTCACACATGAAGGGTGTCAATGGGATCCAGGGTATGAAGAGGACTGAGACATCCTCAAGGGGAGCCATGGAGAGTCCAGTCCAGAGAAGTCTCTTTATTTTTAGTGGCGGCAGAAACACATTTGTCTAGCTCAGCGATTGTGTGCGCGCTTTTTGAAAGATAGGAAATAAAAGAAATTGATTGTATCTGTGTTGGTCTGATTCATCTTTAGAAATGAGGTCATTTTTTTTAATCGCATTCACAGGAGATTGCATCGTTATGATGAAAACCCGAAGAAAGTCTGTTCACAGAGGTTGGAAGGTGCAGCAGTATTACCATCCGTTACTTCAAGTTCTGCTTTTCTTTATGTGCCTGGTTGATTGAATGATTGGGGCCAGCCAGATGCAAGGTGGAGTCCTAGTTGGGCACTGAGCCTGGATTGTTTTGTTTTTTTTCCAAAGTGATACTAACTTGTACATTACCAGAAAATTTTGAAAAAAGAATAATCTGACTAAAAGAATAAACCCTTGTAAAGATGACATTACATTTGTCAACAGTTCAACTCAGCTTTGGTTTTGAATATTTTGTCAAATGGTTCCAAGTCTATACATCAACACAGGACAGCACAAGCTAAACTGACCTGTGCTTCATCTTAAACGTTGAATTGTGGTTAAAGGTCAGGATACAGGATTAGGTACTGGCCCATAGGATGATCCACACCCTTGCATCTCAATGCAGTCTTACCGTCCACTTTTCACAGGCGCACACCACAGAAGAGATAAGAGGGAGAATAAGCTGTCAGTGGGCCGAGTTCGCCAGTCCCCTCTATATTCTTCACATTACTACAGAGGGAACAATGTGTCTGCGGTGGCAGGTGGCCATAGTTCATAATGTGCTGATGCTGACCAAGTGTCAGTTTGATCCATGGGATCGGTGAGTGGGACAGGGCTGTGGCTCCTGAATCCTTAAGCAAGCAACTGTGTGGTGCTCCTATGGGGACGGTCGCAGACATGATACAGATGAGACCGGCAACTATCTGCCTAATGGCAGACATACAAGACAGAGAGAGGGGGGAAAGAAAGATGAAGAGAAAGAAAGACAGTAGGCAGGACAGATGAAGGGTTGAGTATTACATTTGAAAAAGGCACAAAGGCAGATACAGGGCTTGTCATTGTGTGTTATTTGTCATCACAGAGCAGCAACTCTAAAACTAATGTACTGTATCTGTCCCACAAACCATAAATGCAAATGTTTGCAGGCCATTCTGTTTACAGACACTCATAACGGTTGATGTTGTGTGTTTGAACGGACTGCTGAGGCTGAAGTTCTGCCTCGTAAAAGCTTTTGTGTTTAGAAAGCAAACAAAGTCCTCGACACTGTCTGCCAGTATTTTGCTTAATGATTATACATGATGGGACTTCTTGATATAAGAAAACAACAAATGAAGTGGACATAAAAAGTTCTACAATGCAAAACAGAGTGACTTTTCTTTTGTCAAATTCATTATTTTCATAGAGCAGTGTATATCAAATCACCTTTGAGCAAAGGAAAAAAGAGGTCTGTGTTTAAAATGTCATCCATTTTTAGAGCCTTCTGGTGGCCTAGGGGTTTATGATGCTGACCATATAGTGGTCAGTACAGAAAATGCCAAATATGTTTGAAAATGTCACCCATGTTTTAAGTTGGACATAATAATTTTAAATTATAATTGGGCCAGCCAATAGAAACAATAAAACACTTTTTGTGATCGAAACACATCATCATCAATCAAAAATAAAACAAGTAAAGTATTTAATTAAACAAGTATTTATATATGATGTCAATGAGGTAATATTGACAGTATATATCGGGGATGAGCCTGAATGAAAATGAGTGAACTCAGATCAACTGAGCCAAGATATTAATTCTCTTGTTGCAAACATGTCACACCACAGAGCTTGGTATGAATCCTTATAACAAGGTTAAAGATTTTAATTTATTTAAATAGATTCTGTTTGCAGCTCAGACCTTAGTCATTTTTTAGGGTTTTAATGGAATATTAAGCTCAAGGAAAATGTAAAAGTCGTAGTATTGCTATTTTAGAGTAATTATACTCAAAATGTACCAAAACGTGGTTATTAAATATTTAAACTAAAAAAATATGACGTATATTATGATACATTTTTTTTTTTTACCTAAAATCAACTAGCCCTAAAGCCAAAATTTGTTTACTTAATTAGTACTGTACCTTGAGGCATACCTGTTGTTGCTATGGTTACCTGCCGTTGAATGTACCTCCACTAGTGATTTAGAACAATGGTTAAACTGTTGACTGGACTGTTTGAGGTGTCCTGATATTTTACTGGACACTTTACTGGCCAATCAGAACTAAGTATTTGCTGTAACCATGGTGCAACATACAATGATATTTTGAGCCAGTAGTTCAGGCTGCACATCTGTGTGCTAAATTTAAAAATACATTTTTGAACATGGTGTTGTATACCGTAGAAGTGTGTGGGTTTTTTTTTTTTGTATAGACACAGCAGCTGAGGTCAAGGGATGTACTTTCAGTCCGTTGCGGTGATATGAATAAACTCAACTTTGGAGGGACACAGTTAGGACACAGTTGTTTACACACACACACTAACACACAGACACACACATACACATACACATATTCACACACTCCTTGAGGCAGGTTTTTTGCAGTGAGCGATGAGCTGAGTTAGCGTGATCAAAGCAACAAAGCACAGCAGAAGAGACGCACACATCCACACATCTTCAGCCAGAGAGTGTAACTCACGCATGTATCGACAGAGCTACTTTATCAGTCCCAGGATCTGACTCAACAGCATTTACATATTCAACAAACTGTCACATCCACAAATGTACGCTGAAGCCTAAGGCATTTGTTTGAAATAGATTAATTTATTAAGTGCTGAATGAAATATTTACAGAGTGACAATATATTCATGTCACCTAAACAATGCAGATGATGTGTTGTGATCTATAACAGTGTGTGGATTTAATCAGATATTCACTAAATGACGTTAGGTTATGTTTGGAGAAAAATTCAGTAGTTTGAGTATTTATAGTCAAACGATGAATTAGTAGTCAAATGGCAAAGGTGTGAATTATGACTGCGTGCAGGTATGTGTGTTTCTTAATACATCGCTAATGTTTTCTTTCCCTTGTTCGTATTCAACTGTGTGTCGGTGGGTTTGCCCTCCACTGCATCCCTGACCCCAGCTCATCGTCTCTCATTGTCGCTCCTTTTGCCCTCCCTCCTCTTTCATTTCCAACTACTCCCTCCCTCCCTCACTCTCTTTAGGTCTTCCTCTTCCTCCGCGATTTATTGCACGGGGCAGGCAGACAGCAGAGAAACCTCCCTGTATAGAACGATCTGTCATCTCAACATTATCAGCCAAACACACCGCCTTCCATATTGTGCTACAAGGGCTTGGGCAAATTGCTATTTTTATGGGACATGATAAAGGAAATGCTACCTTATGTTCACATTTTTTACTGCCCGATGTTAGAGCGGGACACGCCATGATTCACTATATTGGAAACTAGTTTGTGTAGTGTGTGATGTGCATATGTGTGTGTGTGTGTTGCTGGTTTAGTAGGTTGAAAGAGAGAAGATGAACATGTATATTGTTGAAAATTGTCAACCATTAGACAGTTCTACAAAAGTTTGACTCAATAGATCCTGAAGTCATGTCAGTCATAGCAGCAATGAGGCTCGTGAGTCTTGCATGGTTGGTTTTAATTACAGTGAAAATCAAGACTGATAGATTAGTCTCAGTTATAAACGGTAACACTACTGTTTCTGGAATATGTTTAATCTCCGTTTCAGAGGGAACATACATATATGAATTATTTCTAATTTATTTGGGTCAACTATGTGTTCTCATAAATCAAGAAATCCAAAAGTCTAAAAGAGTAAAAGGGCAGAATAAAATGAGAAGTAAAGAGAGGAAGGGGGGGCCAAAAGGCAAACCTATTACCATGTTCTGTGGGCAAGACGAGCGCATGTTGACTTCATCTGTCTGTATTTTTTCCTCTCCTCTCTCTTCTCCTCTCCTGTCTTTTCTTCTCCTTCAATCCTTCTCTCCCTGAGCCCTCGGCATGCCTGACAGCCAGCGCTGCACCAAACTGACAGGCCCTCAAACCGTGGCCAAGAAAGCGAGCATTAATTAAGTCATTGCCGGACTGTAATTTCCTTGAGAAGTAAAAAAATTTCCTCACACGCGAAAAGGTTACCAAGACCTTTTCTGTGTCAAAATTACCATGCGTCATGAATATTAATGCGCTTAATGAAGACAACCTTTGGTTCATCAAGAATGTTCCAGTAGCAGGTGCCAAGCTGATAAACTCACTCGCTGAAAGCTGTGGGTTTTTTTTTTTTCCTTCACTTTTTCTCTATCTCTTTCTTCTTTTTTCATTTTCATGTCAGATCCTCAGAGAGTCAGTTATTTAAATCAACATCTTCCTATCAGAATTTACTGGCTCACATGAAAACACACGCATACCTGAAGACCTTTTCTTCTTATTCACTGGTGCTGTGGCTTGTCTGACCACAGTCAGACCTGCAGACTGGTCAACAGTTTTCTATAAGGAAATGTTGGTGTCTTAATTTCACACAGATTGAAAGATAAATCTTTAGCATTTATCTCTCAATCTGTGTGAGAGAATAAAAAGTGTTTTCACACATGCCGTCTAGTCCTTTTCTTTAGATATCCTGGATTTAAAACAAAGTTCATTCAAGCCTGTTAGGAAGCCAATTATATCCTGTCATAGACGTGTTTCTGACAAGCGCTCGCTGGCAATGCCAATGAGTCATTACACGTTCATGGTTTTCAGTGTGTTGTATTGAAGATTCTTTTTTTAATTGCGCTGATTTTTTACTGTTTACGTCAGACAAGCTCATTGTGGCCTTCTCATTTCTATGTCTAGTTCAAAGCTGAACTGGATGGTGGGGGAGAGCAGTGATACAAAAAGATGATTCTTGACTGGTAACTCACATGGAGCTTTTTCATTTATTTATCTAACGACAAAACACATTTGATAGAATTAAAAAAGAATTTGCAAGAAACCTTTTTGCAATTAGCTAATGATGTGCCTGAGCTACTTAGCTAGCCCACTAGCCATATACTATACTATGTCTGTTTACTATGTCTGAATCACCCTTGTTTCCCAACTGAAGGGGACCTTGATTAGTTTAGCAACTTAGCATGTGACTAGCAAAGTTAGCTGAGCTGGTACTAGCTGTGATTATATCAGTTTTAGCTTCCTTTGTTGTTGATTTGATTCTGCTTTAGACACTGTGACTCTTAAAGAAGCCAGTGTCAATGACAAGGATGGTTTTGTCTGTATAGCCAATACATTGTCATCACCATGAATGATTTCCAGCTTAAGACGTTTGTACTGAGGATGAATTGTCCTGTGCCCTTCATAGCTTCACATATGCACACATGCTTTAGAGCCTGAAATGTCCACCTCTGAAAGGGCAGTTAGTTATCAGACTGAGTGGTCATAAGAAACTGTACCACAACTCTCACATTAATTGTCAGTTTTATGCATTGATTTATTAAATTCCTCTGATTTGTAAATGCTGATGGCTATACTGCATTTTACTGATGAGAATAAGTCACCCAGTGTCATGGACGGAGCCTTTGATCTCTGGATGTTGTGGATGAGCTGGCCGTGCACTCCTCCTCTTCTCTGCCTCTGCCATGTCCTGCACTGCCGCTGCCTATTATTTCTGTTGTGTAATTGAGATGCAGAAACATTGACAGAGCTCATTTACTGCGATGGAGAAGTGTGTAATGTGGAAGGGAACACAGATTATTACATCAGCCCACATACACACACGCACACACATATACACACATAAAGGCAGACAGACACACACATGTTAGTAAAAGAGAATGTAATTTGGCACCATGTTTGAAGAGCCTCTTCCATTGTTCTGCAAGGATTTTGTACTCGTGCAGCCAGCAAGGCAGAGACAAACAGAGGTGGAAACATGTTGGGTGATGATGATTGCAGTCCAGGACTGTTGAATTGTCATTGGTGTGCACAGAGATGCTTAATATGAGAATCACACATTATCTAAATAAGGCAAATAACAAAGAAAACACAAACAACAAGCTTATTTTTGCAAAGAAATCTTAGAAAACTCTAAGAAATCTCCTGAATCTTCGATTTGTCTCTCTCTGACATTGTTCTTCCTATTCTTCCTACATCAGGATGACAAAGAACGTGGTTCATCCTCTTGAGACAAAGGACCTCACTCACTCACTCAGTCACACATTTGGACACACATTCAAACACACACTCGCACACATACACAAGAGCACTGAGGTCTGCTGTCATACACCTCTCATTAATTCCTACCTGTCAGCCGGCTCCCCCTACCGTATCGGCCCCCCGAAAGGTGACAGCTTTCCAATGACTGACAAAGGCTCTTTAGGTGATACAGAAGATCCCTAGCAACCGCTGGCTTCTGTAAAGTGCCCCTCAAATGTCACTTTTGCTGCGCCAAGACATGCGCACACACACACACCCACACACAGTATTTTTAAAACAGAGGCCTGCTCTCAAGTCTTCAACCATCTTTGACATCCAGAGGCTATGGATGTCACAGAGGCCTCAGCTCTTAAAGCTTTTAACATCCGAGAGAGATGGCGTTGTTTGACAGTGCTATTGGTGGATGCTATTGTTGCGTGTCATTTTGCCCCCAGTGTGCATTGGATTTGCTGTTTTTTTTTCTGTAGTAAGAGGCAGATAAGGAAAAGCAAGAAACAGAACCAAACTTTCCCTTTGTGTACATTCTGCTGTCATGCATTGGGTGGCAACAGCAAGCAATATTGGTGTCGACTTAGTTTGGAAGAGGTCAAGTACACAGAAATGTTTCTTGTTTCTTTTATTGGCATCATTCAGCTGTCGAGGCTGATTTCACAGTGCAACCTCACCTGTTTTCCTTGTTGCAGAGCGCATAATAGCAGGCAGAAGCAAGTAAAATATTTACTGTGGTAAAACTTCTCACCAGGTCGTATGGTGATATTTGACAATGTTAGGTGACTCGCAGTACTTTGGCAAAGACATGAAACTATCCCACCTGACCTATCAGAGGAGAAGCTGGTTATTTGATGAAATATGAAGTGTTTGCATCTTGGATAAGTTTACGCTGTTATTTTTGCTACTTTAGCATTGTGTTTTGATCCATAGTCCAAGTTCTGCAGTAGTTCCACCCGCTGTCTGCAAAAACACAACTATGCACCGTTTCCCTAATATTGTCCAGTTCCTTTTGCTGCCAAAACATTCCTGAACCATTGTCATTTACTAGGCCTCTGAAGGTGTGCTGCAGTATCTGGCACCAAGTTATTAACAGCAGATTCTTTTTGCCTGTAAGTTGCGATACAAGGCCTCTGTCGGTAGAACACATTTTTCCAGCATATCCCACAAATGCTTGATTAGTTTGAAATCTGTGGAATTTGGAGTCAAGTCAACACATTGAAGTCATTGTTGTGTTCCTCAAACTATTCTTGATATTTTTAAAGTGTGGCAAGAGCATTATCCTGCTGAAAGAGGGAATAACAGATGAACAGAAGATGTTCATCTGTTCATTAGTGTGCCCATAACGCTGTCACTACTTCACTGGTTTTCCATCAGTGGGACGCTTTTGGTACATACTGACGACTGAAACTTTGGAGATACCTTGACCTAGTTGTCTAAGCTACACAATTTGGTCCTTGTCAAAGTCACTCACATGTTAACACTTGTCCGTTTTTTTTGCTTCTAACTTTAAGAACAGATTTTTGACTTGCAGCTTAATATATCCCA
The DNA here is from genome assembly GCA_016801845.1 of Polydactylus sextarius. NCBI lineage: Eukaryota > Metazoa > Chordata > Actinopteri > Polynemidae > Polydactylus > Polydactylus sextarius. Next base: position 11,654,011 of record CM028927.1, read on the forward strand.
CCCACTGACAGGTGCCATTGTAACAATGTTATCAGTGTTCACTTCACCTGCCAGTTGTCATGATGTGATGGCTGATGGGCGTATCCTGTTTGTCCACTCAGTTTAACATTCATTGCTGTAGTTTAAAATGGGAAAACATGTTGGCAAGCGAGACAGAGGACACCAGTGAAGGAAAGAAACAAAGCTCATCAGATTAACAAGCCTTCCACACTGTGACTCAAATGAAAATCACAACAGGATATCACTACTCAGAGAACAAAAGCCTGTGATCTGTTGGTACACTGTACACTGGATGGTTTTGCAGATGGAAGTGCTCGTGTGTAGCTCAGAAGATACAGAGTGTGATGCTGATTGACTGAACTGGATGTGTCCACGTTTGAAATGAACACACATGGTCAGCAGCAGTGTTGGATGCGTAGTTGTTTTCTGTTATGGAATCATTTTAGGTTGTTGTGTTAAAGGCTATGTCTGCACTGGAATCAGTCTGTCTTAGTTCTGCTAGAAAACCTCAACCTTATTTGACATTTGAAATCAATTATCAGGAATAGATGTGTCAGTTAAATTCAAATGTTTTGCCTGTTTTTGTTTTAATGAGGTTTGTAAAATGTATTCCCATTGCAAGAAACTTTAGTGATTATCTTCCTATCTTATAATATCACCAGCATACTTGCTTAATATGGAGAGTAATGAATATACATATAATAATGGCACTAAACTGATAAACATTGGCACGTCAGATTTTAATAATCACAATCATAATCACCTTGTTAGATGCTAAGTGGATTGTAGAGCTTGTTAAACGACTCAAATGAGTCATGAGCCCGACGCTAGCACTCTACACTTGGAATCATGTTTGTGAGAAAAAAGATGAGGCAAGCAGGTGATGTTAAGAAAAAAAAGTCTCCCAGAAGCCAATTAATGGAAGAAATTTAGCTGAAGGATTTCACATTCTTATGCATGCAGAAGAAAATTTACTCCATCAGTAAACCAGATGATTACATTCAGAAAACAAACATAATCTGAGGATGGTTGTTATAGCCACACCTCTGTACATTCAGGTTGTGCAACTTATGTTTGAATGCAAATAGTTTAAAAGTGCAAGTAGCAATTCATAAGTATGTTTGGTTGCTTTGCTTCATAGCACATGCTGACCTCCTCTTGTTGCCTTCAGAGGAAATTCATAGCACATGATTGGTTGATAGTAAGACATGCAAACATTTGACATCATTTGCTTCTTGCATTTTTCTAGAATATTTCATTATAACATGGTTTGTCTGCGTATATACGTCAATGTAACTGTTCCAAAAGTAATTGTCGGCACAGGAGACAATATATTTGAACTTTGGACCCAGCTGTAACATGATAATGGAGACTCCCACATCTTTACATTCGCCAACACCAAGGCACCTTTTAAGAATGAGGAAAAATGTTTAAAATATATTGCTCAGAGATCCCTGCTGAAATTAATTATGTAACCTATTGTAGCATACTTCAAAAGTTCACGGTGCATGAAAAACTTAATATGCATGGCCTTCACCTTTACAGGCTCATAAAATTGTAGAGTTGTGCTTAATTTTTTTATAATGTGACAGAGATAATTTATTAAGACCAGCATATGTTAATATCGCTTTACATGGGAGAGAATTCAAAAAGTTGGGGTTTGATGTCCACTCACATGACCATGGAAAGGTCAATAATATTATTTAATGCGGCTTTAATGTTTTAAGTTGCCGCCTTTTAAATTGGACCTTGAAGTCAACAGTGGAATTAATGTCACTGTTTTCTTGTAATTCTTATAATTAAGTTCAATTTCAGAGACAAATATGTATTGATACATTTTGGTCCATTTTTTTTTTTTTTTTTTTTTGCTTCACACACTTGATCCCGTCACTCATTCGTCCGTTCACTCGCTTTCTTTTTTGATCTCCGCTGTTCTGTCTGTGTGTGGAAAAAAAACTCCAGTGAATGTGGAAGAAAGGTGAAATGGTCACTTTTAAAACCCCAACACGCTGTTTATGCGCATGTATCAGCTGGACTGATGAAGTCGGGGCCGTGCGTGTTCTCAGACCTCGGCAGGTCTGGCAGCCCTGCCTACTACTTGATTAAGCCACTCTGACAACCCAGCAGCCTGGTAAGGTCAAGCCCTACAGAGTGTCAGAGAGGTGGGATGATGATGTATCTCTCTGATGCCTCCGTTTTTCACCTCTTGACTTTGTTGTTTTTCTCCTTTGCACCAGTGTCAACTTTTTGCCCATCTGCTGGGGACGTGTCTCCCATCAGAGCCGGACAGTTAAACTGTTAACCCTTTGTGTGCCGGGGCCAAAATCTGTAAAAGCTTTTTGCCATTTGATGTTTACGTTGAAAACAGAAATTGGTGAATTTTCCCTCTTCCACATTCCTCTTTCTCTGCTTTCAAATCATATAGCATTTTATAATAGTGTGGCTGTGCATCATTGGCAAAGACTTGACCAGATATTTAAAGGCTGTTAAAAATAAAATAGTGAACATGTGTTAATTGAATTTCATTGTGACAACTGGTGTCTATATGTTCTTTAACTGTGCTGTTGAATCTTAGAGATCACTCACTGTAGTCACACTATGTGCTTTAGCTGAGACAGTGAACATTTTCTAGTTCGCTGATGTTGAATCAGAGCGTGCAACAGATCAGTCTCACTGAACTTTGACTTGACTATAAGTTCAGTGTATGAAGTAATGTATTTCCTTGTACCTCACATGTTCATGTGAATGCCATACAAACCATAAGATAAAGCTGTTTATCTCTCACCTCTTTACCTCTTTATCTCTTGTTTAAAAATGTGTTTCATGTCCAGTAATATTGGCTCACTGTGTTGCACTGAGGCACTCTAGAGGTACTCTTTATTTATTTATTGAAAAATCATCATGCAAACATTGTCATTTTGGAATCAAATTTGGCATACACACACACACACACACACAGGAAAAGACAGATATACTGTTGTTGTTATACCTGCACAGTGTTGAATATTCACATACACACAGGCAGCATGCTTGCAAAGTGTCTTTATTAGGTCACATGTGATGCATTTTTATCACAAATAAAAAAAAAAAAAAAACAAAGAGATGTACTCCTCTCAGGGATGATGGCCAGTGGCTGCTGTGATCCAGATGTCTCGCCCTAAGCCAGTGGTCCTGTGTGCGTCTGCTGCCGCCACTGCTTCTGTACAAATGTCTCTTACTGTTAGTAAATAAAAGAGGATATTTCAGCTGATAATGTTGCAGTCTTTGCCGGAGAAGCCAAGGTCAGCGAGGTGGCTATTCTTAGCAATAACCTCAGACTTACTTTCCATTTTGTCTGGAAACAAATGGGTATAAATCAACTCTAATCACAGAAAGCGAGTCCAAACTGTATAATAACACTCACACTGGTAAATCTCTGTATTTGTCAGATAATGTGACTCAGGATGACACAATTGGATGCTGTTCTGCCAGGTTTCTGTCTTTCCCCTCTTGGTGTTGGTGCGCCTCTGCATCAGCATCTCGGGAGGGAAGGAGCTCGTGTTATGTGTGCGAATGCAGTTTGAGGGCGGTGGGCGATGGGGAGGTGCATGTGTCTGTGCTCAGGTGGCAGATACCCTAGGTAAATCATTTCACATCCATTTTATTCACAAGTCTGTTTGCAGACGACGCTTGCACAACACTGCCAAAAAAGTGTCACAATGTCAGTGAGTTCATTTGCAGCTCTGACCCCTCTGGCTGGGTGAATGTGTGAAAACATATATTATCTATACATGTACGTACTCTGCCTTTTAACGTTTGATGTTAGGTAGCTCAGTCAAATTCGGTGAGAACAGGAAGCTGCACAGTCTTCTGGGTGGCTCTGATACTGCTGCATTGCTTTCAATGATTCCCCTTTTTAAATCAAACTTCAGTCCCAAGAGAGTGTGGTTAATTTAATTACTCTCATCAACAAACTAATACAAAAAAGGAGGATTCTTTGGTTCTTAAATAGCAAATTAATTTTTAAAACGTCCAAGATCAAATTAATGGTATTTTTAGTCCAGATGAATTTATATTTCCTTTTTGATATGACAGCTGTCTTAATCCATGTTCAAAATGAGCTCGTTTTGCGTGTGTCATTTGGGCGCTGACAGTCAGTTGTGACAGTTGTAAAGTGTTCTTGAAAAAAGCACCCGACGTGGACACTCGAGGCAGCCAGACGAAAGATTTGCAGGCTGTGATGTCTGTGTGTCAAATTACTTATCTCACTAAGCATATGCTAGCACTTCAGAATCATATACTTCAAACCCGCAGCCTTCAAAAGCGTCAAAACACACTGTCTTATTCAACACATCAGTCATGTAGCCACCAGCAAAATGAGCGAGATGTCATTTGCACTCAACAAAAAGCTTCCAGAGACATTTAAAGACACTCTTGATGACTGTTTCAATTTGGAGAGACTGTTAATGATATCGTCTCAGCTGCCTTTTTTTCCCTGAAGATACAAGTGAACGACAAAGTGTTCTTAGATGTGCACTTCAGCTAAAGCTTTGACAATTATTAATTTGAATCCCGGAGACAATTAGTAAATTACTGTAGCACCCATTATCCAGCTGTTGCCCTGGATGTCTGGATTTTTGAAGAGCAAGCGAATCTCAGGGTCAATTTAGCCTGCCACTAATGACAAAACATAAAATAATGATTTGCTCTATCACACTAGTGCACATTTTGTACCAATAACAAAGCCATCTTTTTGTGTTATGAGCCCGAAATAAAATTATACAAATAATATTGACCTAGTAAAAGGAGAGGAAAAAAAACAGCAAAACAACAAAAAATATCTTTATCTAACACCTGCTGTGCTTTCTTATTCACTGTTTTCTTTTGTCTGAACCCACCTGTCTCTCTTTCTCTCTCTTGCACACACACACACACACACACACACACACACACACACACACACACACCATTTTAGATGGAAGCAACCTACCAGTCCTTGAGCTCCAAGCAAATATCCCACTTGGTTTGTACTGTTCCAAGTGCTACAGAGGGCTAAACTATTTCATTGCACTAATTGGCCAGTGTCATTCCTGACGTTTGGATAAACAGAGGAAAAGAGGGAAAACTGAGACAAATGGTGGCTAATTAAACTGGTGTGTTAACGTGTGTATGTGTGCATATGTGTTTATGTGTGTGTGTCTGTGTGTGTGTGTTTGCAAAGAGAAACCAGCTGACAAAAAAATGGAGTGACGAAACACCCAGCTTGACAAAAGCAACAACTACTCGTTGCGATGGAAACTTAATATGATGAAGAGAGAAAAAAAAAAGAAAAAAGAAACAAAAAAATGACTACTTTCGTTGAAATTGTCAACTTGTCTCTAATTGGGTTTTATTCAACGCTGACTGAGAAAGAAAGGGAAACAATGACTGTCCACATTTTACTGAGACTATTTTGGCAGGAGAAGCAGTTTTAGGTTTGAGTTAAAACTGTATCATAATAGTTAGAAGTTTGTCATTTTTGCAGTTTCTTACATTCAGTAACACTGTATTATCATTCTTATATATATATGTGCTGCTATATATATATATATATATATATATATAGCAGCAAGCAATTGATCTGATAAAACAAAACTCATCTTAAAAGAACTAGAAAAGGAGGATTGAGAGGAAAATAGAGAATGCAAACTCTTAAAATAAGCTGAGGCATGTTTGAACTCCGACCCAGCGGGGACATTTGTTTTCAGATGTAGCGTGTTAGCCCACCACATCATCCCCTGAGGAGATATCTTCCTCACCATTTCTCTGCTACTCCGCAGCACTGTTTCACCTCGTGTTGCAACCCCCTGTCTGTCTGACTCACACATGTGGACGCGCATGCAGACGCAGAAGCACACACACACACACACACACACACATGCTCGCACACAATCTCTCAAACCCTCGCCCAACCCCCCACCTCGCCTTTCTCGCATTTGACCACTTGTCAAGGGATGTTTATGGGCCATTGTTTGCAGTGCTGATGATCATTGTCACTGGTTGATTCCATTACCCATAGCCTTCTGATGGATGGGGCCTACCCTGACGTCCACTGATATGGGTGTCCTTGACCACTGGGGCAGACACAGCGAGCGGAGGGGGGCAGTTGGGTGTAGAGTTGGATCTTTTATTTTTTTATTCCATCGATAGTAGGATATATCTTCTTTGTCAAACTGTGTTAAGGTGGTTGATTTGCAGGTGTGATGAAACAGAACTGCAGCAGAACATTTTTTAGGTACAAAATGTCAAAGCATGTTTTGAGCAAATTTCTGAAATGTGGGTAAAATTTAAAAAAATGAAGCATGTGACAAGATTACATATTTGATTTGAAATAAATATGCGGTATGATGTGCAGTAGAAGTTGAGTCTGAGTTGTTTTTTTGGCATGAAATCAGGTTTGGATGAAAGTAACTAATTTGTTCATCAGTATAGTCACAAAACGAATCATGTGTTTGATGTTACATAAAAAATGTGGTCACATCTGGAAAGAAAAAATGTTGACTGGTGGAAGTAAACTAGAAACACTTGTGTTACAGTCAGAACTTCACTTTCACATTCTTCTACTTTCTTTCCCTCTTTACAAAAAAAGGGTCATTATTACTATTTACCATAGAGGACTTTGTCACTTATATGTTAACATATCTTGCTGCTCCACTTCCTGAAATGACTGTACAAGATTGTTTTCATTCTTAGAAATTAAGACACTTGTTGTAATATAAGTGACAATTCAGAAATGAACAATACATGTAATGTATTGCATCTCTGTCTCCTAGAAATGAATGTTTTCCACACTATGTTATGGCAGAAAAATAATCGTTGGCTGGAATATGGTAACGGACAGCTCTACATGAAGCTCTATATATTATAACGGCAGTAATAAATCCAGGAGGAGGGTGTTAATAAGTGGTGGGCATAGAGACAGTTAGGGTCAAAAAGTACAAGTCAACAACAATCGGCAACAAGAGCACTTGGTTGTGGATTAAATATTAATAAATGTATTGTGTCTGAACTTTTTCAGTGGTAAACCAGATCTAAATCTCTCCCTGACTTTAAACTTATGGCTACATTTAGGCACTTAACGGCACTTGTTTAATAAAGCTGTATTTACTACAAGCGAATATGGTACCACGGGATATTTTGGCAGAAAAACAAATGTGTTGTTTGTGAACATTTCAGTGATTTAGTCCTTAAAAGAAAACAGTCCTGTTGCAGCTTTTATTTCCTACATAGCATACTATATTCTGTTGTTTAGTTGTACAGAAATGTCTTCTCTTACATACCGAGTCAAGCAACCAGTACCTGTGCACGTGCTTTAATAACACAATTACGTGACTGACCACACCAAGTTTATATTTTATGTAAATCACGTACACAGTCCACGAGGATGTGTCTGCAGCCTAATAGAGGAAACAATGTAAAGGAAAATGCAGGGACTTTGTTGTTGAATTGATACAGCACCTTAATGTAAACTGTGTTAATTGCAGCATTAATTGCACCACAAAGGCTTTCATGTTGCCTGCTGGCAGCCTTTATTTCAAGCACAGTCACTCTATAGATTAAGTGTTTAAATGACAAAAGAGATTGAGAGATTGATGAGTAATAAAGCCCAGTTAATCAGCTTTTATTTATTCTTATTAAGACCTTAATTCATGTAATATAACTTGGTTAAAGAGTAAACATGACAGTTGTAGTAATTTGTGGTGCTTTCCTCTGGTCTTAATCACATTATCACAGTGCATGTAAATGCAAGCAACGCTGAGGGTTTGCCTGTGGTCCGGCCTCCTGCAGTGCTCAAGTGTCACAATATTATTTGAAAATGTCTTCACCGTCTCATTGAATCAGCTTTGCCGACCCGCTAAAACAGATGAGCTTGAAGTTAAGGAATCATTCAGAGGTCACACATCACCAGCAGACAGCTGCAATTACTGATGGGAGAAGATGGGCTTGGATTTAACCAGGCCGGGGCCATGATGTAGTGTCAGTGAGGGATCGGCCGTGCTGTTGGGTGACGGTGGATGAAGCAGTGTTGATAGCTAAAACATTTACCGTAGATCCAGCTATAGTCATTTTTCACAGAGCCCAGGCATCATTGATCAGGATGATATCTGGCACAGGGGGGAATGTGTAGTTAAAGGCACATGTTTAACAAGCTTCTGCAGCATTTCCCAAAAAATTATCACATAAAGACTTTTCATTATTATTCTGAACAAAGACAGAGCTGTTTCCTATCCTTCGGATCTCTTTTGTCAGCCCATTCTCACCGGACAGATTAGTGTTCTTAGACGATGGCTTCCTAGATCAGTCAAAATAATGTTCTGAGGTAGAAACAAGGGCACATTCTGCTTTCTGATGCACAAATTAGCTCCAGTTTGCTTAAGTGTCTTAATGATAGTTGAATTAAACAATTTCTATTTCCAAGTATCTAAGTATTTCCAAGTGTCACCTGGACGCCTTGTTCCTTTAAAACAACACCACTGTACAAAAAAAAGCAGGATAACCCAAGTCTCCGATAAAACTAACATTAATGGAACTGTGATATGCAAAGCTATGCTAATTTTATGCATACTGTCAACTTACATAGTGGCCGTACCTCGTTCATTTCAAAAGCTATGACTGCAATTAGATGACAGTTGATTGAAATCATTTGTGTTTTATGATTCTGTTACTTTTGAGAAGTGACAGGACGTTGTACAATTTGGTGACAGTGTATTTTTACCGCACTAGGAGATTAAGTGCTATTACTGACCTTGATGCAAACCAACGACTAACACATTTCAAACAAACTACTCACTTATGTCAGTGATTTGCATGTGTTGTGTCATATACCATATTCCCAGATTACCTAATGATATATGCTTTAATATGGCACACGGAGCGTGTTCAAAGCGATACGCTTACTATACCTTTACAGTGACTTAACATGTCTGAAACACAGAAAAACTGAAGTGATAGTTTAAGGGCTGTGGGGAAAAAAGAAGTCTTATCAGTTAAGACTTGCTTTGTATGTAGGATTTTTTTCCCTTTCTCTCCTTGGAAGGCAGGGGTGCAGTTGATGAATTCTTAAGCAGATCTAGCTGATAATTGTATTTCATAACTGTCATGTGGAGAGGGACTGTCCGCTGAGAAGCTATTTGTGTCACTGCATCTCTCTCCCTCTCTGTCTCTGTGTGTCTCTGCAGCCTCTTCAATAAAACTCAAATCACGACAGAGATTGTTAAGTCTACCTCCAAGATTATTAAATCCAAATGGAGAATTTATGGGTGACACTTCATAACAATTAATCTGAGATGCTTGATTAATAAAGTTCGCTCACCCCACCACCACCACCAGCAGCAGTAGCAGCATCACCAGCCCACCCCACCTTTTCTCTCTTCACCCTCCCCATCACTAAAGTTGTCCTGTTTGAGTGGGATGGAGGAGGAGGGGAACAGACGTACGGGTGGCAGGATGGTTGTCAGGGACGACATGAGTGTCATTCTTTTTGATTAATGGAGCATTGTGACCCCGCCCCTAACCCTCCTTCTTTCCCAGCATGCCCACTCTCACCTCTGCAAAGCCCCCCCCCCTCCCTCCATAACAGGTAAAAATAGATGTGGGCCAAGTTATGCTCTCCATTTGGATTCCAGATAGACATGATCTGATAGAGGGAGGGAAAAAAAAGATAGTGAACAAAAAGTGAAGAAAAAAAAATGGAGAATGGAAAGAAAGCTGATATAAGAAAAGAAAGAGAGGGGGAAGAAGAGGAAGAAGACAGAGATGCAAAGAATTAACAGAAAGATAGAAAGAAAAAAAAGAGAGCGAGCACAAGAGAAATGTTAATAATGAGCAAGGAGAGACAGAGATGAGACGGAGATAAATACAGAACAAACTAAATAAAGGAAAAAAAGGAGGGCTAGACAGGGAGCAGGAAGGAGAAAAAGGGAAAGCAGAAAGACAGATTTTTGGAGAATGTCACCTACCTAACCTTGTCACCATGTTAAGTCAGCTGTGATTAATTAGTTGAGTGAGACTGAGCAATTAGGTCAGGAGTTTGGGTGTGTATGAGTATGATTGTGTGTGTATGAGTATGATTGTGTGTGTGTGTGAATGCTCATGTCTGTGTCCAACTCTTTTTTTTTTTTTTCAGTCAAGATCATTTCATTAAAAAACAAGATATTAAACATTTTTTAGAAGGAGAAGATCGAGAAAACTTCAGACCAACAAAAGGACAAAAGACAAGACAATCCTAAAAATCCAAATCCAAATTTAAGTGATAGGTTTAAACATGAGACAGTAAAGACAAAACAACAATATATAAATAAATATGGATATTATAAAAGGTATCTTACAAGTCCAATCAGCAATCAATCAATTATGTCAAGAATGATCCCTTAAGGAAATATTAAATCTCTGCCACCTCGGTGTGATTCATGACCCTCTTATTGTGGTGTCTGTTTACTGTGTCACCAGCTTCAATCAGGGTTATTGTCCTAGCAGGTGGTGAACAGATCATATTGACCTATGACCTACACATTTGAACATCACGAGGCCGCAACAAACACTGCATATGAATAGTGATGGTTCTGGAAAAAAAAAAAGGTTTATTTATTATTCCCAAAAGTAAAAGCAGCAGAAGTTTTTTTGTGAATGTACAGACATTCTGAGACTTGTTTTTCATTTTCACATCATGTTTTTGAATGAACAAGAAAATGCTGAATGCTACTATTTTCATATACTGGCTGTTTTTGCTCGGTTTTCAATTTAGAAAAAACCAAGAGGGGAAAGAGGGAAAAAAAGATTTTTTTAAGAGCTCTGTGGTGTATTATGGCAGAAATGGCTCCAGATTCATCTGAAACACTGTGAGGATAAGAAACCCTTAGACAAATCCTTGAACCAGTAAAGGCTTACAAAAGATCATATTTAACAATGATGGCTATATATTTTCCTTTTTGCAATTAAAGAGTCCCTCTGTGTAATTTAATGCTTCTTTTCAAGTGTCGGGTCCCCTGAGACTTGGCCTGTAGCTATGCCATCGCTCTTGGTGATTATCATTAATGAATGTCGGCGAGGACCATCCCTCAATGTGACTAGGGAGGAAACACAAGCCCTAATTAAAGGTTCCTATTCATAAATATATGCCTCAAACTACACGGATCGACCGGCACTGTGCACACAAGTCATTTTAATGTCAGAAAAGCACCTTTTTAAGAGCATTTTCTCCCCTTAATGCACAGCACACCAGCAGCAATGACAGATTTTTGCAGCCAAAGCCCGCAGCGAGGGATCTGTGCAATTTGAGATTCACAAATTTAAATTTAGGACTAAAGCTGAAGATTAGGATACTCTAATTTGACACACAAGAGGACTGATGGCACACACACACACGCACACACACAAAAAAACACCACTTCAAACTGTATTCTCAGTGTCTAACTGAACATAACAATTCAGTTTTACGTGTTATTCACAAGAGACTGCCGTGTTTTATCGCAACAGGATAGAAAGAGCTTCATCATTGTGCATGAATGCTTATTTCTCCGTCTAGGAAATGGAGAATATTTAGAAAATAAAAATGTTTAACAGATTACAAGATGTCACCGAGGAATGAAATCAACCTCATTGCTTGTGTTGTCTTATAAAAACTCATTTTAATCACTTTAATTGCTCCAAATGCAAACTGGCAACAACTCATAAACACAAGTGGTTGCATTGTCACTTGAGTTTCCCAGACAAAGCTATTGGTAATTGTTGCGTGAAGAAGATAATGTTAACATTGAGAATAATATTGACTGTCTGAATTTTTTTTTTTTTTTTTTTTTTTTTCATAGGGGCTCCGAAAGTCTTGTCGGAAAAAGAGCTTGGTGAGACAAACATTTGGCTGTTTCTCTTTCCTCCTTAATGGCTGAAAAATGCTAATTGGAGTGCACGTGTCAAAGAAAACAAAAGGCAAGGGAGGAGGAGAGGGAAGGAGTGTGCATGTCAGAAAGCCTGGTATTTTGAAACGTGAAATATGTCACTTTATTCAGCTGAGTTGGTAGGAGGATTTTTAGCACAGTTGTTCCAGGAAGCAGGAAATCTCTCTGTCACTCTAAACACAGATAAAGTTTTGTCTGTGGTGGTATGTAATGTAGCTCATGTTTAAAAGAAAAACATACCGAGAGAAAGAAAAAGGGGGCAAAAGAGAAAATGATGTAGGTTTTTTTTTTTTTTTTGCCGAACAATAGTTTCGTGATTCATGCAAAACAAGCTGAAGTTGCTTTTTTTTCCTTTTCCGTTTTCCTTCTCCGTTGTCTTAAAAAAAAAAAAAAAACATCTTGAATCTCTCTGAGACTCCGATTCCTTTCATGAACTTGCATCTGTCGCTGTGTCGCAGCGTTTGACCACTTTCTTCGTCCAGAATGACAAAGTCAAAAAAAAAAAACTCAGGTGGGGATTACAGACCTTTAATTGCACTGTCAAAAAACCACAGCAACGTTTCATTTTAAGTGTACACATTAAACAACTCATGGAAAAGTAAATCTCGATAAAATATCAACCCCCCCCCCCTTCTCTCTCCCCTTTCCTTCTATATTCACACTATATTCACAGTTGGCATTTTAATTATGCAGTCTTATCTGATAGATGGCGTAGAGATATAGCTCATGTCAAAGTTAGAGCCTCTTCTTTATTAATTTTTTATTATATATTCTTATATTCAGGCTGTCGATGAGTGTCTGGAATCTGATAGGACCCATCATTGATTGAAGATTACTCAAGATTATGAGGAGAGGAATTATCATAAGCTGTGAGCCTTCATCTTTCCAAATGCTAACATGTGAATGACACTGAGGGGAAAACATTACTCTCGGTTTCACTCTTTTGAGGATAAGTTTAGAAGTCCAGGGACTGTGGCAAATCTTTAAACAAATAACGTCGAAGTATGAAAGAGGAGAAACCTGCTATGTTAAACACCACAAACCCCCCCGACGTTGAATTTATGCTGTGGACCGTTTCGTCCTCATGTGCCAGTGGAGCCTAAATCTTTTGACACCAGACGTTTATAGCTGCAAAATAGCTCGGGTGGTTAGCCACAGGCCAAAATATGCAACACAGCGTTAATTATTTATGAATATGAAGAGGTAGGCATTAAATTCTCAGCTTGGGTCATTATGATTTTTGTCAATATACTTCTGGTACAAGCACAATTATCCAAAAAATATATCCTTAAATGTAACTGGAATAAAAATAAAACATGCGGAAAAATGAGCCCCTTAGGGCAAAATATTAATTCTGTAAAAATGACCAAAGTATTATATTTATATATTAATGTGTATGATTGGTTGGTCTGAAAACTCTTCTTTTAAATGTACTGGAGCTAGTTTTTTTTTTTTTTTTTAAACTTGTTTATTGGGGTTGAAAAAGGATGTAAATTAATGGAACTGTGCTACACTGTGTGGCTGCAACGCACATTGTGTGTAATTTTAGCATAGAATAGATTCTTTTTCAAGAAACAGATCGTGTGAGAGGATCATGTGATGCTTTCTGTGGTGGTGGTGATGATGATTACGAATAGAGGAGGCGGACAGGGGTAGTAATGAGGCTGCGGAGGGAAAGGAAAGACAAAAAAGAAGGAGGGAAAAAAAAACGTTGAAGATTTGGGTAAATAATTATAGTCTTCGTTGTCATGGAGGATGTAGTTTTTTTTTTTTTTAGCTGTGTATTTTTGTGTCGGATGATCGACCTGCAATAACACACCACGACCTGTGTAAAGATTTCAACAAAATGTGAACACACAAACTTCAAGCCATGACTTTGGTTTTATTTTTGTTTTGTTTTGTTTTGTTTTTTTTCAAACTGTTCATTAGATTTTACAAATAATTTTCATAATTGCTGGTTGACACACAGTAAAAGATACAAATGGAAAAATAGCTCTGTAGAGAATATAATTGTGGGAGTTTGAGTGAAAATTGTTTTCAAAAAAAAAAAAAAATTAAACAAAGTGATATTTTTACATATTAATATCTTGTTTCCCACAAACTTTAAAACTTTTATTAATGTCATAATCATATGTGCAAGAAAGTTATGTTAGTCTGGCATATTTTTATTCTTATTAAAACCACAGAGTATTAATAAAATTTACACAATATTCAAAATAAGGTATCTTGTTATTTGATCAGATAAGTTTGAGTCCCTCACCTGATTTATTACAACTTGCACGACTCCTTTTCCAGTATGATCCAGGACATCTCTTTTTTTGTTTTAAATCAGCTTAAAACAGCTCGTCTTTAGACAGTCATGTCAAACCTGGGGGAGAAAAAAAAGACAGAGACAAAAGAAAGTAGTAATGTATGTAAATATACACAAGGACTAACATGAACGTTCTCACTCGCTCTGAGGGGAGTATCTTCTTCATGCACAAGAGAAGGAAACACGATGACATGTCATAACGCTGTCACTGATGGGCTTCATGTGTACAAGTTGGGGGGGGCTGTTTGTGTGTTCGGCTATTGTCATACATGCACACGGACACGGGTGGTCGCATCACAGGTAGAGTAACTACTGTAGCAAACAGTTTGGATCATACGTGACTGTTTGTACCAACCCATTAATGTTAGAAGTTGTTGCACGTGGAGCACGTGGTGTATTTTGGGTCGTAGGTGACAGAGCAGTAGTGTAATTTGATAGAAAGTGAACTAAAATAAATACGTTTTATTTGGCTTTTATTACATAAAATAATAAAAGCCCAACAGTTGACAGCGTGTGTTTAACAGCTATAATCCAGCTGTGAGGTTACAAACACTCTAGTGATATTGATTTAAATCAAAGTGATTCACTTTTACGTTCATTTCATATTTGCCAGTGAGGTGAGAGCAGAAAGGAAGAAAGAAATAAAATTACTTTTACAACAGAAAGTTAATTGTAAATACAGAAAACTGTATAATTTAGGGAAATTCAAGCTTGCCCTCATTTTGAATAAGTCCTGCTAGTGTACAGACATTTCAGTGCACAGATTGTTACTACCCCTGCCTCTTGAACCACATGTCCCCCCCTGCTGGCCTAGGATCAGATCCTGCACACGAGCTTCTCTACTGTGATTCATCAACTGTCTATCTGCTTCTTAAAAACCTTTTTCTTTTCTTTTTCTTTTTTTTTTTACATTAAGAGAGCCCAGTTCACTCACACAAATAACATCACAAAATAAGACTCACTACGTCAGTGTAGTCTGGTTTATGTTGTTTTATTTTGACAGAGACTTTTATTCTTTTTAGATTTTGTCTCTGACCTCTTCATTTGCCCGAGTAAAGGTCATTCTTTCATAAAAACCCAGACGGTTGAAAATAGTTTAAAATAAAACTAGTGAATCACTCTAGTGAATCATCATTGGTCTGTATTATGCACGTCAGTAAATGTTTTTTTTTTTTTTTTTTTTAAGGAGCTGAGAAGACGTTCACATCTCCGTCCATGATGTCACAACAAACAAGCTTTTATGTTTGATGTTTATGTGCGTGAGGTGCTGCAGTAATAACTGCCAGTCTTGTGGTGTTCAGGTCACACTGGATTCACCTCACAGGAAAACAAATTCAGACACTTAACTCAAAAGTCAGCATCAGGATTTCTTAACATTATGTTAAGTGTTTAACATGTTATGTTAAGTCAGCACAATATGAAGAGTAAAGGTGATAACTTTGTGAAAATGAATAGTGATGATTTAAAATTAAAGAAATTAAACTGAGATTCTCTCACACTGAATATAAAAGTATATGTGCATGCATTATATATGTGTAAGTCTATATCATATGTCCTGTGTGTTTGCAGACTTTGGGATGGAAATAATAGTGACGTAATTGGGCTCCATCAATCAGCGGGCAGGGCGCTTTGACAGACAGGGACAGACAGATGTTGGGGCGGTACTTGGTATTTCTTTTACCGCATAACAAGCGACATCAGACGTCTTTTGTGCGCAGTTTATCAGCGGCTCTAAATCACGGAGCGTAAAGACGCAGAAATCTGTGCGTAACGAAGAGAGACAACAATCGGCTAGAGTGTTTTTTTATTATTATTTATCATTATTTTTATCTTTAAATATAAAAATGTGAGATTGAGAAGGTAAAAGGAAAAAAATAAATAAATCAGAGACTCACCGGAATCTGTTGAACTGAATCTGGCGCCACGATTTTGTACAAAGTTTATAATCCAGTACGATCCGGTCCGAACCTCCTGTGGTCGAACCGGAGCCGGTGTAAACCTGCAGACGGAGGAAAAGCGCGTCCAGTGTGATCTGAGCCACTTCTCATGTCATCCAACTTATGTTGTGATTATCACTGCACCCTCTGTTACTCAGTCATTAAAAAACAAACTTGAGTTTTCTCTCTCTTCTTCTTTCTTTCTTCTTCACTGTCCTCACCGAGCAGTATCTGAAATAAAGGGACATTTCATTTCATGGCATCTCATTTAGGATAAACATTACCCTGCTTGTGTGCCCTTTATAAACACTTTATGGAGGATAATAGTTAAGGATGAAGAGTAGACTATTAATGGAGTCTCTTGTAGATTCAGAGCCCCTCCCCTTCCACCAGAAGCCTCACTAAAAAGGTGTAACGAATCGATCTGCAGCCTCCATTGTCCCACTAAAGAGGTCACCGAAAAATATCCACTTTTTTTTTCCTCGCAAACTTAAACACAAGAGCAAAGAGCTGGTCTGCACCATCTGAACCAGTCAAACACACTTTGGCGTCATATTTATTTTTCTTATGAGGGTGAAAAAGTCAAGTGCAGACGTTATTTTTCACTCTCAAAACAGGCCTAAACGTGAAGTTATTTGCGTTACCTCACTGATCAGAGTCTGAATCTGTGCTCGATTTATTAGTAACTGATATTTATTAAGAGTATAGATATAATCCAGGTCTAACTAATAGGTTTGGTCTGTGTGTGTGTGTGGTAGTGTGTTTGTGTGTGTGCGTGTGGTTGTGTGTGTTTATTTATTTCTATGTATATTTGTTTTGCAGTTTGGGTCCAAAAATATGTCTATTGAGAAATCGAGCAGCGGTGCTTGTTAAAGCAAATTTTACATCAACTTTTCTTTTCCTTCCCAAGCACATCTCACTCCCTTGTTTTCAAGTTTACAAATCGTGCTCCTCGTGTATCCATCCACAAACAGGACGCACCTCTTGTGTGTGTGAGAGAGAGAACGAAGAGGGTGGGGGTGAGGGGGTAGGCTGGGGAGGGGGGCTGGAAGGCGTTGAAATGAAAGCCATCCCAGTGAACAATTAGAGCAGCGGATTGACAGGTGGGCTCTGACTGTCAGGGTGACGCTTGTGGAGGGGTGGAGTAAAGGAGAGGCCGGAAAGGCAGCTGGATGTGTCTGTCTATCAGTGGGAGCTGTCTGAACGCACCGCGCATCACCAAATGTGCGCACATTTCACTGCGGAGAATATCCGGAGACGCTCGTTGCGCTTTTGAGAATAAATATAATAATAAATAATAAAGAAAATAAAAGAAAGAAAAAAAAAACCAACAAGCCGGGAAACAACAACAACAATAACAACAACAACAAGAAGCAGCAGCCACAGTCTGCGGCTCAGAGGGCGGGCCTGCTCCTTGTGTTTTCTGATGAGTTTCTGAGAAATTCGTCAAGTGTCCATGTTGACAATCGGGCGGACAGTGTATCTGTGAGTATTTCATTATCCAGGGGGTGTTTTCACACAGACGGGGGAGCTGATTGCTGCGGGCTTTCTCCGCACACGCACACACACACACACGCACACACACACTCACACACGCAAACACTCACTTGACTGATTGACACACACCCAAGCTCGAATAACGTGTCACTCTTTTCCTCTCTCCTTTTTTTCCTCCATGATTTTTCTTTTATTTCCTCCCCTTCTCCAAAAAAAAAAAAAAAAAAAGACTGTAGCCGAGGTTGGATACCGGAGCTGGCACCTTGGACGGACGGACGGAGAGAGAGGAGAAAACACCACACAGCGCAGTTTTTTGGGGACTCATCTCCACCGCCGAGTCAGTTCAAACGCGAAGACGAGGAGCTCCGTCTTTCTTCACGCCTGCTGCTCAACAGAGGTATGAAATAGTCCAGTGAAGGGGTGTAAACCGTCTTTTGATGGAAACGCGGCGAGAGGCTGAGGCAGCTGTCCATATCCCTCCTCGGTAGACCGAGATCCGCACGGATCCGCTTTTTCAACCAGTTTTCCACCGACTCAGCCCTGCGATGAGTTTGTGAAGTTAACGGACGAGCCCGTTTAGCTCTAAATTATCTCTCACCTTTTTATATTTTGGTTTATTTTACATTCTCACCGGACGCACCGATTATATACATATATATGTATATGATTCTTTTAATGACAAGAGACGCGTAGAGATTAAACCTCTACTTGCATCGTCTGATTTTCAAGAAATAATAATTTAAAAAAACAACAAAAAAAGAGACTACTTCTTCACCCTGCGAGGGATCTACACTCCGATTCTCTCATCCTGCTGAAGAACTGAGGAGACGCTACTGGCTTTGATTTCCTCCCGTGTTGCACCGGTTTCCTCTCCAAGCTCGTCCGCTATTTTGATCTCTGCATGAAAAGTCAAGCGGAAAGTCTTGCAGCAGCATGCCGAGGAGAAAGCAGCAAGCGCCGCGGCGATCAGCAGGTAAGCCCCGGCTCTGCAAACAAACACCCCTCCATTAGAAACACGCACTTGATCCTCCCCACCAACACCAACACCACCACGACCAACTACCACCTCCACCTCCTCCTGCTGCTGCTGCTGCTGAACAAACAGGCAGAGATCTGCACACATGAAGACAAGTTTACACAGCAGCACATAGGCCTGATGCATGGAGACAATACACAAACCTCTCATAGACCACTCACTATCTGCCTTGATTTGAGTTTAACGTGCTGACTTCTGAGAGGGGGAGAAGAAGAAAAAAATCCAGCCAGCCCATATTAAGTTTATTCCCACTAATGTGGTGAGGCATGTTTGACTGGCAACGACATTGTTTCATTTACGCAAGCGAGCGCTCCGGTGCCAAATGTGTCTTGTGTGAAATGATTGCGCGTAGCTGCACTTCAGTTTTTCAACGCTTTTTTTTTTCTTTTTTGAAAGAAAAAAGAAAGTAGAAGCTGATCTTTCACTAGGTTTGCCAGCATCCCAAGTTCTCCACAAAAAAATACAAAGCTCATCTTATCTGGTCTTTACAGGCTATCGTGTTTGATGTGTTGGTGCCAGTTTTTAAGAGAGAAGAAACAAAACAACAAAAAAAGAAAGAAAGAGGGACAGAGCGGCATATTTTCAGCTTGTGTTCCGCTCAGGGATTGCCATCCTTGATTTGATGCTTGATTGATCGCCTGTCATGCGACTTCCTTTGATCTATTCATTCCTGATAAACATCAGTAAATCATTCACCATAGAGACACGCATGCGCCGGCCGCAGCAGCAGGACTCCCTCAAAGGATAACTTTTTGCCCCCGCCGAGGAGCAAAGAAAAGACAAATTGAAAGAAAAGTTCTCAAGCGGGATAAATACTTTGCGATTAATACCCAAGGGGGAGGGGGGGACAAGGAGAGGGTGGGGGAATGAGGAAGAGGAGGAGGTAGAGGAGGTGAGGGGTGCTGGGGCGTAGCGAGATCACAGGGAAGCATCTCATCGTGAAATAACCCTAAAACACCGAAGAGGTTAACTCTAATGGTCACTTCAAACTCTTGACCTGACCTTTCAGGTCTTAGAAACAGGAAGTGTGTTGAAGCTGTCACACACGTGACACACACTGACGCAACATTAAAAAATGACATTATACTCATGTAGAAACCACTTATGACTGTTATAATTAATAGGGTGTGGTGGTGGTGATGATGATGGTGGACCGTGATTTTTGTTTTTTTTTTTTTTTTTTTACAAAAAATCAAGTTTAGTGTCATGATTAACTCTCTAGGATCAAAAAATATTTATATATGTATTATACATATTTATAATAAAAAATATTTACTGGTAGAATGGGAAAAAACTGAGTATTCAAGTGTGTATGTGTGTTTTGGATGAAAGTTTGTTTTAAAAAAAGAAAGAAAGAAAAAGAAATCCTCTTGTGAATTATTAAAAAGTTACAGGCTAATTTTTACATGAAATAGAAAGTATTTCAACATAAGTAAATGTAACATTTATATTTGTATTTTTGAGAAAGCCTGTGCCACAACATTTTTTTTTTTTACATTTTGACATTTTGTCAGGCCTTACACGTTACTGTTAAGTTGACCAGACATGAACTGCTGTGAGAGAGAATCGCATGTTTGCCTGAATCCATTTGATGTCCCTGGGAGATGTGTGTGATTGACATGCATTTCCAAATGACGGGGAAAAGAGGAACCTTTGAAGTTCATGCAGTAATGACCAAAGCCGAATAAAACAGCTGTAGAATGTTAAGCAGGCGGTGGAAATGTGAGGTTAAGCAGACTTAATCAAGGTTGTGACGGAAAGACTTTGAACTCGGTGGGGCTGTAATTTCTAATTGACGCGAGGCTTTAGTGATGGATAGAGAGAAATGTGTTTGAAGAAAGGAGGCTGCACACTGGAAATGAATAGTGTCTGTTTCTACCTCTGCCACTGAATGTCGTTGAAAATCCACCAAAAAGAAAGTAAAGTCTTGTGTCCTCTGTTTTGCAGCCTCTTCTGGCCATTCAGCCGAGCTCTGAAGTGGCCCCATTACCACTCGGCTTTTGAATATTGATTTAATTGTCTGTTTTTGTGACAGAAACATAAATCACACGCAGTAATGGTCAGTCCTGACTTTCAAGACTTTATTTGTACATTATTTCCAGTGCTTGATGTATTGTCAGTCCAAAAAAACTTAAACACTGATACTGAGTGTGTGTGTGTGTGTGTGTGTGTGTGTGTGTGAGAGAGAGAGAGAGAGAGAGAGAGAGAGAGACTGCTTCTTTTGTGAAATGGTGTACACACCTATAAACGCAAGCTATTTTTACAATGTATTACCAGACATTTCCACAACCCAGATTTGTCACTTTGGAGTTGCACTAAAACAAAATGTTGCATACGCTCCTCAGAGAGAGAGAGAGAGAGGAGGGGGGTTGTTTCAATGGCTCTTTGTATGCCATTTCAAATGGGCTCTGTTTCATCAGTCACAGTGATGATTTTAGACCCTGTAATGGCGCTGTACCCTATCTAGATTATGACCAGTGACAATACATCAGTGTTCTTTCATTTGGAACCACATTACTGCATCTGTTAGTTTTGGCAGTTGAGTTCAGTGCAGTGCTATTTGAGCAGCACAGGCTTTTGCTGCAGTCATTTGTCGTCATTTTCATTTTTCTTTTTCTTTTTTTTTTTTTTTTTGTCTTTCCTTTTGTAAGTGCAGTTGTTTTGAGGTATTTCTCGCAGGAGCTCAGGTAATTAATGGAAGGTAAACAATGCGGTAATATCAAGTAGCAGTAATCAAGACAAGAATGAAAATCTAGTAGGGACTGGGAAAAAAAATAAACCAGAATCTGAAAAGCAGCTTGAAGTTTTGCATCTCCTTTTCACTATTATAGATTTAAAATCAGACAGTTAGTTGATTAGCCTCCCAACAACAAATTGTATACATCATTTAACAAGCAAAATAAAGTGCTAAACATCATCTGTTTGTAGCTTCTCAGACCTGGAGATCTGGTGCTTGGTGTTGTTTGGCATTACTGTAAATGAAATGACTTCTAAACTGCTGGTACAACAAAACAAGTACTTTGAAGGCTTCTGCTGTGATAATTGCACAATATCACCTTTGTATCGAGTGGAAAGGGGCAGTAGAGAGTTTGACAGCTGAGTTTGTCAACTGTGGTAATCAAGGGTTTTCACTATGTGACCTTTGACCCTCAAGCATCTATTTTTATCACTGTTTAAAGTAAACTGTGCATTGTATCAAACTGTTTACATCAGCAGCATTATCTTGTTTAAATATGGCAACATACTGTACACATTACAGCTAGATAGCCAGTAATTAGTTTAATTAGTGGACTTGAGATACTTTATGCAAAATATACAAAGAAGCCATAATTCTATATTTGCTTTGATACTGAGGTCACAGTCTTGATTGTTGTTAGAAAATTAATGGTATTGCGGCATGTCTGGTCTCGCTTTTAGTTTACCAGCCACAATATCTTAAATCAAACACTGTCACTCTAAGTAATGAATCTGTCAACTAATCATTCAACACGTCAACATGATTACAGGCTGACACTGTGTTAAATTTATTCCACAGAAGTTAAAAAGGTCTAGCTGCAAAAAAAGAATATATATATATATATATATACATATATCTTGTTTTTTTCTTCTCCTTATTCTGTACAACATTGAGTTTTTCACACCACAGTGAAAGATGTAGAGCAAACTGTTGTGTGTCCCATCTGCAGTGGGATGGACCAGGATACAGGTTTCTACTCTGACAGAATTAGTGCTGGACACAAACACACAGAGACAGTGACTTGCTGAGATACTGTCAAACGTGACCATGTGGAAATGTCTTCCTTCATACCTGAGGATAATAATTAGTCCTCTTTTGTCTTGCTCTCTTGATAGAAATGTTAGGGGAACTAGCTGGGTTCTTGCCACTCACACACTTGATGCCACTAATTAAAAAGTTTAAACATAAATGAAGTGTCCGGGTTACGATCGGAGACTGTGGATGCTGTTCATTTCACTTGATTTACGTTACTTAGTGTCTCCTCGGTGCTACATTTTAATGACGTGTCTATAGCTTAGCACAACGCATGTTTAATTACAGCAGTCGGCAACGTTTGTCCAGACTGAAGCCACAATGGGCGACACACTGATTCAGCAGTAGTGCCATGCGGTGTGAGTCTCTCTACTGACATCAGTGGCAGATTTCTTTTTTCTCTAAACAGATCCCACTTTACTGCTACTATCACCACCTCATTGCAAAAGGAGTCTCTTAATTATGACTTGAGGGTTGGTGGGTGTGTGGATGGGTGGGTGGGGAGGGGGAGTTGAGCTTTCCTTCCTCCCGACGGCATCGTTAGCCGTGGTCCCTAATTATCCAGGTAGCTGATGGATCAGTGACAGGGCCCCACCGATTAATGCTGACAAATTCAGCAAGGTGTCAGGTCTGCAAGCTGCCTTGATATAATCAACTCGATGTTAGCCACTTCTCATATGCCCACCCCCAGTTGTTCCGGTGTAAACTCAACAGCAGAGGTTGCTTGCAGCGTGACGTGACAAATCGAAACGTGTAACTCGTATAGCCAACACTCTGCTGGACACCGACAGTCCTGTAACAACGTTATGAATGGTTGTAGTCTAAAGTGTGAATGATTAGTGTTTGAACCAGTATGTGAATACAGTGCGTCCAATAGAATCGAGTGTGACTGTGGCTTCCTGTGAGAGTGTGTGATAGCTTTTCTGAATACTTACCTTTTCCCTCTGATCTTTCTGCTAACAGCTTTTGGTTTGTTTGACAGAACAGGAACAAAGTCCTCTAAGACGAGCAGCGTTAATACATTGTTGTTGCTTTTGCGTTGTATTTCGTCTGCAAGAAATTTCGCTCACGGCAGCTGTCAGCTATGAAGCCGGCACCGAAAAGACGACTATTAGAACCTTGTGTTAGTTTTATCGGGACGCTTCTGATAAAGTGTTTAATGACATTTGTCAGGAGTTGAAACTGCGCTCTGAGGGTAAAAAAAAAAAATGATTTGAAGTGAAAAGTACAGATGAGAACAGAGGACGTCGGCTTGTTTATGCGTATGTATGTGACTGCATCACTGAGCAAGATGAGGAGTTAGTGCAGCTGTGTGTTTGTGTGTGTGAGTGTGTGTGTCTGAATGTGTATGAATGTGAAATATTGTGATCTGGTGATAAGGATCAGGAGTGTAAAGTGTCATTAACAGGTGACATTGACTGAAGGTGTCAGTGGATATATTTGCTATCCCACACTCCGCTACACCCATAGTTTCATTTGCATGTGTTGTCAGAGGTAGTAGGCCTTCAGGAAATCAAAGACACACACTAATGCGCACACTGCGCACAACTACGCTCTCTGTCCTCATCTTCGTGGAGGTTAAGTGACAAATGAAGATCGATGACTGCTCTTATGGAAAAGAGAGGGTTGAATTGAAAATATGTGGGAATTAGGCTCGCCAGCAGGGTGACGATGTAAAGGCATTCAGAGCTGCAGTCGTGAGGTAAAACTATCCCCGAGCTTAATGAGGTTCAGAGGAAGCAGGAAAACCTGGATTTTCACTCAAGCACGACACAAGGAGCTTTGACAAAGAAATGAACAGAACAAGGTCGTTTTCACAGTAATAAGACTCACTAGCATCCTCAGTCTTAAATACATCCTGCACGTAGTTATTGTCTGATTTTCAGTAAGCCTGTTTTCTATTCACAAAAGATATCCTGGCTACAATTCAAAACAGCTGCAAAACAAAAGCTACAATGTACAGTGGGGATGTAGGATAATAACAGGAATAATAACAAGAATGAAATCATCCACATGGCTGTCCTTAAGGGGTTTAGGGCACCGGTTGCTAATTACTGTGAAACATACACAATGAACTGGCAGTTCAAGTTTTCCTGCTGATTGAGTAAAATAGCCATTTGGGGGAGTGAGAGCATAAGCGGGGATTATAAATGAAATTGTATTGGAGTAATTCAACCTTGAATCCAACTCAAATACACACAAAGCACATGTGGTTGTGTGTGTAGACGTAGATGCGATCAGGATGTAGGGATTTATCATTTATCTTTATCGTATCACTACATCTGTATTCTTCACGTGAGCAAACTGAGAGTTCCTGTTATTAGATACAACTGAAAATATGCTGCTAAAGCCGCAGGTTTGGAATATTCTCACTGTCTCTGTTGGCTGTGGCAAAGCAGCAAAGAATTGTGGACAAACAGGCTCAGAAAGTGGGACAGCTGCATTCGCTTCTTCGCACAAACACTGGACTGAATTTCTCTAATAATTGCAGCAATTTAAGATGCAGACGAAGGGAATTAGGCAAAGTGTGAAGAGAGGAAAGAGAGAGGGAGAAATGGCAAGTGGTGATTTAAGGCAATAAGACGACGATGTCCAGGGTACACTCAGAGGTCAGTGTGTACTCAGGGGAGCCCCCGTCTCGACTGCTTCCACTATACGCTGTGTTTTGCTGTTTTCCCACACTGTTTCATTTTCTGCACAGCATAAATACTCATGTTTCAAGTTATCTATTCCAGTGAGTGTATCTTTATGTATTGTGTGCGTCCTTGTGTGATTGATGCACTGTACACTAGACAGATGCTGTTATTGGAGAGACAGAGCAAGCCAGTGTTGGCCGCTGTGATCGAATTTGTCCAAAGCCAGAAGGACTCTTACAGATATTGGTTTCTGCATTTTGCTCCAGTGATCTAAGATATTACTGAGCCTTGTTTTTTTTTTTTTTTTTTTAAGTTCTGCACTTGATGTATTAGAAATTGCTACTGAGGCGGCGCCTGTTGCGGTAATCATGGTGATCAAGCTACAGATAAGACTGGAGATACATGACCACCAGAGCAGGCACAGTGAGGCTTAAATTACTCTCACTACTCTCTTTTTATTGAATCTCTTGTTCTCTCTCATCACTGATACTCGAGTCAAGTGCTTAGTCAGTTTAGTTAAAACTGAAAAACTGCCTCTGATTCACAAACTAAACATTAAAAACATCAGCAGTGAAGTGAGTGACTTGCTGCTGGAGGCCGCTGCACCACCCGGCCTTGAAGGTGTGCTGCTACTGTTAACCAGGCTTGAACATCTGGGTTGAAGCAGGTTGGGTACGAGAGGGTGTGTGTGTGTGTGAGAGCGAGAGAGAGACGGGGAAAAAGACAACAGAGGGAGAGAAAGAGGGGCTGTGAAGAAAAGGTATTAAAAGTGACAGATGAACAGGACTTGGGTAGACGTTCTCCTGCAGCAGCTGTGACTGCTGCCATCCCTCTGACAGGTGTCAATTAAGAATTACTGCTGAAGCCCTGTAGTCATTTTTTCCTGCCCAGCTGTCTGCCTGTGCGCCTTTTTGAGAAATAACACTTTACCCTTGTCACTGCGTTAGCGCTTAGCTACAGTCGCCCTAGAAAATGAGTGCATGGCAGGCACACTAATCGATAACCAGTGTATTAGCAATTATTTTGTCCATTGATTTACGGTGGGGCAGCGACTCCCACCGTGTTGTTATTAGCCACTGATTATATGTGCCTGTGCTCTGGTGCAGACATGCACGCCAATACATACACTCGCTGTGCTGTTGCCAGGTAGGTATATTTTATACTTGTACGCTGAGTACACATGTAGGGAGAAAAAAACGTAACGAACAGTTCAGTGTAACCAATGTTTCACTCTCTATTTAGGAAGTTAAAAATTACTCAACGGTCATGTGACTTCGGGAAGATAAAATATGATTTTATTCTCAGTCGTACCTCAAAATGAGACATTTTCTGAAGTAGAGCTCTGTTACTGACAGTGTGTGTATTTCATGCTCTTTAGTTTAAAAAATGGCATGAAACCCCTTCGTTCTTGTACGCCACACTTCTCTTCACATTTTGGTTTCCCATAATTCCTTTGCAGCTGGACTCGGCCAAAACCTCTTGAATATGAGGAAACTCCTATCTGTCATCCCGTAGGTTAGTTTGCTCTGTCGTCTCTTCAGTAAAATTATATATAATATTGATGGCAACACCAGCCAGATCTGCAATAATTAGATTATTAATTCATTAGTAAATTGACAGAAAAAGAATAAGAAGCTACACTGATAATTAGACAATAATTTATGTCCATAATCCAAGAAAGGTGCCAATTTCCTCTTTGGTTTATCATTGCACATTAATAGATATTACAGTTTTTGAACATTTGTGTTAATATATTATGTATATAACACAATTATTAACAGATGCATAAGAAAAATGCTATAAGCTCTATTAATCAACAATAAAAACAATAATTACTGCCAGCTTTGCATTTACTTTTTCAGCTCTTTAGCTTACAGCTAACAGTTCCCATTGATGTCAAAGGGGAATGCTAACATGCTAACTGTAGCTGCCATTTTCTGTGAGACTTGAAACAATTGTCGGAGCTGTCTGCTGAAGAGAAATAAGTCATTTCAAGGGGCTAACTACTGCAGTACTGTTTGGCTCAGTGCTGTACCTCAGCAGAAATTCTATTTAAGTTTGAAAGGGAAAATGAAAACTTTATGATGGAACATTGTATCAATTCTTCACGCCAAGCTGTGTAAAGCAATCATAAAAAAGCTGGAGGGTTACAAACAGAATTAGTGTTTTGTTAATTGAATTTTTTTAGACATAATTGTTGGATTTGGACTTAATATGTATATACCTGATAACTGTACACTGTTAGTGTTGTGAATATAATCCCACTATAAACATCAGGAGAACATTAACATTAATTAAACACATGCAAACAAGGCTACAAGCAGCTACTGGTTAAGTTGCTTTTTTTTCCCTTCAAAGCTCTGTAGTCAGCTTTGGTTGTGCTGTATGTAGAGCATGTGGTGCTAAATCTGGCAAATGTCGGTGCTGTACATCATAACACTGCTTTTTTTTTTTTAGTACATGGTGACTGAGAAAAGCTGGCCTCAGCATATCCAAATAGCAGTCGGTGCAAGTGGCTGAAAGTCAAGGGGTGGAAATTTTTATCCCCCAAGGAGTGTTTATTTAACTGATAAGGTGGGTTGAGAAGCAATGAATATCATTTTTTGGACACTAGTTTACTGCAGATAAGACCTCTGGGAATGGATACAGTTAACAGATGACATTTTGTCCTTGGGAGCGGACGCTGGGGAAGGTCATGCTGCAGCCTGGTGTAGTGCCACTGCCATCTCTCTTTTTCCTCCCCTCACCTCTTCATCTTTATCTCAACCTACTCCCTTTCTCTCTCTCATTCTCGTTGCAGTTTTTTTGGGGGGGATTACTGGCCCTCTCCCTCCCTCTCTCCCTCCTTCCAACCCCCTCCTCCCCCTGTAAGCCTTTTCTCATCTTCCTATCAGTCATCAATCTCTATCTTACTGACTCAATTCTCCTCTACCCTGCTCATATTTTCTTTCATCTTCCTCCCTGTCTCTAGCCCTCATCTATCGCTCTCTCACCGGATGCTCAAGAGTCAGTGAACTGGTTACAAGAACATGAACTCGACATCTGAAAAGGAGAGCTTAATACTCTCCTCTCTCAGGCCCGCTGGCCTTGTTCTCATATATCAAGAACCTCTTTTTTTTTTCACCTTATTTTTCAATGGTCTGATTTCAATGACAACCTGCAGTCACACTTCTGACTTGTAAAAATCTTAAAGGTCACAGGGCAGTAAAGTCTTGTGTCCACTTCTTTGAAGTCTGAGCACATGACTGTCACATATTTTCCGAGAGCCATTCATGAAGCATGTTGCGCAGGACAAGAATGAAAGCATATTTTGTTATTAAAAAGAAAACCCCAGAGACCACAGTTTGCTCGAGGTTAGACACAGCGATCACTTAACCCTGGTTGGTTTCAGTGGGCCACTTGATGGGCAGTTGAAAGGGGATATAATGTCTCGTGATCCCAGTCGATTCAACAACACCACATGCTACAACCCCCCCTCCTCCTAAAAAAGAATTCCTCCCAAATCTTTCCCGAGCTGGCGCGTCGTCTCAGACAGTGACAGGGGGTATAAGCTCAGCTCTGTCCCTCCTAAGTCGTCTGTCTCGGAGAACAGCAGGCGGCCTCTTGTACACCCAAATGTCTCCTCTGTCAGTGTGTCTCTCTCGTCACTCTGTCATTCACATAGCAAACCAGCTGTCCGTCTGTCTGATTCAGTGGCTGGACGTCCACCTGAGCATCTGTTTCTGACTACCTGTCACTGTCTAGTGACCCGACTGTTGTCCTGTTTACTGTGATGTCTCTAGTCCATCTGCCTCTGGTCTCTCTCATCACCATTTGCATTTTGACATTGAATAATGTCACAATCTACATTAAACTTTGACGTAAATACAACAAAATGAGTCACGTAATGTGGAACGCTTCTGAGTACATTTACTATATGCTGCTCTTATGTCCTTTAACTGTTACTTATTTTTTTATATTTGACTCCATTGATAATATGTATAGCTGATCCACTGATAGCTGTAGTTACAAGATACTGTAACTCCCCATAAAAGTTTCATTTTTACACTCAGGTTTAAGATATAACATTCAGCGTGGTGTCAGTGTTTATCTGAGTTCCCCTTTAAGATTTTTATATAAATGTTTACACAATTAGCTCTTGAAATATTATGTATTATTCAAGACTGAACATCCCAGAAGTCAATAAAGCAGTTACAATGAGTGTCACTCTAACCAGCTACAATATTAAAATGCTCTTTACACATTAGGTCTCGTCTACATGATGGTAATAATCCAGTAATAAAATATATATATATATATATATATATATATATATATATATATATATATACTAACAAGGGCCATTGTGTTCTTTTAGTTTTGATACTTAAAACGCTTATAAAAGTTAGTTCTTTCTATGTTGATGACGATCACGGTGACCTCCAACAAATTGTGATTCATTAAAAGCTTCTGAATGCTGCGTAACTATTCCGTTAATGCACATTTTATAGTATTGGCTTCTGCCTTCTATCTCGCTATCCAATTTGGATGCTGCTAACGGCTTCACCTTTGTGAATGTCTGTGTAACATATCTGTCATCTTGTTGAATACGTGCGGTATATTTGGAATTTCACTGGCCTCACATTTAAAGTCCAAGAATGGCCACATTCCCAGTTTCACTGCGTCTGTGTGTGTGTGAGTCATTTTTAGGTGAGTCTGACACTTTTTTTTACTTAACTAATCTGTTTCTCCTCTCCATCTTCTCAGTTTGTCATGTCATTATTTTCCTGCCTTGCCATAGTTGGAGGCTTGTTCGTAAATCTCTCTGGTCTAACAATAACTGCTGTCAGAATTTAGAAAACAGACAACGAGAAAGTTCTTAAAGTTATTCTGTAGAAGTCCAAAGTCCGAAGTGATGACTCATCAGCTTTTAAATCAAACTAGACGGCAGCTATTGTCTAAAAATATACTCGATTTACCTTAAATATTCTACATTCACTGATAATGTAATGTACAGCTATCAGTCTTTCTCAGTTTCAGGTTGGCACACTTTAATTCAGAGATTCAACCAAATTTCAGGATGTAGTGAAAAGTCTTCACAACCTATTGTGGTGTAACCACATTATCCACACCAACCTATCACCAAACATTAAAGAGAGAATAACTTCACAATGAAGAAGGAAATGTTTAATACTTGAAAAAAAAATCAGAAAGTTCTGAGGCTTAATACATCACCGTCCATTTATGATTTCCATGTTTTGTATCTCACTGTAGGAACACATAAGATCATTTATAACCATCAGAAAAAAGGTCTGATAATTTTACTCCCAGTCAATATCATAGTCACCATTTATAATTTTTATTAAGAGGAAAAACACGTGGATGTGTTAAAGCTTCTCGAGGCTTCTCCGGTATCTGTAAAAAAAAAAAAAAAAAAATGTGTGTAAGATTAGAGACTACTGTCTGAGACTCTCAGACTCACTCAGGATGTGTATCGTGGTTACACTAATCAAATGTTAATTCATGTACATATGATCATTCGTTAACAGACAGGGTAAAGTATGTTGCTCACATCAGGAACGGTTAATTAAGCTAAACTTAGTCAAACTGAACCAGATCAAAGAGCAGTATAGCTCATACTGATTGACATGACATTTAACAGGTTCAGTCAATTACCCAGTTACCTTGTTAGACTCACATCCTCTCAATATATGATGTTAGATTAACCGACAGCGGCGAGCAGTCATCAGTGAAGGAGTTTCATGCTTCACTATCTGAAAAGAGAATCATGAATCTCAGAACCTCCTGTCTTTAAAGAGCTTGATCGAGGACAAAGGAACGTGCTCGATGTATTTTGTCCTGAGTGACAAAGTGATTTATGGTTCCTGAGCTGGTTATATTTCCAATATATTTCTTGCAGCTACATATAAATGCACAGTTTTGTAGGTAGTACCTATCTAAATCTATTTTATGAAGAGACAAATTGTTACAGCAACACTGGTCAAACCTCCAACCGCCTGTAAAGTTGGTTAGTAGCTCTGGTCATGAGACAGAAAATTAACCACACAACTGGACAGTTCTGTCTGAATAGAGGTGGGTGAAGAAGACATCTTCACATATCCTTACAACTATTTTAAAAGTGTTACTGTTGGACATTTTTAGCCTTGCAGTGCCAGACAGTGGAGCTACTGTGGAAGCGAGCAGTGCTGATGGCACAATCCTGAGCGGGTGAAAATGTGCACCCCTCCTCCTCCTCCTCCTCCTCCTCCCACCTTCCTCTCGATATTTGGGATCTATTATGTATGGAGGAGCTGAGTGTCTACATGACCAGGGCCAGAGAGCTAGACAGGGGCTGAGTGAAGCACTATTGTGTTTGTGTGTATGTGTCTGTGAGGGAGAGAGAGAAGGAGAGAGAGAGAGAGAGAGAGAGGAGGTGCAGAAAAGAAGCAATTGAAGGAGGGGCATAAAGGGGTGAAAAAAGAAGAGAAAAAGAGAGTGACAGCGGACAAAAAAGAACCAGGAGGAAGGGGGAGGATAAGGGAGGGAGGCATGAGGGAGTGGAAAAAGAGGAGGCAGAGCAACAGAGGAGTGAAAGAGAAATGACTTGAGGGGTTGAGGGATGGCGAGAGGTGGATAAAGCGATAGAAAGAAAAGTATCAAGGCAGTGGAGAAGAAAAGAGAGAGAGAGCGAGAGACAGTGAAAGCAGTTGGATAGTGGAGGAGAGAGGGGAGGATGTCACCCATGGCTGCCACTCATCACTCACAGCTTAATGACGCTGTCCCCCCTTCTCCCGCTTCTTTTCCGTGGGAGAAGAAGGGGGAAGGGAGTTCGGCCCGCGCCCAATCAAACAGGGTCATTCAGAGTTCACAACCTCCAGGTGGGACTGTCCTCCACCGGGGGGGAAATGTTTGTACATATGGGTGGTGTGAAGCTGAGAGGATCATCAGCATTAAGCAGATATGAGTCGGTTAAGGCATTTTTTTCTTTTTTTTTTTTTTTTTTTTTTGAGGGGAAAAAAAAATCTCAGGGTTGATTGCTGAAATTAAATTTAAGGAGAATCAAAAAGGGTGGTGAAGGTTAAAACCATGTTCACGTGGGCGGGGGAAAAAAATAGTTCTGTTATAAAAGCTAACGAAGATATTCAAGTCCGACAGTTCTGTAAACATGTTTAAGGGTTTGTTTTGCCAGCCGATTGGGCTTTCGTTTTAGTCAAGGTGCAAATACGTCGTCCAAAGTTTGCTCTCATGTGTTTACATGTGTGTACACTTGAAGCATGTGTGTTTATGTGTGTGTATGCGTGTGTTTGTTTGCAAGAAAACCCACTCTGTTGAGAAACCAACTGTCTGTTGCTTCCTTCTGGGATTGGCCTGATTCCTATTCCAGCGTTGGAGTTTTGATTCAGTTTGTATTTGTGTGTGTTTCTGCATGTGGGAGTGTGTCGTGTGTGTGTATGTGTGTGTGCGCGTTTAGCTCCATTTGTCCTCTCACTCATTCCCGTTTCTGGGAAGCATCAGCCGTTTAAAACTCAAACGGCAGGATTTTTTTTTTTCCTCGCTCTCCTCCTCGCACCAAATTTGGGGAACAGCTGGGGCGGCCATGACGATGATTTGTCTCCCTCTGCCCGTCCGCCTGACAGGTTGAGACCATACACACACACACACACACACACACATACACACACTGCTCTGGAAGACACAAACACTCACATATAGTCACACAGACACACACAATTAAACATGCACTCAGTGAGAGACGCACAAACACACACACATACACTTACAGACACAGTGTAGACACATCCCCCTTATAAGAGGCCGTGTTCTCAGGGCGCTGCCAAAACACTCTGATTTCCTTTAGCCTGGGCGGCCATACATCAGCTTGGGGCCTCCCAGCCCGGATGGCAGGGGCTGACAGAATGACATGTGTCATTTATCAAACAAGGGGCGCCAGGCCTCAGGAAAAGAACAGACCGCTGCGTGACAAAGCCCCCCCGAGAGCTCTCCTCCACTCGCAAACGAAGGGAGTGTGTCATGGGATAGACACTGACAAATCTACGGAGATAGAACACACATGGATATACTCTGACACTAACACACAGGCGGAGGAAACACACACTGAGAGCTACTTCCAGCTTATATACAAAATCCAAAGGGTCACACGTTGTATTCAAGTCGCACCGTGGTTTAAAAATGTGTTTTTTATTGCTTCTGTTTAAAGAAAGAGAAGATATGTAAAACACAAGGCAAGAAGAAAATATATTTTCTGGATTTGAACATGCTGGCACAAAATCTACAAAGACACATACCCACACATACACCCACATATATGTTTCCCTCGCAGCCAGAGAAGCTGCAGCCAAAGCCTCTCCCTTTGCCAGCAGCAGGCCTGTCTGTGTGCCCGTCCTTCTTAATGAACGGTCACTGGCTGCCGAAAGGAACTCTCTTAGCTGGCAACGCTGCTCGATTCCCTTCCTTTCATATCCATGTCACCACATACTCACAATATCTCTCTTCTCCCCTTCATCATATCTCCCTTTTCTTCATTCCTTTCCTTTCCTGTTCTCTCTCTCTCTCTCTCTCTGTCGTGATCCCCCACCCTCCACCCCCCATTTACTCTTGACGTAGCCTGTTCATTTGTCTTCATAAGCCTAATTTATTTTCTCTGCCAGATACAAGCTGACAGCCATCAGTCTCTCCCTCTCCCACGCACACATTGACGCACACACACCTGACCTCCTGACATCTGGATAAATACACTAACACAGACGCACAAAAGGCGCAGAGCTCTTTTCTCACTTTTTATTCATTCGCTCTGTCTCTATTACACACGCGCACCGACGGGATTACCTCACACACTGCTCTGAGGTCAGCTTTACAGTCACATACCCTCTGTTTTACCCCTGTCCTCCTCCTCCCCCTCCCCCCAACCCCTCCCCAAAACCCTCCCATTAACATTACAGAAGATGGATGTGTCTTCATAGCAGAGATTGATTGCGGATATAGAGTTATGGTGCCATTTATGTGTGTGTATGTGTGTGTGAGAGAGTGTGTTAGTGTTAGATGGAGGGCACTTTGGGAGGCGGCGTTGGGAGCTGAAATGTGAGGGAGGCAGGCTTTTCTCTCGTTTCCAGAACCTTCCAGCCGTTCGTTGTCTGTCCTCAGTCTGATATTGTGCTCTGTTGAAGGATTGCTTCCTCTCTTCCTGCCTCTCTCTCTCCGACTGTGAAACTGTTCATAGCCATTGTGTGCTCACACACACACACACACACACACACACACACATACATACACAAGCATGCATAGTTGCACACAGGCACAATTAGGGTGAGATGGCTACTGATACAAGTCCACTTTGAGAGCTCAGTACATTATTTACTGACTTTCTCCAGAGACCCTTTTTCTAGCGTTAATCCCTCCTCCCTCCTATCTTTTCTTCTTTTGTCACTTTATTGCCACGGTCATCAGAAAGGGGTGAAAAACTCCACACAAGCTCACATACATGCTCCAAACTGCTGAGTGGTTCAGCTTATGCTTTTGTTATGTTTTCTTGTTTTTTTTGTTTTTTTTTTTTTAGTTGTGTCGTCATGCTCATCTTCATCAGTGCTTTAAATCCCAAAACTAGTGTTGAAACAAAACAGTAGAACTTTGTTTAATGGAGCACCAAAATTCATCACTAACTCATCACTTCAGCGGGCAGAATGAAAAAGAAAATGTGCTAAAGGATAACAGTTTTGGTGTCACATGCAATTTCCCTGAAAAAGAGAAAGTACTAAAATGTTTGGGGACGTTTGACTGTCCTGAGCAGCCTCCTGCCCCGAGGGTTTGCGGTTCTAATTAATTTCCCTGAAGTGACTTTATGGTTTTTAAAGTTATGATTTCTTTGTCTGTCTTTGTACATGTTGGGAAAGTGATGTAAGTCAGGTCTCTGGGGATCTGTTCTCACAAAGTCCTCTACATTCTTGTGTGCAGACTTCTGTTGCATATCTGGTGTTTGAGTTGTTTTTGAACGCCTTCTTGAGAAGAAGATAGGGCAGAGAGGACCTGATGAACTGTTTTGATCCAGAAAAACAAAATGTCACGTGTTTGTGGCAACACAGTCTCCTAAATCAGTCCCATAGTGT
Organism: Polydactylus sextarius; assembly: GCA_016801845.1. Lineage (NCBI taxonomy): Eukaryota > Metazoa > Chordata > Actinopteri > Polynemidae > Polydactylus > Polydactylus sextarius. The sequence goes on from CM028927.1 coordinate 11,689,209, forward strand.
TAAGATCTGGTCAAACTAGTATTTAAAACTGATATATTAAGCAGCTAAATCAGTTGAGTCTAAAGGAATCACTGGTACCAGTGGATTTGCTCACATCAGGTTCGAATTTGATTAACTTTGACTTGCAACTTTGGTCCGTTGATGAATAGCAAGTTATCTTGACAGTGGTAACCTTTAACAGAACAGAGCACCAGAGTCCAAAATGGAGGGAGCGATCGTAACGTGTTAGCTGAGTCACACCATCCTTTTATTTAACATCCTCTGTCGGATTGCAAGCTGCTCAAAGTGGATTTGTTTTTAAAGGCGGGAGTCGATGGTACACGGTAGACTGTGGTGTTTTGAAACGGTATGAACTCGATCTGATCTGATACTTTTTTACCTTTTTACATTACCTCTATATTCAGTGAAATGGTGTAAAATCATTAGAACAATGTGTGTGAATGAAGAAACAAGAATGAATAAGCTCTGAGAATTCACTCATATTAGCACATTAGCTGCAGCCCGTTTGTAGCTACAGTAAGTTCACCAACAACAGTATAATATTTTACAATCAGATGAATTTGGATTGAATTTTGGCGTGCCGCTTTTGTTGCCTTGGGAGTGTTTCTCTCTCACTGAGTGAAGTATCAGATTTAAGGAAGTGTGTGTGTTTGCGCCTACATGTGAGTATGTTTTTTTTTGCTCTCTCCTTGTGTCGCTCGTTTTCCTTCTCTATGTTTTGTTCCTCAGCAGTGTACAAAGTGGATGGCCTCTGTGAATTGAGGGGAGGGCTGACAGCGCAGAGAAGGTTGATTGATGGCTTATTGTGCAACCGGACTCGGCTAGACGGAACTGGTTAGGTTATGACCCTGTTTTGGCCCCGTGCCCTCTAATTTTCTTCTTTTTTTATTCTTGCTTTTTTCCCCCCTCTCCCTCTGCCTGTATCTTACCATTCACCTCTGTCACTCTCACACACATTCAGACATGCACAGTGCATAAATATACATGTACGTGCAGACTATACACACACTTCCTGTTCGTGTTTCTTCTCTTCTGCCCCTCCTCGTCTTCTTTGCTGCACTAAACTCATCATTGTTGCCATCATTCATTCTTGGCCGTTTCCTTTCTTCCTTCCTCTGCCCACTTTGTTTTCTTTGTCAGTGCTCCTTCAGGACAGGTTTTGTCCCATGAGTCATTTCATCAGGTTTCATTTTACAGCCCCTTTTCATTCAGGTCTAAAACACTGGCTACTTTCAGGAAATTTACCAAAAAGGGATTCTAATGTACAAATCCAATGGCACTTTTGATTTCGCTTAACGGCCGCTTGCAAGCAATTCGCAGGCGCAATGGAATCTACCAACAACAGCATTTCACAAATTCATGAAAAGCGAAGTTAGCCTAAACACCGGGCACACTAGTTCATTCTGTTTTTTTCTGTTTTTTTTTTTTTTTTCCTGCAATGATTTTCTGCTTCTATTCTCTACACAACATAGTGATTTATGGTAATTATCCATCTTTGGGGTCATCCATCAACTGGTTGTTGCTAGGCAATGGGAGCAGCTGTTTAGTCGGGGGAAGCTCCACTGTCAGGGGCAATGCAGGTGAATTCAAAAGACGACATCTATGAAGAAAGAACAAAACCGTGTTATTTTGTTGCGCTGTTAGTTTTGTGATTAATTCTTTTTTTTTTTTTTTAACAGAACACTTTTCTGTCAAATAACAGCTACTCCCGATTGAGCCAGACTGAGAGAATACAGACATTTATTTGTAATTTTTATCAAGGGTAACTTAAAACTTTAACACATACACTGCTGCTTGTCCAAAATTCTTATAGATGATAAAGACACAGACAATATTTGTTCTAAAAGAATCTGTTAATCAAGTGACATCTACCGAATAAAGCCTACGTTGAATCAGTGCTTGGCATCAGTTGAATAAATCTCACTCACATCATCTTTAATTAGCATTAGTAATGCCTTATCTGTACTTTGCCTAAAAACAAACCAGATGGTTTGAAATGTCTGTGCAGAACCAGAGCAGTGTTCGATTGTCAGGCGTGGGGGGGCTTGGCAGAAAAGTCGAGCAGAAAGGGCTGGAATCTGCGGTGCTGATGATCTAATGGCTGTTGTTTCATCTCAGAACAAGCATGCACTGACAGTTCAGGGAAAAGGTGATTTATAGACCATAGTCACTGTCACGGCGTGTCAAAACTGGCTCACGGGAGATCTGAACAAACAGGGACAGAAACGAAAGAAAGAAACTGAAGAAAAGAATAACAAGAGAAACTTGCAGAGAGATTCAAGAAAGAACCAGAAATGCTCTCTTTGACAAATAGCTGCAGTTTGACATATTTGTTGCTTTCATTCATTACAGTTCTCATTTTTATGGAATCATTGTTGGGTCACAGTTTTTGTCTTTTCCTTTTTTTTTATTCACATGTACACCTCTCATGGTCTAATGAAGCTAAGCCAGAGGTAAAAAGCTCTGTCTGTATGACCCATTTAAAAAGGCTATTAGCATAATATGCTTTCAAGCAAGTGCAAATTACTTGGAACATATGTGAAAGCCCTTGGGACAGTCCCAAGTTTTGGTAAAAGTCATTTATCTTATCATTTCATATACATTTAGTCTAATGCTGTGTTTGATAAGAAACGTCAGAGGATCCAGAGCAGTTGCCAAAAGTATCCTGAGAGTGTAATTTAAAAGGTTGTCATCACATATAGCTACCAGCGTGATGAGCAGACGGCACTGGTTGTTTTGTTTTCCCCAACCGGAAGAGCCGTGGAAGCTGAGAAGGTGGATTTGTACGACACATGAGCTATAAGAAGCCCCGGAGCTATTGTGCCATATGGTGGACTATTCCATGTGGGTTAGGGAAGGGTGGGGCTGTTAGGTAGGCTTTTACATGTCTGGTCAGGCAAGCTGCGGGTGAAATTATGGCTAATAACACGGTTTCTGTGGCAACACTTCGAGTATCAATGAAGCTTTATACTGTTTGGGTTGGGACACAGTGGCAATGCAATACATGTACTGGAAATCAACTAACACGTTTCTTTCCTCAAATTGAGCAACAGAATGAAATAGTTTTAGAGCAGACAAAGCCTTGGGGAAAGTTCTTGGCAGATTTTCAGTCACAAAATAAATCTAGATCGACGAAAAGAGTTTACTATTTAACTAACTTACTTAATTTTGTAACGATTTGAATTCCTTTGATGGCGAGTCTCAGAATTGTATGAAAAGCTCTGTTAGTCTTTAGCTGTCTACGGCCTGAGAGGAGGACTGTGCCAGTTTTTCTCAGTGTGTGTCGTCGACACAGCAGTCCAAAGAGAGTGTCAGCTCCTATGAAACCACAACCACAACTATCCCAGAGAGAAAAAAAAAAGAGCAAGAATGAAGAGGATGGGGGAGAGCAGAGAGAGACAGAGATTGCCTGACATACTAAGCATTACCATAATTGGCTTTTCTACATGATAGGACAGAGGAAATAATAATGTCATTTTATTTACAGCCTTCTCTCTGCTGAAACACACACACACTCATGCACGGCGTACAGGTCAATGACACACACTGATCAGGCCTGTCCAAAGCCATCAGAGGTGAGTGGCAGGGAATGGAGGGGCCAGTGACAAAGCGAAACGGGTGAGAGAAATAAGACTGCCACGCCGGAGCTCCCATTTTGAAGGGCCGCTAAACGGTGTGAGGGAGCCTCGTCGGCCGCCCCGCTCCGACTGCAGCACTCAGCCACGCAGGGTAAATCAGCAAGGTGAAAGCTGGTGGAATTGAACATTAGCACTGCAAATGAGAGCTGGGATTGCCCTCTTCTCAGAGACAACATGAATAAATGAAGAAGGTTTAGAAGGGAAAGTGTGTGTTTTGTGTGTGTGGATGTGTATGAAAGAGAAAGGGGGGGAGTTGTGTTGCTTATGCCAGTACTGTGTCACACTCAAGTTATCTCCATGAACTGGTCAGGAGGTCTGACACCAACCGTCACCAGATTTGTTGTTAAAATAAAAAGAAACTGGAATACATTCTGCTTGTGTGCCGTCATGTTCTAATGTCAGAATTACACTTAAAATGTATTTACATTCTTCTCTTTTGTAATATATTTGTGCAGTCTTTTGTGCACTGAGGTCAAGTTAAAATACAAATGTGTGGGTCCTGGCAATTTGTTCAAATATTTTTACACTTAGATTTAAATCTGTATCAAAGCAAGGTGTTGTATGAGTGTTTGCATGTATGGACCTCACACAGATTCTTGTGTAGTTTGTGTGTACATGTGTGTGAGACAAGGGGATGTCCTACTGTGGTGTCACCTGTCTGCAGCAGGAAATCCTGGACTCTGGGTACAACAATAGTGACAGGCTCCTCTCCAGACGCAGATGGCTTCGCTTTCCCCCCACCAGCCACAGTGCATCCCTGCTTGCACCTGACACACCGTGACACTTGACACACACTTGCACACACACAAACACCCTCACCTGATCAGCTACATCTATCTTAGCTAGATTACACACAATTATAAACTTGCATTCACATGGCAAAAAAATTTAACTCAGTTATCTCATACTTAGTTTGCTGCATGCAGTTTAATTTGTTTGCCTGTCATGTTGTTTTCTGTCAGATTCACACACGCACTCTCTCTCACACACACACCTCTTGTTCGCTGGCCTAAACACATCTTTTCTCCTCTCTTTTCAAAACTTCCCCTCTTTTCCCTATCCTCCCTGACAGCACAAAGTGGGCTTACGTTTTTGACTGACAACCACAACAGACAACCCCCCCTTCCCTTCCTCCCCTACACCCGAGTTTTAATCCCCTCCCTATCCCTCTCTCCCTCCCTCTCCTCTCCCTCTTTTGTTCTGAGCGACGCTCGAAAGCCGCCGTGTCAGCATCTTTCCATCTCTGATTGCCTTATTAGCCGGCGGTGGCACCCGCAGCTTTTCTGACACAGATGGTGAAGGAGGAGGCTCGAGCAAGGGGGAAAAAAATGGCTGACTTGTGTTTGTTGTTGTTACTTTCCCCTCCCACCTCTTCTCAGGCTTGTTTGCGTGGACACTGACACCTCGAGCTGACACTGACACACTCCTGACACTGATGCCTGTCAAGGCAACATACGGAGGATGGCAGGGAAAAAACTCAAATTTAGTGTTGGTGTGCTTTTTGTGTGTGAATGTGTATGTGTGTTTGTACTGCTGTCAGGTTTCTCTCACTTTGTCAGCTCAGCTGCTTTGTCTTAAACTACTCTCACCACATTGACTTTGAATAGGTTTTGCATTTATTACAACAAAGTGGGCTGCATCTTGATTGGAAGGACGAGACAGGTTAAAGGAAAGCTTTACAGCTGCTTTGACAAAAGGTTCAAATCTTCTAATTTAGTGACTGACTCAAGTGAATGATTTCAGTGCAGACTGTGTATAATTAAGAGCTTACATTTAAGAGCAAAACTAGCAAAGGAATAGTTTAATTAACAAGGGGAAGTTTATACTTTTGCTTTCTCACACATTCACACATACACAAGGCAGAGAGTGGCAGCTGTTGGACCTCCAGCTTTTCCAAGGAAGCAGTTACAGGCACCTCACAAACATCAGGTATTATGTCCAGTCCTATTATGGGATAGAGAGCTACATGCTGTTTGAAGCTGACAGCACATCTGCCTCCTCACTGGAGACTGATTCTGGCACCTCAGACAAGCATTTTATGAGGTATGGTTTGGGGGAGTTGCCTTTGCATATTCAACCCACTATTTTTTCCCCTCTCCAAGATTCTACATAAGCCATTTTTCTATTTTAGGGCTTAAATACTTCATTATTTCTAAGATTTTAAATCTTTGAAATCTACATTTAAAGATAAAAACTGTGTTTGGCCAGTGGGGACAAATGTTTTGTGCAATCTGTTGACAGTTGCATAGAGAAAGAAGGCAGCCATTTTCCAATGATACTATAAACCTCTCTCTGTTCTTTTAAAATGGCACACTTGACGCTGTGAGTACTCAGGGAGCACAGGCAGTAACAACACGGCTTGTCATGTCCACTGGCCATTTCCTAGCATCACGCTGTGAGGACTTCTACAGCCGATGCCAAGTTGACTCCAGCCAACCATGGCTTGGCAAGGCTGATGCAGCTGGCATTTTCCTCCACTATGTCTTACTTGTGAATCCATAGTATGTGTGGCATGTTGAAAAAATAGAGCAAATCAAAGTCAAGAACAGATCTATAGTCTCACTTCAGCAGCAAAACAAACAATGAAATACTGTAGATTATATGGCTGCAGGCTGTTCTAGCATTTCAGTTTGCTGATAAGGAAAAAAGGTTTTGTATTTGATGAATATACTGAAATACTTGCACACATGCAGTAAATTCATCTCATTAATTCAGTGTCACCACTCAGTATATGTTGAGGGGAAAACATCAAAGTGAGTCCTCATAACAAAATACTGTCACTTTTCAGCAGATCGATCAGTAAACAATACATTGTTCTTTCTGTTTTTTTTTTCTTTTTTTTTTTAGTTGAGAAGAGACAAAAAAAATGTCTTAATTTCCTTTGAGAAGTATAATGTCGTACCACATGATTAATAAGTATCATCAACTCTGAGGATATTTTCTCTGCATAATTTGAAATTTTGCTTGTTTTTAGTTTTTAAACAAAGCAGAAACATTTCTATAGCTCATCTCTGCTCTCTGCCCTTGCTGAGCTGTAGTATTCAATAGCTTCATTAGGCAGTGCAGTGAAGAGGACTATCTATCATTGTCAAGATATGGATGTTTGCCACTTTATTATTGCAAACCTGTGTCCTCTACTGAGACTATTGACAAAAATCTCTTTAGGATTATTGCACAGGCCGCCTTCATGTAGTAAGGGTGGCAGATGCGTAATTTGTGTCATTTTAATGTATCAGAAATATATATTTATATATAAAAATATCTAATGTCACATTTCCCCTCTGTTTTGTTTTCCAGCTTATGGTCCTGAGGATGAATTTAAAGTTGACAAGATTGATGAGGAGGAACATCTGCAGGATGATGGCCTCTCTCTGGATGGTCAAGATGCAGACTATCTTTTCAATGAGGACGAAGATGGAAGAGAACACTATAGCTGCCAGAATTCTCCACTTAGCAATGGCACTAACCCAGATGCTGGGTATGCCTCACCACTCAGTACCACCAGTGATCAACTTGTGGATCTTAAGACCACATCCTCCTTCAGTGATGGTCAGGACAAGGTAGAAGATAAGCCAGGGGAGAGCACAGAATCCATCAATGGCCTCTCACTACAGGATAGTCTGGCAAAAATGAAAGCTGTCTATGCAAACCTGATTTCGGATGCGTCGTGGTCCAACATTGCTATGGACATGCTTAAAACTAAACAAGGGAACAATTTTACTGCAAGCAATGGAAATGGGGGCAATCACAAAGGGAGCAATGGGTTTCTGAACAGTCACAGCCCAGGCAACATCCATGTGAAGAGCAGATGTAGCAGTAGCAACACCTCAGCCACTACTAATATTACCACCAGCAGTACCACTACAAGAACAGTGTCAAGCAACAGTGGCACTAGTGTAAGTTCTGGAAGTGCAGGAGGATTAGCCTATGATTGGCACCAGGCAGCATTGGCCAAAACACTGCAGCATTCTCCATATCAACTCCTTCCTGAACCTAGCCTTTTCAGCAGTGTGCAGCTTTATAGACAAAACAATAAGCTCTATGGTCCAGTGTTTACTGGTGCCAGCAAGTTCAGGTGCAAGGACTGTAGTGCAGCTTATGACACTTTGGTTGGTCTGACAGTGCATATGAATGAGACAGGTCACTACCGTGATGACAATAAGGACACTGAGGATGATCGAAGCAAAAAGTGGTCCAAGCCCCGCAAGCGATCCCTGTTGGAGATGGAAGGCAAGGAAGATGCGCAGAAAGTTCTTAAATGCATGTACTGTGGCCACTCTTTCGAATCCTTGCAAGACCTCAGTGTTCACATGATCAAAACAAAACACTATCAGAAAGTGCCTCTAAAAGAACCGATGCCAGCCCTCACCTCAAAACTGGTACCCCCAACCAAAAAAAGAGCATTTCAAGAGTTGATGTCCCCAAGCTCGCCAGAGTCCGTCTCATCTGGCATACTCCTGGGAGAGTCTCCCAAAGACCAAAAAGTGGCCAATCCCTATGTCACTCCTAACAATCGATATGGTTACCAAAACGGTGCCAGTTATACTTGGCAATTTGAAGCACGCAAGGCACAAATTCTCAAATGTATGGAATGTGGCAGTTCACATGATACATTGCAGCAACTGACAGCCCACATGATGGTAACAGGACACTTTCTTAAAGTCACAAATTCAGCCTCTAAAAAGGGTAAGCAGTTAGTTTTTGATCCTGTTATTGAGGAGAAAATTCAGTCGATTCCTTTGCCACCAACTACTACACGACTTCCAGCACCCAATGGGAAGGGACAGCCTGACTCCCCTTTGCAGCCCTCTAGCCCTGAGGAGAAACATGAAGAAAGGAAACATGAAGAGATGGAGGAAGAGAAAATAGAACCTAGAGAACCAGAGAAAAAAATAAAAGAGGAGAAAGAGGATCCACCTGAAAAGGCTGATAAACCTGGAAAAGCCAGATCTTACCAATATCTAAGAGAGGAAGACTTGGAAGAGACACCTAAAGGTGGCTTGGATATCCTAAAGTCTTTAGAGAATACTGTTTCAAGTGCAATCAGCAAGGCCCAAACAGGCACACCAACTTGGGGTGGATACCCCAGTATTCATGCTGCCTACCAGCTACATGGATCTTTGAAGTCTACTTTGCCTTCTTGTGCACAGGTGCAACCACTGTTTAGCAACAACAATTTGAAAGTGCTGTCTTCTGATTTAGGTTCTCTGATCCATTCTCCAAACAGCCCCTCTCCCCCTCCAAGTCACAAGAGCAATGTGCTGGCCATGGAGGAGCTAGTGGAAAAAGTGACAGGAAAAAGTTCAGTAAAGAATGAAAAAGAAGAAAAACCTGTTGACAATAAGTGCAGATCTGCAAAGTCCCCATTGACAACCATGAAGGACAAACGGGCTTCTCCCAATCTAGAAAATCTCTCAAAGGCAGCGAAAATTTGTATAGCAGATGACCAGGCTGATACAAGAGGTAAAGATGAAGAGCAAACAGAAAACAAAATAGAGACACAAATTAAGAGTGAGGTTGATTCCCCAAAAAAGTCTGTTAGCAATGGTTGCAACAACCTGAGCATCATCACTGATCATTCTACTGAACAACCACTTGTCAACCCTCTCAGTGCTTTGCAGTCTATCATGAACAACCATTTGGGGAAGGCTGCAAAAGTGGCGACCCCCTTCATAGACCCCTTTTCAATGCTTTATAAGATCAACAGCAACTCTGCTCAGATTAAATCAACGGGGCCTTTGACTCAGTATCAAGATGATGACAATGATCAGCCCATGGACTTGACAAAATCTAAAAACACTAATGGAAATACAGCTAAAGGTACTTCTACTATACCAAACAACAATAACAGCACTAACAACAGCAAACCAGTTTTCAAAGGTTTCTCTCAGTCTTCATCTTCACCTCTGCGGGAGAATGCTTTGATGGATATTTCAGACATGGTGAAAAATCTGACTGGTCGTTTGACACCAAAGTCTACAACCCCATCTTCCGTCTCTGAGAAATCAGACATTGATAGCTGTACTTTTGAGGATGGCTTGGAGGAGCTGTCTCCTATCCAAAGAAGGAAAGGCAGACAGTCGAACTGGAATCCTCAGCATCTCTTGATTCTCCAGGCCCAGTTTGCTTCCAGTCTTAGGGAGACCCCTGAAGGTAAATTTGTAATTAGTGACTTGGGACCCCAGGAACGGGTCCACATCTGTAAATTCACTGGTCTCTCCATGACTACTATCTCTCATTGGCTGGCCAATGTAAAATACCAGTTAAAGCGGACAGGGGGCACAAAGTTCCTAAAAAATATTGACTCTGGCCAGCCTCTGTTTTTGTGCAGTGACTGTGCATCCCAGTTCAGGACTCCCTCCTCGTACATTCACCATTTGGAGTCTCATCTTGGTTTTACCCTGAAGGACCTCTCGAAGTTGTCCATAGACTTAATAGAACAGCAACCAGTCAGCAGAATAGAGGACAAGACTTTCAGTTCATCTGGACTGTCAGAAGAAGACACTGGCTCAATATATCAGTGCAAACTGTGCAATCGGACATTTGTGAGCAAGCATGCAATCAAATTACACCTTTGCAAAACACATGGAAAGTCACCAGAAGACCATCTCATCTTTGTGAAAGAGTTAGAAAAGTTTGACAAACAATGAAGTTGGACAAAGCTGAGAGCATGACAGATTATTGTTGCACTAGAACTCTAAGCTACAATCTGTCCTAACAGATAGTGCCACAACTGCATTGCCGCAACATATATTATTATGAAATCATGGTAGCTTTAATACCACATACTGTAATTATTCAGTTATCCATAAATGGCAGGAGCTTTCACTACAGAAGTTCAAAGCTGTGCTCTAAAAGTTTAAGTTTTTGGTGACAAAATTACCAAATTGTTGCAGCAGCAATGGCACTATGTAGTCACTGACTGATTGTGGCTTTCATAATGCACTGCATCTTATCTGAGCCTTTGGGAAAAGTCCATCTGTTGTTTTAAAACTGGACCATGCTCTTATTTTGATCACTGTTTCTGAATGATTTTTTAAAATAAATATATTTCAGTATATTTCAACACAACTTGCATATTATTTATGAGACAGTTTGTGCATGTTTTTTTCTGTAAAGCAGTGAACATAGTATGTCTAATGAAATTTAAACCATGATGACAAAACTAATATTCCTAATTAACACATTTTGAATACAGCTGTTTATATGAAGGTACATGGTTAGAAATTTATCCATGTGAATGATGGTGTTCTAAAATGTTAACATGATTTTTGGCACTTTAATGAAGTGTAAATCAATGAAGACGTGTATGGGTAAAATGACAACACATCACTTTTTTGCTTTTTATTTCTCTTGATCAACTTTGGGTCTAACTATGATATTGTTTTGCATTTGCTAATACATTACAAAAATTCTTACAAAATATCAAGAATCTTTGTTTCTCTAGTAAAATATAATTTCCTGGTTGTTTCAACATGTACAGTATTTGCAACATGTACAGTCTTTGCGTTAGTAGGCTACCAGTTTTATTATTGTGAAGCTACAGTTGTAAAATTAATGAAGTTTAAAACTTATTGTATGAATAATCAGCAAGTATGTATACATGTATGTCGGCATATCTTGCTCTTTACAGTTCAACATTATTTGTACTGTGTGCATTTTTATAATGTTATTTTCTAGACAAAAATGGGTAAAAATGTATAAAGCTACAGAATATTGTTGGACCGCAATGCTCTTTTTCAGTGAAAAGTAGGTCCTTCAATGTGGTTTACATAAAATTACAGAACTTTACTGGCATCTGCTCTGATGCATGGTACTGTACATAACATTTAAAAAAAAAAGAAAATTCACACAATGATAGATTTCCAGGTTTTGTCATCAACCCAGTTATTCAGAATGGCATTCTTTTATCCTCAGTTGTAAAATAAACTCCATGTCCTGGATTAAACTGCAGTGTTGCTTGAGTGATTTTGGGAGAAAATGTCTGAGACAGATGCTACTGTCTCAGACTTTCTTTCATACTGGAAAGAACTTTTCTTAAATTAAATGTTTATTTTGAGTTTTTACAAACATCTTTCTATTCAATTTGAGAGCAGTTTAAAATTACAATTTCTGTGGCTTATATGTAGACTTAAAGACATCTTATATTATATTCGGTAAGGTAAAATCTGTAATGTCAGAATACAAAAAATATATTATTTTTAGATTAAGTTGTCAAATGTTGCACCTTTTGCACATATATTTTCTTTATTGACAGAGGATTAACCACACCTTGTTGCCTTACTGGTGGATCCAGGTGTACTTTCCATCACATTTATGTTTGGGTTACAATATTGAGGTTCAGAGAAAAAAAAATGCATAAATACACTTCACTTTATCATGGATATGTAGTACACTGCATCTTCAAATGTGTTGGAAAACTGACAAAGCCCTGACTTTAGGATGCCTGCAGCAATGCAGAGAGGCAGAGAAGTGAATCTCAGTGTAACTATCACATTTAAGTGGTCACAATATAGAAAGTGCTTCTATTCCCAATTGCACTCAAATGTCCATCCAGCTATCAACTGTCAGGATCATAAATACAATCCAGTGTGAAAGCCTGGATTTTGACAGCACTCATACATGGCACTCCAACTTGGAGTGGACAAACAGCTGGGCTGATTTTTTTTTTTTTTTCTGAATTTGTGTGAACTCCTTTCTCATTCTCCTGGGGCACCAGGGGCTCAAAGCAGCCAAGTTTGAACAACTCGGACTGCTTAAGGGGAAAAATACTTTCACCCTTTCTCAACTATTTTTCAGGCAGGATTCTCCCGCAGTCACTGTCTTGGCTGCCATTACAGGGACAAACATGGTGGCAGCCACATCAAATCCTCTAAATTTTAGTCCTCAAAGGAGACTTACTGTGGAGTACTTTGGACCTTTTCCAGGTCCAACTGAGGGTGCAGCAGCTTTCCTACTGTGAGCCACAGCTCTGAGAATTGACCAACTGCCATACAAACCACAGTATGTTTGAGACAACGTTCCCTGCAACAGGTTTCGAGTATCCTCCATAACACATTGTAGGGTCACGATGTCTTACCATTGTCTGGCTACTGACAAGGTGACTTCAGGTGCCAGGCAAACCTTCAGTCTACTGAATGAGGATAATAGCATGTTTTCCCCAAAATGGACTCCTTCATTGCTTTTTTTTTCAATTATGTGAATGAGGAAAGGAGACGGCAGGTCTTGTGTCCACTGCTGTGCTATTGAAGCAGAGCTTTGGAGGGATGGTGGTGAGCTGCACAGACCTCAAAAGAATAAAATAAAAACGTTCCTCGGATGACAGATACAATTACAGTTACCTATTTTACAAAGGCCTTATACTGTCATGCATACTGACAATTTTAGCCCAGTAAAAGTATTCACAATGCGTCATCACATGTGTTACAGCAAGTTAACTGCATGACTATGGATTATTAGTGGCATTTAAATTTTGGAATAACTTAATAAACATAAAAAACTCAATTTAATACAACTGAGATTAAAATTAGATTAGTTGACTCTTAGTCCTTAGTAAGAGTCAAGCTCCACAATCACTGGATCCTACATTTTCCATAATGCAACTCAACAAAATCTTAATGGTTGCTGCTCCCAAAATGCCTTTTTGGTTTTATACTTGACGTGTCCAATTTGTTTGTTTCCAGTCTTAATGTTAAAAGCCAAACCAAGATAACCTTGATGACATTTGTATGACAGCATCAAGGTTATTTTTGTCAAACCTTGTCTCCTGAGCCACAGGAGACATTTATAAAACTGTTGTACTCCTTGGGACAATAAAACGTGTAAAATACGTGTTAAATAAGAGGAAAAACTTTTTTGGTCCAAGTTCTTATGTTAATTTGGTCCTGACACAATAATCTACCAGCAGCTGTTAAGACATGAAAGACTGTAAAGTTTTTACAGCAGACAGGGTTAGGTGCAGTAATGAAAACACTTGACTTTTGTTTGGGGGAGGTGAGAATATTGTAAATCATACCCGTTGAATGAAAAACAAAATGATATATGAAATACATTTTATACTTTAACTTCTCAATGTGACTTAGAAGCATTTTATGCATATTTCTTTTATCATATGACACCTTGTTAATATGACACTTTATTTATTTATAATATATTGCCAAATGAACGTGAGTTTTTTTTTTTTTTTCCATTTTCAAATCAAAGCCCGTGACGAGCGCCATGAGCAATTTCAAATAGAGTAATAATCCCTTTTCAAGCAAAAGTGAATAAAGCATTGTCATAGAAAAATTGGGATTTGACGTCATGGTTTAACATAGAGCTTAGCTTTATAGTTCAGCCAGCAAGACACCTGATAAAAGAGGCCATGGCATGTCTCCACTGAAGGTATTTAAGTCGACATGCACCCACCCCACGCAGCTCTTGAACACTAGCCTGAGGCATTTTTCCCAAGAAACAATAGAGTTCCACTGCCTCGCAGCATGTTCTGTGTGGCGGGGAAACATAAGAAGCATGATAGGTGACAACGTGCAGGAGCATATTGCTGTTACACACAGCATATTGAACAAGTTAACTACCGTCTTAAACCAAGAGGACTGAATTAATGCAACCCACTTCTGAGTTGTTTTAGGTAACTTTTTTTGCACAGAATGTTTTAATCATTCAGCATTAGAATTATTGCTTTCATCTAGCTATTGACATGTTAGTTTTTTAGCCCAAATGTTGAGGTTTTAATTCAGATAGACAGACAGATAATCTTTCTTACAATACATGTATTATCACGCTGTTGTAACATGGAGCAGCGACATGTGGCTGTTGTCATACATGGCCCCTACAACAAACCGTCTTTGTCTTGTCACAACAGATACAAAAGCTCCACATATGACTTTGTCAGGCAGTCAGTGTTTTGTTTGTTCTCTCATGACTCTCGTTTGCTTTAAAGCAAACACAAAATAAATTGGCTCCATGTCATCACCATTACCAGGCGAACAGAGGCTCACGAGACAGCAGCACAAATCTGAAGTTAAACAAAAGGGTGTTTATGACAAGAGGCATCGTGATGCAGCCTGTTATCCATTTATAATAATCAGAATGGAAAGCTTTGAGTCGCAGTAAGCTGTTCTGCTACTGAGTAGTAACATCTGCACATCCATGAAGTATTAAGTGTCAGTGAGATGCATACGATGGTGCAGGCAGTGTTTGAGTCCTTGTGACATGCATATCATGTGTACTCATGCCGACAGCAAGGACTTGGTGAATTAACCTCGTCCTCTCCCCCCTTGCTGCTTTCGAGGCAACCTTCTGCTGATCACAGCTCTGTATGACAAGACCTCGCTTTCAATGCTCATGTGTTCAGCTTCAGAGGGAAGAATATCTAGAAAAATCCCTCTCCTCTGCAGTGCAGAAACAGAGAGAATGTGCAGTTGCTTTCATTTAAGCTTTTTCAAACAGGACAATAGTTTATTAACATCGCTATTACGTTGTTTGTTTTTCCAAAACAAAATATGTTTTATTTCTAGTGAAATTAAACATGGAAAAGTAGCTAATATTCATGTTTTAAAGGAAACTCTGATGTGCTGGAATCAGTGATGCTTGTATTAATATAGTATTATTGCTTCCGTCAAAATAACATAAAGAATATTATACATTTTATTGATATAAATGATAACTTAATCCCAGTGATGGCTTGATAGTGTCTAAAGTCATAAGACATCAATCAGAAGTGAAACCACAAGTCTCCCACATAACAAATAAATCTACTTGAGGTGGCAGACTCATTCATTTCTGCTGCTGCTCCGTTGACAGCAAAACAATATACCACCTTTAAATTTTTTTTTTTTTTTTTTTGCAAAAACATTAAGACTCAATGCTGAATTTGAAGAGAAGCTGAAGGTTTAAAATCACTCGAGACATCTCATCATGGACAGAGAGTTCAATTCGATTGCTTGTTGACATGTTTGTCCCCACAGAGATCTGCAGGCAGTCAAAACCATCTTGTAAAGTGTTGTGTACCTGTCAGGAATGAGCCTTGTTTTGGAAGATACAGACGACATAATTCATCAGGCCGGGGGAGAGGCTCTTGAAGAATGGAGAAGTGACAAAGTCGATTCTTTCGAGAATAATGACGGCTGCCAGCGTACAGAATGGATGGAGTGTCTTTTAGGATCCATCAAAGCCTTTTTCCATGGTTGTAAAGTCCACAGGTGTGAGTTGCCTCATCGTCACTGTCATGTCAAAGTATCAGACAGACTTGACTATCTCATTTTTTGGTGGATTTTGTAATTCAGACATTATACCATTTAATTTATTGATTTGTGAAAAATACTATAGCGAGTACACTCAACCAGAAAGGATAAGGACTTACTAGACGGTTCTTTAGTCTGGTTTCCACCATTTCTTTTATTTACTCCAAGATCTACAGTTTTCTATTTTCAGACCACAAAATCAACTGTGCTCTGTCCTCTTCACGTCATATTTTGTAAACCTTTCCACATGGGCCAACACAGCAACAGTGGGTTTATAATTTATGTATTTAACATTCTGAATCTGAATCAGGGTAAATTTGTTTAAAAATCTTGGGGCAGTTAGGTGTGTGTGTGTCTATGTTTTTAATATCAGACTGTATGTTTCCATTGGAGTTTGGATATATGCTTTATAGGACCTAAGAAAAGGTAAATAGGTTACACTCGTGGTGCTGTGGTTCCTTTCGCAAATTCCTCATTATTTTGAACTATTCCTGGTTTTGGTTGCCAGGTTTGAATGTCAAATGTCGTATTCATTTCATCTTGAGCCGCGCAAGAAACCACTGTCATGTGGTTGGGTTTAGACCCTTGGACATCGTGACGAGTCTCATTCACATTCTGTCCAAACCTGACATCATTTGCATGAGAATAAGCCCAAACTCTGCAAACGTGACACATCCCAGACAAGGGATCACAACTTGGCTGTCATATTAGGCCGGCAAATTCAGGTGACACGGATCCTGTGTCCTCATCTGGGCCAACCTGACAGTGGTTCATGTTCCCTGCTGTCTTTTTCTGAGGGGCTTTGTGAGGGGGGGTTGCTTTTAATCAGCATGACGAACCCTGCCACCCCCTGCACGCACACATACATACACACACACACGCTCACACTTGCACACATATAAGAGAGTGGGCATATGCTGAGGGGCAGTGGGCTGGCCGTTGTGCCATCATTAGTCCAAGCTTACACGGCAAGCTTCTGACACATGTCGAAGGAGCTTCATTCGACCTACAGAAGGCGCATCCGCATTATGCAAAGGTAGCAGTGTCTTTATGTGCAGCACTACTGTCAGAGGCGTGAAGGAAGAACTGAGGAAGTGCAGGGGCAAGGGGGAGGGAGAGAGAAGAACAGACGCGGAGAGAGCTTCAAATCAATAAGAGAAGTGGAGGAATCTGTTTTAAGTAATAATTACATGCCTGAAAGTTGCATTTTTTCTTTATTTCTAAAAATTGGACAAGATTATTTCACTTGGTGTTGATGAAGAGAAATTCTCAACAGAGGTCTTAAATCCAGAAAACAAAAAAGGTCCCTTATCTTATTTGAAAGTATTGCAGTTACGAAAAAAGAAAATATTCAAAGAAAGCTGCAGCGGCACATGAACCGATGCATCCTCATTGTCTCAAATGTTTTCTTGTTTGAAAGAACGCGCAGCGATTTTGACTCCATATCACACTAAAAGCTCTTAGAAGCTTTGCGCTGTTGAAGTGGAATTTTTATCAAGGCAGTTGGGGCTTGTTTGTTTTGTTTGTTTTGTTTTTTCACCTGGGCCCTCTGGCATTTTGATGACTCACTCTGAATTGGACTGTGTTCAAGTTAGAAGCACAGTAGGACATGTGTCAGTAATGATCAAGTGCTGCAGTTTTGCAGCTGTAGTGTCACGCTCTACATGACACCTGCCTGCCCACACCATTAAAATGGGCACAGTGTTGTGTTTATATGATTTTTTTTCTTGAGTGAGTGTTTAGTACAGGCACAAAGGAACTAGATTCATCTAGTGACTGTTTCTGTGTTTATTGTAGTCAGTTATCTCCTATACGTATCTCTCTACCAAAAAAAAAAGACACTTAATTTAAGTTAATATACTGCACTTTGCACCATTCCCAACCAGTTCACTGCAAAAGGAAAGTATTTTTCTTCAACTGAATCATGTGTCGTCATTTGCAAATGTCACTGCACAATATGCAAATTCTGTCTTTTAAAAATGTTTAAAAACATTTCCTTTTAATGTATACAATAAATGAAACTACCATATTTAGTTATATTCCTGCTGCTCTGTTTACTTTTTGAATGAATCATTTTCTCACAAAGAACATAACTTATTGAAATATCATCTCACCAAAAAGTACATTTCTAAAGCAGCATAAATAAGTGCTTCAGCATTACAGGCTACATTTTTGTGCAGCAGACACTGATAAAAGTCACTTTAATTTTGCTGTGTTTTTAAAATTATTGGCTGACTTAAAGGTTAACTGTCATCCAATTTGATGCATGTGCACTCTGCTCTTGGGCCAAAATGCTCTTGTCTAGAGAGACACGAAGGTAAAAAGTTTGAAAGACTCATGAAGCAAGGAAGTCGTAAATTATCACGTCATCTGTGTTTCTCTTCTTTGGCTTCAAACAGCTTCCCAAAGACTTACATGTCTTAAAGAGATGTGTTAATAGAAGAACCAACAATCCACTTAATGCCCAAAGTGAAAGGTAGAGTCGTTTTTACAAGTCCAGAGATGAGATTCTGCTTTCATTGGCCACGTCACTGTAATGATTTAGTACCAAGCCCTGCCAGTCCTTTGTCACTTGGGCACTGCAATCTTTCTCTGTCAGTTGCCAGGGGGAGGACTGAGATTCAGTTTTTCCAATAACGCTAAATGCATCGCCAACAGCGCATGGTCCAGTAGCTCATGAATATGAATATACATATAAATAGACAAGTTGAGGAGGCGGATGGATGTTGGCCTGTCACTTTTGCCTTGCCTAACATCTCCACTGAGGGTAAGTCGTGTCCTGGATCTGCAACATAACCAACTTCCCACAAAGTCAGAGCAGGGTTTCTTCTTTCTCTGTGTTACTGTATGAAAGGCACTGCATATGCACCAATCAGACCAATCAGCTTCATGGTTCGACTAACATTAGCATTACATTACAATAACATTACATTAAAACCACTGACCTGTTTTAATGTCATGGCCGATCCTCTATATCGCTGCTTTGTTTTCTTCTTCATTTCAAATCAGATTGCTATGATTAGCATGAGTTTAGCATCTCTTTAATTAACAGTTATCCAACAATCATGATCACAGTCAGAATAGAGTGACAGAGAAACAACAGGAGGGCGGTGGAGGAGCGGGAACATGGTGACAAGTGTGAACTTGCACTAAACTACATTAATATGATGAGTTACTTTGATGAGCCGAATACACCCAAGCAGCTGTTTCAAACAGAAATCCACCTGCATCTGAGTAAATATAATCCCAGACTGTTACAACTCAACTAAAGAACTAAATCTAAGATCTTTATTTTTGATGTGATACATAGCTGCATTGCAACTTCATGATTTTTTTTTTTTTTTGGTGATGATAAAGCACTGTGATTATTGAAGACCATGACTTTAGATAACACATAGTGCAGGTACTGTAACTTTGTCCATTGTTGAGCAGTATCTGATTGACAGTGTCAATATCAACATTTTTGTGACTTGCGATAACAGAAAACGTGAACCAGGGAAATCAGACTTTCAGCAAAACACACCAGTAAGTTATTTGTACATTGCTTTGGTGAGTCAAACATTGTTTACTTTGAAGTGGCAAAACTCCCTATAGGCCATAGTAATCCTGACACGATCACAGAGTGAATCAGGGATCAGTGCTGTTGTCATAGGGCAGCCCCGTCTACGTCAGGAGTTGATCGGGGTGGATGGACGTATCATCCAACATATTGGACTGTTGACACTGGAGAATGCAGTGGAGATGATCATTGTTGTTGTTGAGTTGGATTTTCCATTGGTGTTCTTACAGTTTCATAATCACTTTCAGTAAAAACCTCAAGAGCCGATTGCTGCCTTCACAAATTCATTGAAAGAATTCAATTTGCTGCATAGACATTCACTATATGTATTGTAGTACATACATATTGAAGTAGTATGTCAGTACGATTAGGAGAACTGATGGAAACAAGGAGAGTTCAAACAAGTATTCATTCCATTCACTTCCTCAAATCATGAATCCAGTCCAACCCTATCTACATCCTAAATGCAGCAGTATTTTATTTTCCTTTTATGAATAAAAGGAAAATTCAAAGAGATAATTAACTTATCTTTATTGGACTGTAAAAGCTTCATTAGAAATCCTTCAAAAAATAATGTAAATCAGGACTCGTTAGTCGAGGCTATAGAGTTGATGCTGGAAATGGAAATATTCTGAAAATTTAATGCTACACAGATTCAGGAAAAAAATATCCATTCTTTATAAATATCACCTGTTACATCTGCTAGGAACTACTTAGTGAATTAAAAACAATAAACTGGTCTTAAAAGTTCTCAATCCTCCAAATAAAAGAGGAACTTTATTGTGAAATCTATGTGTTGGTGCACTGTTCGAATCTTCGAAGGTTTGAGCATTCTTCTGGGGAAACTACACGTATTGCTCTTGTCATACCTGTCCAGCA
Source organism: Polydactylus sextarius (assembly GCA_016801845.1). NCBI lineage: Eukaryota > Metazoa > Chordata > Actinopteri > Polynemidae > Polydactylus > Polydactylus sextarius. The sequence goes on from CM028927.1 coordinate 11,709,527, forward strand.
CACAATACAAGAAGCAGGTATGCTTTGTTTGTCAAGACACTCACCAAACTCAGCTCTCCAACTCCTGGTTTAACTCCCACACTGTCACTATCTGGCTCGCTTCTCTACCGCCGTGGGAGTATTAACGCGTGACATCTACAATGGCCTTAACACAACACGCCGAGATTGAGTTCCTCATGCTGCCTGTATGCGTCTCTTCTTACCTTCACTCTGAGTTAAGCCAACCCCACTGCTGGGAAAGAGATGTGACAAAACCAGGGGGAAGGGAAGTGGAAAATAAGGCAGAGCCAAAGCCGAGCTGCCACTCAGCGACAGGCGTTTTGACAATCATAGGCTGTCATCACTTTCTGATCAGACCTGTCAGCAAGAAATGCGGCAACAAGACAGTGCTGCAGAAGGAACATCCGCATAACCCCCACCCACCCACCCACCCCCCACTTACTGCACATACACACACACACACTCATTCGCACACACAAATATTCAGAGTTGTGTTATTTATGTACACTCACATCACAACAAGATGTGCAAACACATCAAACATGTCAGAAAGTGCTACGTACCGACCCTAAGTATAAAACAGGTTTGGTTACACAGTACACAGCGTATTGGCTGCGCTCTCTGCCAGTGCTGCAGGGATGTCCCAGAAAACAACAGGGCAGCATAGAGTGGCATCTCACGCTGGCAGCTGATGGAGGAAAACTATTTAAGACACAACTAGTTAAATCATTTCAGCATTGAGCTTGACGCGTGTGCAACTGTCGCAAACAGTCAAGTCCTACGTGCAGTTTGAATGTGTTTTTTTTTTTCAGCGTAAAATATTGAAATTACAGTAAATCATATTTAAACACTTCATGCCGCCTGTTAATGGTGCAGTGTTTAATTGTAAAAAAAAAAAAAAAAACAAAACCAAAACCTACAGCAGTTTGAAAACAACAGAGCTAAATCAGACTATGACAAAAAAAAAAAAAAAAAAGGAGAGATTGGAAGAAAATACCATTTATTACATCCAATTATTATTCTCTGTCCAAACAGTGAAAAACAAGAAACAGAGAAATGAAATAACGTCTGTCATGTCATCTGAATCTAACTGCCAGTCAGAGGAGCCAAGCTGCCATCTGTGCGAATGATGGAAATGAAAGGGAATCTTTTGATTTCAATTATTTAAAGGCATAAAGTGGAGAGAGTACATTGTATAACTCACTTCGAAATTTTCTAAAGAAGTATCGATTTAATTATTTATTATGCGTGATCTCAGTTTGTTTTTATCTAATATTACCCCACTGGAACAACCTAAATGTTGCTTCTCAGATTGAAAACTGTATTATACATTTGTTTGTACAGAAGTAAATAAGATCAAAAATAAGAAACTCACCTGAATATTATTTTTCTGTAAGTTGGTTTATTCATCGCCATCGCTAGACAGACTTGAGGAAAAAAGAACTTGAATTTATGACAAACATGTAAAAACAACAATTACATCATGTTTTGTATTTTTTACAAACTTAAATAAATCATCTGATAATTGGAAACAAAAGTGTTTAAATTGAGTCTCAAAGCTGAAAAAAAAGAGTCTTGTTGGATTTGTTACGTTCGAGACAAATTATGACAACATTTTTTTTTCATTATTCAAACCGGCGATGACACGAAGAGAGAGACTCCGTTGTGTACCGTGTGCTGCTGCTGCTGCTGCTGCTGCTGTCGTCTCTGTCTCTGTCCGACTGCTCTGTTCATTAGCTATTCATCTGTCACTGCAGATGATCATTATCACACTAACTGCCACTAGAGCCGGACAGTTTTTCTCTGCAGCACCGAGAGACATCAGAGGACTTGACTGGCAGACGTCAACTTACAGCTAATGACGACTGAAACAAAACAACGTTGGCTGGTCAGATCATTATAAAGTGGTTTAGTCAGATGATTATTTTATTCTTTTATGCCCCAAGTTTTCATCTTATCGTTATTTTTATTTATTTATTTATTTTATTTTTTTTATGGTTGAAATGACGATTGAATCAAACTTGAACTTTCAGGTTTAGATTATTTAAGATATAAAAATATATTGTGACTGAGATTCAGTCTTTTATTGAATCCTATCTACACAAATATTCTTAACATTTTGTACATAAATATAAAGTAGACTGTGGTGCATTGAAAACATGACACCATATGTACGTACAGTTAGACAAAACACAGGCCACTGAATAATGTTTATTCTCACACACATAGATATGTTTTCTTATTTGTTGTCTCCTTCTTCTTGCTGCTGTAGCTTCATCCTGGAAAAAATTACTTTTCTCTTGAAATCATCGGTGGTGGAAGAAAAGCAAATTCTTGCTGCCAAACTTCACATAATTAGAAACATCTTTTCCCGGGAGCCGTGTGCCTGCCTCGACCCAAAGCTCACACACACACGACCTGTGGAATCACATTTCTGACCCGCACACGCCCACATCCAACCAAGCTTTTTTTTTTTTTTTTTTTACTGTTCACCATTGTTTTGCAGGGATAATTATGACAAGAAGAGAAACAAGGAAATGGGGAAGGCGATGGTCCGGTGTTGTGGCAGGCGAGGACACACAGGGAGGTCCTCGTCGTCACCCTCTGAAGCCACCGTCTGGTAGAAAATAAACAAGACAACACGCGAGGGTGATCTAAATCAGTGCTGTTCAGATTCCTGTCGCGAAGCTTTTGTCTTGTTCTTGTGCTTGTTTTTGTTTCTTACACAAACAGCAAAACAAAACAAAACAAACAAAGCTCCCACAACCTTGTGCGTGACTGTTAGCCTTCATCTCGGCTCGTTTTTATTTTTATTTATTTATTTTTTTCCCTTTTCCTCCCACTCAGACATCACTGTGACACACATCAGCGTTGTGTAACTCGCCTGCTGTTTGATGATCCCGTGTTAAGTGCGCGGCAGCTGAGGACATGTTTGTGGCTGCTCTCGGTGTCAAGGTGTTTGCAGATATTAAGTGATTGTTACACAGACAGACTAATTAAAAAGGTGAATTTCAAAAGCAGGAAATGAATATGCAAATGGTCTGTGTCTGCGCCTTCGTATTCTGAAGTGGTGATAACAATGTGGCTCTAAGCTCTTCTCTTAACTGTAATTTTCTTGATCCACCGTGACAAACAAACAGAAACGATAATCCTATTATATTTTTAATGGCACGGTTTTGTTTTCTCAAGGCGGTCGGTGAGAGATGTTGTGTTTTTGTGTGTGCACTGTTCTCTTCACTGTCACTGACAGAACTTGAAATCAATTTTCAGCCACTTCTGTTTCACTCTGCACAGTTTTTCAGCTAATTCCCGCTTCTTTTTTGTCTTCATTGTTGTGACGTGTGTACGTCCTTGTTCTGGTCAGCTAAATAGAGCGCAATTTTCTCCTCCAGGGGCTGAATTTACATTAAGTAGCTTAGCATCACTCTGGGTTATTATATACTGCCATTTTTCATTATGGTGGGAAAGATACATCCATTTGTTTTGGAAGGTTTTCCAAACCTTGACGTAGAATATTCTGTTGTCTTTCCTATTAAATTATTGGAATTAATGTCTCTTCAGTGAAATGTTGTGGTGTTTTATCCGCATGGTGCACTCTGCTTTATTAACCTCAAACTCAACAGGAATGTGTTTGTACTTCTGGCTGACAAGAAAGTCAAACTAAATATAATTCAACTGCCTCCCTTCACTGTACGTTAGAAGCAGAAATGAGCCATCTGCATTAGTGGAGAAGCAATAATTTACATTTTTGAACCTTGTCTATTTAACATTTAGTCATAGCTGTGCTTAAAAGATATTCATGTGCAGTTGAAATCATATGCAAATTGAATTCTACCAAAAAGTAAAAAAAGAAAAGAAAAAAAAATACACGGTATGTACAAATACAGCAGCATTCGGTGCACATGTTAGAACAAGTGCATGTAAAATTTGCAAACTTTTCTATAAAAAACTAGTATGACGTTAAATAAAAGGAATATAATCCTTGAAAGACAATACTACAAAATAATTAGTCCTGAATAAGTTTCACACTTTTATCTGTTTACTTGACCTGCTGCACAAACCTCTAAGACTCTAAGACTAAAGACTCTTGATAACATTATCAGCTAATTTGTTTCATTTGTTGCTTGTGCAACTGAACAATGACTTTATTTTTTCTTACAATCATTAGTGATTTGTATATCTCTGGGAGATAATTAGAAAAAAAATAGGCCTGTAAAATAAAGTGTTGTCTTGATTTTGCGTGTGATAATTATGTCTACATCAAGATTAGATGGATTAGTAAACATTAGCTCTGCGCTTCGGCACATTCGATTTAAAATCAAATAACAGACATTAAAATGCTAAGTTCTACCTTAATGTGACCTGGTTTATATCAGTGAGATAATAATTATGTGGGGGATTAAGTCTTTAGATGGATACACAAATGACGTCAAACAAAATCATCAATCAATATATGTTTTGTGTGAAACCCTTTGCAGTCAGTGAGTGTCTGAAGTCTTTGACTAGCAGACCTGAGCAGACTCTTTGTATCATCCTTGGTGATGTTTTCTCACCTCCTTCAGCTCTTGCTTGTTGTGAGGTCTCTATCTTTAGTCTCCTCTTCAAAAAGTAGGCTGCTGCTCAGTCAGACTGAGATCAGGTAACTGAGGCCAGTCGAGGACATTCCACCTCCTCACCGTGAAAAGATCTTGGTTTTCTTTAGACTGTTTTTTTTTTTTTTTTTTTTTTAAGAATGACTGGTGAAATGTTGTCCAATGAGTTTTGATGCATTTGACTGAATGAGTACAAAATGTTCTTTTTTTCCTCTGAATTTTATCCTGTTGCTTCCATCAGCAGTGACACGCTTGACAGATGATGATATTTATTTAATTGGTCCATAAAACCTCTCCAACAACTCTACTGATTTATTTTCATTCTTTTTCTGTGTTTGAGTTTTACCAGGGTTTTCATCTTGTGGTGAATCCTCTGTGGTTCTGGTCATGAAATCGTCTCTTGAGCACTGGCCACCTACATCCCGAAATGTTTTCGACTCACTGTGCGGTCCTTAAGGGGTTTTCTTTCACCATGTAAATCATGTTTGTCTTCTACAATACATGTGCTCCTCAGTCTATTGGGCTGTTTTCATTTTCTTTCAAAAAAAAAACAAAAAAACTGCCTTTTCAAATCTAACTGCTGATTTTGTAAAAGGCAAGGCAAGTTTATTTGTACAGCACAATTTGTGCACAAGGCAATTCATAGTGCTTTACAGAGGCAAGGAACAACACTGGAAATTAAAATTGAAAAACAATTTTTTTTAACATAAACTAACATTGAAACAACATTCAGCCTCCCAAAACACATATTATAGCCAAATGTCCAATTACCTTTGAACCTGTAAAATTGGAGCACTGTGTTAAAAGGCTGTATCTCCCACAGCGATCTATTCTATATTAACATAAACATTCTCAAACTAAACACTTGGCAGTTCATTTATGTTGTAGTCATTGTTCCATTTCAAATTAAATATATTGAAGTCCAGAGCTTGAAGAACAAACAACATATAACTGTAAACATGCTTGGCCTTCACTGTAAATTATTCTAATAACAAGTCTAAATTTGTAGAAAAAAGCAAACTTGAAAATTTGGATGCATTGGGACAGTAGGGGGCACCGCTATTGGAATTTTTTTTGAATTGTACACTCATGGTAGTAACCAACTTTGCACAACCCGATTATATCTAATGCTTCGTTTGTTTGTTTGCATATAATGTCCTAGGATCCATGACAGATGAATAGCTATAGACAAATACTTGCTAAGGTAGTAGGCTCAGCCCGTAGGCTCAGTCACTAGACTTCAATTATGGTATTGCACACTGTATTATACATGAGCAGATGTATGTGTAACGTTTTCTTGTGTATTAGAACATCACTATTATTTCTTACTAAGAGCTGAGTAGCAGAATTAAGTAAATGAGAAAATTACATTGTGATTTGCCATTTCAAAGTCCCATGTTAGGTAATATAATAGCCAAGCCTCAAATTTCTAATTGAACACAAAACTGTTTTTTTAACCATTTTGTCCTTTTCTGTTATTCAAGGTGTTGGGTTACCAGTGCAAACTCTGCAGAAAGTTTGAGAAGTTTGAGCAATGCAATAAAAGTAAATATTTTTGAAGAATTTCATTTAAATGTAGATATTTCTCCTTTACACTGACACGTTTATTGGCAGTTCAGAGGAGTGCAGAAAGGTAAAGATGTCAAGGCAGAGTCCAGCAAAATGCAGGAGCATCCTTCAGCACAGGAAAGACAAACCACAAAGTCATGAAAGGAGCATATGTTTTGATCTGGTACAGTTTTCTCACTGCACAGCAAGATGGTGGTTGGAGGTGGTAGTGACATGCCATTATTGTTGATTTTTCTTTTTTTTTTTTTTTTTTGGTCCCTCCCCGTAAAAGTAAAAACACATTGTTTGAATGGTGTTGCATTATATGTTTTTTAAAAAATCTAAGATCTTAGTTTGTTTTGACATTTTAAACACATCCTATGGACTTCACCAACAGAGAGGGTGTGATGGAGTTAAAAGCTCCGGAATAAGCTAGTAAGCGGACCTTTAGTTGGGATAGTTTGTCACACTTTTGTTAAAGAGGTTACCAAACTGTCAAAATACTATGAAATACTGTCACTATTTGTCAGTATTTTTCCCTGAAGTACTTTTCCCCACCAGTAAGACAGGTGCCGTATGTGCGTCTCTCTCCTCAAACCAGGTTTTGACAGTCACCTCTCAGCCTGCCAAGTTCATACAAATGGCTACTCATGTTTGCATTCAGCAGCACCAGTCACAGCTGCTTGGACACCTGACAGGCCCGTCTAGAGTTCAGCAACCCTGTCTGTGTTGACAGCTTTTGCTATTAAGGACACAAGCAGTCCACGGCTTCCCGCTGAGCTACTGACTGGTTTAGAGAACACGGAGTGAGCGTGTGTTTTCCTTCCAAACTCTCCAGCGTTAAAATTCCTGACCGTGAAACTTGAGTGCACTAGTAATGATATTTTATTGCACTGATCTTCTTAGGGTCATTTTCTAACTGCAGGGAGGTCAGAGGTCATGGCCAGATAGCTGGATTTTGTTTCACAGCTTTTTCAAAGGCTCGTCCAACAAGATGAAGAAGAAAGAACAAACACCAGTGTGACAGTTACTTCAGGTATAGTATGGTACAACTAACTTTAAGTGAATCTGTGTATTAAGCTCCAGAAGAGAAAAAACTGCAACATGAGCATAAAATGTCAACGCTCTAAGCAGGAAACCTTCAAGGAACTTCTTGGGCATGGCAGCCTATTTCTTGATGACAACCAATGGCACATTCATTTCCTAACTAATAGCTGAACTAAATACCTTATTCCTGTTGAACTGCAAAGGCTTGTAAATGTGCAAGCATTATGTTTTCAACGCCATGCGCCCTAATCAGTGAATAATAGTCTCAAAAATATTCCAACTTGAATAAACACCACCGAGTGCTTATGCTGACAATGTAGGAGTTTCATTTGAAAATGTTTTACCTTTTCCTCTAGCAATGAAGAAAAGTCAACATGTAATTATTGTGGAAGTGTTTGTTTGAATCTTAGTCGACAGAGGTATTTAAGAGTCTGAGCCAAATCCTCATGCAGTCTCCCTTGAACCCGACAGAAGACACCGAGACCCCTTTAATCTTGGCGGTAATGCACTGACAAGCTCTTCTGACGCACCTTTCATTTGAAATGTTTTAATGTCTCTTCACATTCTGCTCCTGTCGTCTCCCTCTCCTTTGCTTCTTCAGTCTCCTCACTCCTCTTTCTTGGAGGTAGGCGTTGTCAAATGTATTTAAAAAAAAAAAAAAAAAAAAGGAGAGCTTGAACTAACTTCTGAAGAATATCAGTCCAACTTTAATCAGAATTTTAGTGCAGCTTTTTAGAGAAGTTCATTTATTAAAGTGATGGCATTTGTAACGCTCTGCTCTGCACCTGTTCTCACATTCTCAAGGGAGGACGAACCCAACCATTCCCACCTCTCATCCATTACAAGCTGTTACATACATAAATGTATAGATACCACTAACATCCATTCAGTCAGATGGGGGGTGGATTATAAAACAGTGTAATGGAATCGGCCCCTCACTTCCCCGGCATGGGGGCATGACACCCAGGCTGAAAGAGACACAAAATTGGTTTGCAGTTGTTTTTGTATCAATGTAGTCATTTTTGTCTGTGTAGTCTCTTTGTGGATACTTTACCCTCCCTGTGTCGTCGCTTTACATCTCTCTGATGTTATTTTATGTCTCTTCTGGCTATTTTGTATCTCTTTATTGTTGTTTTGTATTCAGTGATATGACCCCAGGAGAGGTCCTGACCCTTTTTGGGCCTCCAGGCCTGTTTCTAGTCGTCCCATTCAATAATCCATTCATGGAGCAGAGGGTCAGGAAACTAAAGGGTTTTGTGATGAACAACTTGATTTTCAGATGAAGGTCTGGCTTTGTTTTGATGCAACTCAGCCAAAAATGTATCACAATTTCCATTTTCACTATGTGTCTATCCAAGAAGCTAATCATGTGCGGGTGTGATAACAGCTTTTGTTTTTCCGTTACAATCTCCTGTCTGTTTCCAGTTATACTTTTATCAACAGCTCAACACTGTAAAAATCTTTGAGCAGGATTAAATTGTTCTTTTATGAAACTTCCAGCAAAAGAAGTTTCAAGGTTTAATTTTCCTCTTATAAAATGGACCTATAACTATTTATCTCTCTCTGTTTCCTTCTTGTGGCAACATGATGGACTTTATCACCACTGATCCTTAATCTTGTGCACTTTGTTAATTGGAGCTTCTTAATTGTCTGTTTCATTTCAGACATCAGACGTGAGTAAGAGGATTGTAATGTTTCACGTGCTGTACGTTTGAGACTGATTTATCTTAATACCAAACTAGACAGGGAGAAGATTTTGAGGGTTGTTTAGTTTGAAGGTATGAGAGGTGATGGAACCGAAACCGTCCAGTGTCCTGCTGTGTACTCTGCAGGTGTCCGCAATTTACCATATGGAGAGGAATTCAGATGTTTTAATATGTTTTAATCCAAAGCACTTTATCACATTCTATCGTTACATGGAGTACATTTACAGTATGACTGCCTTCTTGCTATTAAAACTAAAATGGAGGCGTGCACCTTGTTTATGATTTTATTGTTTATGTATAAATTACACATCACACAAGGGGTTGGGGGTAGGATGGGTGTTTTTTGTTTATTTAAGTTCATAAAATGTTATCAAAAAATGGATATTTCGGTATGTACTTTTCAACTGTGTCTGCAATCTGATACATAAAAGTTATAAAAAATAATAATAATAATTTCTTTCTTACAAATTTCTGAAAATTGAACTTTTCTTTGAAGAGCATTGTTGCTTTCTTATTGTTCTTGTTAGGTTCTAATTTACATTGTAATGAAAACACAATCATTGCAGAGTGGTGGTTGGGGGTGGATTGTACTGAACTTTTGTACTAAACAGAAACTCAATGCTCAGGTCGTCATGCTCGTGGTTGCATTTATTAACATGTAAACATATGTAACAATAGATTTTTCAGTCCTAAACTAAACCACAATCATACCCAAACCTGAAGCTTAAATGCTGCCGGTGCTTAAAGATAAAAATGAAGTTGATTAAAGTGACAGTCACTACATGCAAATACTGTACAATTTAAATACATTGTCAATGAATATTTTACATTCAGTGTCAGCGTTTTCTAGTCTTGTTAAATATGTTAATTAATCACATTCCCTCATTATGTAAATATAAAACATTCATACCATGTTTTCTGTTGCAAATTAGTTGAACTGAAACATAATGTCGAGCAGATAGAGTTGACACAGCGACAGCATGTTATCAGGACCATCAGCTGACAGTTGGGGATATGTTTCTCTTGTTTCTTCTTTAGCTAGAAATACAATCAGAAGTGCGTTTGATGCTCAGTCATACACAACAACGTGACATTCATATAAGAAGTCTGTTGTGCCTCTATACATCACTTTGGTGCAGGATGGAGCCTTTTTCAACTGCAGCTGGTCACAGTCACATACTTGAATTTGGGATTCATCATTTCTGATCCGGGCTGAAACCTGAACAGTTTTCAAGTAAAACAAAAATCACACACACTGATGAGCCATAACATCATGACAACTTTTTGGCCGATAAAACAACTACAGTCTGCTGTGGCATCGACTCTACAAGACCTTAAAGAATTGATTCATACACAAATAGAGAAAAAAAAAAAAACTATAAGAAATCAAATACACTTTACTAAAACACAACAAATTTTGAGATTTTTTACAACATTCTCTTATTTGTCCAGTAGACAAACAATGATCCCAAATGTGGATACAGTCTAGTGGCCATCACAGGCCATAACCTCCTGTCCACCCCTGCAAATATGCACACTCGCTCTCACACACACACAAACACGAGCATCATTAATATATTTCACTTCAAAGTCTCTGCAATTTTCTGATGACATTCACACTCCTCCAGGGTCAAACAACATCTCACTGCCTCCGTATCAATTATTAAATATTTTAAGCAGCATCCCGCCTCCACCTCCGTCATCCCCTCGAGACCGATGCCGTTATCATTTTTGTCAGAGTCAGTTTCCATCTGCATTTGTCATCCCCGCACACATTTACAAGTTATCAATCGCTGTGTCAGGATGCAAAATAACTGATGTTCTTTGGGGCGGGATTGGATGGGACTATCTTGGGCTTTCAATCAATGCATATTCTCTCTCTCTCTCCCGCTCCCTGTGTCACCACACCCTCATAAATCCCAAAGCATTGTGAGGCTGTAATGTATTTGTGAGGGGGTGGAGGCTCGGCTGTGGGTGCAGATGAGGTGGGGGGTCTGGGTGACAGAAGCAGTAGTTATATTATCAAACATTACACCTTAGGGCGAACACGGTATCAAGGGCTTTCAGACTGTGTAAGCTCAACACGGTGGCAAAGGAGGAGGCACGACTACAGCACGCAGGACAAGAAGGGATTACTTTCTGTCGTCCATAAATCAACTCTCCAGCTAAACTAATCTTTCTGGCTGGATGGCAGAGTAAATACTCAGGGTATAGGGATGTAATGTGTGCTTGATGCATCTGGTTATGGCTGCCTGGCTGAACACAGAAAGGGTGAGAGGCACTCTGCCAGCAGTTACAAGTTTGTTAATGTATACTTTCCTGCTGCCGTATCCTTCTCTATCTTGTTTCAGATGATTGTGGTGAGGCGACCAGCTGCACAGTTGTGATAGTGTGTGTATGTGTGTGTACAGATGTGAGTATGTGTCGTCTCCTGTTGCTGAATATAGGGAATATGTAATAATTAACGGAGCCAAATAAAGCATTTAAACTCTCTAATGAGCACTGTTGTCATTCATTTGAGAACGCAGGCAGACAGCTGGATCTTGATGATTGATTATAGAGGAAAAATCCTTGTGATGTAGATGGTAAATACATTTTTTGTTCTTATTAACGGGAATGACCCAACATCTTTAATGTTCTTTAATTCACACAATCAAACATATATGCATATATTTAAATCTCCAATTGGAGCACTTTTTTCTTTATTTTAGTTTTTAACAAATATAATTTTATACTTTTATTTAAATGGCCTATATTTCCTTGTCTTTAAGGTGTTTGACATTTTAGGATACGTGTTTCAAGTGACACTAATGTTGCAATGATGCAAGTTTCACAACTGTTTATTTTAGAAAGGCCACCACCAGAAAACCTGCTCTTGTGGACATATCCAGGGATGAATTATTATCTCAATCTATTGCTCTCTCAGGAGGTAGTTAGCTCAGCGCCAAGACAGAAAAAGTCTTTAGCCTTTATGCTAAGCTAAGCTAAGCTGCTAGTATTTTCAAAGTAACAGTAGACACATGAGAGTGATATCGATCTAATCATCACATAGAAAACAATCACATTTTCCAAAATGTGTACCCTTCTTTTAAAACCGACGCTTTATATAAAAATGATAAAAAATAAATAAATAAAAAGAAACATCCTGTTATTGTTTTGATGTAGGTTATTTAAATGTGTGAAAATGGGGATGTGTATGTTGTTTTCAGCAACATGCTGAAAACAATATACACATCACCAACATTTGGATGATAAGTACACTGACAATCAGGTGTCAGGTGTAAAATATATTTGTATAGGCATTTTCATCTATTTAAAAAGGTATTCTTCTCAGCTTTTGCTTCTGGTCTGTTTCATGATGACCTGGAAAAAAGACTTCTAAACCCTCGTGTGCAGTTTGACAGATAGTTATACGCTAATACTGGGAAATGATGGCGGCATTACCGCTTGAGGATACAGTACAGAACTGTACATTAGGCTCCTTCATGTTTGAGCAGTAGGAGGGGCAACATAATGAGAAGCCAAGTCAAGTCTTCACAGAAGCAATTTAAGTTCAAATCAGACCGTAGGGAAACAAAGAAAGCCCTGGTGACATGTAGCCTGCTCAGAGAAAATCACCTCTTACATTGTGTCTGCGCTCACCTGATAAGTTGGTAGGTTTTTACATTTCCCTGTGAAAAGGGTTTTGCCACTCTACTTGAGGACACCACCGAGGCCTCTGCACATAAATGACTATTTTGAAACTGCAGTGTGGCCAATTGTGCATCATTTTGTGCTCCCTGTGGAAAACGATAATTGAGTCAGAAGATGCATAAATGACTGTAAAATTGTAACAGGGCATATTTTTGTTAGAAATCACCTGAATAGATGTACAGTTTTACAGCAAATAGCAACAAAATCAACCATACTAGAGATCTATCTTGTCTCATATACTACAGGGACATGCCGTGAAGTCAGTTAATCACTTAGGCAATCAAAAGAAAATGGTATATTTTGACAAGATACAACCTCTCAGTTATGAAGATTTGCAGCTTTTTCTTATAGAGTACAGTAAACTGAATGTCTTCTAGAGAGATGTCTCATTAGCCCTTGAGAAAGTGTTCTTTCTCCACAGTTTTCCGACATATTGATTAATCTTGATTAACCACATTAATTAATCTATGAAAAGAAGTGACATCTAATAAAATAGAATTGTATTGAATCACATTTCACATTTTCCAATTTCCAGTTTTCCAATAATTGTGAAATTATTGTTCACAAACTGATCTTCAACATTTTTTTTTTTTTTTTGTCAGGCTGCTTTTTTCAGGCTGATTAACGGTGATGTCAGAAAACAGATTATTGACAAGGGTGGAGAACAACCATCATTCACTCTGTATTAAATGAGAAATCAGTTGGTGGGAAAAATGAAAAAGCAGCTGTTTAAAGCTGGATTATTTATGTGCATATTTAGGCTTGATCCTGTTGAATTTTCAATTTTCAAATGGGAAGATCTATTCAGTATCAATGCAGCTCTTCGTGGAGTTATAGGAAGAAGAAGACAAAGAATCTTCATACTGATATGTTTCATAGATATATAACCACATATTTACCATATACACCATTTTGGTTTAGTGTTTTATCATGCTTTATTTGCAAAGTCATTTTGAACTGATGACAAAGCTAGATTTAGTAGAATAGAGGAAGTTATTACAATTCATCCTGAGAGCAACATTAAATGACTGAACCAAATTTCACAGGAATTCATCCAACAGTTTGTATCCAAATCACAAATATCAACCTCATGGTGCCATAGGGGATCCCCACAGTTATTAGGAAGTATTATATCTGGTGACTATGATTATCTACACAAATTCACAGACCTCTACAGTTAACGGTGTTACAGTTTTTTAGCTGCACTGATTTTAACGTGATAAGAATCTGCTGTATCTTTCATCTTTCCTGTGTGCTGACCTTGTGCAACCATTCACTTCCTCTTCAGGTTTGTTTTGTGTACATCCACTATTGTTATTGTGATCATTTGTAATTCTGTGAAAAAAAGTGGGGTATTACAGATACAGTAGGTGATTTCAAAGTTCAAAATACATTAGACTGAGTAGATACCTCAGGAAATAAACAATCAACAAGGCAGCATCTGTATCTGTAGATTACTGAGGTCAGGTATGGCTCATGGTAAAACACGAACAGGATCCGTTGACCTTCCTTGTGAATGCTAACATGTATTCACCACCTTTTCTTTCCAGCAAAGAGAGCTGTTTGCTCGTATGTCGGCTTCTACACATCTGACCATCACTGCTCAGATCCAGCTGGCCAGTTGCAATATTGCATTATTCATAAAACATAAACACTCAAAATGGATTCCTCTGGTCCACTCCCCAGCAAAGTCAGAAGATTAATGATTCACTCTTTAGGTTATAATTCAAAGTTCATCCTCACATACATCATATTTTGAAGCACATAGATTATAAGAGAGAGAACATTTATCATATGACAGGGTATACGCAAGCTCTCCTGCACACATAACACACACGCAGGACTCCTGTCTGCTGCTACAAACACGCACACTCATGCACACACAATTTGTCTTAACACCAGGCCCCACCAGAGTGAACCTCCTCTTTCACATCCAGTTATTCTAATTTTATTCAGACACATCTCCTCTGAAGCATTAAAGTGCCGTTTGCACAAACAGATGAGAGATAATAGTCTAAGGAACTGGTCATTCCTATACTCTGCAGCCCTGTGAGAACAAGAAAGATGATAATCATTCATCACAATAATCAAACCGTGAGACACGTGCAAGATTTCATGCAGCCTCCTGCAGCATCTGACTACCAAAATTGGTACTTTTAAGTTGCAGATGGCAAGTGGAAAATTTTTAATTTAAATGCTGTAGTGTATATTAATTCTTGTAGAACAATGTACCTTCATCTTATCAGTAAATACACAGTGAAGTATTTTCTTTTAACCCATGTTCCATAGTTTGTAGCTCTGTATATCCTTATGTGTGTGGAAATTATTTGTGACTGACTAGTTGCTTTTCATTTTTTATGTTGTCATTGTTTTATTTCTGTTTTTGACAGATGAGTTGTGAATGGAACAGTTTGACATTTTGGGAAATGTGCTTATTTGCAGAGTTAAATGAGAAGATCAATATCATTTTCACATCTGTACACTAAATATGGAGTGACAGCCTACAGTCAGATTGTGTAACTTAGCAAAAAAGATAAGAAAAATGGTCAGCTGGCATGGCTCTGTCCAAAGATGCAATATTTGGTTTATTAAGTGGCCATTAAATCAAAAAGATATGATGTTAATTAATAATCCTCAGATGTGCAGGAAAAAAGAGCCAGGCTAGTGTCCTTATGCTGGAGATATACATCTCCTAGTCCTGTGCAGACATGAGAGTGGTATCAATCTCCTCATCAAACTCTGAGCATAAAAGCAAATTAGTGTAATTCTCAAAATGCAATTTCTTTTAATGACACATCTTCACATTATATTTAAAAAAAAAAAAAAAACAACTACAAAGACATATTGAAGTAGAGGGTATTTTTGTAAAAGGTTGCGAAAGTTGCAGCTTTACAGGAAAAAATGGAAAAGGCCGAACGACAGTTACATTTATGGACTGTATAAACATCCATGAAATTGATGAAAAAAGGATGGAAGGCTCATCAAACATAATTCATCCCAGAATACAAATCTGGTACATTGGATTAACTGCCGGTCACAAATGAAACACAGACTTCATCAACTTTCTAGCAATTTCTACTGACAGCTGATAACCTCTCAAACATCCCAGCAAACATTAACCCTGCCTCTCAAAGTGATGGACTGTATTATGTTCTAATCTTCCCTCAAATACTTGATAAGAAAGGCTAATTTGAGCACTGATGGAGTTGAGAATACAGCTGAAGCTCAAGAATAGATACAGATATCGTATCATAATCACAAAGAGGCCTGACTGCACACATTTAGAAACAAATTGGTCTCTTCACAAGTCCAATCACAGTTTTAGAGAGTTGATGCGGGCAGATTGAATTCTCTCTAAATTGGCATGGCAATGTCACAGATGCCACTTCAAATGAGGTTTGAACATATATTCATTCTGTAGCTCATTGGCTTATGTTAATCCGTTCCATTTGCCACTTGTCAGAGGCAAGTGTCATTTAGTGTCGCCATCATCTCACAGTCTTTCATCCTTTCAGTGACTCACACAAGACGTGTCAGTCTTTCAATCAGGCAAAAAGAGTTTCACATCAGCTTAAACTTCTCTGGCCACTGATTAGATAATAAATTATGCCAGAAATGGATCCAATTTGGCCAAATATGACGGCTTTACGGATTGATTTATTGCTCAGAAGATGCGGGGGATGTAGTTTACAAGTCCACACAGTATTGATGGACTTACTCCTCCAAGAAGCTATATGCAACAAAGCAACTGGAGTTGTACAACTGAGTTTCCTGAGTCCTCACTGGCCTGTACTGTTAAAAATGTGCAAAACAGTGTATTTTCACATTTCAGTAGCTGCAAATATCAGCTACTGACGATGAGAATGTGAGGCTGGAGACCAGCTCGAGTGTTTTGTCAATGTTGAACATCAATTTTTCAGGCTAAATGGACAAATTGTCTCTTAAGCTTCAAGCTTGACACAAAGAGAAAAACAGAACGTACATAGTCAAATATAAACACATAGATTACATCATAATTAGTTTTATTCTTTTTTTTAACTTCATCAGGACAATGCTGAGCTTCTACAAACACATTTAACAAACTCCTGCTGGCTGTGAATAAATGCAATACACCGTCTGCAGCAGGCGGGATCATTTAACCTGCCCACTCTGTAAATTGCGCCGTTTACCTGCTGCGCTGCATGTGTGCGCACTACAGGTGCGGAAAATCTGACGTAACCTATCGTTACAAACGTCTGAGCACTGCACAAAAAACTGAAAACCGTTTTTTCGGAATCAGCTGATGGCCTGGCCCACGCACCTCCAACCGGAAGCGGACGTCTCTCTGAACTCTTGTTTTAAACTGGGATTCTCTCACATCAGATCATCCCACGGGACTTCATCTACTGCTTCACTTCATTGAGGTAAGAGTTTGCCGCGTGGTGTGAGTTGCTGTCTTGGTGCTGTTGATGTGCTCTGCTGCAGATATGACTGTGTTGTCTACTAAAGTCTGCTTGCTGATCATTACTGTCTACCTGCTACTGGATGAGCAACATCTGTTGTGGTATTAATCTTACATTTAAGTGTTGAGTTTTTCTATATTACAAATTGAAGATCTTCCCTGTGTTTGCTGCTGTTTGCTGCTGTTGGAATTTCGTAAGTGATCGCAGATGGTGAAATTGCTTAGGAATGTCAGATTATTGTTATATGAACACATTTAATCTAAAAAGTAATAATCATCCTCTGCTCACTTAGTTAAAATAGTTAAAATGTGGTCATTATCTGCTGCAAAGGTGATGTGTCGTGGGCTGCCACTGCTTCCTGTAGCAGGTGGTTTGCATGGTTGAGGTTTTCTCCATCTCAGTTTACTAAACATTATATTCCCCTCAATTGCTAGAGGTGCTTTGTTGGTCCACTGGACGATAAGTGGATAGATTACAGGTAACAGAGCAGCAGATGTTCGACTCTGTATTTAATATGATATCTAAAGCTTCATAATGGCCACTAGACACTCATCAGTCTCTGCTGTGCTGAGCCTTCTGTATCTGTAGTGAGTTATGAAGTAAATATTACATGTGCAAGTATTACATTTGGACCTGCTCTGTATTCACATGATAAATCTTTTTTGCTGTGACATCAAAGAGTCAAACTGAGGCTGTCTCTTTGTTATTTTTTTTACCTGTTTACCAATGTACTTCTTCCTTTGATTATTGCCAAGCCTTTTTTTATTATTATTTTTTTTAACAACCATATTAATCCACATCATGGACTCAAATTGAAATCCACAAATGCTGCAGTTTGTTGACTCGGTAAATGAACCAAACAATAAAATTAATGCTTCAACACTGTTCTGATTTACAGTGTGATTTTGTTTTTCATCATCGTGTTAAAACCTGAAGGAGCTGCCTGTTGATTATCTTTACAAAAATGGATTACATTTTGGTCACATCCTAAAATTAAACATCAGAAAAGGCAAATCCTTCTGTTTGGCTGTAAACTTTCCTCCCTCTCAACATGAGACAATAAACACACAGCCACGGATCATATTTTCTACTATTACAAACAATTCCATGTTATTATAACACTAATTGGTAAAATCTGATCTTGTTTATCCAACCCGCTCAATGAATAATCTTTGTCTGTGTTTTCATTGCCTTCATTTTTTCCCCCTCCGTGTTTTCATTGGCTGCCTCACACACACTGATTCTGCTCTTCGGTTCCCTTGAGGAGCATTGTGGGTAAGTCATATGATCCCCGCGCTACTCATCATCTTCTCTTTTGAACAAATGGGAAGTCCTGCACCCTTTGAAGCATTTTTGTGTGGCACGTTCAGGCAATTAATGCGTACGTGAAAAGCCAAAGCGAGAATAGATGAGAAATGACGACAAAGACACGGCAAGAAAACAAGAGAAGGGACAGAAGAGGGAGAGACGAGGTTTCAAGCTTCATCACCTCTTTCCAGGTGTCTCTGCCCGCATGATTTGGTCTGTGAACTGCAATCAACTTCCTTAATGAAATAAGTAATTAACATATTATAATTGTGCTACAGTCTGATTTGACAGAAATCATTTTCCATATCTAATACTATGCTAATTTAATCTGTTCCTCATTCGCCAACATGACCTTTTGTGATTAAGTTTCATGGCAGATTTCTTCTGTGTTCCTCTGTGTGTGTGTGTGTGTGTGTGTGTGTGTGTGTGTGTGTGTGTGTGTGTGTGTGTGTGTGTGTGTGTGTGGGGGGGGGATTTATTTTTTAGGTTTTACTATTTCATTGCAGATAATGGAAAAAGATTTTTTTTTCTTTGGAGTAGGACTGAGAATGAAGTAGCTGATTTCTTTTTCTCCACATTGGATGTTTTCTCCTCCACCATATATGAGGATACCTGATCTGATTTGCAGCCTGCAGATTCTTACTTTATTAAGCAGGTCAGGCATTGGCCATATTTAATGAACTACCTGTTTCTTCTCTAATTGACACTAATTCTGTTACATGAAACAAACTACTGAAGTTGTGAAATGGCTGATACAAACTCATAATGATTGTGGTTGCTTCACAATAAATGATTTGAAATGTGATGGCATTGTTTGACCTGTATTGAAACCAGGAGTAATGACACTACTATTCTTGGTGGCTAATGTTGCATGACAAATTGATGCCAACCAGAGTAAGAACGTCACAAAATGACATGTGATACCACAAAATGTCATATACCACATTTTGTGGTATCACACAAACTTGCAAAAGTTAGATGAGAAGACAGATGTTGCTCTGCAGCTGACTAGCTTAGCTTATAATATATATATATATAGTTATAAACGTAAAAAAACAGCTAGCCCAGATGTTTCTGGAAACATCTGGCTCCCCTGAAAAACATACTAATGAACATGTTTAAATATCTTATCCCAGCTAAAATGAAAAAGCTGGCATTGATGGTGCCGCTACAGAGATTTGTTACCTTTGGTCAGAGGCTATTTCTGCCCATTTACTTTGTTTATGCTAAGCTAAGATGTGGTCAGGAAATGTAGTATTTACTTGCTGTGGTTCTTTTTTTCCTACTCAGTGGAAGAATGTATGTTTCAAAGATGCCTCTTATAAATGTTTGTTTGTCCACAGTGGGTTTTTCAGCGTCACATTATAGATTGTGAATTTGAGAAAAGCACAGAAGTGGCTGTGAGTCCAAGCATTATCATCTGGAGAGAACAAGTTGGATTCTTGCAGCCGTTAAAACAAGTTCCTCGGGAGCTGTTGTTGCTGGACTATGGCGTAGCTGCCGCCAAGTGTTAAGATTGTTATTTCAATTCCAGGTTATGTTGTTTGTTGTAGCATTTCATTTCTGTTGTAGCAGCAGTGTCAAAACAAATAATCTCCAAAAGATTTACTACTTGATGCAGGAGGGGAAACCACAAGTAGTAATCTGAATACATATCATATGAAATATTCTTGGGGGGGGGGGTTTCAGACCACAGCAGAGTCCTCGGCCTCTTTGAGACCACTCCTCCTGGCTGAGAATCAAACTCATCAGACTCTGTTCTCTCCAAAAAAACAAGCTGCCTTCAGCTATCAACACACTAGCAATCACGCTCATAAGAGGCTGTAGTTATGATGACCACAGGAGACTCGAGCTATCATGATCACGAGTCTCATGTTCGGGAGATTTTAGCCTCCAGAAAGAACAGAATAAATATCATTTTACGTAATTACAATAGGTCAAGCAGTCTGCAAGGGATGTAGGAAGTGGAGAGGAAGTAATCAGAGCAGCAGCCTGGCGTTAGGAAGACTGACAGAATATGTGCCAGCCAGTAACGAGACAGCAAATGGGCAAGGTTCTTGTTTTGCTGGATGATGGCTCTGAGGCCTCGGGGTGCACTGACAACATTACCACACTCTTCACCTCCGATACACAATGCTCGTGTCATCATTGCCTTGGTGCGACGTCGCCCATTTGAGTCTTGACACTGTTGCTATTTTAGAGTGTCACTTAAGGTTTCAGGCATGAGCTTATTAGTTCAATCAGACTCAGTGCAGATGCTTAGTGGGTGCCAACTTAAAATCAAATCTAAGCATGTTGCATTTGCGTGCCAACTTTGTCAGATCTCCCCATGTGGTTCTTACGGTTAAGTGTAAACATTTATTTCTTGGAGATGATGATGGCAGACACGGAAACAAATCTGAAGAGGTTCTTAGGTAAACTTTTGCAGTTAAGATACAAAGTCTTTAAAATAATATTCATATGACTGAGGTACAGATGTCTGATGTCGTCATGTGCAGTTTTATTGTCCGTTTTGTTTTTTATTTATGTCTGCTCCGTGTCATTCCTCTGGGATTTTCTTTACTGCAGCTATATTTCCTTTCATCTTCTCCATTTCTCACCCTCCACTTTTCTGCACAGTTGAGTCAGTAACCACCACAGCCACCACCTGGTTGTTGATTCTCATGTGAATAAGACCAAAGCCCAACAACCGAGGTGAAAATAGATTTGTTTTGTGATTTAAGCGGTATTCTCATATCTGCCGGCACGTGATCTATTTTTTTCCTACAAACTGTGAAAAACAGCTTGTCTTTTTTTCTATCCCCGTCTGTGCCGTGTTAAATGTTTTACTTTTACATTATTTTTGAGTATCGACAGCGTAATTTATGTGATGCATGACTGTTTATACATTTATCTATGTAGCAACACTATATGTTTTTAAATAACCAGAATGTAAACCTGATCTAAGCTGACTCTAAGCTAACCTGATCTATCTTTTTGTTCATCTTGATAAACGACTCCGTATCTCACGTGGTCAAGACTGATGTGACAGAAATAGAGCTGCTTTCAATGTAAAGTGCAGCTCTACTTCTACTCACCCAAAAAAAATCTATTTTTTTCCCTTCCTATTTGCATATGCATAGCACAACAAACAGAGGTTGCAGTGAATTCTTTTGATAATCAATTAATCTGCTGAATATAGTCTCGATTAACTGTTTATTTTTAAAAATTATGGCAAATCACTGAAAAGGTCCATGCCTGTCTTCTTGCTTCATGCTTGCTCGATTTATTTACATAACTGATCAAAACAAGACATTCAGTTTCTAAGGATATAAACCACAAAATCATAAAATATGCATAATTAAGAAGCTGTAACTTAGAATTGTTTAAATATGACTAATCAGTTACACTAAAATAGTTTCCACAATCTTGTTATTTTTGTTAATACACTGGAAAGCTAATTGATCAATTTGAAATCAACATGGACTAAACAAAAAACCCTCTGTGAGTGATGTCTTTTTTTTTTTAACACGAGAGACTCTGTCACACTGTTATTTGTAGAACAAAAATATTCATCTTTTTTTGTTGTTGTTGATGATTTTGGTTCAGAGTGAGCTGGAAAATAAATCACATTTCCTAATATGTTTTTAGAAATTCACTAAAACCTAAATTATGTGTGTGTGTGCGAGAAAAAGCTAGTTTCTTTGTACAAAAGGCCAATGAATGAATCTAATGTAATGAAATCTATGTTGGATGTTTTTATCGAAGGGTTCTGGTTCAAGACATTGAAATCATTGCAGCGTGCGCCAGCTAAAGTTTGACATTGAAAACTTAAACTGTTAATTTTGATACATGATGATATGCGTATGGTGTGAAATGCATTACTTCCATTATCCTAACGTGGTTTTGAAATTTCATTATTGGCAATGTCAAAAAGAGGAGCAACAAGCCAACAAGCCAATCAGCATTTGTCTCTGACAGAGTAGAAAGAGCTTCAGCAGCCTCCTGCAAATGTGCCTGTTTGTCTATTTCACTACATTACACAAGTAGATTTATTAACTATTCATAAATCATTCAGGATGGCACATAGGAAGCATATTTTACATTTATTCTCTTGTCTCTTCCGTGTCATCACGTTTCACGTTGATGTTGTAGTGAAAAGGGAAACCGTTATGATCCTCTGATAGATCCACGTTAGTTTTCCGACGTGTTGGAAACCGAAAACTGTAAATATCTTCACATTTATGACTTAAAACGTGTTGGCATCATTCAAACAACATATCCATGTGAGTGACAACATGCTAAAAGCATCTGGCGTGTAGGTGATCAAGAAAACAAAGTGTGTCTGAATTTACATAAGCAGACATACACATCCTGATAGAAGACAAGACGCAAAGTAGAGCAGGCGCGCTCGTTTTAATTGCATACATGAACAATGAATAACTTTTCTTTGAATTGCCAAACTATATTTAACGCTCATAATTACACACATTCATTCAACATATGTTCCTGACTTACTTTTATATCACTTGGCTCAAAAAATCTGAACACAGATGGATCATTAAATATGTTTAATAATAAATTATTATGTAATCAACATTTAAAAAATGAATCAATAGAATATTTTTGTTTTTTATGTGATTTTTACTTCAAATGACACACATTCTGAAGCATTTTCCTTTTTGTAATTTTTCATATATGTAACTGTCATAACTCCAGTGCATGTACGCTTTTGTATGTGAGGGTGTGTTTGTGTGTGCACACGTTTCTGTTTGCGTAAAAAGAGCTGAAGGTTGGCACGGCACAAGCTTGTGATTCTACCCAGCGCTCAGTCGCACAACAGCTCCATGAAAAGGAGAGTAATGCAGCAGAATCATCCTCCTTGGTGCTTTCCTCTTCCACGACCCCTTTCTCTACCCTCTCCTCTCCTCTCCCCCTCGCCTCCCTCCCTCATTTCCCCTGCAGTGTGTGTGAGTGGTATCCATCTGTCAGTTGTCAGTGCCAGGGAGTGATACAGAGAGCTGTCACTTCTCGTCAGCCCGCATTGGTGAGGCCTTTTGCAGCTGCCCTGTCTGACTCGAGGCCAGAGGAAGTGTGTGTGTGCCTTGTGTGTGTGTTGTGTGTGTGTGTGTGTGTGTGTGTGTGTGTGTGAGTGTTTGAGTGAGTGTGTGAGAGTTTGTGTGTCAGAGAGAGAGAGAGCTGAGGAGAAAACAGAAAAAAGACAGAGGGAGGAGGAGGAGGGGGAGAGGCTAGAGGGGCAGAAAAAGTGAAGGGTATTCAGGGGGCAAGCAATTAAACAGGAGACAATTGAAGGAAAGCTAGAGAGAAATTGGAACCACAACAGGACACACAACAGTAAATATCACATTACCGTAATATGTTCAGCGCTGTATCACAATGTGCTCCACAGGACGTGAAGTCATCCGTGACCTTTATCAACCTCTGTTGGTGACCAGCGGGAACTGCAGCAACATTTAAAGGATTAGAGACATTCTCTCAAAGTGTGTGGTACAGGTTACACCCATGAAGAAGATCACTTTACTACTACTATAGCACTGCAGTGTACTCAGTGTGGTATGAGATGTTTGTTCAGTGACAAATACAGCAGATGGAGGAGCTTGTGAGTCACTCACAAGCTCCTCCAAACAAGTTTTTAAACAAAAAAACAAGTAAAAATGCAGTACTTGCATGCTATTAATGAACAACAGTGATCAAAGTCCTTCATTTTGCTGTTTGTCCTGTTTAAAACTGCCACATTTGAATTTTATTTGGGGCAAACCACCAGCCAAATCCCTCCCAGCTCCATCAATAGCATGAAGGAAAAAAATAAAAAGTTGTGAATGTATTAATTGAAGTATGTGAATTGATGTCATGTTGAGTAAATGACATTTAAAACATTAATGTTTTGAAACTATAGAATAATAGGGACGTGATTCTATTATAAACTGATGTAAACTGAATTTGTCCCAGTAAATTAATATGATATTATTGTGGTGATGTAGCAGTCACAAAGCAAGAAAAAGAAGATTATATTTTATTTTAAGCTTTGAGGAAATTAAATATTAGTAAGACAGATAAGTGACTTGATTGTTGTTGATGATTTGAAATATTGTTGTCAGTGAAGGGAACAGGTTAAAGTCGAGACAGACACTGACCTGATATTCTGACGGTTTGTTCTAATGTTTTAATTGGAAGTAACTGTGAGTAAGAAAATCAAAGCATTATTAGTCAGAAGAAAGTACTGAAAGAGGTGGATAGAAAATATTACAAAAGCCAATAATAGCAACACTCTTTCTCTCTCTCTCACACACACACACACACACACACACACACTGGACAACAATACTAGTCTCTGACTTTTAACATCAGTCCTTGGCTTGTCACCATCAGTATCTCTTAGTAATGGCTGTATGACTTGGATGTCATTTATAATTTAACTGCAAAAGATGTTTATCAGTGGAAAAATGTTTTGTTTTTTTTTCTCAATAGTTTTCCCACTGAACACAGAGCCAGTACGTCACACAAGAAATTACTAATAAGTCATGAGCTAATTTATTGGTTTTCAAGGTGTCAAAGTTTTTTCTCACACAGGATTAGCAGCAGATGTGAAATAATTGATGTGCAACATACATATTGATATTGTCCATGTTCAATAGGAACAGAGAAATCAGCTGTAAGAGGATATTGATATTAATCTTTTCTGATCAAACCTTATTTATTAACTTGTCTGTCTACTAAGATGGAAGTGACCCTTAAGTGGTTGTAGGCTTCTATTTATGTCAGACCCTTCATTCATTTTTCTTTCTCTTGAAGATGCAACAAGTAAATCATTGTTACCCTCTCGTGAAAAGACAGACAGTGTGTGTTTGTTTACAAGGCCATAATACAGATCATATGTGAACGGGCTCATCGTGCATTGAGAACCTATTTATTTTCTGCTCTGACGTCAGTGAATATTTCCTCACCTCTTTCGCCTTCCAGGCCTTTCACATGAAGCAACCTTCAGGAACATTGAAATGACAAGCATGAAGAGTCCTGTGTTGTGGTGAGGGATCCAAGATCCAAGCCTCGGGGGCCCTCAGTGTGAGAAACGCTTCTTTCACTTTATCTTTCATCTCTCTGTTGAGTCATTTCAAATGACTCGATAAAGAAACAAAGATAATCCACGACCGCTGCAGCACGGGTATTGATAGAAATACAGTTTAAAACCTGTTATATTGATTTGCTATTGCACTGAGAACGCATGTGTGTGTGTGTGTGTGTGTGTATTTGTGTGTCGTCTGCTCTGCTTTGTAAAAGAGAAACTCATGTTGTCATTCTCTGTCCTTTTTTTCCTTTTTTTTTTTTCCTCCATTGGTCAAATTAGGTTGACTAATTTGGCAACATGATTGCCACCTTCAGCAACACTATAATTCAGAGCGGAGCTATTATAGCGAACATTTCAGGAGAAAAATGTCCACATTCCAGCAAACTGCAGACTCAGCAGAGTTTATGAATCATTTGGTAACACTACATGAACGCAGTCACAGCACCTGAGTTTTACAGCCACGGCTCACCACAGTTATGAATAACACACATCGGTGGGAAGATGTCAGTTTATTGTGCAACGCTGAGAAATTGTGTGTTCTGTGGCATTTAACTGCCTTCTTTGCAGAAAATGCGCTGTAAATACACGGGATTGCATGTTTCTTTTTTGTTTTTTGTTTTGTTTGTTTTTTTTTTTTTCAAAGAAGTTACAGAAACGGGGAAGATCTTTATGAATGATTGATTTCGACGTCAAAGAAGAAGGTGATTTAACTCTCTAACTCACACATTAGACACATACGCTTTTCTTCATGTTGCTTTTCTCACAAAACAATAATTCGCTGGTGGATCTCATAGTTTCATAGTCGGAGTTTGCTCTGTAATTGTTCCTCCCAAAATAATCAGTCAAAAGAAAATCTTTTAATTTCAGCTTTTCAATCTTATTGCTTGTTTTTGTTGTGTTTTTTTTTTTTTCAGTGGCATTTATGCCTTTGGTTAATAACCAGTAATAAAGAGATGACAGAAAAATAGTGGAGAGAAAGATTGGGCAATAAAGGTCCTCGGGTGGCGCCTCAGCCTCCAGGTCACCAGGGTGCCCCAATGTATAAATTTTTAAGGGAATCGCTACAGTGGATGTTGAGACCAAACAATATGGATGAATATAAAAAAATAATAGGAAAATGTCTGAAAAGAGCAATAAAATGGTGTTGAGCTTTTCCTCATATATGAACATTTCTAATCTTACAGTCTACAGTAATATATTCTGTCTGTAAGGAACATTTCTCTCATCTAAGTGTGTGTGTGTTTGTGTTTGTGTGTGCACGCCTGATACGTGACATTATCAGGATAAATAAAAATCAAATCGCTGTTTCGAGACAGGAAAAAACATTGCGCACCTTTAAGAAAACTCTCTTCAAAGCTTCACCACCAAGGCTAGAAATTCCTTCCTGAGGCATCAGTAAAATCAAAAACAACAAACATCGCACTTATGCTCCTGTTTAGTTACTCAAATGTTGTGAGTTTTTTTTTTTTTTTTTTACTTCTGCTAAAAAGGAGCAGCAGAGAGAACGCGCTATCAAAAAAAAAGTTTCAAAGCACAAACAAGTACGCATCCCTGTAAGAATTTATCAGTTTTTATCTTTCTAATCTCGGCACGTTCAAGGCAGACGCATGCAGAGTTTGTTTTTTTTCTGCAGTGTTGGTTTTTGACAAAAGGTTGGCAAATTGTGACAAATTACTTTACCCTGAATTTACCTCGTCTTTGGTGGTTTGCGGCGGCACAAATGGATTTTTATAACGAGATTTGGATTAATTATGTTTTACTCAAACTGAATCTGGTGCTTTGTCGCTGTAAAGTTTCAATTTGAACCACCAGGTAAAGATAGTAAAACTCCTTAATGATTTTAAAACAAAACTCCTCATCAAAACGATGACATGTTCAGTGTAAAGCTGCACACACTGACCTGCCTGGACAGGCTTCAGTGTGACCGGAGTTTTTTTCAATAATGGGGGTAATCGTTCACAGCCGTGTAGCAACAAACACTCATGGCGGTTGTTTGTCGATGGAGGATTTTAGAGCCTGTTTCTATGACTTCACACCACCCAGGAGAACCAGACCGAGGGAGAGAGGGAGAGAAAGAGAGAGAGAGGGAGAGATGCAAGGAGTTCTTGCCCTATATAGATGTCCCCGTGGGAAGAGTTGAGAGTCTTTGATTCTCTTTGAGTAGACATTTTGTCATGTTTTATATCGTTCAACCAATAAAACACAAGTCCTTGACTAAAGACTTGGACTCCCTCTGGACGTCTGCTCTACATGGGCAGAAATTGTTTGTCTTAGGCGCTCTCCTCCATCTCTTCCCCACATCGGCAATTACCTAATGCACTGTTTACTGCCTAAAAGCTGTTCATTTACCATACGTTAGGAATATTTAATGCTCATGTGAGCGATAATTTGTAATCTTACCATGGGAGAATTGGTACAATTCCTTTTTTGTTTGTTAGATGATGTACGACTCTTTCCATTCTTCTTTAAGTAGTTGTTCTCAGACAAGAGAGAGGGGAGAGAAAGAAGCGAATAAAAATGTTTTTACATTATACTGCTTTTCTAACAATGTCTGGTGAGAGCTGAATAAGTACAGTAATGATGTTAGTAATAGTGCTAGTAGCTTAGTGGTGCTAGCAGCTTAACTCACCATAACAATGTCAACTACTTAGCTCGGTGTGCTAAAACGCTACCATTTTATAATAATCACAAAAAAAGTACAATTGGGTAGAAACTCTCACGTGACCACAGTTCACATTACACCAGTATACTTCCTTACATGCGTCATCACACAGATGAATAGATTTTACAGCCACAAATGCGAACATGTCGTCCTGCAGGATGGTGAATCCCTTCTTCCAAAAGCAACAGTTTTTGCTCACGGCTGTCTCTGTACTTCTCAGGAATTTTAAAAGGTGAGCGGTGGAGAGAAGGAGGGGAGGGGGGGTGGTAGTTTTATTGTTAAGTGGGCTTGGACACAGTAAAGAGCCAAGAGCTGGTGTTTAACAGGACTATTAACAGCGAGATAGGAGATCGATACAGCAAGGTAGAGAGGAGGCGCATCTCTGTCACTGTGATGTGTTATTAGTGCCCGGCAGTGGAGGGATCTGGCTTCTTTCCAGTTCCTGGGCCTTGTCATGTACTGTGCTCCACAGCAATTAAACCAAAACCCCTTTTTTCCACTCCATGCTACAGATTCAAAGTCTGTAAATAACCATTTCATAAATTACAGAAGCATTAACGAGTCAGCGCGCCACAAGATCTTTGACATAACAAATAATACGTTTACCTGAGAGATTTATTTTGGCACCATCGGGATAATATCCTCTCAGTCTTTTTAACAACTGCAGTATATGGCTGTGATACCTTCAAGGTCCTGGGTAATGCAGATAGACTCTGATCCTTACGTTCGCAGACAGGTTGCTCTGTATTTTTGTGACAGATGCTTTTGCTTCTCCTATTGTTCCTTTAAGGGTCAAATGATGCATAACCAATGTATCTCTCTCTGTTCCAGGGTATTTTCAGGTGAGAGAGATGGAGAAAGATAGTGGAGCATTGTGGAGGAGCTTTAATGCACATTTAGACAAAGCGTCACATGCGGTAAATGTTGTCTTTAATAAATGATAATAGCCACAGATCTGGTACAAATTCTCCTTCTGTGAAGTTTGACAGACAGACTAAAGCATCTTTTACACTCATTGAAGTTTATATATTTTTTGTACGCAACTGCTCTAAAATTGCAATGACCGGCAGTTTGTTTTTCCAGGATTTCTGTATGATATGATAAGTTAGGAGAAAAGAACACAGCATCATAACTGTCTCAGTAGTTAACAAACCTGTACTAAAATCACCCTTTTTTGCACCGTTTTTACCTTTAATGATAGAGACATAGAGAAACATGCAGGAAGGTTCGACTCAGTTGGGATTCGAACTAGCAAACGGTATATATATGCCAATGTGGTACGTCATAACCATTTGACTATCCGGGCTCCCTGAAATCACCAATTTTTAAAACACAAAATGGTCAAGAATTTACAGTAAACCTCCTTGCATGTTTAGTTTTTTTTTAATACGGAGGCTCCATATTTAAGGAGTGAGCTAAACAAAGTCCCATCAACCTCTGTATAAAAAAACTGTAACAATAAACCAACTAAAATCTGTTCTCCTGCCTAAACAATGAAAATGATCCCCAGCTCAGAGTCCATTTATGACTGCGTCACAAAAATAATGTCCCTTTTTTCTTCGCTCAGACATTCTTTCCCTCCATTTTCTTTTTGTCCCTGACTTTAAGAACTTACTGCCGACTGGTCGTCGTTCGTCCCTTCGCGAAGAACTGCTGAAGGAAGCACATTGACTAATGTGTAAGAAGATGGTGAATTACAGAACGGCACAGTTCAAGAACAAAATTAAATTAATTTCCAAACCCGTTTGCGCACATATCGGGTTGCAGAAACCTCAGGCAGGTTTACATGAGTGTAACCACACACTGTAATTATACTATGTTTATACAGTTGTACAACCATTTATCTACTATATACTACAATTATGTTCAAAAAGATAGATGTGGCCATGTCTTGTGAGATGTGAAGTAGTCTTACACTATAAACATTCCTTGTGTTTTTATTTTTAAATAACCTTTAAGATAGCACTTGTGAAAAATGTTCTCTTTCACATATGTTTATGGGTGGGATACATACAGTGCATTGTAGATGATCTTTAAAAAAAACATTGTTTTCACTGCTATTTCTGAATTTACTCTTCTTTTATGATAACCCTGAATGTTCTTTTCAGCTGAAACAGTAAAGGAGAAATAATTATAGCTCTGATGGGTAAAATCCAAAGTACTACCCCAGGTTAGATAATATTTCACTTTATTTCCCCCGTTTTGACATGGGGGAAATACAGTCTAAACATGTAAGGAAAAGCTGCAGTGCAGTGAAAACAAACTCGGGGACATATTTCAGTCAAGGAAATCACCTAAAGATATACAACACAACATATTATATACATAATACAATTGTACAATTGTGCCTCGTTGCTGTATCCAGTATGCTGCTGCGGGGTTTCTCCTGATAAATAAAGGCTAAAGACTATTCTTTGTGCATCGCAGTCGTCTCGCTTGTACAAGTTGTCCAACATAATCTGTCCTGTGAAAGTCAGAGCCCAGAGTATTGGATTTTTTTTCATTATCAAGAACTTGATAGTCTAATAAACTAATACTTGTTGAAAGTGTCCAGGTTATTCCCCCGTCTAGACCTCTATTTATAACAAACTTAAAAACTCATCAGCGAGACACAGAAATACACAAACTGACATTTTCTTTTATAACCGTCAACACAACTACTTTGAGTTTATCTCACACACATCAGCCCATTTGTTGTAAAACTCACTACAACAAAATCTTTATTCCCTTTATTACCATTTGAGTAAAAACTACAGTGTCTGGAAGTTTTGTGAAATTACTGAACATTAGAGAAAAGTGAAATTATATACTCACGCTGTACGCTGTTTTTCTGTATAACAAATTGTTAAACTTTTAACTGTTCAATCATCCCTGAGTGAAAAAACAGTGGGAAAAGTCCAAATAAGTGGACACCATGTAGTTAGGTAGATAATCAAAGACACAAGAACAGCATGTTCTCAGGTCAGACTGAGAACATATCAAACTGAAAAGTTTTCACGACGCTATCAGGAAGTGAGAAAATGATTATGATTTATTGGAATATCTGATGAATCTGCTATTGAACCTTTATAATTTGTTAGTTTTATAAATTTCTCTATATCTTCTTTTGCCAAAAAAATTTCTCAAACAACATGTACGTCTGAGTGATAAATACTGCAGGTTTTGTACGACCTGTCTGAGTCCATCAGCCTTTTTAGACAATTAGTATTTGTAATGGGATCCTTGTCTCCAGCGACTGTGTTTGTTTGCTGGTTGGATAAAATCTGAGGTTGTAATACTGTTTTAACCTCGCACCAACATTATGCAACAAATCATTGGGTTTTATCTGTTTGTTGTTAGTGCTTTATCGTATTAAAGGCGCATACATTGATTTTTTTTTTTTTTTTTTTTTTTTTGCCTCCCTCCTCCTTTTAAAAGTGTGTCCTAAGTGAGCGAGCACTCTGTTGGAGTTTGTCCTCCAGATGTCTCTGTGAACTCCAAATGCTCTCAAACGCTGTCTCATACAATCATCCTTCTTCATTCCCACTAACAATTAGGTAATGAAATATTGATTTTTAGTTAGATTCATATTGATGCTATTAGCTTTGCATTGATAAATCACTGATGCTGGGAGCCAGACCAGGAAGACATTACTGTGTGTTAATCTGATGGATATGCCTTCCTCCTTCTGCGTGTCTTGCTCTACCTGGACTGTCACGCTCCATCTTTTACTCAGTTTAGTGTCTTTAGTGCAGATTTCATCGGCTTCCTTTAAAAAAGTTTTATTCTTGGTTGTGAAACTGAGGATTCACTTGTTGGTTTAGAAGGAACCTTTTAACACATTTTAATATTAATTGCAACATTTGAAGACGAGCGCGAACAATGGTTACCGGGAGAGAAAATCACCTCTGCACATGTGTAGAATTATCATCTACTTATTGGATTGTTCTAAGATTCTTGCAAATTAAAATTAAAAGTTTAAAAGAAATGACATGTGGCATTTGGGGGATGTTTTTGTTTCAGAGTATCTTATACAGTACAGCTTGTAAGAATCACATCTCTGACCCTGACAACTTTAATGCCAAGCTCGAACAATCAGTTTTTAGAGAACAACATTTCCAATCACCCACTGGGGCTGGTGGGAAATCTCCTTATCACCAGTGTCCACCTGTCTGAGGCTGCGCTCAGTTTTTCAGCCAGCTTTAGTCATTACTGTCACAGAAGGGTCTCAGTATCTGAAACAGAGACACTGTAATACATTTTAGAGGCTTGATACAAATTATATTGTACTTTTATGTGGAAATGTGGAAAAAAAGAAACAACAAATATAAATCTTCATAAAGTGAATGCCTAATTTAATACAAGACTTGTTAAAAAAAAAGTAGTAAAAGGATAAAGGAGATGGTCTAAGGTTTAACTCAGTGGATCTCAATGTTATATGTTTGTGGCTTTTCTGCAACACTCATTGTCTGAGTGTCTGATCCGCTTGTTTAGAGCGATTTTTATTTTTCAGATAAAAAAAAAAAAAAAAAATTTTTTGCATGTTTAAAAATGTACATTTTCAGTATTTAGTGTTTTCAAGGTTAAAAAACTTTTATCCCTCCCTTTTTTTAATGCTACATTGGGAACCACTGGTCAAGGTGTTGCACACTTTTAGGGAGCTCAAAATTTTTCTCGTTAAAGAGAAAAACGTTAAAGAAATAATTTTCATCTTTGTTTACTCTCAATGCAACATTTCCTAATCTAACCTGGATTGTCACCATAAACTACCAGTCTTTTAAAACTCTGTTTAAACCCTTAATTAACTGAACAAATGAGTGTTACCTTTAAAATCCTCATCTCAAAACCTGATCAGCAGAGCTGTACTTTCACCATATATATATATATATATATATATATATATATATAATTTAACTGTCCAATTATATTTTGTAATATCTCCATACATAATGGTGCAAATTGTTTTCAGGTTTAACATTTTAAACTTTGTTTCTAAGATTTAGATTCAAGTTTATTTAGCTTAATGCTGTTGCACTTGTATCCCCTTAACCTGAACGCTGACCTCAGACCACCCTGTTAAAAAAAGTAACACACACCTCCCAAAATAAAATCACTTTACAACACTGTCCTCACTTTTGATGTCTCAGGCTCTGGCTGGTTCTCATAAGGACAGCAGCACAACACACACACTCATGCAGTCCGTCCTGACAGCTGTCACTCCAATTGGCTACCAGTCCGTCTCCCCCCTCCGCTCGACAACAGTCAGACGTTTCCCTGTCAGACAACATATGCCAGAGCGTTTCTCCTGCTTCGAGCTGCCTGACATTATCTACTCTCAGACCCTGTGGCCGGCGCTGACTCTCAGCCCTCTAGCTGGTGGCACCGCGAACATGATCTCTGTTGTCTCTCAGGCAGCTAACTGATGCTGTCACTGCACCAAGATATAACACAACCCCACTGACAAACACGTTGTGACAAGGACATACAGACACACCAGTGTGTACATGGACACACATGCACATTCGCACAAGTCCTCGTGCTTCGTCGATGTGCTAGACAACAGCAGCTGAGAGAACAACCTTTATTCAGTATTTATTCTCTCCTCCGGGTGTCACCGACCAGATAAGGTCAACTGCACATATGTTGACAGTCACACAAAATATTAGAATTCAAATGCATTTCTGTGACTTAGTGACTCTTTTTTTTCTCCTCCATATGGTAAACAATATCCACTTGACACATATTTTTTTTTAAAGATAAAATGCTAAAAGTTGCCCGTGGATTCAGTTTGGTCAAGTTTGAAATTTAATAGCTATGACATCTCCCATCACACCTGCAGGCTACATGTTACAACCATGTGTCAGAGTGTACATGTGAAGCTTATAGAGGGAGTTTCAGGGCAAAAAGTTTAATTTCAACAATATTTAGGATATTATAAATGTAAAGCCACAAGTAGAGGTTTCATAGATGGAAGGAAGGTAACCAGGGGAGTGGACTAAAAGCTAAGTGGGTCTTGGCTTGTCTATTTGTTGATATTGGCTCCCATCTGCTGGTGGAAAAAGTCAACTGCAGCAAAAATGAAGACAGACAATAATCTCAGATGTGCCAACATCTTTTTAAGTACATCTATAAGCTATTTTAAAAGTCTCTATTTCCTGCTTAGAATCATGTGTTTAACATTTAATGTATCTTAACCTCCTAAGATCTGGCGTCCACTTAAGTGGACATCACATTTTGAGTTATCTATACGGTAATATTTTATTATGCTTAATAGGCCAGTGGACACTAAAATGCTATCCAGGTCCCAACAAGCCCAAACAGCAACAAGAAATTAAAAATGCATTTGGTTTTAGGAGGTTAAGTGCTACTTTTCCCAGTAATTCACCAGCAAAAAGTAGGAAAGTTTCTGTTCACAAAAAAAAAAAGAAATACAAAAAATTACCATTTTATGGCAGACATGTTTAGTGACTACACTAAATCTGACACACATGACCCTAACTCTTCAGATACATGGTCTTCTAGAGAGTAGTTGAGATCTTCCATCAAAACATTTATTATTTAACAATAATTTAAGAATGTATTGGAAAAATGAGAAAATGAGACCGTTACAAATTAACAATTAACCAACTTTATTTGAATAATTTCACAGACAGACGTAGAACTGGTGAAAATAGAAATTCTGTTGCCGACATCATCATCATCATAAACTATGAAACATGTTTTACATAGTCACAAAAGTGAGAGCCAGTCAGAGCTCAATTTTAAGTTTTAAGTTCTGCATAAGAGTTCAGGTTTGCATAAAACGTCACTGACTCAAACCGACTGAAGCAGAGGATCACAGGTCCAATAATACCTGCTGCTGCTGCTGCTGCTGCTGCTGCTGCTGCAGGAGCGTCACTCCCTGATGACGCTGCACCCCGGACCTGGAGCTGGTCACTGAAAAAACAACCTTTTTTTTTTCTTCACATTTTCTGTTGTTACTACAAATATCAAGTACTTCGGAGTGTTAAATATCACCCTTAGCAAATGAAAATACAATTAAATAAAACTATCTTTTACAATATTTATCATAAAAAAAGAAAATTCCCACACAGATCAAAGTAAATACTCCAATAATAAATTATGTATTCTCAAGATCTCCCAAGAATCCATAACTTGATGGCTTTCTGTCAAATGCATAGACTATTCCTCTGTGGGAGATGTATATGTAGTGGATGAGTAGAACTAAAAATATGAACATACTAAAACAAAAATCAGCAAACAGGAAAACACAAGAAAACAAATTGAGGATGAGGTGAATTTCAAAAAGTCAAAAACAAATATTTTTACAGTCTTTTAAGAACTGTAGGTTTTTAATAGTTCAACTGGCAGATGTTAGTCAGGACCACATCAGTAGAAACTATAGCTACAGTTTCTAATTCTACAATAAAATGAAACCATAAAATTACGGCATTTAATTGCTAAATAACTAGCATAATGTGAAAGAAACAAATGCAGATGTTTATGCTATTATTCTGATTGGAGACAAAGCAAACAGTCTTAGCATTGATAATTATAAAGCAGGGATCTACAGATCTAACTTAATGCTTAGTTTGACACAAACCTGTTCGTATAGACTGGCTACAAAGATGGCCACCAACTGAATTATATTTCTCTGGTTTTCTCACATTATTTGATCAATTGTCCCTTCTGGACTTTAAATTTGGCAATAGCCATGAATTTGCAATTAAGAAAGGGAAGTCGAGTGATGAAGATGTGATGTGTGTTTTATTTCTGAGTAGAGTGGTGAGTCATTGTGGTTAAAAAAAAAAAAAAAAAGTAAAACAAATGCAAAAGCAACAAAGTTTTCAGTGACGATGAAACAACCGTTTTCTCATAAAAATGGATGATGAGCTAACGATGCTGATAAGATTTAGGTCGAATTAACAAAGGTGAAAACAAAGCTGTATTACTGGTATCTTTTGAACTGATCAATGTTCTGATCAATGATCTGATCACTGACAAGTCCAGTCTCAGGACAAATTTGAATAGTTTTGTTTTAATCATTATTCAAACTGAAAAGTGACAATAATCATCCTAAACTAAAATAAAATAAATAAAACTTCCATAAACAAAAACTGAAACCAACATATAAAGGCTGAGTGACGTCAAACATTCAGGACTTGTGATGCTGAATGTTTAGTGGCATCTTTATTAATAAGATTTGGTATTTCATTTAATTTTGTCCAGAGCCATTCTCTATTTAAAGCTATATATATTTTTCTTTTATCACAAAACAGCAGATTGAAGTTTCTATGAGTAGTTTATTTCTCATCTCTTGTTCCCGTACAGTGTCTTCCTATTATTTGCACAATAAGCCTAAAGTCATTTTTATAACACAGCTCTATGTGTTTCAATAACTATCTACATTCTTTCAACAACAACAAAAAAAATTGATCTAACACTTCAAATAAAACAACCATACACAATGACGAAAAAGAAAACAAAAAAAAAGAGGAAAAAAATAATAATTAAGAGTCCACCTCATTACTTTGCATATATTGTGCATTAGCTAATGCCTGTGTCCTTTCAGGAGTTATGGCTGGTTCCTTTTTTCAAGAACAAGAGGCTTTTTTTTTTTTTTTTTTTTAGCGTTAGTTAGTGGAAGAAACACGTTCACGTTCCTTTGTGAAGAGACCCTGAGGACGAAGTCGAGCGGCTGTTCACCTGCAGGACACAAGTATGAGGCGCAACAATTAGATCGAACTGCGTTGGTGTGTGTGTGTGTGTGTAAATAATGACAATAATACTATAATAACATCACAAACATCAACAGTTGTTTCGTAGCATCAACACATGAATCCTACAGTTTTATTTCGTTCTAGTATCTGTTCAAGATCTAGGCTGTTCATTCGTTTTAATTTGATGTAGTCATTTAAAGTTTAAATTTAAAATCTAGAGTCTATGGAAAGTTTGCCTTTTTGCATGGATGGTTTAAATGTATGATATTGTATTTTATACAGTAGCTACTGTATTAGTTACCTTAAAGCTCTGTCTAATAAGGGAAACATGTTCATCATCTTTCACCTCCTGTAGCAAAAACAATGATATTATACTGTATAATATCAGCCACAGAGTTCTGTATTAGTTTAATTATCATAATTTTATCTGATTAGTAATTCCTCACCCTTCACAAACTGAGATGTTGCCCATCTCCCATGTTTAAAAAGTTGCACACACATTACTCTGGGGGAAAGAGGAGAAGGCAAGAACAGTTGTAGGTAGCGTCAGGCTAGTCCTGACTGACAGGCGGATGACACACCATATGGAGATGCCGGGTGAGTTTTACCCTGAGGGGGACAACACTGTTTTTTTTTTTTTTTTTTTCTTATTATTTGTTTGCCTCATCCTTGTCAGCGCCTCTTACGAAAATGGGAAGGAAGAGACAGCCAGGTTGTGGAAGTTGACAGCCAGGCATGCAAACACATGAAAATACAAAGACGCACGCGTGCGCCGGAATGACAGGATGTTCTCCGACACAGACAAGACAACAGGTACACACAGTTGGTGAAGACATGCATCCTGTGAGGGAAGGGACTTTTATGCTGTTGTTAATTTTATAGAGTGAAGTGACGGATCGGGTTTGCTGCTGACTGACTTTACACTTAAGTATTTCACTTTTAAACTGTAATTAAAACACTATTTGTGATACAAATGAATTAAAAACATTGTCTAGTCACCAGCCAGTGGAAGCATATGTAAAACCCCTTATGATTACTACATGTTTAATTAACTATTGCTGTTTATTTTTATTCATTTATCCATTGTTTTATATCCATATCTACATGGTGTCAGTGTGTTGAAAAGAAAACATACTTGTTTGGAAGCTTCAGAGGACGAGTGGACTTCATTTCCAAAATTTCCATTTAACTGCAACAGTGCTGTAAAAATAAATGTTACAAAAGCATTTAAACATACATATCTCATTCTGCAGGTTTTATAGCTGAAACACTAGAAAATGTGACTCATCCATTGAGAACATTACGTCAAAGCCCTGTGACTGTTGCGTAAGTCTGCTTTTAATCAATCTCTAACTTCAAATGACAAGAGTTCAGTGATATCTTTGCCCACACACACAAAAATGAAAGGTTCCTCACCTTGTGGGTCAATCCTGGGGTCAACAAGGCCCCAGTGCTGATAGAGAGCAGCCAGTTCGTGGGGACTGTAGTTCTTCAGGAGACTCAAAATATCAACGTCCATTGGCAAATCTCCCATTGACTCACTCTTTCCCTGAGCAAAAAGGAGCGGTTCTAAATATGCTTTGCTTCCGTGCAGCCCCCACATGTTCATGGCCGCCCACAGATCTGCACTCTTAGGACCTGAAGAGGTGTCACATGACTGCCTGCGTGGGTGGAGTCTGTCTGCAGCTGAGTTAGATGAAGACCCACCATGATTCCTGGCCAACATAAAACCCAAACCCTCTTGAGGGAAGTTTCCCTCCACTGCAGCTCTGTGGCCTCTGTGTTTGGGGCTGCTGGTCGACTGGAAGCTGGAGACACTCTTGTTACGTCCAGTGCTGCTAGATGAAGTAGCTTGGGCGCTGGAGCCTTTACTTCCTCCTTCCACCGCACGGTGAAGTCCACCAGACTTCTTTTGTGATACAAGTCCCACTCTGTCACTGGAGTATGTCCCATCTGAAGACCGTGACTCCTTTGACTGATGTTTGGACTTGGGGACACCTGACTGGGTTTTAGTGCTTGCTGAGTTCTTGCTACCACTGCTACTGCTGCTGCTGGGGGCTGTGAAGTCTGGGGCCTGTGTGCGCTGAGTTCTCGGAGCTGGTAAAGCTGGACAGTCTTTTCCTTCAAGGAACGGCGGAGGCCCCGTGCGTCTCCACTGGGAGACACCTGCTTTTAAACTCTTGAGATTGTTAGTGCAGGGCGCCCATTTTGGTGCCATGGAGCTGCTGCTGTCCACTCTGTGTGCAACTCGCTGATGGATCCACAGAACCTCAGGGTAGTTGGTGGTGTGGGAGCAGTATGGACACTGATGTCTCACTAGGCCTTCTGTTTTTATTGAATTAACAGTGCTGTCTCCTTCACCAGCAGGTAATGCAGACAGATTGAGAAGACCACCAGCATCATTAGTGCTCGGCACCGACACCTTGACCTCTGTACCATTTGATTTCTCTGTTTTAATGTTTAACTCCGCTGACCCTTGGCCGGGGGGACATATGTAAGGATTCCAGTATGACTGACTGAGTAACACGCTCCTGTTTCTGAGGTAGTCCATGTATCTTGAGGCTTTGGAGCCGCTCTGGCTTATGTTGTCCAGAGTGGTGCTGTGTTTGCTTTGGGGCCCCTGGAGGCCCTGGTGCTGCTTGTGCAGGTGAGACCTGAGTAGTGTGGCATCAACAGTGTGGAAATCACAGTGCTCGCAGAAATGGGGTTTCTTATCTGTAGGTGTGAACAGAAGACGCGGTGTAAATGTGACAGAAAATGACAGTAGTGTTGATTTAGCAGGCGTATGCACACAACATAACGAAATTAGCAGTTAGCAAGATAAACACGTTCAAACTGAAGTGTCATGGGGTCTGGAGTATTTCTTAATCATTTACTACATTTTTACAGAAAGATCCCTGCATCCCTGCTTCCTAACAGCAAATGTAAAGCATTGTCATCAATGTCATTTTATTAAACAATATTGTTGGTGTAACGTGTGGTAGCTGCCAAAAATGCAGGATCTTAAAGGAAAAAGCTCCATACAATTCACTACATTCTCTGTAACTGTAAAAAAAAAAATGCGTGTTGTGTGGAGCTGTGATCAGTTTTTCTATTCCACATTTACATTCATGACTTCAAATGAAAATATTATTACCGTATTAATATAACTAAAACTGTGTCCTATTTAAAACCAAACGCTAACAGCATTAGACATGATTTTTATGTGTTTATTAGTTAAATCTATTAATGTCTATAGGATATAGGGGCATACATTTCAGAATTTTTCTGAATATGTTTACTGAATTGTTTTTTTGTTTTGCCACTGTGTGCATCAAAATCTTTTTGTATTAATGATAGGAATTTCAGTTGCTGTAATTCTGTTATAAATTCACTAGAGGGCTCCCTTTTTCCATCATACAACAGTAAAGTCAGTGCTGAGCCCACCTAATACAGCAGCTGCACTGATGGTCCTGAAGGTTTACCTCAATAAATAGGGAGATCACTGTATCATACTACATACAGTAGTTCTTACCAGAAAATGTCGACGTACATGACCTTTGATTTAACAAGACAGTGTAGTATATAGTAAAGTATCAGTATAAACTAGGCCTGATGTCCAGATTTCTATGAATCTGAACTATTATAAAAAACTACTGTTAAAAACCTCAGCTCTGATATATTAGTGTGGTGTGGTGTGTTTAGTTTACCATCTTGGCTGCTGATGCTGTTGGTCTGTTTAGGTGAGAAGTGAACTTCTTTGGCCTTAGTCTGCAGTGCTTCATAAAATGCATGACCAAGTCCATTCAACAGGATACGATCCTTCTGTCCAGTCCTCTTGTCTCCACCTTTAGCGTGAACCAGGCTGTTTGCCGCGTGATCGAGACCTGTATCACCCTTCTTCTTCTTGATGTTGGAGCTGGAGGTGTCTATTTGTTTCCTCTTCTTCTCCTGCTTCAGGGGAACATACTCTCCTTTCTCCATGTCGTACGCAACTTCAGCTTCAGCAAGTCTCTCCTCCCATCCCAGACATTTTTCCGTGGCCTCCACTAGACGTCCCCTTGTTGCCAGCTGCCATGCTTGATAACTACAAACTGGATCCAGTTCTGGAATCCTCCTGCCCAGGATCTGTTCCTCAGGTGTTTCTTTCACTCCAACACACGTGAGGTTCAGGCTTTCCATAAAATTCCTTTTAGCAGTGTCCAACTCTGAGGCCTTGTGGTCTTCTTGCGGTGAATTCTGTGTCTGAGTGCGGCTGTGGTTCAGTTTATGTAGCTTCTCGTGTAAACGCAAGGCCTTGCGGTCATAGAAGAAGTTACCGCAGCCGGCACAGAGCTCATAGAGGCACTCTTCATTTATCAAGGATGCTGGGTCCTGGGCAACTCCGTTGATTGTTGCAGGCGGCTCATTGCTTTTGCCACCCCGCAGCTGGGCTTTGACCCGATGAATGCGCATATGACTTTGGAGGAACCATGCCTGGCGGAAGCGGCGTCCACATATTCGACAACCATGATCCTGGGGGCTCCGGTGCCTTTTCATGTGGGTTTTAAGGAGCAGTACCTGAGGGAAAACCTGGCCACAAATGGTGCAGGAAAAAGACCCGGAATCATCAGCTTCGACGGCGCTCTTACCCTTAACCTTTTTCTTTGACCCTTTCTTTTTCACCTTGCCGTTGACTTTATGCACTTTGTCAGGAGTGCTGGTGATTTCAGGAGGGTCAGGAGTCTCAGTCTCATCTTTCTCCTCCTGATTTCCGTCCTTGTCACCGGGTTTATGGCTCAAAAGGCCCAGTTTATGGTTTCGGATGTGAGCTTTCAGACTGCCCTTTTGAGCCGTCCTGTGTTCACAGTACGGACACTTGTACGGCTTCTCTCTTGTGTGTCTCCTCATGTGCTGGGACAGAGAGCTGAGGAGAGGAAAGCTGCGACCACACACCCCGCAGGCGTGGCCAGATGTCACATCGTCCTCCGTCTCTACCT
This sequence comes from Polydactylus sextarius, assembly GCA_016801845.1. Lineage (NCBI taxonomy): Eukaryota > Metazoa > Chordata > Actinopteri > Polynemidae > Polydactylus > Polydactylus sextarius. Next base: position 11,751,248 of record CM028927.1, read on the forward strand.
TTGTACTCGCTGTGCGTCTTTGTAATACATCCTCCTTCTCTTCTGTCTCCATTACTTCTCCTGGTCGGTCAAAAATCACAATTGTGTATTAATCCTCAAACAGTGCAAAGTTTATGTCCCAAGTAGTTAATCAGTTCTCACAGCAGGCGTAGAAAACTTCACAGCTTTAGTGTCCATCTTGATCTTTGAGGAGATGTTCTTTATCAAGCTGCACACTGTTTTGGTGAGATTATCTGAAATTAGAAGAATAAATTAAAATCAGTCTTGTGATATTTCATTTGTAATTAAAAATTGTTCAAAATTAAATTGTGCACAAGAAAGTAAGAATCCACGAATTCAACGATTATCAAAGCAATATGCCTATAATATAAACTGCCTCATCTGTGACATCACAGTGAGTTTTAAGGTCATTGTTAAAATGCTGAACAGAGAAATCAACAACTAAGATCTAAAACTGACTGTGAATGTGAAAATGATTATTGAAGCTTTTGCTGTTGTGTTGCCTTCTTAATCCTGAGTGTCACACAGATTACAGGGACTAGAGATTTATAATATCTAATAGAGTTATTTTAGAAAAGCTTGATCCCTTTAATAGTTACATCGATACAAATATGTTGAAGATTTCCAAATTAAAGACGAGTCACATGGTGTGCATTGAAAATTGTCAAAACAAAATCACATCCATTGATGCACAGACGCAGAGAGTTTTGCAACAATAACAGCGACAGCGAGAAGCTGCTTACATGCTGAGCTCCTAGTCTGTTATACGTAAAAAGTACAAACAAAGCATCAGGATCAGAAGCCTGCTGATGTGTTTTGCATCACACAAAATTTTAGAATAACCTTTGTCCCTTCGTGGATGAGCTTCGCCTGTCTGTATGTATTAGAGTGCGGGTCAGTGTCTCAACATGCGTGTGTGTTTGTGTGTGTGTGTGTGTGTGTGTTTGGTTTCCTGTGCCTAAATTGAGTGTGTGAGGTGAAGCATGAAGAAATGTATTCATTCCTGGCCAACCAGGATGAGCCCTGAGGGGCAGTCCACTCTAATTCACAATCAATAATGCATTATCAACAAACTTCATTTTAGACACTCACATACACACACACACAGGCCTGAATTTGAGGTGAGAGCTGACAAAAGATTGTGGCTGAAAGCAACAAGGTACATTTGTACAGGTTACTGTTTAAATAATGGGAGAAAAAAACTCTAATTGTGTCTCTAATGGGTCAAACTTTAATCTTTTAATCCTTTCTTTTCTCTCTAACATTATTTTTAAATTGAAAGAAACGCCATATTTAATAAATGTAGGGCAAATCATTGCAGCAGCCAGGAATATAACCTTGACATGCCAGGCTCTAACATTTCAGAGACATCTGACTAAAACCAGAACGAAACCAGCCTGAAATAAACCAGGAATTTGTTGTACATTGAGAACAAAGCCACATCTCCCTCTGATGTGGTCAAACATATTCCTCAGGCAAACATGACTATTTGTTCGACTGTTAATAGTGAAAGAAAGTAATCTGTGGCGTATAGCCAGCCAGGCAGTCAAAAGAAAAACCTGCTATTGTGTTGGCCGCACTAGAACTGTCACATCGCCTCATGTCTGGCCCTGCACCCCCTCATTGGGGGGTCGAGAGAGTTATTGTTATAGCAAAGAGGCCTGGGCCTACATGTCACTGTCTTCGAATACAAGTCTGTGCTGAGAGGTGGGACAAAAGAAAACTCTTGTTTGTCTTGTGAGTTACTGAATGTGAGGGGGAAAAACTATGCACACAAACACTTAAAGGCTTTTAAAAAAAAAAAATAAATTGACTCTGCGTGTGTGTGATTTTCAGGGGATGAGGTTGTCTGTCTAATTATCTGTATCTGCATCCACAGTCGCATCTGTCTGCATGCACGCCTGCCTGCTTGCGGTCATGTGTGCTGATCCTCTCACGCTGGAATGGGTGCTGTATCTGGAATATGGGAGGAGTTTAGGAGGTTTTTCCGGATATGGCAGGTGTTTGGTAGGCAGACGCCATCAGATTAGTGCATGGGCAATGTGGCACACTGTCTCCAAGAGGGGGAGGATGTGCTAGAGAAACTGGAGGGTGGCAATTAAGGGGTTAAGGTTAAGGCGAATGTAATGAGTTAACACAATGGGGATAAAGTCAGAGAGCTGAGGGCAACAGATGGGAATAAACGGGCCATCAGTATGGAGTGAGCCGCCTCTACAGTATGAGCTTAGGCCTTTGTCAAAGCAGCCTATGTGCTTAGTGTGTGCTATATGTTTACATCTGCATATCCTACTTTTGTTCAACTGTACAAGAAACTGCATTTGTGTGGATGTTTTGGAAAATAAAGTAATGTTTTCTCTATGTTTGCAATCTTCACAACATAAATGAATCTTACATAATAATTTTAACCTTGTGGTTTTTGGTTTTTCAGTTTTTTTTTTTCCTGTCTGTTCTATCTTTTCCACCTCTCTTGCTCTCGCTGCATAAACTCTGAAAGCCCATTTGGAGGATCTGTAAAGTAATGCAGATAGCCAAACATGTTGCTCCAGGGGTTTAACGCATTTCTTTTAGAATCCCTCGCTCCCCTTTTTCTCTCTCTTTTCTTTGGCAGATGAATAGGCATGTCCAGTCAGCTGTCCTCGCATTGATTCATCCTGACGTCCCAACCAGCTCAGCACAAACTCCCTATGGTCAGGGCACTGATGCTAAGAGCCTGTGTGCTGTGGTGCGTGTGTGTATGTGTGTGTACTTGCATGAAAATATCCGCTGTTGGTGTGCTGTGAGTGTGTGGACTGCTTATGTGCCTGCTCGCTGCAACTGTGGGTGTAATTTCCTGCCAGGGACTGGAAATAGAATTCCCCAAGTAGCATGAAACGAGCCAAAAACACCTCGAATACCTGATTTTTATTTATTTATTTATTTTTTTTTGATAGTAAAGAAATGTACACTTATAGCTGATATCTGCAAAATTCTGTAACTGCACACAAATAGAATATGTAACAGTTCTGAATAAGTATCTGCTCTCAATGAGGGTGTATGTATGTGTGTGCTGCAGTCATCCAAATATTCTCAACAACCAACAACAAACCTGTGCCAACATACCCCTGACTGGAGATAGCATGTGACTGTCCTTATGCCAGTGTCCAAAGCCATAGCCACTCACTAAGCCTCACCTTGCATCTACTGTTTTGTGTCCAATAATCCTGTCAGTTTCCACCAACTGAAAACACAACTGAAGCATAAAACGACAGTAATAACTCAGATGCGATGAGAGCGATTTGTTTGCTGTAAATTGCAGTTTTAATATAATGGGGGTGTTTTCTAAGATTGTTAAGACATATATGTCTCATGTCTTCATCTTTAACTCATCCCTCCGGCTATAAAGTCTCCAAAAAAAATAGGTCTGCTATGGGCAGTGTCAGTGCGTTCGTGCACAAAATTAAATCAATGTTTTAAGAACAAAACAATGTGTCTGCTATTATATAATTATATAATGCCATTCAGTATATAGGTTAGAAAATGATTGATTTGGTGTTAAACTGCCTTAAAAAACACTTCAAATCAAATCTTTGAAATCTGCTTTTTAAGTGTTTTTTTAGTGTAAAATGTCTTATATCTACTTCCTAAAACTTACACGTACTTGTTACACTAATATTAACCCTTCAAGTACCACTAACTTGGTGCTTTAAGTCAGTAAATTAATGCCTTATTTTCCACTAAGGGAAATAAGAAATAAAAGTCAAAGACAGACAGTGAGTTATACTGAACACATGTACATAATTACATACTACTAAAAGAATGAAGTAGCGTTCTTATCACCTTACTTGCTCCAAAACAACCTGAGTGTGAGCTCAAAATGCATTCCTTGCTGATTTACTGCTGAGGCAGTTAAACGACTCCTTCCAGATGTAGTGGAGTCAAAACACAACCCCAGGTGCGTGTTTGAGGCGGCATGTTTAATGCCTGTCCAGCTCAAGTTAGCATCCTCAGCATCATGTGTCGCACCGTGAACACTTTAAGCCGATGCACCTCGCACTGAGCAAGTTTCCTTTTCCAGAAAACTGAGCATCACTCGATTAGTGACGGGAATATCGTGGTCTATCATCGTGAGATTACAGAGCAAACATGTTAGAGGACAGTGCTTTAAAAAAAAAGCATAAAAGGTCCTCAGCTTATCCACTTATAATAATAAGCACAGTATGACTTATGGGTCACTGACACGTGCCAATATACATCAACACATCCTCATACAGATGCATACGTACGCCAGCAGGTTTCCTAGAGTTACTTAACTGTATGAAAAACACGACAGCAGCACACAACTGTGGGCCAACAGCCTAATGTACCTAAGAGATTAGACACGAGCTCAACAGTCACAAGCACGGACAACCTTGCACACACTGGAAACCATCCCCCTCCTTGTCCAACTCTCCACTCGGTTACACAACATATACAGGGATTACTCTTCATAGCATGAGATGAACTGCTGAATGAGTGGCCTTTTATCATGCATGCCTCTCAGTGCAATAAAGCACACACAGCAAAAGGAGATGGACAAAGAGAGATGGGCAGGAGAGATTCTTGGCCAGAGGTTTTTTTTTTTTGTTTGCTTTTTTTTTCCAGTTGTGGAAATGAAAACAGTTACTCTATAAAAGGCATCATCATTCAAACCTAAATGCAGACATCAGAAACTGACTGAACAATGCCACTGATTAGCACAAAGCCAAAGATGAAAAAGAAGAGATGTGATTTCTAGTGATATTTTCAAATCGACTCCATTTACGTTGCTTTCTGTTGTTGAGGTGAATTTATCTGCTGTGGCAGATCGAGGATCTACTATGGACCCACTCTCTTTTCAGTGTGGATTGGCTAGTGTGGGAGACACTGGAGTATAATCTGCTAGCATTAACTTGCTCTCTAAAAAAAGCACTCTCGACAGGGATTAGATTATCATGGCAAGGTCAGCTCAGACTTGCTCTGACCGTCTCCCTTTATGCCTCTCTATCACTCTGCTTTCTGTCTTTGACTTTATTAGTGTATTTGCCATTTGCCTCGAATCAAATGCTAGCCACCGAATCATTTCTTTTATAGTAATTATTACATTTAACTTTTCAGGGAACAATCACCCTAAGGCTTCAACTTAATCTTCTGATTATTTTCTAGATTAACCAATTCATTATTTGATTATTTTATATCCAGAGCTCAGTGTCGAATGCTGAAAATGACTTTACTGGTTTTGTTCCAATTTACACAGTTTAATGTACGATAAAGCAAATCAGTCAAACCTCCCAGAGGAGAAGCTGTAAACAGATCTCTTGCTTTACGGATTATAAAAATAGTCACATATTTCATTTTTCAACAGACTGCTCATTTCATTTCTGAATCTTACTTACTTATGGTTTCGGACTGACCTAGAAACAGTCAAACCTAATTCATCCTCAATGAGACATTTTTAGGAATAAAAGCCAGATGTCACTTCCAATTTGAGTCAAACTTCAGTTTGATTTGGACTTTGAACATTGAACTATTGGATATTATAGAAATAAGGAATTTGCTAAATTTGACTCCTCCCCCTTTAATCGTTATTTGTAAAACGAATTCACTTAATTCAGTATTGGATCTAGATAACTGTAATCTCAATCCATTATTATCTTATTTTAAGGGTCAAAAATAATATAGTATAAGAGCTTGTCAGAGTGTATCAAGCTAAGGACTAAGGACTGTTTACATTTCTCCTCTGTGATTTAGATAAGAATGTGGTATTGATGTTAAACAAACACCAAACTCACAGTAAAACCTCATGACTACAAACACCTCTAAGAGGTTTTGAAACTGATCCAGCCTTTGTTTTTGTTTTTTTTTTTGTTTTTTTTTGTGTGATATACCATATAGATCTTTATCAGTTCGTGAGATCAAAAATCTCAAGTTACATAGTACGTGTTGATTTGTAAAACTAAACAACATGTGTGTAATTTCCTATTTCCTGCTATGATTAAGGTAAGGATTGAAGAAGGGTAAGGCGATACCTGCTTAGCGATTTTACCCTGGAGCAAAAGAATGACAGCTGGCAGCAGGGTCTGGATTAGGTTTCCTTAGGGGTATTGCATCTTTTACACCACTGCTTCTCTGGAGTAGAATGGGCCGATAGTAACCTGACTCCCTCAGACCCATCCAATCTCGTATCCCTCTGTCTCAATGGGGCCAAACAGAAGGGATCTGTGAACGCCTTACTCATCCCTCCCATCTTCCATCTGGACATTTTGCCAGTGCTTGCACTCCAGTTCCTCCACTGGAGACTTAAAGGGCAAGTTCTCTTATTTATATAAATTTTTTCCCCTTATTCAACATAAACTAGGGATGTTTTCAGCCCATTCAATATCCACTTACACTAATATTTTAGTTGAAAGTTGCTTCCTAGACAATGAGGAATAATACATGTTATTATATCAGCATTTTAATTTCAAAAAGATCACACTATCCTTCATAAAACAGATACTGTTTACAACAGCAGGGGAAGAGTAGTAGTTAGATATGCACTGATTAATTACATCTTGCCTGAATGTATTTTCACATGTAGGAATTCAAGTAAAGATTATTTTCATTATGATTGTGATAATCTCCTAATTTTCCTGATTATTTATTTGGTAGAAAATGCAAGATAATAGTGAACAATAAACTTCCAAATTTCCCAGTTTAATAGATATAAATGTTTCGGTTTTGGAATACATATAGCAAAGTAAATCTTTTCTCTCCTTTTTTCTTTTCTTCAAAATATACATTTCAGGACCTCCCATCTGTATGTGTGGCCACTTAAAATAGTTTGATATTTTTGGGCCTTTGGGTCCAGGTATCTTGAACAGCATACCCCATGTGGAGCAAAACAACATGGAGGAGACAGCTAGCATATGTTAACAAGAGACTGAATCCAGTATGTGGTCCATCTGTATGCTCTGTCTGAGGGGACGCACACCCAGCAAAATGTGCATGTGTGCACACAATGATTTTAGAAACAAACATTTATATTTTTCAGATATTAAAAATGAGCCATTTAACAATTAAAAGTTTTATAATTGCAGACAAGTTGCAGGGAATTTTAAAGATCTCTGGGAAGTATTGACAGCAAGTGCTCACAAGCATTTGATAAGATAGCAAGTCACAATGTGGCTAAAAACATCATGTGACCTGTTTCGACTCTCTTATTCCTTTTTGTTTTTTCTCCCTTGAGAATCAGGGAATTAATCTCAGAAATCTGAAAACTCAAAAGCTTAATTTTCATGTGATGGAGGTCATTCATTTCCATAACAGATTGTGACTATTATGTGAGATCAAAGGGGTCTTTTGATATGAAAGTAAGAAAAACAAAGAGGCATAACAAGGTCTTATATTAGCTGTGGCACCAGTGCGCATTTTATTATTTTTGTTTTTGTTTAAGACATGTGGCTTTTGTTTGCATTTGGTTCAGATTAAGAAAAACAAAATGTTGCGGCTCATTGTCACACGAGGCATCAGCCCAAAGTGGAGATGGCCTTACCCCTCACATCTTCCTGTCTGCTCTGTCCTGTCTATACCCCTCCCCCCTCTTTTAGCAACAAGCTCCAGTCCAGACTCCAGTCTCCTGACCTAATCTAGATGATTAAATCATTTTTCTTTAGCACAAATTTTGTACCCCCACTACTCTTGTCTGGTAGTCGTCGCAAACCCTCCCCTATTGATCGTCATGCTGAGGAGATTACCCTAATAGCTGGGATTACCTCCCCACATGTTGGTTGACCACATACTAAGGGGGGAGGGGGTGAGGGGAGATGGGGATGATGTATGTTGTGCATGATGTGCAAGTGTATGGACATAGGATGGGAGGGGTGGAGGACTAAGAAATGTGGATCTGTGTTAGTTTATTGTCTACGAGTGTTACAACATAGAAGATGTTTGTCTGTGGGATGTAATTAGACTTGTCTACATTACAATCTTTACCCTCAACAGTTTAAGCGATGACAGTTTTATCAGCAGAACAGACAAACACACTGAAGACCCATGTGATATATAGTGCATTTGTGCTCATTAACTTGTTACAGCCCGAGGTTAAAGCCCACTGACATAACTGTGCAATGCTGTTTACCACCAATAAAACAATTAGTCTATTAACTCAACTGACAGAACATTGGCACAATATTGGCAACAATTTTGATAATGGGTTAATCATTTCCAATGCCAAACATCCTTGTCATGTGTAAAGATTTCCAGCTATTTTCAAATTAAATTATCTTTTGATTTTATACTGTTGGTTATACAAAACTATGACGATGTATTTTTTTTCTCAATGATTTAAATTGATTGTTAGTTGCAGTTCAAATGGTTACAATAATAATCACAACAATCTGCAGGCCAGCACCGTCCCATCCACATGTTTCACTGCAGCTCAGTGGGACATCCTGTCGTGATGGCTGCTGGCTGCAAGGTGCCTTTTTTTCTCCCCCAAGTTTACTGTTTCTAAAAAAGTGCCAGCAGTTGAATCGGCTATAAATCGAGATGTTATACCCACAGATGCAGGCAGCCAGAGAGAGAAACACAGAGAGAGAGAAAGAGAAGTGGGACTGAAGGCCATTCAGACGGTGCAGAGAAAAGGAATTCCGTTAATCCGCCGCTGATCCGGTACAATGGCAGCCTTGTTGTCTGTCCCGTTTTGCACTCACTTACCACAAGTTTTATGTGCGTTGACAATGTTCACTAAAGCGCTTTGAGCCAAAAAAAAAAAAAAAAAACCGCAGTAAAGATGTTTCAAATAGGCTGATAACGACGCTGATACCGTAGCAGCCTGATTCTCGAACACACGAGACTTGACCGCGAGTTGTTTCACTGTAACTGACATCCATGTTACTGACTCAGCGACGGGATGTTGCAGCAGTTAACTTTCGCCCACACAAACTACAGTACTCTCCCTCTCCAAAAACAAAAACAACAAATAACAAAGCACTCTTTACACTTTATCCGAGCCACTACAGCATCACAACCCATCTCCGACTCCTGTCTTTTGTTAGTTAACCGTCGTTCAGCTCCTCTCCTCCTTACCTTACAGGGGTTAGACGGCAGGTCGCTCCTGAAGGAATCCCATCACCGATGAAACAATGGCGGTTTAACAGATAATCACTTGTCCGACAAATGGGCGCGCTGTGTTTCGGCTGTGTGGTTTGTCTCTATCACTCTCTCCCCTCTCTCTCGCTCTCTCTCTCTCTCTCTCTCGCGTCGAAACTTCGTCTTTCAATCACAGTCGTGCACCTGAACCGCAGTCCCGGACTACTCCTCCTCCACCACCACCGCCTCCTCCTCCTCCTCCTCCCCCACCGCAGGCAGCAGCAGCAGCAGCTACTAAACAGCAGCCGTGGTTGTTGGGGACATGAGTGACGCGAGATATAACGTTATTAACGTTAATAACAAGCCAGCGCGAGTTGTTCTGTCTGTGCACGCGCTCGGCTCTGACCCATTCACCGCTACTTAGCCGAGAGGTGACGGGTGGGCGCGTGGATCACTTGGCTTTGAATAAAGCTTAGTTTGAGTCAGAATCGTGGAGTAGTGTCCTAACTAGAGGGACGGGTCATGAGAAAATGGGCCTCAGGGCAAAGATAAATAACAGGGACCCCCCCTCCACACCCACACACACACACACACACACACACACACACACATGACCCCCCACACATGACCACCAGACAGAGAGACAGCTTTGTGGTTCTGCATCATATTGATATATATTCATAGCACAGTCTGATGATAATAACAATGATAACATTGGCCTTTAGAGCAGTTGTGAAGTTTTTAGTATTTAGTTACAAAGTTACAAATTGTTTTACATGAGAAAAGAAACGAAAACATACAAATGAAAACAAATACAGTTGATCATAAAAAACATCCAACAATTATCACATCCATTGTCACAAGGGGGCGCTGGAGCCAATCCAAGTCTAATCACTAAACCTAAACTGCATGTAGCTTTTGTAACATTCAAGCATTCAAGACTATGCAAATTCAAAGAGTTTTACACTACAGGTCACATACTTTTGTACTTTTGCACAGTGTTTATCTGCTCATACACAGATGGACTAGCCATTGTCCACTTAGCAAAGATCTTGGCTGTAATCTGTCAGACATTTGGCATTTTTGGATTCATTTTGTCACAGAAGAAGGCATTCAGTTTGACTTTGGCATAGTCACACTAGTAAAGGTCAGCAAGGTAAAGGCTTTTGGCCTGACTATGGGGATTTTTGACTCTTTTTGGGGCAGTTATAGCTATGTTTTGGAGTTCCATAATTAGTTTTGGGTAGGTTTTGGCATCCTTTTGGTTTTTTCTGTTTTTTTTGTCTCCATAATTTTGGCCATATAGGGGCTGTACATCCTTCTGAAACTTTGCTCGAAAGTTGGGCCAAATTTGTCCCGTAATGTTTTTGTTATCTTTTAATTAGGGAAGAACCTAATCTAATCTTCTGAGACGGAGCCATTAAACAATTCAAAAGCAATATCAAAACAGGATACTTTGTATTAAATATTCATAAACACTTTTAACAGTACTGAAGTGTAAAGATAAGATATAAAATAGATACAGAATGACAATACAGAATGTGAGTGCTAATGTAGACACAAAGGCTAACTTTGTTAAGCAGAGCTAGCTATTAAACTACAGCCCATTACAACATGTATGATGTGTACCACGGCCCAAATACGCTACATGGAGACATGAGGCCCAACACCTTGAACAATGTGCCAGGTGCTTCACTACCTTACTCCACCTGCTAACATAAGTGGCTGAAAAGGGAGGGACTATGTTATAAATGACATTCAGAGGCGTGTATTCTGTAATGTTTGCTGCGATATATTTAAAACAATAATATTGTGTTTTCCAAAGACTGTTTAGAGAAGAAATGGCAGTTTTGCATCTTTGCATGGTGATCCTGTGCTTTGACTTGTCATTTTGAATGACTTTGTGATCATTTTGTGTCATTTTAACTGACATCTGTCGTTTTTAAACAAGAATTATTAAACTAAAATCTGCATCATCATCATCATCATCATCATCATCAGCCTAAATATCCCCAGTCAGGCCACAGTCTTCATTGGACATAAAACCAGGAACACAGGAGAAGAGTTCAAGCAATTCTGTTTTGTTACTAAAGCCACTAACTTCTAGCTGGAAAATGTACTTTATGTTGCAGGTGCCGTCCTAAGCGCTATCCCTGAACACCTTTGTGGGAGTGCGGCAAAATTCTCTAATAAAATTTCTGAACCAGCCCAGTCCTATAAACCAAGGTCAGGGGTGTGAGCTCATACCTGTCACTCAGTACATATATGAGCATCTGGTCTATAGAGTGCTGCCAGAATTTATCTAAAAACAAGAAACAAGTTGGCATTTTTCCATGTCTATGTCCCTTATTGTTATTGTTTTTTGGTTATAGAGTAGGGGGTTGGGGTTAGGTCTTCTGGTTCAAACTTGTGCTAACCCTAACCCCCAAACTGTTATTATCTATAAGTGGAGAGGCTTTTGTAAGAGTAAATCATCAGTTGTCAATGAACAAAAATATACAGTATAAATATAATCTTTTGTCAAGGGGTTTATGTGAACTCTGTGTGTGTTAAGTCTCTGTCTAAGGCTTTGAGACTTCAGGCAGAATCAGGCAGTGATGCAGAGGCTTCAATGTATCACTAATTTCACTGTGATCATTGTGGTTGATCCTAACTGTGGCTGTACTACACTTTATTTATAACACTGAACAAATCACATTATGGCATAACATTACATTAAAACCTATATATTTTTCATGAATAAAGGATTTATTGCAGGGCTGTGTTTCATATGGGTTTCACATGATACCATTTTACAAAAGAGCACTCTATGTTCATTGTTTTTGTGTTAATGATTTATTCTTTCCCTGAACAACTCCCCCCATAGGACAGAGGAAATGTGCTCAAACTCTCTGCAATGTCTTTGTACTGCTACTCTGGCGGAGACACGCGCCAACGGTCAAGTTCACATAAAATTACCTGGTTCCATTTGTCAACAGAGGGATCACTTCAGGAAGCCCACTTTAGGCCTCTTCCTCTGCACAACACAGTGATTTTATATCTGCTTTCATCCAAAAGGTGGCGACAAAGTCACATCCATAGAAGTTAAGTCTCTGTCCTCACAGGCCTCAGCTGGTGAGCCCAGAAATGCACACACCAGGTTGGTGGAGACAGCATGGATGTAATCCACTTGTAAAAAAAAAAAAAAAAAAACAGAACTCAAAAGATAAACCTGAGCAGCTGAATTATGTTTTTGCAAAAGTGAATCAAAAATGTATGAAACCAAATCTGAATTAAAATAAGATGATTTTATAAAATTACTGTAATTTCATTGTTTTCTTTTGTTTATAGATATAGATAGCTACACAGATATCATGTAGAACTACTATCCTGTTGTCCTAACAGTCAAAATGGCTCATTTATAACAAAGATGAAGACTCTTTACATCTAATTTTGTCAACGTGACTTTTCTTGGGTGTTCATAGTAGCAAAGTCTATGCCAATTTTTCACATTGTAGTAGATTTCTTATGGTGATTTGTAAGATAATGTAAGATAATGAAAATGAGGTGTTTGGGTAGAGTGGGCTAGTTTTAAGGACTTGTGGAGCATAAAGAATAAGATTTTAGAAACTAGGTTGATAAAATAACTGAAATTATAATAATTAGTGTTGCATTTGTGAAGATATTCCTCTTTTTACTGAGACTTGGATGAGAAGATCATATATGACTATATTTAACAGTTCATGTTAGTTCATTTCAGTTCATATTATTTCTATATTTAACAACATAGTAAATGTGATAGATCTGTGGCTCTGTGTATTAATATCAGCCAATTAATAATCTGCTGTTGCACAGACCAGAGAAAGATACTTGTCTGATCAAAACACCGTCTGCCTATAAATGAAAATGATAAGAGTTCAGTTTTTTATATCAACATGATATATCAACAAGATAAAGAATTTGCACTGAAGAAAACCTGCTTGTTGTTTCTGTAGCAGTGAACACATGAAGAACATTCATGTAGCTGCATGTTTTGTCCAGCTACTTTCTGAAGATGGCTCAGTTTAGACACAGCAGCATTAATCAACTTCCCCACTCTTCCGCCTATTCTAAGATAATCTCATTTAGTCATTCACTGCTGATGTTCTTTCCACTATCAACGATTTATAATGAAGAATCATCTGTGCTGCTCAATCTAATCTTGAAGCAACACAACAGATATAGATAGAAGGAAAAGAAAACAAATTGTCTTTGCGGCACTTTTTTTTTTCTTCTGTCAAGCTCCTGTCATTTTTTCACCTGGATGTAAGATCCAAGTGCCTCTAACATCACCATCAATATTGTCGTTATCTGAAGCTCCTGTGCAAAGACCCAGAGAGGCTTATAAATACTTTAATGACCTAATGTTTATTCTGGAGAAATGTAGGCTTCAAAGGTTTACTGTGGATGAGACAGCATGTGCTCCAGAATACTGAGCATTATATTGTAAATGTTGTAGAATGTAAAAAAATAATGAAATGTGGAAATAAACAATGAATTATATTCATTAACTTTCCAAGAGGACAATAATAGAGCACGTACTTGAGTAGATATTAGTTAAGTCACACTCATGTGATGCTGTTGTTAAAAATCATTTAGAGTCAATTAAAGCTAAAAATATTGCTTTGAGTTTGTCTGTAAATGTAGTTTTGATTGCGTAATGCATTAAAAAGTTATGCCTGATAGTTCATCATTAACAGCTACAAAAAATTATTGCAGCTATGTTACTGAATTTGGATTAAAAAATAACATATTTTATTCTTAATTTAATTTGAAACCAAATAAAACTTACAAATCAAGTTGTCAAACAGAAAATCTGTTTTTCTTGTTTCAGAAATCAAGACTGAAAATGTAAAGTGGGTCTTTACCTTCACTAAAAACTAGTAAAATTATATGTTTTTCGGCAGATGATGTAACGTCCCATCAAATTTATGTTATTTCTCTTTAGGGTGTTTTTTCTTTCTTTCTTACTTACATTAAGTTTTTGTTTGTTGTTTTACATATTATTCCATCAAAGTCAACTTTCTCTTTTAGTGTTTTAGTGTCAAGCTGTTGCAGGTGATTTCCAGGCTGAATATGCAGAGTGAAAATTATAATGGGTGGAGCATGAATTCAGGGTGGGTGACATCCACATTGTTATTGTTGTTGGGCGATTATTCTGTGTTGTGCAGCTGAGCTGGTGGCTACAAATACAACTCTAGAAGAATTACCTACATTTTATATATTCAGGTAAGATTGTACTTTTCTTCATAAAGCTCTGAAAACAAATATACCAGAACATAAAAAGTTACATTTGAATCAACAGCCTAATAAGGGTTTGGATAAACACATATTTGGTATATTTATATTATTTATGAGTAAATTATGAAGCTACAGGTATTTTTAATTTTTTTTAATTTATTTATTTGTCACACATTTTAGCAGTTTCAAGGTTGGATAAAAATAGTTTAAGATTATGTACTTTTGTCTTTGGTTTTCAGGTGACATTCATTCCTTTGATGATGAAACTGATTTATGCAAATTAATTAAAAAACAATAACAACAATAAATTTGAAAGCAATTTCCCTCCCAGTAAATCCAGTAATTGTTGTTAAATTATAACTTCTTCTTTGCTTTTTTTTACTACAAAAATATCATTATTACATTAACATTACAAAGACTGAAGGAGGAATTAAATGTTTATTTTTAAGTAACACCTGTGTCTTTCTGTGCATCTGATGCACCCATTTCTTTATTAGATACAGAATAGAATAGAATAGAATAGAATAGAATAGAATAGAATAGAATAGAATAGAATAGAATAGAATAGGGAAATATTGGAACAGAATAGAAAGCCTTTCTTTTTATTGCAGTGTAAATAACACATCAAATAACTGTATGTAATGAATATATATGTACACACACACACACACACACACACACACACACACACACAAACACACATATATATACACACATCAAATACATTTTGCTATTTTATATTGTCTCAAATTTCTCAATGTTCAAACTCTTGACAATATTTGATAATCAGTTTCTTCAGATAAGATGAGGGATTATATAGATAAAGACAATATTATGTAGATTCCTGCATGATTTACAAAGTTATTTGGGAAGATTCATGACAGGCTTCCTTACTACAGAGGATGAAAATAGCTTCATCACTTCATATGTTTATTTGGAATTTTCTTTATTTGAAAATTAAATTGGATTATCGAACTCTGTGGGTCACACTTTAGTGTAATTTGTTTATCTGACAAAGCTAATCCACTTATTTACTCATAAACTGCAGCGCCTATTATGCAATAATTATTTCCTCTTTCCTTGCAGGGATAGATGACTTTCAGCACATAAACAGACAACCAGAACTTACATTTTTAATTCATTATTGCCACAAGGACGACAAGCAGAAACATCTTGAATAATAACTGGACAACTCCTAACCATCAGCAAATTGCACCGTAGTCAAAATGTCAAACACTGACTTCAAGAGACTTGAGTTCTTCAACAACATCCTGAGCGGCTGTGTTGTAGGCCCATTCTGTAATAACTCCCATCTAATTTTCCACAACGCAAGTATTGATAATGGTCTGGAGATTGTTGATGACGCACTCCCCTGGTTACGTATACTCATCTCTGTTGTGTACTTTGTTGTGGCTACAGCAGGAGTGTTGGGGAACATGTTGGTGATGTTCCTGCTTTATTCTACTCACACTGTAACAACAGGCACAATTAATTTCTTTGTGTTTAATTTAGCTCTGGCCCACCTACTGTTCTCCCTGGCTTTGCCATTTTGGGCTGTGGAGATGGCACTGGACTACAGCTGGCCTTTCAGCTTGGCCACATGCAAGGCTGTATCCTTACTCACCGGGCTGAACGTCTTTGCTAGCTGTTTTTTCCTGACAGCTATGAGTTTGACCCGTTACTGCTACGTGGCAACCGCACTCAAACCCAGTGCCTCTCTGTGCAGTAGATCTTGCACTTCTCAGGTGGCCACAGCTTTTATCTGGGCTGGAGCGCTCATAGCAGCGGTACCCCGAGCTATGTTTGCAGATCTGAGCCTTGTGGGCAGTGGCAACGACACAGCATGCCTGCTCCGTTTCCCAGATGGCACGGCCTGGCTTGGAATAAACCAGCTCCTGCGCATGGTGCTGGGATTTCTGCTGCCCTATGCCATCATCATCCTTTCCTACCTGCTTTTGCTGCGCTTCCTCTGTCGCCATAAACTGAAAGGGACCAACTCACGGAGAAAGGCTGATATTTCCAAATCTGTGGCCGTGGTTGTACTTTCATTCTGTGCCTGCTGGTTCCCCTACAACATCCTCACACTTTGGGCTGCCTTAATCCAACTTGACATTATTGATATCAGCCAATCATTCTACTTAGCTCAAACATACTTTTTCCCTCTGGCTAACTGCTTGGCTTTTACCAGCAGCTGCTTCAACCCTGTCATCTACTGCTTGGTTAGAAAGGAATACCGTGTGGCTCTCCACAATGTGCTTTTCAAATTGAGTCTGGCTATTATGTCCAAGATGCCCTACAGACTTAACTCTGAGGAGGGATCAGGACAAGCTGGGCAACTGGCAATACCTCTCAACATGTATAGCCAATCTGACATAAGGAGATATGAACCACTGTCAACACTTCCAACTGTAATTTCCACTCTGTAAGAGTACAGCATGATCATTGTATTCTCTACATTTTATGTAAGAATGAACACTTATTTCAAGATATTTCATTGTCTGTTTCAGAGAGAGCAGTGCTTTCAGCTAAAGATATACAGGATGTATAGTTTAGATGCTTGTGTGTGTGAAGATCTGAGTCTAATTCATGTCATGAAACACATTTAAACACAGGAAAGTACACTTCTTCACTCTCTTCTCCTTTTTCTTATTGTTAATGTAATTAACTGATAATAATTATAATAATTATACTGTTGCTTTATGTTGTTTCACTATTGTATTCTGCAGTTTTTAACCATGAATATTGTTGTACTGTACAGTAGATCTGGATTGTGTTCATTTTGGTTTTAAATGACCAGGTATGAAAACCTTTTTGTCATTTGTTTGAATAGATGTGAATAAATAATAAAGTGTGTGTAAACTGTGTTTTTATTGGTTGTGTTGTAAGTGTTGTTAGGCATATAAAATCATTATACTGTATATGTGGCACTTATGGTATTGGATAAAATTGGTAACAAGATACTTAGACTCTCTCTCAAAATGAATCAGTGTAAGACAGACGAACGGACAAGACAAAGTGTGGTGATCAAAACAAAAATAAAAATGTCAGATCACTGATCAGAGGTGAACTGGTCTTGATACATCATAGGTCAACATGAAATATGAATTTACCAAATAGGATTAGTTCTGTGTGATCAGATTAAAACACAAGTTGCCACAACAGATAATAACTTTATAGGTGGAAAAAAGCATATGACTCCTGATAATGTCTGACCTATGTTATGAAAAAGACTTCTCTGCCCCTCATGTTGCCACCTGGTCTCCCATTAGGCCACAAGATGGTGCTGTTATTCACTTTGTAAAACTGATCAAGTCCTGAACCTGTTCTACTACCTCCATGTCCTCTTAACATGGATACACATTTTTTGGAGTTACCATCTTTCAGTTCTTTCAGTGGATTGTTTGAGCCACACAGTAGTATAGTACAGTACATACACAGTTCAGAGATATTTGTCTAAATATAGCAACACTCTTTAGTCACTGAGTTGATTAATGTGACTCTAATTACTGGACAAAAATGTTTAATTATTCCTTGAAAATGATTCCCATTCCCAACATAGACCATGTATGCAAAATGAAGTGCAGACAGATGTATAATAACACTTGACTATGATGAATATGCTATATGACTCATGTGATTAAATCCACAGTGCAAAACATTTGTCTACCCCTGCTGGCCAAATCATAAAATACATTTATCTCAAGACAGCCAGTTCAAACTCCTACAATATTATGGAAAAAACCCAAGAGTCTGGAAAAAAACCTCCCTTTAACAGGGAGAGACTTCCAGCAGAACCACACTCAGAGTGTCCAGCCATCTGTCTCAACTGGGTGGAATGAAAAAATGAGCGAAAATGAGAAATTAAACTAAAAAAAGAATCATCGTCCTTTTGAGACAAGATCTTTTCAGTTTTGCACATTGCAGGTGGAGGATCCAGCAGACTTGTCTTATAAGTGGGGGGAAAAAAAGACTCTATCTTAATAGTAAATGACTCCAAAGTTCCTCACAGTAGAACTGGAGGCCAAGTATACTGTGAGACCAGATAATGATTTTCTGAGGTGTTATGACTTGTTATCATATTTTGGACATCATCCTACACTCTGACATTTTATCATATATTGTTTGGATGACATACTATACTTTGACACTCTGACATTTTATCATATATTGGATAACATACATTCTATACTTTAAAAAAAAAAAAATGGACATCATACTATACAATGAAATTCTACAATATTTTGGATGACATATGTCATAGTTTTTGATCATTTTGGACAATATATAATACTAGGATATTTTTTGCATTATTAACGACTGTGCATATAATGGAATGACATTGTTCTACCTTAACAACTTCAGTGCTATACTTTTGTGCATTTTCAAGATCTCATACAACATCACTTTTTTTAAATAATACTCCTTATATCGACACCATCTTAAAATAATTACCTAACTCATTTTTTCAGGAAACACAAACAACTTAACCGAAATTTAACATATGACATTCATTGATGATTTTTCTCAAAAAAGGATGTAACAAAGGACAACTATTGGCATTGTAGTAACACTGTGTGTAAATTATGTAACTTAAGAGAAATAACAAGACAGTTTTTTTGAAGACTTGAAATAAAACAATGACAACTGACAAACTAACTAAACATAATCTCCCTTCAGCTCTTTTTTTGCTGAGCTTGTATCTGATGCCAATGAATGTGGCAAATAATCAAAGAAGTGATGACACTCCACGGGTATGACTCAATATTAAGACTAAACAACTGTGCAATATTTATAGCCTAGCCTTTATTAACAAGAAGTAAACTTATGTTATAGTAAAAAATCTCATCACTTACCAATTTGGGATGAGTCCAGAATCACAGAAATTAGTTCACTGAAGGTAGTTGCCATCTTGGAAAGATATTAAAATTGCCTACTTCGCATTTTATGTGGACTTAGGCATAATAAATCATCTTAAGTCACACCTTGACATAGACCATAATCTTAAAGGTGTAGAATCAAATGATTTGATCAACTGAAGGTGTAGGCAGTTCTACCACAGGTGGCCAGCATCATGAGGAGATGATTTAAACAAAAAAAAGGCAATTTATTTTAGGAAGGTGATGATAAATATATTATAATTTAATTTTTATGCCTTTTATATGTAAAAGTTCCACACATTAAAGCTTTAAAATATATGATAGTGACTGAGAACAACCTGAATCTGAAGTAGGAGCAATGAAACTGCTTTTTTTTTCTTGCAATTTGTCAAGCAGGTGGTTGTCTGCAGTCCTCTGGCATCATCCGTGTCTCTGATGGAGAGCAGCTGACCACTATCTGCTCAACCGTTCACATGATATAAGAGAAAGCTCGGCCAGGTTGTGAGGAGATGAGATGATGACATGAGAGGATCGAGTATTATTTGTTGTGACACCTCTGACAGGTGTAGAGCATTGCGGTGTATTTATGAATTTGATTTTATGTTCAACTATCACTGCAGATGTTGCCAATAAAATGTAAATGTATGTGTGTGTATATATATATATATATACATCCAATATAATCCAATTTTAAAAAGGCATAAGTAACATGGGAACAAAATACATGATCTTCTTCACTTAGGGATTTATTAATTTATTTAAATCACTCAGAAAAATCACCTGAAAAATGAATACATTCCCTTTGTTCAAACAAAACAAATCATATCGATCAAGTATACTTACACTAATAATTAATAGTTACAAGCGCAATCATACCTACAATAACTACCATTGTAAATAAAACTACCAACATTAAACATCCACCATACAACATCAGGGGACTGGAGGGTATGGCTTATCCATGGGGCATGGCTTATTTCAAAAGAAATGTCAAGTAAATTGCGGTATTACATCCAGTAGGCCTAATTCAAGTCAGAAACCCCGCCATCTAGATATTTGTGACACAGTTAATCAATTGTGCAGAATGATAGCTGCCAAAAAATATTTAGTTTAAATCCAAAATGCTATACATCCATTTTAGAAACATAAATATATTGATTGATGTTAAATACCCTTTTTTTTTTTTTTTCAAAATATACAAGATATCTCATTTCATCTATTAGGTCCTGCTTTATCTGCGGCAAAGCGGCAGTTATACTTGTCCCTTGGGTCAACAAGGTTCATACATCCTCTAAATATGTCATGATTCTGTAAACATAAAGCACTTATTCAATACTTGACTTCAATTATATTTCTTACCAGGTTTTATTACAGTGGAGCATTTGTCACATTTTGTCATTTGGATCAAGAAACAAACAAAATAAAAACCTCTTGTTCCTTGTTGTTGTTATGCAACAAATAATCCTCTCTAAACTGGTTGATGGTATCAAAGCAACCAAAATAAAAAGATCCTTGATTCCAACAGAGATGGCATTTGGCAGATGAGGTGTTCCCTCTAACACCTGATTGTCCTGGAGGTAGCATGTAAATGGTAACTGTACCACTGCAGCTAATACAGAGAAAGTTTCAGTAATGCATGGGCATAACAAAAGTATATATTTTCCTCTTAGAATTGTCTCTCATGTCTATTAAAAACCTTTTTTTTTTTAGCACACTGTACCACTGCAGCTAATACAGAGAAAGTTTCAGTAATGCATGGGCATAACATATATTTTTATGTCTATTAAAAACCTTTTTTTTTTTTTTTTTCCTTTTTTTTTCCTTTTTTCTTTCTCAGTGTTAATGGATTGCAACTTCTCATAAAATGAAAACAGAAGTGCTGTTGTAACATTTCAAAATACTCTATATTGCAATGCAGGCCCAAATAAATAAAAGCATATTTCAAAAAGAAAATCACTTAAAACTGCAATCCAGTGTTGATGAAAGCACCACTGCTATTTTGGTTACACAACATAGATTTTTTATTTTTTTATTTTTATTTTTTTTCCAAGAGTTTGTTGTTTTTTTTTTATTTCATCTTTAACCAGAAGTGTGCTATGTGGAGAAATGATTCAACTCTAATCCCCTCGAATGCAGTTGCGTCATAGCACTAGAGTTTCTGGATTGCAGCATTAAGAGTTATATATTATATTTATATATATATTTATATATATAAGAGTCAGTGTTTACCACACGTTCAACATGCCTGAAGGCCTACCCTTGATTTGAATACATTTTACATATAAGAATAGATATACATTAAGCTATTTTATACATTTCTGGTAACATAAACATATAATCTTGTTTCATTGATATTTATATTGAAAGAAAATGTCTTTTTAAAGGCAAGAGGTTAAAGATAAATTATATCAACCATGAAATTGATAATATAAATGATTTTGACTGACGTACATTTTCAACCAACACACTGCTTATTAATTCATCACCTGACTACAAAAAAGGACAGTAAATATACAAAGTTTACAAGTTCTTTTGTATTATTATTGTTATTATTATTATTATTATTATTATTATGGGCCCTGTGGCACAGACTGTAAGGCAGTCAAATCCTATGCACATATACTACATATCCCTGCTTGGAAACTCTTTATTATTCCGTTGTTTTCATCATTGTCTCTTGTGTTAGTCTGTGATTTCTGTCTGGTTCTCTCAGATCTTTCATGTTGTATAATGCAAAAGGCTTAACGCCACATTCTTCTGGAAAAAACAACAACAACAACAACAATGAAAAAAAGCAAGAGTCAGCAGGTTGGGTTAAAAATAAATAAATAAAACACCTGTCAAAGGTTTTTGTTACATTTAGAATAATATCTGACTCGCTTGTCCTCGCATTAAAAAGCACATGCAGAACTGTTGCACTTCTATGCAGCAGAAACATTAAACATAAAAAGATGAGTCATAAATCACTACTTGCCGTAATATGATATTGGTTTCCAGTTGTACATCATGTTTATAATCATAGTTATTAACATGTATTTATATCGCATTTTTTCCAAACCAATGTCACAAAGTGCTGTACAACAAAATAAACATAAAAAAAAAAAAAAAAAAAAAAAAGAAAGAAAAAGAGAAAATGCCAGACATGATGGGCTGAGGTTTTTTTTTTTTTTTTAAATAACTTTTCAGGTTGGTTTAATACTTTTGAGGCTTTGTTTGTTTTTAAGCTGGCTTCAGACCAACACTGTCTGTCAGAAGTTTTGATTTGAGCTTCAACTGACGTCATTTTCATTCAGTCGTTTAGGAGCTGATAAAGTATCTGCAAACAGTGAAAAACACCCATCGCAAGCAAACACGACATAACCTCCCTTTTGAGAAGCTAGAACAATGGATCTTTTTGACATTTTCGCTGGATAAATGAAGCAGTGATTAGAAACTGTAGAATAAAGATGACCTTTCAGAAACCCTCTGCCTGAGAAGCTTTAGAAATGTTGGAGTCTTAAAGTAACTTCTGAAATAAAAACTTCCCTCAGTACATGATGGAAAATATCTATCTATCTATCTATATATATGTGTGTGCATGTTTATATATATTTTAGGATTAGAAATACATTTTTTCACAGCTAGATATAATTGGGGAAACTCATAAGAGACAAAGAAGATGTTCAAATTGAAGTAGGAAAGAGTAGGTGTATGTGTGGGAGTTGGGTATAGATTATATCTGTACAAAAATGATCATGCTCTGTTAAAAAAAAACAAAAAAAGGAAAAAGAAGAAGAAGAAAAAAGAGGGAGCATGTGTGAGTAGATGTGGCTGAGATTTACCAGGTACGAATGATTTATATCATGTCCCGTGGATTGGATTAGATGACATCATCCAAATAATGTATCCAGATACAGAACACCTGTAATATCAGGTAGAGGTGGAGGGGCTGGGTAGGTCCTACATTTCCCATAATGCAACCCCTGCCAGTTTAGACTCTCACCGCTTTGTGTTTTGCAAACTGTGCATCCCATTTCTGACTTAACAAATCTTTTGTCGACATTTCCCAGCTGATTAGCTAAGTAACTTTGTGTAACATCAGTTATTATTATCATTATTATTATGACTTTTGTTATTACAAGGTGAACAAAAGACATTTTAATATTTTCATTATTAAACATTTTTAGTACTTTTCAGAATAAACTCCTCGATGCACTAAAATTCTACAGATTGTATTTCTGGTTTTACACTGCCAAAAGAAAATGTAACCAACGAGAGGATTTCAACTGTACTTAAAGCAGCTATGATATAAGTTGATTGTAGGACTTGTTTGGCGTCTATTTATTTAACATGGCTATAATATAAAGGGTGCAGAAAGTGCAAGAAATCATAATGATAACTACTTCTGTAAGTCAGTAAGAATATGTTACTTAATGATTTCATCAGAATCAATAGTAATATATGCTTGGGACCCTGTATCTGAGGATCACAGATGGCAAGTGATTTAACAACATGTGTGTTGCTTGTCACAGGCGTGACCAGGAGGGGATATTGTGCTTGTAAGAGCCTTTTCTATGTTTTGCCTGCAGCCACTAAAGTGAGAGGTGAGTGAGCTGCTTGTAGCAGGAAAAAATCATGATTCCATCTTCAATCCTCAGTGTTTTACACATCTCTTCTCACCACTTCTACCGATTACATAAAGAAACTCACGTATGTTCGGTATTGCCATTATTGTGGCATTGGCTTATATTTCAGTCAACATGTGCAGACGATCCACCACACACATTGGTCCTCATGCTAAACTGATTGTCAAGTTCTGGTACAGGCAAAGTTTGAATATGTGCAAAGTTTCTTTTTTTTTCTTTTTTTTGTTGTAAAAACATTGGGAGATGAAGCTTCCAGTAGTTCTGCTGGATCCACTGCAGAGCTTTATCTTCATAGTTTTGTTTTGATTTTGTTTTTTTTTTAAATTTTTTTACTTTAGATATGAATCAGTCTTCTTACACTCAAATGACCTTCATGAACTCTGGCCACTTTGGAGCTGGCAGTCAGGATCCTGGGTGGCCACCATAGCCCTGGCTGATAGACTGAATGGAGAGAAAACAAGTGAAATTACTACTTGCCTCACTATAGCGCAGCTTTAAAGGAATAGTTCAACATTTGGAGTTAAATGTGCATTCACTTTCTTGCCGAGAACTACAAGGGAAGATGGATATGACTCTCAGTAACACAGAGTTTTTGACGGCGAATTATCATTTTATGGTTCACTAAAACAGATTTTGTTATCTTTATTTTGTGCAAACCTAAACTGACTGTGACTTTATAATTAAAGTGCATACATGAGAGTGGTATTAATCTTCTCTTCTAACTCTTTGCTCAAGAAAGCGAATAAATTCATTCCTCCAAAATGTTGACCTCCTCTAATTAACCATAACAGGAGTCTCCCATTCTGAAGAAATAACATTTTTTTGGATTTTTACTTTTCTTTTACAAAAGCTCTCCAAAAACACTGCAATATTCAATATCATGGGTGAGTGTGTTTATTTCACAGCTGTGACCTAAAGCCTGAGAGTACAACTTGAAAACTAATCCTGCTTCGCCAAAATAAAACTCCTTCACTAGACTCTAATTTTAGTTTGTTGGAGTTTCGATCTCTTGTCATCACTCATCGATAATAGTTTAAGAAATCTGGTGTGAACACAGCGCCATTACGCTCTCACAGCAGACCCAGTGGAAAGATATTTCTAAACGTGGTCTGTTCTTTCAAGCTGCAATTTTGTCTCTTTGCTATTGTCTATTACTTGATGATGCTGACGGCTGCAAAGAAAGTGACAGTGAATTTAAAGGACAGCAAATGTTGTTTCTTATTTTGGTGTAAAACATGGCACAGAGACACATACAGCCTCTTCACCTGCGTCACAATCCAGCCCACATGGTGCATTCGTGAAGCTGAGCCCTGGAAGATTACTGTGACGCTACTGATGACTCACAGTCAAGGTTTTTCTCATGATGAATGCATTCTGTGCAACAATAATCATCTTTTTGTGTTAAATAATATTCAGACTTGTTATTCCTTCACAGAAATAAACTAGATTAACCTATGTGTACAAAGTTAAGCTCAACTGATGTATTTTTTCCCAGATGTGTCGCTTCAGCTGTGACATCAACATACTTTTGAAAAGATGGGAATAAGGCGGTGTGCATGAAAGCTGTGAGCTTTTCTCCCAGCATTGGCTTTTTGCAAATGCTCTGGATATGTATGATGTAAGAATGATGCAAACTGCTTTTTGCGACATGACTGGTTTAGCGAATAGGGATGATAAAAGATGTAGACACAGGCACAAACCTGGTCTGTGAGGATTCGAGGCTTAATATCAGGAATGGCACCCCCTCTCAGCTCATCTTCCACAGCCATGAGTCTGACAACAGGGAAATAGAAACAAACATACCGGTTGACAAAAATAGAATTATGAAGCCGGTCTTCTTCAAATTTACTGTAGGATTATGTGGCCATATGATGATATTAAGGTCCTGACATGTTCCTGGGTACATTCAGCTATCCTCAGAGCATCATGAATCTAAAACTGCCTTCAGAACAGTTCAGACAGTTCGATTCAACTGTTGAGATACAGAACTTGTGAGCGTGTGCAAAATTATAAATGTCTGTAACCCTCTGCTATAAAGAGATGAGGTGTGAGCTCTGTAATACGTCAATATCAGTCTGAATTACTGAATTGAACTGATATTTTCTGTAAAGTATAAGTGTATTTAATATGTGTTTTGGTATCAGTTATAATATTCAAGTGGATTTAAAGGAATTATTCCACATTTTTGGGAAGTAGTACAAACCTTTGATTGTTTTCTGATAGTTGCATGAGAAGTTTGATACAGTGCTTTTGTCTGTGTGCTGAAAGTACCCTGTGGAGTTTATTTTAACCACTAGTGCTGCTGTGGATCCTTGTTTGTTTCTGTTTCGCGCTCAATAGCCATGTTTCTATCCAGATATAGCACAAAGTTCAGATTTCCAATAATGATATTAGTAATTATATTACTAATATTATTATTATTATTAATAATAATAATAATCTCCAAAAGAAAATGTGAATGTGCTTTTTCATCCACTGCCATTATGTGAACAGCTGGGTGTCACTGAACCATCCCAGAGCAAGATGTCACAACAGGATGATGTAGGTAAAAGGGCACCAGTCAACTCCCCCAAACTGCCACCAATGTAGAAAACACAGTGAAAATATGACATTCATGTTCTTTTCATGAATTCACTCCAGTGGAGAAAAAGCATGGGTGATGTTTCATGTATGTTGTGAATTTGTTTCCTTGAATTATTCTTTTAATAATACACCAACATTTCATCTCCACACAGGTTTATGCTCCTATTGATGCACGTAAATGTACGGACTGAAGTAACACAAAAAAAAAAATAAATAAATAAAATTAAAAAAATCTAAATCAAAAACTCCACAGGGTACTTTCAGTCATAGTGCTAAAGGCAGGAGGTGATTAGCTTAGTTTAAGCTAATCACCTTTAGCTTAGATGCTTAGATTTAGCTTAGATGAATTTAGCTTAGCATAAATATTGCCAGCCACAGACTCAGACCTTAGCTATCTACTCAGGCATAGCTATTCTAGCAGTTTCGCCTCTGCTTTCTGGCCTTATGCAATGCTATACTATGCTATGCTAACTTACAGCTTCCTGCAGAGATATCCAGAGATATGATGGTGACATCCAACATCTCATTTAACTCTCAGCATGAAAACAAACACAATTTGCCCAAATTGTTCAACTATTTCTTTGAAAATCAGATTCATACAACACGATTCAAGTTGTAGTTTAGTGGGAAAATGTTTCTGTCTGAGTTCTTGTTATGCAGCAGACCTTAAACATTTCTTTTAAATGGGGGTGATCATCCTCCATAAAACACAGCACAGCTAGTTATCACTTTATATCACCTTGCATGAATTTTCCCTGAAGCTATGTTTAAGTACTTTTACGGGGTTTTTTTTTCCCCATAAGCATTCAAACATTTGTATTGACTACTCCAGTCCATAAGTTACTACACTTTAAGGCTATAGTGAACTGACCTGGGGACTGTACTACGAAGCAGGATCAACACAGCCAGAATATTTATAAGTGTCTTAACAGTCTTGGTTACATTAACTAGCAGTTAATATGATTTGAGGAGAAATGGTGACGTAAATAATGTCATCACAACCAGAATAGGAAAGGAAGACTAAGGATATACTGTAAATAAATTCAAGTTATACAATTGACATTCTTATGGAGTGAGTATTTTTGTATTATTAGTAATATTGTGAACATGTGATGCAGATGCCAGATGACAAAGCAGAGAGAAGAGAGGAAAAGTAGTTCATGTTTGATGAGGTTGATCTGACTGCCATGTTCATGGGGACGTATTTAACAGTGTGTGGATAATTTTTTCTATTAAAAGACATCAGAAGGGTTGGTTTTATGGCAAATTATCATCACAGTCTCCTCGTCTTATTCTGAGCTGCGGTAATAGAATAAAAGGATCTTTGTTCAGTTAAAATGAGGCTATAATATAATAAGCCTCCAACAATAAAACATTTCAACTGACCTATAAAAATGTCTATTGCTCCTTAATATTTGTGACTTGATTGCAACCTCTTTTGTTCATACAAGAGGAGTCATACCCTGTAGGAATGATGCCTCTGAATTTCCCAGTGATCTGTATCTGGTCAGGGAGATGTCATCTGGATAGAGGTTCATAAGTTACCATGGTGATTTACTTCTGTAAGAAATGAACCAGCTTGGTAACACTGAACAGCCAGGGTTAAAAACCTGATGCTGTGTCGCTAACCAACAAATCCTGCTTCTTAGTAAAGGCCCCTGGTCACAAGAATGTGATGAGCGGTGACAGACTGTAGTGTCTGTAAATGCACCATTTTGGCTCCATTACTGGATATAATCATGATGTAAGTGGATATAATTTGATTTTTCATTAAAATCCTGTGGATTTTAAGCTCACACAGCCTCGTTTCTGCCCGTCTGCTTAAAAGCGGTGAACACTAATCACCTGCTGATGATGCCTTTGATTTGAGAGTCCTTCTCCAATTGCTGTTGCTTCAGGCGGCGCTCGCTGTCCTCCAGGCGGTTCTGATACTGCTGCAGGATCTTGTTTGTCTGCTGTTCCTGCGACAGAAGTCTCTGCTCGTATTCCTCAAGCTTGCGATGAGACATCTTCAGCCGTTCTTTCAAAGAATGTATCTCTTCTTCGTATTCTCTTACCTGAAAGGTGAAGAAAATAAAATAAAATTAAAAAAGACTTCAGATTGTGACATGTATTCTGAAATATAAAGGAAAGATGAGTGACTTTTATCAATGCGCCACAGATTTATGCTTAATGCAGACAATACTGCAGTGGAATTGTGCGAGGCCACACGTTTCAAAGTAATAAGCACCACACACAGTAGCCATCTGTTTCTAATAGAGGCAAGAGCGTGGGAGTTATTCATCATAGAAAGTGCAGAGCAAAATCTAACTCCTGCACCATTTCTATTAAAAAGCTCCAATTTTGGATTGAAACAGTGTCACCAAAGTGCAGGTCATGTTCTTTGTGAGGAGACAGTTTTTTCCTTCTCAAGCTTAACATGTATGTCTGCTTAAGATGGAATTTACATAATACAGTGACTGAAAAATGTGGAATATTGGCAGCTGGAGTTTTGGTGTTAATGCTTCACCAGCCAGGATAGTTTGTAAAAATGAGACTGGTCCTCGTCTTTAAGATTAAATATAGAAATTACACAAACATGAGTATATTCTTTTGTTCGGAGACACCTAATTTTTTTTTTTTTTTAAATGCCAAATGAAAGTTTGCGACTGTGTTTGGTTCAATAACAAATCTTCAAGCACATCAGATTGTCTGATTTGGTAAAAATGAATCTTCTGTCTGTGCACTGCAATCTGTGATTTCTATACAGATTTCACACAGTTTATTCTCACTGCTATTTGGAGCAGCAGCAGAGGTGAATGTGTACTACATTTCAAGAAAAATGTTCTGATCTGGAAAGCAGATATTTGTATGACAACACTTAACATCTTTTAAAGAGCCTTCAAGATTATGTTTCTTTGATTCTGTTTATTTCTGTAAATCTCTTTTTTAATCTCAGCTTGTACTTCAAACAGTGTCATGTATATTTTTGGAGAAATTACACAAAAATACACACACACACACACACACACACAGGTGCACACACATTTAAAAACTGTAGCATTTTTAGACCTTCTACCAACGGAAGAATGAGAGTGTGCTTTTTAAAATAGAGCAGTGAAAAAAAAAAACTGTACTAACCCTCTCTAATCGTGACTCATCCATGCTCTTGGAGTACTCTTTCAGCTGACCCTCACGGTCCGGCCGCAGGCTTTCGATGTCAGCAGAGAGATGTGGCATGTTGGACACCCAGGCAACTGTTCGCTCATTGAGGGCCGGGGTGCTTAATGTTGACTGAGAACCCTGGAACCGCAAAACGAAATGGTTCTGGTTTTAGTTGAAGTCTTTAATATTATAAAATTCAAACACATTCATTAGTTTCAGGCTCTTTTAAACTTGTTTGAAGTTACACTCACCTGTTTATTGACAACTGGCTTGAGCAAATGCTGTTGTGGAGGCTGCAGTTGTGACTGTTGAGGCTTCTTGGTGCTTTTTGTTGGTGTGTCTGTTGACTCCTCTGCGGCTGCTGGCGGGCCCTGGTTCTCTTTGGCGGAGCTCGTCTGGTACGGGAGCCCGGGAGCTGGACTGTCTGTCACCGACAGCTGAGAATCCTGTTGTTGTTGTTGTTGCTGCTGCTGCGTCTGTTGTTGTTGCTGCTGTTGCTGTTGCTGTTGTTGCTGCTGTTGCTGCTGCTGCTGAGTTTGGCGTGTTTTAGGGTGACTGCCGCTGAAACTGGGGTCAGATGAGTCAAGGAGGAGGTTCCTGCTCTGCGGGCGAACCTTCGGAGGCGTGGCGGTAGCCGGCGTATTAATGGACCGCTGGGACTTAAGATGCTGTGGCGGCGCAATGGATGACTGTCGGACAGGATGGACCGTAGTGGGAGGTGTTGCCAAAGAGGCGGGTGTTCCCGTCCCAGTAGCTGTTTGAGATGTGATTCCCATTAAGTGCTGCTGCTGGAGAGACTCCTGAGAGGAGAGAATAAGGTGACAGACAAAACAATAATTGCTTACAACTTTGACCCTCCCATTTTAAAATCTAGGAAGACAAAAGGCAGCCAGCTGTGTACTTGGCAGCTCAGTAAGTCCACAGTGACACCACAATGAATGAAACAAACAAAATCACAAACAAAAATCTTTTAAAAGATGCAATGTTCACCAAAATATTATACATGGTGATTTGGATAAACACACAGATGGACTGAAAGATGAGGCAAGTTGTTATATTTATATGTGGGACATTAGGGAAAGAAATACATGGAAATAAATGTGAGTTCACAGTGACCTTTAATTTTGAAAACCTAATCAGTTCATCCTTGAGGCCAAGTGACCATTTGTATCAAATTTGTGGAAATTGCCTCAAGACATTACTGAGATATCATGTTCACAACCCTGTAAAGGATGGACGGACTCTGGCTGCTGCCAGTGTAGAGGCTTAAAAATAGAAGATAAAAATAAGCATTACTTTGTTACAGGGTAATTGCAGCACAGTAACAAAGTTCAGAATTTGTTCGAGTAAAAGGGCAGTGTCAAAAAGAAAAGGTTTGACGCACATAAATTGAAATCTATTGTCTTGGTTTGACACTGGAGACAGTGGCAGAAAAGTCCCTGACAACCTGAGAGGTCTGGACACATAGAAACATGTGTGTTTTGGTCCTAAAAAAGTTTAATGGATAACAAAACAACAGTGTTGTGAATGGGTGAATATATAGCTTAGGGGATGTCTGGATAGATGGATAGTTAGATGCTTAATTAATGCATAAAGCACTGTCCTTATAACACCATCTGCATTAATATAACTGGAGGCTCTTGTGATGTTTGTTCCATTAAGGCCCACGCAGCAGGACAGAAATAGCCTGAGACTGCATGACAGTATCATTAAACACTATAATTTTACACAGACGAGCTGTAGTAAATTTATCAGCAGCCCATGAGTACACCATCAAGTCAAAACCAGAAAAAAAAAGGTCATTTTAAATTTGTTTCATTAAAAGCAAAAGTGCAATAATTATGCTGAACTCCATCAAACAAATGATTGATATTTCTCAAACTTCTGGTCTGCAGCAGCACAATGATAAAATATGGATTATTAGACACAACAACCCTTTTTCTCTGCCCTATTGACCGACAGTATAGTTTCCAGTCCTTGACACAAGGATGCACAGTATAATAGATGTCAAGCACCTCACACAGTTCAGCAGAGGAGGTGAATAAATGGTCCCAACTCAGCATGTTGATGTAGTTGATCAAGTATCTCTCTCTGCCCATATATAACTGTTAGAGTTGTAAACTACTGTTCAGGAAGTAATAGATTTGTCAGCTGATCATTAGTTAACTCTACAAAGAATAAAAGCTGTTTTTTTTTGTTTAAGACATATACAAAGATTCAGAAGAACCCAAACCAATCCATTAAGGTCTGTAAATTATTTTCTCAGAAGAGGGAACCGTAATGTGGAAATGTTTCAAAATCCAATTTTAACAAGGCTGCATTGCCAACTGGCAACTTTATTTGATGAATGGACTCTTATTGTACTGCAAATCTGATTCAATTGATCAGTAAAGAACCCATTCAGTATATATGGTGAATTGAAATGTCACCTTAACTGCTGATCATTATTAATTATGTAGTGTACCTTTTTGATTCTTTATGAAGACTCTAAGAGATTTAATGGGACAACACATAGAAAAACTTGCATATTAGCGAGTGACTACAGTACCAATTTGAAGTGTCTGGTCCTGGTCCTGATGAAACACTTTGCTTGTTTATTCGCAATCAATAAATATGTATTACAGAGGAGGAGTGTTGCTGTGACTGTGAATATAACTGTATAATCAACAGTTAAGATTGCTTTATCCATTGGTGTCAACTATATACAGTAGTTATGTGCTGTAACTGTACATATTTTGTTCCCTGTGCTGATTACATATTATTATAATCATGAAACCAACCATCTTTATGCATGTATGAAGATAAGCGAGAGGTTCCTACCTGCACCTGCAGTGACAGCTGGTGCCAGGCGTAGTCATTACTCTGATTCTGTCGGGTGAAATCATCACTGTAACTGTGTGAGTGGACAATGCTGGGCTGCACCAGACTGCTCTGTGACCGCAGGGCGGACAAGTCCTCACTGCGGGAGAAAGCGCTGTTGCCAAAGGCGGGCGAATAGTCGTGGTGACCGTTCTCAGGCTCAGGGGCGAGGAGGAGAGGAGGGGGAGGAGGTTGAGACTGAGCTGGTGAGTTCTGGGCGGCCAGATGGAATAGAGGGTTCTGGAAAGAAAGGGGGAAGTGCATGGCAGCAGCGGCCTGCTGTTGCTGTTGAGAGATGGATTCTGTGGGCCCCCCTATGTGGCCCATCTGGCTCAGCCTCAAACCGGAGCCTGCGGAGCCTGTCGGCATATGTCCTCCCATACGAAGAGGAGCGCCGAGATTCCCGAAGCTGTGGCCGAGGCCGGCGATGGAAGCTTGAGAGGAGGTGAGCATGTCTCCCACAGAGTTCAGGTTGGAAATGCTGTTCATACGGGAGTCCTGAAGGTCCATCATAGACACACTTTTATTAACACTGTGGACCTGAGACACACAAATAACATTTACGACAAGAGGCAGATTTTATTAATCGCAGAATATTTACAAAAATATTATTGACAAGGAAATTGTTTCTTGCTTCCCATTAAGACGAAACAGTGAGTGAATGAGGTTTAAATATATATACGAATGTGTGTAGTTTCAATTCTTTTGTCAGGGACATAAGGTTTAATTATAATGGACTTTTTACTCAAGCTCATTTGTGTACTCTTTTCTTATTCCATTATTTCCCTTTAATTTCATTTTCAAATCTTGCTCTGTAATTGTGCTGTACTAGTAAACTTCCTTGTTGGTTACTTACTGGATTTTTTATCCCTAATAACACATTCATTTGAAAAATGTTAAAATGTCTCAGGTTTTTAAAATTAACACACAAATAAAAATATTGCATCCAAAGTCTGCCTAATTAAATGAAAAGGTGGTGATGGTTAAATAATGTCAGTGATTTTGCTCTTCAGTTTAATCAAAATCCACTCTCAAAAGAGAAACCTTTCGATTTTCAAAGAAAGTCTGACATTTCCTCGTCTGTTAAATTAAGTACTCGAAAGAAATCACGCAGACAAGAAAGGTAATCAAACGTGAGAAGTGCTCATCTCAAGTCGGGAACAGTTATATCAGAGTCAGATCATGTATCATTCTAATCATGATTTTCTGATGTAAATATGTTTTCTGGTTGTTTATGATATTATGTTGAATTGTTTGCATTTGTCTCTCGATTCCTTGAACAACAACAGTGACAACAAACCGTTTCACACTGTACCTTCGGATCAGGATCAGTAATGTCCGAGCTGCTTGTGCAGTACGCCGGGCTCGACCTCGCTAGCGGCGGACGGGTCACGTAGAAAACCTCCTTCGATGAGCGCAGGTCTCGTTCCGCGTGACGTCTCATGTTCAGATTGGACGACAGCGATTCTACGGCAGATACTCCGGTGGTGGGGGACGGCAAGCGAGAGATGTCTATTGAACTGTGAAAACACAACAGAAACACATTAAATTTTCTACTCGCTCACAGATCTTTTACACTGAATTCTATTTTACACCTTCCTCCATTTGATTCTGAATAATGTACACGTTCCACATGCTCTGTGGAGGGAAAAAAAAG
Source organism: Polydactylus sextarius (assembly GCA_016801845.1). NCBI lineage: Eukaryota > Metazoa > Chordata > Actinopteri > Polynemidae > Polydactylus > Polydactylus sextarius. The sequence continues at coordinate 11,785,318 of CM028927.1, forward strand.
TGTAAGAGCAAGGCTCGACTCCATCCTGTCAGTTACCCGTCGCCTGATATCTCAGTGGTTGGAGCTGAAGAACTAAAGGTGAGTCCTTCTTTGTGTTGGTTTCCAGAACGTTTGATCTCTGTCCTCTCACAACTGCCTGCGGCAGAGTTCAGTGGTCCTCATTCAGTTGCATGTTAACTTTTTCAGACTGTGTTCTCAGCAGACGACCACTTGGTAGGAGGGACATATAATGGTAAACACAAAATAGCTGCTGTGTTTGAGTCCTCTGATATTACGTCCGTTATAACTCTTACTTAAGGAGTTCTTGTTTAAACAGTTGTGCTGTAATGAGAGCAAATATCTCTTGACAATATCAGAGTGCTGAAATGAATTAAAACAGAGGAACAAGGTTTAGGTAAGAGAGTCTGGGAACAGATGGTGCTGGCAGTTATGGACTGATAAAAAAGCCCAAAGAGGAGCATTAGCATTAACATTATGGGCTCTTAGAAATACACCAGTATTTATGAGCTTATTGTGTTTTCTTGGCTTTATTATGTGTTATTGTTAATTACACCCATGTGAAACTGTAATTCCTCTATTAATGTGCAGTAGGTGAATATTTTCAATCATGATCATTTACACTGTAGCATTGTAACAGCAGGGATCAATCCTCAATCCAGATCTAAAACTATCAGATAATCAAAAATAATAATAATAACAATACCTGTTCAAGTCACGCATCATGAGGCTTTGAAAGTCAGAGGACATGAGACGATTGAAAGACGGACGAGAGAAGAGCCTGTCCTTCGGTCGGTCCGGTTGATGGTTCGCAGGCATGTGGAGCTGTGGGTTCCTCAGAGCGACGCTGATGTCATTCAGCAGCCGCGGGAGGGGTCCGAGTTTGAGAATAGCATCCTAAAACATAGAAATATGTTTAAAACAAGTGAATCAAAGCTTCCATATGCTTGCATGCCACATACCCAGAATACTGGAGTGAAATACTAAAAATCGCAGATTTGGTCAAAGTGAAAGAAAAGTCATAGATGTCCAATGAATCGTCTATTATTATTAATGTCAGTTCAGGTTCCAGCCTTCAGTTATAAGGGATGTTGAGTCAGTCATGGGCTGTTGACTTGGTAAAATACTAATGGTGCTTTTTATATAAATTCATCATCTCCACCGTGTGCTTCACTAAAAAATGTATTTCAATGTAGAGGAAACGCTGAAAGCACAGTTCAGGATTTGCTGACACTGAGAACATTTTCCACTTCTTTTGATCAGGAACCCTTTTTTAATTTGATGTTTAACACATAACACGCATTAAACAAGTGTTAATTTTGAGAAAAGGAAGGCATGATATCTGATCAGTATTCAGTATCAACAGAATACTGGATCAGTGAATTCTTGAAATCATTATTCAGTGTTTTTTTTTTTTTTTTTTGCAGAATCACATCTTTTCCCTCGCAGTCTGAAAGCAAATGTTCCACGGTCCATTACTCAACCATGGCCCTGTGCTATATATGACTCACTTCAGCCTTTATGAAATTCAAATACCATCCAGAAACACACAAAAAAAGAGCAATAAAACATATAATGTTGCACATTTGTTACCATATGAGACAATTTAGGGCTGACTTAAGTATTTATAACTTTCATTATGTTCCAACTGCAGTAAATTAACAGTGGAAGCTATAGTTAAATATTTAAGTCCTTCTTCCACCTCTGTTTTCAGACTTATATTAATATTCATTGTGGCTGTTAGATGGAAGAGTGGAGAATCCCATTTTACAACCATCTACTATCAACACTGTGAGAGAAAGCATATTAAAAGTTTAATCTAAATTTTTTTAAGTAATTTATCACGTTACTCCACCTACCTTACTGAGTTGGCCCATGACTTCCCACAGTAAGCTGTGGAGCATGGACAGTTCTCTGCCGAGGTCGATGTAGCCTTCAAATCCTCCAGCGTTTCCTCCGGTGTCCATGTTGGAAATTTCATAAAGAAACTGCTGCATGGAGCCCCACTCCATCTCCAGGAACTCATTCATGAAATACATGTATTCCTCTTTGGGTCCGAATCTGTGCAACAATAAAAACAGTAGAAACAATACAATAGAAACATGCAACAATAAAAGAAAGAAGAAACAGCAGATTAATGCGATTTATGATTGATGTTAACTTGTGCAGGTGCAACTTGTCCAGTTAGAGGTAATGAGCCAAAAACATGTTGAATTAAAGCCAAAAAACGTGTGCAGTCACAGTGACCTTGACCATGAGCATAAGTTTGTTCCTCCTAGAGTCAATAAGTGAATTTGTGCCAAATTCGATGAGATTTCTTTGAGATGTTCTTGAAACGTCATGTCCATTTCTGAGATCACATTGATCTGGACCTTTATATGAACACATCTGATGAAGGCAACTCTTTCCTAAAACACAAAGCCTCTTGCACTTCCATCAAAATATCTGTTACATAATGTAGAAATAAAGCCAAAAAAAAATCTCTTTTCCTGAGTGAAGTATCCATCTTGAGTGTAAAATGATGAGTGTTACTATTTAATGTCAAATAGAACAATCACAAGGTGATGTTTTGGTCAAAACCCAATGATATTCAATTTAAGTTTATATCATGCAAAAATTTAAAAATAAAAAAGGTAAGAAATCCTCCACCAAATGTGTTGCAGCAGAAAGGCTCAGAGCTCATTGTGGGTGAGTAACAGTTTATACCTCAGTCAAAACTACAAGGCTCTATTTCCGTATTGTTACGCTGTGACATGCAGCCCACCTCACACCAGCGTCAACATCTACGGTTCTAAAAATGAACACTCACTTGCTGAAGCTGGCCAGGTTCTGCATCACCTTGGCAATGAGAGTGAGCGTGCGGGATGTGCGTTCGGCGGGGTACTCTTGCATCAGGTTGAACAGGGAGGGGGACATGATGGCCGGGCACATGAAGCGAAGGAACAAGGAGGAGCTGATGAGGCTGTCAGCCAGATCCTCTCTTCCGCGCTCAGCACATCTGGCTCTCCATGAGGCAAAAACTTCTTTCAGCTCCCGCGGAAATATGCTGAAACAACAGCATGATTTTATTACCTACTGTCAAGGAGAAGTGTGAGATAAAGAAAAAAATCCAACAGCTCATCTGAAGGAATTCAGCAAGGTCAAGAAACAAAGACATGTGGCAAATTAGTGGACCGTACCCTGCTCCAGATGCTTATAAAATGCTTTTTAAAAGGGCAAAACAAGATGCTGATGATTTCAGTGGTTATATTCAGCTTCTGGCCCTCTGTTGGCATGGAGAACTGGGATCCACAGAGAGGGGTAGGTGTGTGTGAATGACCGCATCACAAAGCAGGTTGAAACATTTACAACCATCTTTATTTCAAGAAATGTGGAAACAGAGAAAAGTGAGATTCAAAATTTCCTACAACCCACATTTATATGACTGGCATGGACAAAACTGACCCAGACAGAAAGTTGTGTACATCAGGTTGGTTTAGACTTGGTACCAGCCAACACACACATACATAATGTTTTTATGAGGTATAAATATGTGTAAAAACTGACCAGAGAGAGTTGATAATCTTGCAGAGTAACAGCTCACAACACATGCGGAGGTTGGCTTGGTGGTCAGCGAGGACTGACGGCGGGACGCGCATGGGATCCACCTCACAGTTCTCCTCAGACTCGTATAAGGCTCGAATGAAGTCACCTGAGAGTCAAAGGCATCATACAGTCATTACGTTACACTGCACGTTCAGCTGTTGACGGCTGGATCAGAACATAACTGCACAAAAAAGCGCCACCTCTTATTTATAAAAAAAGATAAAAAAAAAAAATTATGGGATTTATTTCTGCTGAGGAGGTGGTATGCTTTCAACATTTTCTGTGCTCTATTCTTGAGAATGTAATCCCATTTGTAATGTGTGTGTCTTTGCTTTTTTTTGCTTTTTTTACCTCCTAATGTTAGTTTTAATTACAGCCACAGTTAGGGGGAATATTGGATGTCATGTTACAGGTGATTCTGCACTAGAAAGCTTACATGTGTGGAACACCATGCACATACTCAACCCTTTCCAATTGTAAAAGCACAACATTTCAAGTATGTGTATGTTTAAGTAAGTATGTGAGTAGATGCTATGGAATTATATAACATCTGTCATACATAATGGAACTGGAGTATTGGTATCTTGTGCTCTCTGTTTGCATTAAATACCGACTAGGGGACATTAAATAAGAAGAACAATTTGTTGATATAATAGCTTGTAGTAAAAAATGCCAGTGACTAAAAATAGCAAGAACAAAATATTTGATATATTTTGAGGTTCATTCAGTCAGGAGGAAATAAGAAACACAGTGATGTGTATTTTTTTTACCTATAGCATCCTTGAGGTATCTGTGACCTATCAGTTTGAGGTACTCTTCCACAGCCTTGGTAGCCAGCGTGTTCTCTCGGAAGATCAAGTGCTCACGGTCCATGAATCGATCCACCTCACACATGGCCATGTCAGACAGGAACTCCTGAGAACAGATTACATTTTCAGTTCAGTGGAGCTTTTATGTGAAGGTGCTGCAAAGAAATAAACCAGTTGGACTTAACAAAACAAAGTCTTGAAAAGTGATAATTTGTGGGGGGAAAAATAGATGCAATCAGGTGGCATTTGATGCCTGGTTTACCTTTGTTTTCCCCGTGCTTTGAAGAATGTGCACTAGCGCAAACGCCACCTCCTCTTTACTTTTCACACTCAGCAGAGGCTCCAGAACTGCACAAAGAGTTCGGTAGTTGTTGGTAATATACTCTGCAAACTCCTTGTACAGCTCCATTGGGAGGATGTTCATTGTCTGGTATCGAGACTTAACACGCAGTGAGGCGTTGATGACTTTGGCACTTCCAACACCACCGCTTTTGGCCAAAACACTGGACTGTATCACCGGGTACCACTGCTCTACAAACTGCCGCCCTGTGATGCTGGAGATGGGGATGCTGACAAGGCCAAGGTATGTGCTTTTTTCCTTGATAAATAAGGAAAATAGTTTATTAATTTTGATTAATCTATTTTTTAAATACTTGTTTAACTGACACACCTTCTTTACCTTGCGTCTTTTTTTGTCCGTTTCCTTGTAGAGGTGCAAGCGAAGGCTACGAATGGTAGGCAAATTATTAAATTCAAAATGCTCGCCCCAGAAGACTGTGTCGGTCCGGGGTTTGCTGGTGGTGCGTGCGTACAACATGTCATCCAGACAAAGCTCACAATAGTAGCGTTTCTTAGCTGGAAGGTCTCGAGCTTCAATGATCCACAACTTGAGTACATTGTCCACCCGTCTGCTGTTGTCCTGGAAGTGAAACGAGGAGTTCTATTACTGGATTATAACAGTCCTTATCTACATCTGTACTTAATGTTACATTGTGGACCTTGTGATGAAACAACAGGTCTCCACATCTGGAGGTTTCATTTTACATCAATCTATTGTATCTACCTTGTTGGGTTTGACAGCTCGTTGCAGATTTTCAATCCACTTGTCTCTTTCTGAAGCTGAGCGGCAGGCAAAACATTTTGTCCCTGAACTGGTGGTAACCTTCAGACAAAACGTACAGTTTTAGTGTATATATGATCGTGCAATAAGCCTAATATGGCTGCAGCAAAGATTCACTACTACTATACCTGCATATTAAATTAAATTGTTATATTGTTTTTCCACTGTGAAAATGTCCAGGCAAAATCTTAGACTCTGTCTGGAAATGGCTTGTTTTGTTTATTTCTCAATTACCATATTGTCTTTTTTGAGAAAATAGAGCAAGTGAATGTTTCACTGCACCTCGTTTTTTCCTCATTTTCGAGAGCGGAGTCAGGTGGATTTATATTCACACCTGAATTACTATATGTAAATATTTAAAACACTTCAACAAATTTAATTGAGTTGATAAGACACCTGTGAAAATTTTACTGCGATTAAAAAAAGAAAATAACTCCACTGGCAGGTTTAGGTTCTGAGAAAGGTCTAACAATTTTACACACCTCAAAGCAGTACTCTTGTCCTAAAATGCTAGAGTGGACAGGTTTGATTATGGCCTCTTCATCCAAAACTAAGTCCAAAGCCTCCGCAGCACTGCTAGGAGAAAGTAGGGACTCATGGGAGTGGGATTCTTTGAAGCTTTGCATCAAGCGAGTCCTGGTGCAAGAGAAAGAACAAGACAAGTTTTTACAATCTCAACTCAGATACAATTATCTTTGTCTTTTTATCATCATCACCGATTGATTCACTGCAGTTCAAAATCACTTGTGGGTGCCTCATGTAATTTCAGTATGATTTCTGAGATCTGATCCTTTTATAATGAGTTTACAGTAAAGTTAAGACTGCCAGATTTTCAGTTCTGGTGTGTGCAGTTTGGTCTGGCTCATGTGACTCATACAGTATGTTAGGAAATGCCTACAGTATCTCAGATTGTGGTGTTCTTTAGAGAGTGATTGTTTTATTTCCTTTATCTACACATTTTAAAATGCAAATGTAACAGTGATATTGGTATTTCAACTGTGTAAATGGACAAACTTGTGGACAATGGATAAACTGCAAAACAGCAAACTGTTCAGCAACTACATCCTGCAGAAAACTGTAGGGGAGGTATAAAACCGCAACGATGATTACTCCTCATCACAGAGTAACCTTTAAAATAGGGCAGCTCTATCAAGGGAAAGAAAAGTGTTGGTGGAAGTGGAAGGAGAAAGGTGAAGCAAGTCTGTCTGTCAGGAGAAGCCAGGTCAAGAGACCAATGGAAAAAAAATGTAGTGAAGAAAATATTTTCACTCAAGAGTTGTGAAAGAAGGAAACGAAATGCATTAAATCCATTGTCGGTACAAATTGTATTGTGTATGTGTGTTTTTTCCGTCTCAGAGAGGCTGAATGTGAGCAAATAAATTTCATTTCACAAATCTTTACAATAAAGATGGCGAGATTGAATTCTCTAGACAAAACTACAGATGTTTGACTGGTTGGTCTGATTTAAAATTATACACCAACATTTTAGGAAATAATCTCATTAATGAATACATGATATGTTATTTGTTTAATCCATACAAAACACGTAAAGGGTAAAGGTAGAGTGTAATAATAACAAATCACAAATAACAAATTTTTAGTAGGCTATGTTAGCCTAGCCTAGCATAACAACTAGAGGAACATGGAAACAACTGTTCATTAATGAGATTATTTGTCAAGGTAAATAATCTCATTTATGAATACACTATACACCTTGTTTGTTTACATCTTGATTGCAAAAATAACAAGTCACCATTTTTCAGTGGGTTATATTAGCCTAGCTTAGTAAAAAACTTCCTAAATAACATAATCTGTCCAAAGGTAAATGATCTCATTAGTGAATACATTATACATCATTATACAATTCAAAAAATTTTCAAGGGGTTATGTGCTGGATTATGTTTTAAATGTGAACAGTAACTTCCTGCAGCCACCATATTAATAGTCTTTGTGCTAAGATATGCTACCCAGCTTCTAGTTATGGTTTCATATATAACAATGAAAAAGTTGGAGCATTATCATTAATAATTTTAGCCTTGTATATTACTAGGTACAATAACTGGGAAGATGATTTGGCAGAAGTTGGTATAAAGCAGCAGCTTTGGAGATCTGGCTCTGATAATGTCAAATGATGAGCACTGATTTAAGGCCAGATTTAAGGCTGGTCTGGGGTACAGCAAATCCTATAGTTAAGGGAGCTGATAGTACCACTGCAGAATACAGTATATAAAAAATGCTTTGGTAAAACCAACTTGGCAGCAGCGGTAGAGCAGCTGCGTTGGAGAGCTAGAGTGTGAAGTTGGACGCAGAGGGTTTATAGCAAAGTCAACTTAACAGTACTGAGTGAATTAAGCGTGTGTGGGCAGAAGTCAAAGCAGGCTGTGAAGGCAGCTGTCTGAAGCAGCGGTGGGAGACGGTGAATGGTCGTGGTTGGAGGGGAAAGCACACCGGTTGAGGCAGAAAATCACTTTAACCCCAACAACATTATGCCTCCTGTCACCTCCTTCAGTGCTGCCTCCACAGAACCCCCTGGGGTTAATCTATGATTTGGTTTTAACGTTTGAACAGAACCTCTGCATCGGTTCTCACCATGCTTTTTCAGAACAAAAGATCTTTACATCCTTTTGCTCAACGACACACATCTCTAAGCATTGGACATCCACACCTGCCCTAAAAATGTCTATTACGCATCTCCTGTGGTGGAATGAAAATGTACTGTCAGCATTACTTTTCTACTCCCTCTCTGCATCGTTACATTTCCCATATGTGCATCGTGACTGGATTGTACGAGGACTGCATAAAATTTTGATCACAATGCACGCGAGACTCTTCAGGGATGTGACCTCACGTCAGGATACAAAACAAAAGCTGTCATGAGAGGCTCTGGAGCTGTGAGCTACTGCATCTTAACATAATAAGATGACAGAATTCACACTGACAATACAAATATAAGCATATGATTTGTATGTAAATGTTTTCTTCAGCACTGTTTTAGAGTAACCTTCTATCTGTGATGTTTCTATAACATACTCCCTCTATTTTTATGATGTTTTTTTCTAATATACAGACATAACATGACCCATAACCTTCATTTTTCTTTCATTAAGTGACAATATGTCCTTCAGTGAGCAAATCAATCTGCACTCACTTGTAATACGTCAGAGGTCTGATGTCTCATTGCGACAATTGAGATTGTCTCCTACTGTTTCTATTAATATCACTCAGATAAATATATTCAGTCATCGCCTGAAAGCTCTGGCAAAAAAAAGATGAAAAAAAAAGGACGAGTTCATGCTGTGGGTGAGAGAATCACAAAAGGCAACGTCCTTCATTCTGCACAGCTTTGCTTTTGTCAGTGTTGGTTGATAGGGAGCCACAGCTCGAGTGAAATGAGTGTCAGGTGGGCTCCTCAGAGAACCGCTGCCACTGTGACATTTATCTACATTCTGATTCACACACATAAAAGCAGAAGTGGCTTTTTAGGAAGCACAGTGAATTTTTATTTAGTTTAGTAAAGAATTAAAACACGTCTACCCTCAGGAAAAGACAAATGCTAATGCTTGAATCTATAAAAGCAATAAATGTAACCTATTCACTTTGGTTGATTACATGATATATATAGAAGAATTTCTGTGTATAATGTAGACTCAAGTTGAAATATAATTCTTTTCTGCTTTTTTCCTTTATTGATCCAACACCTGACCTGAACACAGGCACCTCTCTGTTTAGAGATGTCTTATAATGAACTGCAGTGTTGGACAAGTGGAAATTTTGAGCGGCTAACGGCATTCGATAAAATCAGGAGAGCATGAACATCAATCACTTTTAATTGCTGTGTATTAAAGTGAGACCATGTAGCCAAAACCTGTGGCCACGAGTTGCAATTACAGGAACAACGGCACCTAGCACCTAATTACAACACAATCAGCTCGTTCTTTAATAAGAGGTTGCCTTGAAGCTAGGCGCTGAGGTTAGTACTGTTCTCTCTCTGCAGTGACGTAAGAAATGTAGCCTTCAGCAGCAAAGGTGAAAGGTTTCCATGCAGGAGCAGTTTCTAATGCAACTCAATAAAATAACATTCGTCACGCAAGGAAACACGTCAGCAATCCAACAGAGAACACAGTTGTATGGTTGTAGGTAAATACTGTCCGAAGCCCAAGAATAGACTTATTTACCTTACCATATACAATTCAGTAAAGGATGATTCATCTAAGTGATGACCTTGGAGAAGAACTGTGATGAAGCCTTTAACATCATCTAATAAAAAACATATCTTACGATCTTTTTCTTTCTGGGATTGTATGGATTTGCTTCAGGCTGGTTTTATGTTGAAATCTCACTGTGAGATCTCAACATAAATGCAAACTATAACACAACAGGTAGTGAGGCTGATGAACGTCTATGAAATAAAGATGTTTACAACATCACACATTTGCTGATTTTAATTTATTTCTTGTGACAGGACAGGAGAAGGAGCTTTGATTTGATAAATAATATTTTTGGCTACAATAAAATATCATAAACCTCAGCGAAATCTATGATTAAAACTGTGGCCTGTACAGCCAACATCCATCTTTGGGAAAACTGTGAGCACTAATTCACCCATTGGTAGAAGTATATTTGTTAGACCTATGAGAAACTGGCAACTGGTCCACAGTGTTTGGCTTTGGCCCAAAACATGCTGGGACAGGCTCCAACCCCCCGTCAAGACTCAGCTACAATATGCAACTAGAGGCAGGACGAATGATTTTTACCTGAAATTTCAAAAGATTGATACAGTAAAAAGGTTCATTACCTCTCTTGGTCGGCACTACGAAACCGGGGCAAAATCATTTGTCTGAAGCTGCTGGTCCGGTCCAGTTTGGGTTGACTTTTTGCCCGCTTGATGGAACCCTTCAACCTTCGATTGAGAAAACTCTGGAGATTTGACAAGAAAGGAAAGAAAAAACATAATTCAACACCACATGTAGCTCTACAAAATGTACGTATGAAATGTTTTATAGTATTGATTCATATCTATGAATGTGTAGACTCTCAGTCAAGCGTGACATTGACTTTGCTTCCCATGTACATTGTCAGATTAAAATCCAAATAAAAACTAATCTGTATGTGTTATCAGCTAGGTTTTTTTCCCGATTGCACTTGAAGATGTGACAGGTTTTGCTTTACTCACCGGCTGTCTGAAGGGCTGCGGGGTGGCATTCGGAGGGGTTTCCATGCTTGACTGTCTTACAGAGGCAAAACTTGCCCTGCGAGATTGGTCTACGAGGAAAGAATGTCAAAAACATAAAATACAAGAGAAAGGATGATCAGAAAACATGAAATACAAATAAATCACTACTTTTGTAAATATAAGTGCTGGGAACTTTGGGTGCACTTATGGTGACAGCTTTAAATAATGTATATTGTGTTGCTGCAGGGCTGTCTATACACTGTACCATCAAATTTGCAATAATGCTTGCGTCAACTAAATTTAGTCCCAATTTCACTGGATTTAAGCATTTTGACAGCTTATCTCAAATAGGTCACTAGAACGTGATGTGAAATAATAAAATAGAGAAAAATGCTCAAAGAAGTCAAAAAAGCATGAGAAATAGCTCTATGGATAAACAGTGAGATAACAGTTACACAGACAGCCACACATTTGAGTCATATTAAGTCTGAGTGACAATTAACAATGTGTGTCAAGTTAACACTTTATCAGATACTGAAACAACACAAAGCCATGAACAGAATTAAAGTAGTGTTGCAGACAAAACAAGAGGGGGACATTTTAGTACATTTTAACAAGTTAGAACATTGTCTCTTTCATAGCTTTGTGATTGTTACCTTGCAGCTGCTTCGGCCACACATAGAAAAGGAACTGACAATCAGGAATCATGACACGTAACACATACACTTATTACAAGCAAGTTACCGGTACATCAACAAAGCAGAATAAAAGGTGTTAGTGAAGCTCACCCACATGGACAGACAGCTACGGCTCCAAAATACCACAAAGAACAACATTGTGACAGCTTTTTTATCTCCCTTCCATCAGAAAACTTTTTGTATCTTAACCGAAGTGGAAAATGACGCAAACCCTGATGTGAGAACTATATATAGAACTATATCTATATATTCAAAGAAGGATTCACAATCCAGTGAGTCATCTTGAACCTTGCAGTCTTTGTCTGACTTTAGGCCTGTGCAATCTCCAGAACACTGTGACGGATCTATAAAAGTACAGGCAGCTATCTTTAGGCGATCAGATCCGATGCTTCCTCTATATGACTGTGTGCTGACTAAGACAGATAGGGCCGATGGCCAGGGGCAGGAGTATCATGAAGACTCTGTACATTACTCTAAAATCTTTACCCTGCTGTACAAATGAGAACAAAAGTTCAAAATGTGTTTTAGAAACAACATAATGAAGTACTGTAATACTACTTCCTGTATGACACAAATCAACAAAGCTGCAAACAAAATATTATCATGGGATGTTTTGGAGCCTCTAGCATTCCTAATATTCTGTTTCCTTGTTCCTGGTTTCAGACCTTTGAATTGTTAGCCACATGTTGAGAGTTAGCTGAATACTTTGCTAGGTGGGATTGACCGTGAGGATTTTCCTACCCTTTGCTAACTAATTCAGTAGCAATTCTTGAGTTAGTTCCAAAAACATTCACCTTGATCTTGACCATTGACTATCAAGTCCCAAGTAAACAACTGTACCAGATATATAGCAATCACAAGATGGTGAGGTCACTGTGACCTTAATCACCAAAATCTGATCAGTGAACAATTTGAAAGATTTTCTTCAAGGTGTTGCCGAGATATTACGTCGTAATACAAGAATTAAATTGCCAGACGACCTGAAAAATCCAACACACTGACACCGTGGTACAAGTTGTTTTAACTTATTCAAATGACAACTCTAAAAATTCTCAACTTAAGTTCCTTTGATCAATGTAAAAACAAGCATTACGTTACCTGCTCTAAGCGCTATCATAGCTCCAGTTTCAACACTCGCAACCAATTAAAGACTAGGGTGTAACTTAACAACAATAACTTCCTTCTCAATGAGAAATCAAACGACATAAATACAATGTCAGGCTGAGTATAAAAGAAGTTAAGCTCCATGAAGATCTGGCTTTGTGATGAGAGCAATACAAGGGGTAATGAAGCATGTCTGAAAGTCAGATGCAGCCCTCACTTGAGGCAGAATAGCATTTTTCTGCTCTGGTATATTACAATGTTTTTATTCATTCTTTTAGCTGGTTGTTTTGTGAAAATCAGCTATAATTGTATCAATACTTTATCAATTTGATTCTTTGAAGCGTGGCATAAAATGTCACTGTTTCATCTACAGTTTTGTCTCTTAAAAAGCTAAAAATGAGATCAGATTTCATGTTTCGTGATGATGCTCAGCCTCCTATGCTTCTCTTTTCTCTCTGTGACTAATCTGTTGGGGTATTTTCTTTCCTTTCAAAATTACAGATTTACCCAAAGGAGCTTTTTCTCCCCTTTGCTACAGAAAATCAAGACACTGTCATCCTATGTTTCCCCTGCTCCCAAAGCCTGTAAATAGGCTACTCTCCAGGTTCTATTCTGAATCCCAGTTAATTGTTTGGTATCCATGGAAACAACTCTAAGGGCTTCTACTTGAACTGTAGAAGATATTGGCACACAACCACACAATAAAGATGATGAAAAAGTAACACGCTGCGCAAGATGGTGTTTCTGTTAAAGCACATGTGAGTGAACTGATCAGACCTCTCTCCTGCCCACAAGAGGGAGTCTTCCTGAGGAGATATTTCAGCTTCTTTAGTGTCACACACACACACACACACACACACACACAAGGCTGGCTGAATTCTGATACTTTTCAGAGGCAGGCCTACACTGAATTGATTGAATTACCCTGCGGAGGAACATTTAGCACTTTTCCGATTTTAACATTGCTGCCACTCAAACAGTCACCTGAACGACTGCTGTGCTCAAAGTAAACGTGACATATTAGAACACATGGATGTGTTCACATAGGCTATTCTGAATGTAAATTGCTGTCAGGACGGAGTGTGTGGGTGGCAACAGCCTCTAGCTAACTGAGATACAGAGGGAGAGAAAGACAGAAAGAGGAAGACTGAGTGGGTGTTTGAGAAACATACTCAACCTTTTCCGTATCTCTCTCTCTCTCTCTATTAATACATATTTGGAAACTTTTTAAAATAAACTGAATAAATTCATAACCTTTTTCACAGGAAGGATTTTTTTTTTTCTTGCTAATGACAAAAAATAGATGCGGCACAAGGATACAGTGTGTCATCTCTCAAACTAAGGAATCACGACATAAGCAGCCCTAACGAAATAAACTGTGTAATCGTTTTTTAATAACCATGAAATCTCACATCAGCTGTTCATTTAACAAAAGAGGTACTCAATGAAAACAGACCCCAACTTTCCATTCAGCCCGTGGCACACAGCCATCAAAGAATCATTAATGTCGCTACAGTTAGGGACAAACTGATCTGATCAACTGGACTGATATCAGCACCAACACCGGTCCTCCTCAGACAGAGCATTATTGGCTACAAGACCGATCCAGGCCAAATACATTTAAGATAAGAAATTCAACTATTGATCCCCATAGAGGAAATTCAAAAGTTACAGAAATTCAAGTACAGAGAAGATATGGATAGATGTAATTGATTTCATTTTGTCTTTTCATCCATCCATTATCTATACCTTTAAGGGATGCGGGGGGGCTGGAGCCAATCACAGCTGATTGTGGGCGAGGGCGGGGTACACTCTGGACAGGTCGCCAGTCTACCACAGAGTAAAAAAAAAAAACATACATAAACAGACATTCACACCTACTACCAATTTAGAGTCATCAATTAACCTATTAACCTCTCTTTGGACTATATGGGAGAAAGTCGGAGTATCCAGAGAAACTTTACGAGGACTAAAAAAAAGGCCTTCAAACCTTCTTGTTGTTGTCACAGTGAGCAGCCGATTCTGTTTGTAGCACCGTTGTGATATCTGGGTTCATGTCACTATTTGGTCACATGACAAGACAACACGAACACGGACTATAGCACTATCAGTGGTCAACAAGACGATGATCTTGTAGAAGAAGACAAGTGTCTTTTAGTTTTGTAACAAATGAAAACAGAGGGCTAGAAGAGTTCAAACACTTTCTGTTCTCAACAACATTCGCATGTTGATGTTGATGTTAATGTTCGATATCTAACTTTAACATGTTAGCATACATTTGCTCATTAACACTGAATTGAGGCACAGTAGAAGTTAATGGGGATTTTATGTATTTGGTCATAAATCAGAAACACTGGACAAATGTCCAGGGACCATCAGTCTGTTGGACTCGTATGGCCACAGCAATATTTGTACCAAATTTCATGGAAATCCATCCAGTAACTCCAAAATCTGTTGAGATATTTCAGAGCAATCGACAGTGAGGGGCAGACCAACTCACCAACATTGATCTTAAGGAATTGAATTTATATTGAATTTGTGAAAAAACACTAATAAATACCACGATCTGAGGTGTCAGGCTTAAATAGAAAAGAGAAAATACAACACAAGTCTGTCTTTTTTTTTTTTTTAACTTTTTGTTGGTTTGTTGTTGATATGTTCTTTTCAAAAAAGAAAATCTCAAGATTCAATCTGAACAAGTTTTCACACATATTACAAAACACTTAACAGTCCCACACAATGTCACTTGTCTGAAAAGTTTTTGGTGTGAATATGGAAGTTTGAATGTATTCAACAGCACAATTTTAAATGGAAAATCACACACTCTACATCCCAAAGAAAAGAAAAGAAGAGGAAACACACACACACACACACATATTTAAAATGAGAAATAAAAGCATGATGAGAATCTGCACTTTAATGCCGCTAAGCTCTTATATTCTTCCTGTTTTACGTCACATATGTGAGCACCTCTACAAGTAAACAATGTCCATGTCATGATTCACTGCGTTGAGGGTGGGAGCTGACCCGTCCAACTGTCCAGTTTGTTTTGGAGTGACAGTATTTCATGCTGACAATGAGCCTCTGGTGACTCACAGACAGACCGGCTGGGGCAGATGTTGCATTCATGACATATGGAGGTTTCTGTAATTGCCATATTCTGACTAGTAAACACAAGTCATGGCAAGAACCGGCTGGTAATTATGGCTTGGGGTTTTCTTTTTTTTCCCCAAAATCTTCCAATCTGCCCATAATAATATGAAGTGTTACATTAAGTGGTTGAACATATGGGAATTTTTTGTTGTTGTTGTTGTTGTTGTTTAATCAATTAAATGCAAGGTTATTACATTTGGATGAATATGTGATACAGACAGATCACAGCAACTAGATTCAATTTAATTATATGTCACTTTATTATACTGTCAACTGATTCTGGTGTCAGGCTTTAGTGTTAAAGAAAAGATTTCCTTTGCCACAAGAAAAAGAAAAATCTCTATTTTGAGAATAATCTCTGTTGTCTTGTATTCCATGCCCCCAAAGCACAAGGCAACACCACGTTCGCTCTGATCGCTGCCTGTTGGATTTTATTGCATTAGCTGAATATGATAAAGGCGGAGAATTCAGACTCAAACAGGGCATTAAGTCGTTCTTTAAATCATCAAACAATGAAAACTAAACAGACGTTGCAGTGAACGGTTTCACAGGGGCTTTTACTTTGGTGAGAAATCTGATTCGGTTAAAGACGAAGTTTCAGAGAAGGATATTCCAACTACTGCTACTAAAAAAAAAAAAAGGAAAGAAGTATCAAAAATGTGTGCACAGATAGACAAGAGGCGAGTATGTGAATGCTGAACTCAGGAAACAAAATGCAGATTACTGATATACACTGGGTTAAAGGTGGTTTATCTGCCATTATAAATTCATTACGGCATCACGGCTGTCGGAAAAAAAAAGGGAGAAGAAAGAAAAAAAACAAGACAAGAGAGTGTGTCAAAAGTTAGGAAAGAAAGGCTATTTATTAACAGCGAACTGTCTGAACGATCAACCTTCCTGACTGACAGAAGCAAAACCTCGGTGCATGAAACCTCATGGCTCTTTAGCAAGCCGGCAGCATCGCCCCCGGAGGTTTGACACTGTTTAAGTGTGAGCGGTGATTTCCAAAAACACGGAATTAAATTGGAGATGTCAAACACAAGGAGACATACTGCTGACATTTAGAGAATCAGTTGCTTGATGGAATAAACTCCTGTCTTGCATTGGCAGATGATTTCAAATGCAAGATGAATAAACATCACAACAGTTTGACTGCAAACTTGGAGGAGTTAATATTCTCAAACTGGCTGAGTTATGCACCGTACATGGTGCACACACTCCAACGATAGCGGCACTAAAAATGCTTTATATTGCATCATATCGTGATATCGAGATGGACGAACAGGTTAAGAGAAGTTGAGCGATAGCCACTCTCAAAATGTCGCAGTAATCAAGTAAATAAAAAATGCACAGAAGAAATAAAAGCTGCAAGATTTGAAAGCGTTGGTGGGTGGAAGGGTTGAGGAATCAGGGACAGTGTGGGCGCGAGGGAGCCACGGGAAAGAACCTGCGATCGGTTTGAAAACTGACTGATATTTTTGGAGGAGCAGAAAGAAAAGTGACTTCTAACATCTCACAACGTAACCACGATTCCCTGAGAGCCAAGAGACAGGTTAGGTTTTTTTTTTTTCCTTCTATTTTTTTCATAAAATGTAAACGCCATATCTAAGCAAAGGAAAGCATATGAACAATAAGCTAAATAAACAATGAGAAGTTGCTTTTCGTCACGTGTGTTTTCCAGCATTCCCTTCTCTCTCTCTCTCTCTGCTGCGCGTCCCTCTGCCTGTGTGAGTGTGAGCCAGCCAGCCGAGGGGAGTGTGGCCCAGTTACCATAGGAACATGTTTGTAGTTTGTGCGCCGTTCTCCATCAAACTACCTTCATTTTCACCAGTGTATTTAGAAGCATTATTGCTGTGCTTGTAAATGGGCTGGCCCAAATTAAAGAGCTGAAAATGGTGAAAATTAAATCCTAGAGAGCAAGGAGCAATTTGAAGCTCTTAACCATCGGCAGTACCGTGAGACACTTGTGTCAGGGTATTATAGCTCACATTGAGGTAAATTTGAACCAAGACTCTCTCAACGATATAAACATCTCTCACGCTTCTGCTTAAAACAATATTGCCATACTAAATGTGTGAAATGAAACAGTAGCTTTCCACACCGTGCTAACTAAAAAAAAAAAAATTCTCTTCCCATCCCTGGAGGGAGCGGAAATGGCTGTGTATCAAAGCCAGAATAAAAGGCAAATGGCGATATCACCCAGAGAATGTCAAAATAAAACTCTGGGAGTGTGACTAAGCAGGGCTCAGAGGGTGAGTGTTGCTTCGGCGAAAGGATTGAGTGGTAAAAATAAATACATAAATAAGTAACAATAATAAAAAAAAAAATAAAAAAAAAAAATGTCACTACACCGAGATAGTTGTGTAAAGCTTCGCGGTGCTGAAAAGAACTGTAAAGCCACAGCAGAGGAAGAAAAGCAGAGCGGCACAGATGAGGTTAAAGTGCGTGTCAAAGCTTTCATTAACCCATTGGAAACAGTGGTGTCGATGAAACTCAAAGAAAAAGAAAAAGAAAAACGGCGGATTAAAAAGAGAACATATAAAAAACATATATAACAGAGAAAAATCTCAGAAACACCAACGACAGACTCGGAGGAGAGGCCGAGAAATTACAGTGGGCACAGCTGACAGCAGAGACAAGTTGACTGCTTTGGGGCTAAACTGACTCACTTGGGGTTAAAACTCCAGGTCCACCACAGCAAACCTCCGCTTGACCAACCAACCCAAACTGACTCTGATGCGGCAGCCACGTCTTTGAAGATGTGTCCATGCAGCTATATGGCACAGACAAGTTATTGTTTTTTTTTCTTTTTTTTTTTTTTTTACTTTTTGACACAAAAAAGGACATAAGAAAATATAAACATGTTATTGTCTTTGAAAAACAACAACTAAAGAAATGTAAATGTAACTGGTCATTTCTAGCTTCAGTTTCAGATTGATGCAGGAAAACACAGTCACACCTTAATTTCACACACCACAGCGAATAAAAAATTGAAAACCTGCAGGCCACAGTAAAAATATGAAATTGTATTACAAATTCAATTCTGGCATCATAGCTGCCCTTTATAGACTTATAGGCTAAATGTCATGATGCTGCTTAACCACAAACTGTTACTATGATTAATTGATAAGCATTCCTACAGACACAGTAGTGTCTGATGCCCATGGTTTCTATTCATTTGCTTTCTGATTAGTATTTCTGCTAATACACCTTTTGAGTGTTAAACTTGCAAATATTCTGATATTTTATGATACAGGGGACCTGCCAGAATCCAATAGTGAGTGTCCAGATCATGAGATCTATCCAATTACCCAGTTTACCATTTAGCTGTATAAGATGCTAACTGGTTAGGCTGCCAAAATAAAACAAAGATTCAGAATGAGGTGGCTAACTTTGAGGGAAGAGGAGATTACAGATTAAGAGGAGGTTTGTTTGGGGCAGTTCTGTAAAATAAAACAGTGTTATGACAGAGTGCAGTGCTAGATTGTATAAAGTGAGAACAGAATTACTGGAAGGATAAAAATATCTTGTGTTTTCTCTGTTGGGTTACCATAAAAAATACGAATAGGAAGGCTTTTCATGGCCTGAGGCAAAAGAAAACAATTTGAGAAGATTGCAGGACAGAAGCTCGCTGAAAGGCATCACTACTTTTTTTTTTTTTTTTTTAGAAAACATTCAAACAGACTGACAAAGCCTTTCTGTCCTTGGCAGCATAGAGAAACCCCCCTTTGTGCACTGCATTGAAGATGGCTGAAGAGCTGCAGAAATATGATGGAAACTTGTGGTGCTGTGGAGAAGAAGCGGCTCGTCGTCGGCCGTCAGGCTCCGAGCTCAACACACTCCTACCAGTTCATGAGAAAGATTAATAGATGATGATAAGTTTTTCAATTCCAGCTATATTTAAAAAAAATAATTCCATTAAGTCATGTATGAGCAATTATCCTTAATAGATCTGGATTTCATATGGAGGTGGACAAGGAAATCCTGCAAGGGCCAGTGAGTCAGAGGGAGCTAGACTTATCTTATTCGATCAAGTGTGCAGCCTCAGACATTTCATTAGCTGAAGCTCCTCTCTCTTTCTACTGCATTATGTTTTTTTTCTTTTCTTTTTTTGTTTTGAGGTAGAGAAGTATATGTAAGAGTCCACGGTCATACATCCGTGCCATTTAATATAATGAACCATAAAGATGGTGACCAACAGTCATATTAGACCAATAGTCAACATTAGTTGTGTCCTGTCACCAGGAAAAAAAAAAACCATGACAACAATGATTTGCCCAGTTTTATGACACACAGTCCTGGTGAAAGTGAGTATGAGTATTACACTATTGGGAAAATGATTCAAATTTACTCACAATTTGGAAAAAAAAACATATTTTGACAGCATACGCTCAGTCTGTCAGAGTAATCTGCTTTGACGGGTAAAATTGTATTGTTTTTTTCTTTTCTCAGGGTAAATTTAGTCTTGTACTTTGAATAGTTCCCTAATATCTAATGATGCGTATGTCTGAGCAGGTGTTCACTGCACAACATCCAAGTGTAGCTAATTAGCGAACTGCAGGTAACAGTGAAATTAGTGCAAAATGGCAACACAGTCAATCATCCAAGGTCTTTGCAATGACTTCACCTGAAGAGAGCAGCAAGTGAGAGCACGAATTACATTTAAAAATATCTATGAACGTACACATGTAATTAGATGACATATTATTGTACATACATGATGCACCTTGAGGGGGGATAAAATAACCTATGACACTTTAACATCTGGATAGTGTATTTACATAAAGTGTATTTGACAGATATTTTATGGGAAAATGCAGTTTGATCATGATGGTGCCAGAAATTTGCAAAAAAAAAAAAAAAAAAAACTGCATTGCAAAAAAAAAATCACAAAATGATACATTTTGTGGCACAAAATTTCATTTCCTGTAAAAAAAAAAAAAAAAAAAACATCACATAGAGCTTCATATGTGTAAATCCTCCATATATCATCTTATCAAACAGTCTGTAGTTACGGTCAGTAAATTCTAACTGATCAGTTAGGTTTTGTGCAAATTGTGCCAAAT
Organism: Polydactylus sextarius; assembly: GCA_016801845.1. Classification (NCBI taxonomy): domain Eukaryota; kingdom Metazoa; phylum Chordata; class Actinopteri; family Polynemidae; genus Polydactylus; species Polydactylus sextarius. Next base: position 11,806,023 of record CM028927.1, read on the forward strand.
AATAATCTAGAAGAAAAACCTACTAAGAAAACATGCAAAAGACATGAGCGCTGGGTAATTATTATGAATTATTAGCCACTATCAGAGTTCATGTAGCCTGCAATGCATCACCTTACAACAGGTACATGAACACCTGTCCTGTGTGTGCAACGCGTTCGACACCTGAGCACCATTAGTGACTCTCACAGCTGCATGAACAGCTGCCGTGGACCTTCCTGACTGAGCTGTAGACTCACATTCAGGCTCTGAGCTTTACAAGCAGCTTCAACACCTCGATCAGTGAGCATCTCCAGGCCAGCTGTCTCTGACACTTCACTGTGGTATCAGGCAGATAATCTGAAATATTTTTTGGTGCATGTGGCTTAAGACTTACCCAAAAACACAGGACTTCCTGGTGACGAAATCTTTACAGCTTAGTTACATCTGTGATTGCAGACACTGAATCCCATGGGTTTCCTGGGCACTTTGGGGGGAAAAAGGGGGGGCTGAGGTTCCAGGTTTACTACTTGCTTTATGGGACAAAGGCAGAATCAGTTTGTGCAGACCTGAGAGACGGTTTCCAAATAAAAGGCCAGAGTTGTCCTCAATGACAGATAGTTGTGTTTCAATCATTAGGCCAATTTCTCCTCTTGTTTCTCACCTACGCTGCAGTGTGTCCGTACATGCCTTTTTGTCAAGTTCTGAAGGCTTTTGAAGAGAGAAAACGTGATGTCCCTTCACCTTCAGCTCAGTCCATCACTGAAACCAAAGCTTGCCTGTCAGCAGTGGCTGTGTTGTGCAGCTCAGCAGCTCTCCTCTGCTTCTCCTCCCTCTCTTCTCCCTCTGCTCTCTGTCCTCCAACTCTGTAGCAATCCAGGAACTGAGATGAGATCCCAATGCAGCTTCTTCTTCTGAGGACGGCTTTTGTCATCTTAATTGTTTGTTCTGGGCACATGTGACTTCAAACTGCCCTCCCCTCTCCCGTGCGTCGCTTTTATTATCTGGGAATAATATGAACTCAGTTAGTCAATTGCGTTTTGGTCAAACGATGCACAGAGCCAATTAGTCCATCATTTGTCACTTCTATTTACATGTAAATCACTCTACAGAGATTAACGACACAACACGGATTATGTATGGTTACTACCACAGCAAACTGCACATTAATCATACCGATTAGTGGTTATCAAAATGGGAATAATTATGAAGATGATGCCTATAGGCTATGCCAACTCTGAGCAGCACAGGAAAAAAAAAAAACCTCACAGCACACTGCGCTCACTATAAAAGCATTAGAATAAACATCCCAGAGGTATTTACAAGCGAAATCCCGAAGACGTGCAGCAGCATCTGAACAATATCTGATTCGAGCACGTCATTTCTTTCTTTCTTTCTTTTTCTTTGACGTGCTCCTTGTTTCTATCTCGTCTGATTTAATCTTGGAAAACGTCTGTAGTTCGCCCTGCGTGGCACAACGACGTCCCCATAATCCAGAAATTCATTAGGAAAGAGAAAGAAAGAGAGGGGGAGAAAAAAAAAGAGAATGAGAGAAAGAGACGGGGAGATGAATCCGGTGCCAAAATTAAAAAAAAAAAAATGTCCGTTTCTGCGCTCTTGCGGTCCGTCACACCTAATTCTCATTTAACGCCAGTGCGTGAGAGACAGAGACACACACAGAGAGAGAGAGAGAGAGAGAGATGGAGAGAAAAAGGCGCTCGGTAAACGGAGAAGTCTCTCCCTTGAGGGCGGAGATTGTGCGTGAGATAGACAGAAGCAGAAACCGACGCCTCCAAAGGCAGAAGAAGAGGAGTCCGCCCTGCGCTGCTCCATCTCTGGAGTTTCTCTAACACCCCGAAAATAAAGCGAAACGATGACGGCCGGCCGCCCACTGCGCCGAATAATTGCGATGGAAATGAGACCGGGGAGCAGCTATAACAAAGTTCAGTCAAGTTACTTCCTGAATATGTAGAGTGAGCAAAATGTCTCTGGAGTTTAAAGTACAGATGCTGCACTTTTAATAAGGCTGAAGTTTGCACACCTGGAAAAAAAAAGCACTCAGTAGGTGAGGAAATTATAGGTTTTTTTCAAATAGTTATGGGATTCCTCAGAACATACACTAATATTTCTTCTTTATCTTCTTCACATTTTAATAAGACAGCGGTCTGTGTAGATGTAAGGTGCATTGAGGGACAAATAGGAGAAGTGGATGGATAAAAACATGAAAACAGGTTATAGTGTGTCAACTGGCACAACAGATTCCTGGTAATAAGATCCCCAGGGCTCCTCAGGTTCACTGTGCAGGAACTTGTTTGTGGTAAATTTATTTTCAGCTTTGTTTGGAAACTTGATCCTGGTTCAACTTTTTCACCTCATGACCCTGAAATGTACATTTCTATGCATATTTTTTTTTTCGGGAACCACCACTTGATCCAAGACCCATGTAATGCAACAAGTTCCAAAAAACACCTGCTCCTACATTTCCCATAATGCAACTCAGTAGCGTCTTCAGTTTAACTTGCTGTCTCTAGCAGATGCTAAGACACTGAACAACATCAGTATCTAACCTTGGATCGCTGTGAAAATCATCACTATACATGTGTCTGAATTCACATACTTCCATACTTAAACTTCCTACTTTTTTAAAGATATATTTTCCGCCATTTTGCCTTTATTGACAAGTTTGTGGAGGTAGACATAAAGGTGGGGAGAAGAGTGTGTAAGTGTGCTCACACTGATGAAGTATGGCAAAATGCAGTGTACTGTTAATACCCGGATGGTGCACTCATTACGGTCAAAAAGTTGAATGTGGAACGATGGACACTTCTCACCCTCAATGAGCGCCATCTTGGCTACGTATCAGGAGGGGAGGGATGGCATGAAACATGGGGCCCACACAAGCAAACAGCAGCACTAGTAAGGCTTTCAGGAGGCTTATTAGGGATTCAGTGGCAATTCACCATTAAAAAGGAGAAGAAGAAGAAGTTGCGATCATCATTTACAGTGAGTGCACGATGATTTGAGACAGCACTACGTTTGTGCTACGTAGCACTGACGTTTACTCACTACAGTAGTAAGCGCATAGTACATTACATGAAATTGTACTAATGTACTATGACATCATCAGAAAGGGGTCATCACAGAGACATGAAGGCGATTATACAACTATTTTCACAGGCTAAGTGAGCCAAATGAAGTTGCAGAATTTTTTTATGCTTTGGGAATTGTTTCCTTGCTAAAAATACAGTGGAGGTATAGCGAAGGCAATTTCCTACTATAAAAAAAAGGTTCAACACACTTGATTTGATTGTTGGTCCTGCTGAACGCGGGGAATCCTTTTTACACGGATGATTACTGTAGATTTTGTCTCCATTTCTTACAATGGAGACCTGTTTTGGAAGTGATTACCTCACAGTCAGTTTAACAATATCCCTTATGAGTGTACACATACAGAATAGATGTTGTTTAATATAGCCTTGGCAAAAAAAAAAAAAAAAAGACCAACATGACCCTGTTCTTCTGTGATGTTTTCGTGTTTACAAGGAACCCAATAGCCCAATTACAGGGGAAATCAAAGTCTGTGGATGACTCATTTGGATGTTAATAGTCTGTAATCAGTTTTATTCTGGTCACCGAAAAAAAAATGCCTGTCCAACAAAAACTGTGGAGGCAACAGCAACTGTTCTGTCTCAATGGGGTTTTTTTTTATATCTGCTATGTAAACATGTTACATAAATATGCATTTGCTAATTGTTAAACCCTGAATGTGTCATAGATCATTTCGGGAACATAAATATATATATATATAGAAAGTAGGTCTTACATACCCTTTTTTTAAATCCCAGCCTATATCACAAACAGGAGGTTTCGTGTAAAATGTTTCTAAAATTGAGACGTGAGCAATAATAACCTTTTCTTCTTAAATGGTAATAGCCATCACGATGAATCACTAATGGTTCGATTCGTTAAAAATACACTGACAAAAAGCCCATCGCGTTAAAATAGAAAACATTCGCTTGTTATCACAGTCCTGTTTAGAAACGGTGACACCGCTGTACTTGACACTTGTAAAATGTCGACGAGGCTAGAGTCACTTAAATAATCCCTCATTTATCTTCCTGGTAGAGGGCAAACATATATAGACAAACATAGAAAGATTTAAGCCAAGATAGGAAAAGCAAAAAGAATGGGTGGTAGTTTGTCAGAAGTCTAAGTGAGGACACTGGACGGCACATGCAGTCTTCAAAAGTACACCAAAAATATAAACTGGAAATGACACACTCTCCACTCTTTCACTCTCAACCCTCACTCAATAACTCACATGAGCCAATACACAGTAACACACACACACACACACATCGCCATGGAAACTGATAAAAGAATAGCTGGTCTGCAAAAAGAGGAGCTTGACAAAGCACATACAGCATAAGAAGTTGGACGATCAGCGAGAAACAAATTTGCTAAAATTGAGAAAAATCCAAACAAAAGATGATCTGAGGTGTGGAACACAAAAGTCACACAAGTCAGAGGATGTTGACCTTGTTGTAATATATGTGTGTGTATTTGAAGGAAATGATTCTCATTCAAACCTTTCAAATCCATACGGACACTAACATCTAAAAATGTTCTGAATTCATTTAAACTTTCTGCAGGTCTGATGTTGTTTTGGATTTTTTTGTTTGTTTGTTTGTTTGTTTTTTTGGCATCAAATTCCAGAAATGATACTCAACGTGATTGAGAAGTGATGCAAACGTGGCAGAAAAACAAACCGAGCTTTGAGTAAATACCAAGGAATGAAAGTTGGGGCGGATGTTGCAGATAGCAGAACGTAGAGGGTGGGCAACAGAAGAGGGGAGAGGACAAGGGAAGGAGTACAGCGCCGAGTACAGCACACTACACCACCTACACTCGTCTCCATGGCAACTACCACACTAGAACGAGTGATAATGCAGTCCCCTCTCTTCCTATTCTGAAAACTGTTCAATTGGTACCATATGCACTGTGCACTATGTGGGAGACAAAGCTTTCAGTGTTCTGTTGTTGCAGATAATATGAGAAGTGCTTCAATGGCATTAAACGGTGACGCTTCCAAATCATTTCTACCTAAACATTTCCACTGCATACACACACACACACACACACCGCTGTGTCATCCAGCTATCTACCGAATCTATCCACCAGAGACACTGACTTTAGCCTGACACTGAATTCATCAATATGGCTTTAAGGGGTAACTTGTTTTTTGAATTAATGTGTTTTTTTTTTCTTCTTAACCAAAGCAAATAGCACAGTGTGTGGGCAGCAGTTGCTTAAAAAAACACACACACACACACACACAAGCACTGAGGTTGATAGAATTAAAAAGGCATGATAACAATAAATGATTTTTTTTTCCCCTGAATGTGGCTCCTGATGTTAGCGACACCATAACAACTTGTATTTTTTGTGAAACGTCCACACTCAACAAGTGAAGCAATTTGACAGCAACGTGTCGATGGCAGTCCTCAAAGTGTGTGTACGGTCTGCACTAGATTACAATTTTTGGGCTCAATTATAAAAGTCAATCAAACTGATCAGTCAGACAGTGTGTCTTTTCTACGCCACCAGTCCTTTTCTTTGTCAGTCTGAATCAGCTTGTTTGTGTTTGTGTTGTGTCGCTCTCAGGGGATTTCTATCTGTTATCTGATGTTAATTTGTTGGGCAGATCATAATTAATGCAGTATACAACCAGTCTGTCTGTCAACTCTATCAAATACAGAGTGAGTGAGGTCAGTGGTCCCGACCCCAGAAGGTCAATTTCCAGATGGCTGCTCCGTGTTTGTATCATGACAGGAACCATCTGACTGACTGAACACTGAAGGAGGTTTTATCTTTTTATGGAAACATCAGTCCTTTTTTATTCAAGTCCACCATTTTGATATAAATAGTGACTTTAAATCAATATTCATATTTATGTAAATGATGTTTAAATAATAGATTATACTCTTATTTCTTTTTTTAGCGCATCTGTATCCTAACAGCGACACCGTCTGCCTCCACCTGAGCCAAGTGGCTTTTAAAAGGTGTTAAAGCACATCATACTCATGGGAGAATAAATCCTGCTGTGCTTTATGTATTAGCTTTATACACCGTGAAAAGCAGAATAACATTCCTATCTACAGTGATGTTATTCTAAATGCCAGCAACTTTACACAAGATGCTTAGGTTTAGGACACAGCGGATGTAACATTAATCCATTTATGGCAACTGAGGTTGTACTTTAAATTATCAAATAAAATCTTGCCATTTTCTGTTAGTTTTTCACACCATCAATCCACAAAACAAGAGTGGATTTACATGTTCAGTAGTTGGGCTTAGAGGTGAGGGATGTAGGTTCTAAATGACCAGCAGAGACAAAGTGTGAATGAATGAAGCTCCTGGCATCAAAAGCTTTACTTACTTCTAACAGAACAAAGACGTGTTTGGTTTACTTCTTAGCGAGACGCTCTGCTGAACATCATCAGGACATTATAGCAACAGCAGGAGAAAATCTGCTCGAATGCAACGTGACGTTTTTTGGCAGAAGCGTCAAATCAGAATTTTGGGAGCTTTCCTGCAAAGGTAAAAAGGTTCTGCCTGAACCATCTGCTGGAGGCTTAACTTACATGAAGGTAAACACAGCAGGATTTGCACCTGAAACTCTAAAGGAATTCAAGGTCAGTTTCAAGCAGTCGGCCATGACGGTATCATCCTCATCCTTCATGTTCCTGGCTGAAGAATGAACAACAGCTGAAAAACAAAACCGCTTTTTTTTTTTGGCTAATAATAGACAAATTGCGAAAAGAACTCTGTAATTCAGAAGCATGACTTTCACGCTTGATTATTTTAGGCATTGTGAGATTTTTTGACTAAACCTTTACATCACTGTTTTCCCCTGTGAGTTTTTATATAACAGAGCAGCTGAGATGGACGAACGCTGCAGGATGCTGCAAAGGAGAGTGATTCTCGCTCATTGTACCAGAGGTCAAAGACGTCATGCTAGTGAAGCATTCAGTAGAGTTCAAGGTGACTCTGCCGCTCTGTGTTTGTACATTGAGAGAATAAATATAGAAAACTTCATTTAAGGTCCAATCGGGATCAACACAACAGCATTATTCTCTGTGACACTTGAGACTGGAGCATAAATAATTTGCTGCCATTAAACACAAGCGGAAGGAAAAAAAACAAAATCTTCATAACAAACTGACAGATGTATTTAAAAGCTCAGAAATCGTCCGTCTGGGTTATTTAGACACTGTAATGCACCTGACATTATTCAATGTCTTGTCTTACCTGGTGTCTGGCAGGTAGTCAAAATTTGAATTATGAAACTGAACATTAAGATGAAGAAATATTTGTTAAATATCAATAACACACCATGTAAGCACTTTCTTATTTCAGTGTTTACATTCAGCAATCAGTACAAGAAGAGGAGATTTATAGCCCTGAATGCAAAGTAACTGGTGATTTCAGTGATAAGGTGGGACTGAAGGGTTTTAAAAGCAAATAGGAAAAGTCTTCTAGGTGGATTTGAAGTACTCAAGGGGGCATGAGAGCTGAAATAATGTTTAATCTAACTGCCTGTATATCACTTGTGGGAAACAAATTCACTCGTCTAATGTTTTCTAATGGTCGTAGCGTGCCGTTTCCCTAACAGCCCTTCTTGTGTAGCTGTTGTTTCAGTGTATATAAAAGGCGTTACGAACCAAAGTTAATGGATATGGACAATATGAATTAATCCAAGCTTCAAATATTTATTTTTTTTTGGTTGAAAAGTATGTACATGTGTAGAAAACAAAAATATTCACAGTAAAAGAGGCAATTTGTTTACAAGAATCAAAAGTAACAAACAGGCAGCTAAAAACTTATTTTATGAATCCTGAAGTTAAACATGAATATGACTGGATATTCATTTACAAAACAAACCCCAATCCACAGGCACGGCACTGTTTTATTTTTTGTTGCTGTTTAAGGAGAATGTAAATACTTGGTTTGTTCATGCTTATTTGTTTTCAGTTTATTGTACTTTTTGTGATATTTGCAACGTTTCAACAACTGTAACTTCCTTCTCACAGCACCTCCTCATTTCCAAGACTTTTTTCTGTAAATTCCTGGCACCGGGGAGATTGTTTAATTGAAGTTAATCTAGTAAGCTATATAATGAAACCATGTTTGTGGAGGTTCTGGTGGATGAGACTGATTTGTTTTGCTTTTGTACCGGAATGGGCAAATTTGAAAAAACACACAAACCTTATTTACTAAATTCTTTGTGAAACTAAACTATGTTGCAACCGCACTCTGCTTGACAACCATTTTCTGCCGAGCACCTTTAGTTGCTGAGGAATCGAGTCCCGTCACCCCTCCCGAAGTGTTTGGAAATCCATGTGCGGCCACATATTTACGGTACGCTTCCCGGATGATGCGGAAGGCTCGTGCGTTAGCATAAGGTATGTCAGTGACTGGGTCTCGGTACAGCGCAGCCTTGTGGGTGACGGGACAAACCTCCTGGATGGGAAGCTGAGGACTTGACTGTGCACTGTGTGGAAAGGCCGCCTCAAAGGCCTCATCGTCGCTGAACGTTATGTAGGTACGGGAACACAAGCCTCCTGCTGGCTGCTGCGAAGGCGTGGTGGGATTTTGCGGAGCTGTCTGTGGAACATCCTGATCCAACCTTTGAAAAACGAGGAAATTACACAAATTACACATGATATACACAGCATTTACTGGCTTGGAGATGTCAAAGCTATCTGCCAATGTTTTTGTCAAGTTAACTCTGTCTAACATGAAATCAAACGCACCCTTCGACATCTACATTTTCTTCTTTTAGGACTGAGTGAGAGACGAGAGGCATCAGGACTGAATGGTAACGGATGGTCGGTCCCTCAAAACGTCGCTTCTTGTGGACTTGTTTCTTCTTGTCTGCCTCCAGACGTTCATAGTTCTCTACACACAAGAAGTAAAACATGATATCAATATCAATGACAATGAGTAAAGTCATTAATATATTGCAAGATCACTGATTTAGTAATCAACAATGGCTGGTAACATGAATCTTTATAGAGTATTTACAACTATTATCTCTGTGCTAAACTGACACATTTCAGAAATATTATGAATAAAGTTGATAACATCTGCTCCAAAATCTTCACAAATACAAACTCAACTACGTTTCTATCTAATTGTAGCTTGCTGACAGTTCTGTGACTGCTAAAGTGTTTATGGACTAAATGTGGCACTAACTACATCAGGCCTAATGTCTCTGAAGAAGAAATACTCTTTGGCTTGTTGTAATTTTAAGGATCATTAGGTCTAATAATATTGTAAACACTATACTTCCCTTCCATTTCTCAGTCATTTATTTTCTGTCTACACAGTAATATTAGTTAAGTTATAGCTGTATTTGTAATAAAAAAATAAATAAATAAAAAGCAAAATAAAGAACAGCAGCCATCACTGTAACATCTTATCTGGTGAAGCTTGTACCTACGGAAAAACACACTCTCCGCTTTTCTTAGTTATTTCAGCAACATGCTGTTACCTAGTGATCGTATGTTGATCTCAGCTGTTATCTTCGCCTCAGCCAGCAGTTCTTCCTGAGTAAGAGGCCGGTCACGGTGAGCACCTCTCCTCCTCCGAGGAGCGTCCTGACGCTCCTGCAGGCGCAGGTTAGTCTTTCGGGTGTGTTCACTCGTGGACTGTCGCACAGACTTCCGAGCTGAAGAACAAATTACGCAGCACAATTAAACACAAATACAGATGAGTAACTTGAATACTCAAGATCTATGAACATGCAGGTGTTTTAGTTTGATGTTTATAGAAATCTTACTTTCACTAAAATCTTGGAATTCTTGTGGAATCCTCCTTTTGAGCTCCACTTTAGTTTTCTCAGTCTTCTTCTGTTCCTCAGACGGTTTTTTGGGTTTTGGTTTTGCCACTTTTATAGGTTCCTTGGATTAAACAAAGACATAAGCCACTCATCCATTTCACGCATTTAAAATAAACCAGCAGAATTAAAACCTTCAAGAACAGCAAGTTAAAAAATACTTTTGACCATGACTGAAGAATTGGATCACATTAATTCTGACACTCCATCTTTTTTTTTTTTTGCTGGATTGTCATTTAAACAGTCTCTCAGGCATGAATACAGACTCCTGGTGGTAATTAAATTCACTTATTAATGCAGAGGCTTGATTCAAAGTCTGACAGCTGCTGAAATAACTTTCATTACCTTGTAAGCTTTAGTGACAACTCTGCTTTTCCGCCGAGGCGCATCCTCCTCCTGGTCGCTGTCTGGCTCGTCCCCCTCATCAATATCAAAGTCACTGTCCACCTCGTCCTCTGTGTCTGAATGTTCTCCATGATACTCGTCATCCCCTGATTCCTGAAAGGAAACAAAGGCAAACAAAGGCATTCTTATTTAGCCAACAATTAATGAGAAACGACTAATAGAGATTACCAATTGGAGAAAAGAACATTAGGACACAACATGGAGTCTATCTGGTGAACCACATTTCCTTTGTTTTCTGAGGTTTTCTATTCGTTTCAATTACACAGTTGATATAATAGAAGTCAATCAGTATTTGCAGGATGCTACAAATGAGGATTTTTGGATTTAAGTTCACTCTGGGTTTTCAGTGTCACAAAGCTGGTATATTCCTCAAGTACAACGGTAACTTATGCTGAATCTTTAACCTGCTCTGGCACAGTTTGACTTCAGAGGATCCAACGCTCAGACCACTAGAAAACCAGAGTCACTATTCCTACAGGATCCTGACATCGATGAAAGAATTTGCAATGAAGTGACACATTTTTATAAATGACTGGAGCTCAGAGCTTCTAACAAATGGAGATTTTATCACACAAAATACTTATATAACAACTGTTACAGCTTCATTTATATTCAACAGATTCTTTTATTTTAGCGCTCCAACTCAGAATAACATGACAAGACTATGATGATAATTGGATATTAAAGAAATAAACTCTTTGATGTCTTTTATCAGAGAAGTTATCCACATAACATTAAATATTTCCAACTATTTTCATGACTGCAAATTATTGTTTAATTATTATCATTATTATTATTATTATTATCATTATTATTCTACCATAACTTACTAGAACTGTTACTATAATACTTAACCATACTCCACCTCTTTCAAATGAACACACAGGAAGACATTGGGTTAAAAAGCGCCAGTTGGTGACTGACTTTGTATGGCTGCTTAATAAGATTGAGGTTTTTTGTTTAATGTAACAGAAAGTAAAACCTGCGCCATAGCAAAGGCTGCAGATCTCAGTATGGCTATGATTATAAGCAAATTTCACGATGATGCAGCCATCAGGTTCATGTAGTGAATTTACAACAGGTCGACAAAATAATACCAACTCATTATGTAAACGAACATCACTCACAAACTCAAGAGTGCATCCTTTTAAGCTAAATGCAAAGTAGCAGTACCCGACAGCTGGACAAAACAGCAGGAGGAAGGAAGACGAATCATCTTTTCTTAAGTACTAAGTGCATAGATGGAGGAATTACTTAACTCTGACATTAAAATTATGACAACATATGCAAATGCAGAGAATCTGTGGTGGCCAAACTGCATAAACAGTCACAAGTTAAAATTCTGGACTGAGATTTTAAGTCAGCCTTTAAATTTTAATATGAGAACAGACACAACCACATTGGTTTATTAAAGTGCCAGCAGAAATGACAGAGGCATTTGATTTGGATTTGTGATTTTTTATTTATTTGTTTTTTGTTTTTTTTAAATCTAGCTACATTTGTCAACCTCAGCTGGGACTATCATCAGAACAGCCAAGACAGCTGCTGCCAAATCCCCCTACACAAGATGACCCTTGATCCAGCAGTTGTTCAAAGAAAATGAGCTACTGTGAAATGGGGAAACAAAACAAATCTTAAGATGTAAGCCTTAGTTTAAGTTGCTTCTCTGGCACTCTCATCAGACCTGCACAGATTTCTTGGCTGTGAAGACGGGCTGAGCCAGGAGATTTTGGAGTTGTGGTCCATTTTTTTTTTTTTTTTTTTTTTGGATGAATCACATTGGCATGATGTTTTTGATGAGCGGAGCTGCAGCAGGCTTTAAATGAAGGCATATTTTAGAGGCTCATTCTTAAGTACATCCTGTTCTTGTTATATCTTTTGTCATTGTCTACCATGATTTGGAAATTTGTTTGTATTTCTCTCTTTTCCTCTCATTTTAATTACACTTGAGAATCTCTAATCACAGTCCTCAGGGACCGAAGGTAATGGAAATTTGTCCCACTTTCAATATTCTGGCGTGTGAGAACCATCTTTAAAAAATATCTTCTGACACGCACAGTTGTGGCACTACCCACAGAAAATATGGCGTTATGAAATACATGAACACTAGTGGCCAGTGTTTAAATGCACCTGGCTAAAACTCTTACAGCCTAATAAATAAACCCTTTCCTCCTAAAGCTGATACAGATACCGTTTAAAATAATTACCAATACAATGTTTAGAGACAGTATTGTGTTAATCTGAAACATGTTTCTGAGATTATATCCACCCCATAGTTATCATTACTGTGAATAACAATAAATATTAAAAACATTGCACCAGTACCTTTTGAGAGCTTTAATACATACAGTATTAATGTTTTGATTATGGTTGTAAATAATCATATAGTCTTTCCAGAGAACAATTTGATAACACCTCAAAATATTAAATTTTTAGATCGTTGTCAAACTACCGACAGGCATCACAGACCCTGCCGTATGCTATGCTGGACGTTAATGGCTTTACATCTGTCGATTTTTGAATGAAAAATACAAATATAGTGTGATATAAATGGTTAAGAAGTCGGGTATAGTTACTTACAACCTAATGTGACTCACTTTACCGAAGTGTTGCTTCATTATCTTTTACAAAAATACTGGAAACTAGCTAGCTCAAGCTAGGTCGAAGCTAATGCTAACGTGTTAGCTTAGTCTGTGCCTCAGTTTAATCACTCACATCGTTGAATCCTCCATAAGTGGTCTTGTAGAACTCGTCCTCTTCTTCAGCATCGAGTAGTTTAGACATGCGGTTACCCGCAGTCTTTCTGGGCTCCCGACCGACTACCAGACTCATGGCTACTAATTTCTAAACAAAGCTCACTGTTGTTCGGGTGTCTAGCTGCTGGCTAGCGTTGTGCTAATTATTGTAGACTACAGGACTTCTTTTCTCTCGCCGATACTCACGTTTACGATATCATCAATAGCATAATACCACACTTCATTTAATTTGCGACTACGGTTTAAATTCACAGCAGAATGCCGAAAAAAATGTGTGCACTAAGCACACTGCTATAGCTAGCAGCTGGTAGGCGATTCAAGAAACCCGCCCACTAAAACTTCCGGGGCAGTTGAGGTACTTCCGGGTTACGGAAGTTCAAAACAAGACCATCATAATTTGTTATTTGTACAGTTTGACTCAATAAAACATATACTCTGTGCCAAATATAGCTTTATATAGCCCTATTTAATTCATACAATAACGTAACTTTTCTATGATTTAAAACGGCAGCAACATAAAGTATGAAAATGTTGTCATGGAAACTGGAGTTGTTGATGCCTAACATCTATTAAGATAATACGTAGTCATGGCAACAACAACATTTAGCTGAACCAGTTTTATTTTCCTCGTGGCAATTTAGATTTTTTTTTTTTTTTTATTTTTTTTATTAATCTTATTTCAACAACATAGCGTGTACTGGGGAAAGCTGCTCCTGTAACTTCACACCTCTAAACATTCATTTTGTTTAATTTGTTAATCCGATGGATCAGGCACAAATTATTGTTAATTGTTTTATTGAGTGCGTTTTGGACTGAATAAGGACACTGAAATCTGCAAGATGATATCTTTGAAAGCACAATCATTTTATTTCATGCCAGTTTTTGAGAGAAAAATTTTTTATTAGAGAATAACAAAACAAAAACAAAGCACAACATTATACCATTATACATTTATCAGAGAATAAGTGTGAGAATATGTGAGAATATTAGAGCAGTAAATCCCAACCACTGTACCACAGCACATCAGGTGTGTCATAGGAATTATCATACTTTTACTTAATTACATAAAATATATTTTATCATATATAGTTTTTGTGTTTAGTTTTGTTTTTCTTTGGTGGTGTGCCGCAGGTTTTTTCTAATGTAAAATATGTGCCATGGCTCAATAAAGGTTGGGAAACACTGAGGATATCAGAATGTGTCAGAATGCTAGCACAAAATATAAAATTAAATTAAATAAAACAGAGATAACATGCTATACAGATCAGAAATAGAATAAATGCAAGTGCTGTGTAAGTTAACCTTAATATAAGGTTAGTATTCATATTATGATATTCTCTAGTTAACGTCCTGGGTCTAGAAAATATTTCAATAAATAAGCACTACTTCATTCTAACAAAACAAACAAATTATACCAGCATAGTGATTAGTTTTTATTACAGGTTAGACCAGGTTTTTAAATAGACATTTTAGATTTTTATTCATATTAGTTTCATAGTAAACCTGCTCGTCTCTGCACAGTTGCCCGTGGCACCATTACTACTCAACATGGCATTTCGTGGCACATATGCAATCGTGGCTGTGTGCTTTATTTGCCCTTTGCTCTTACTCCAGAACAGCATGAAAACGAAACATATGCTCACAGAGCTGAAAAATGAAAGAAACCCGATGGTCGCTGCAACCAATAACGTCTTGACGTCAAATGGAAGTTTCTGTTTTCCGTCCACACCTGGAGAGGCAGACGGAAAGGCAAACCAACCCTTAAGACGATAGGAGTTTTTAGAAGATGGCGGAAAGGCTCGGACACGAAGGGTGACAGAAAGGCTGTCATTTCCTGCTGCATTAGATGCCACGCAGAGATAAGTGCCACTGTCCTGAGGCTGAGCATAGCGAACCTCCAGTGAGCCATTAGTCAGAGCCCGTATTCTCCCAATAGATGATAAAGGTCTCAGCTGTGGGTTTAGCCAGTTTACAGATGGTGGGGGGTCTCCTTCTGCATTGCAATAAAACACCACCGTGTGTCCCTGATCTACTTTTACCTGTTGAGGTTTGTTTTTCCGAATTCGAGGTTGTCGACAGGTGAGGAGACCAGATAACTCAACTTCAGAGAAGTCGAGAAAATTCCAGCCCTGCAGCTGGACCGAGGTAGTGCAAGTCGGCATCTGTCCACCAAAGTCCAGGTGCAGGCGTCTTTGCACCACCCACAACAAACGGCAGTCGCACGCCAGTGGGTTGTTATCAAGTCCCAGAGTTTTTAGGGTGTCTATCAATTGGAAGGCACCCACTTCAAGTGTGGTGAGAAGGTTTCTAGACACATTTAGTAATTTAAAATGTGTCAAACCCCTAAATGCTCCGACTCCGATGTGTAGCAATGATCCACCGACCAGATGAAGCTCTTGAAGTCGTAGCAAGTCTCCGAGCAGGTTCCCATGGATGTAAGTGATTGGATTAAAGGAAAGGTCAAGGTACACAAGATAAACAAGATGATGCAAAGGAGTGTAAGGAACAGCAGTGAGGTTGCAGTGTCTGATGGTGAGGGATGTAAGATTTAAGCCGAAGAGGCTGTTTCCAAATAGTGTCTCCAGCCATGGCCAATGGGAAATGACAAGTTCCTTGAGGCGTACTAGATGATGGAAAGAATAGTTTGGCAGTGTGGTGAGGCCCAGACGGTGGAAATGAAGACTCCTCAGCGCACTGAGCTGTGTGAGCGCTTCTGTTGGCACGGCAGTGAGGTTGCAGCCATCAAGGTGCAGCTCTTGTAAGCTGGTTAGTCCAGTAAAAGCTTGATGAGAGATGAAAACTAAATCGTTATCTGTCGCTTTAATACACTGCAGGGATGCCAAGTCACGGAAAGTAAAATCAAGGAAAACAAGGATCTCATTGTTGCTTATGTCCAGTAATTGCAGGTTTATCAAACCAGCAAACGCTCCTACCGTAATGATCTTCAGGTGATTGCGAGCGAGATGCAGACTTCGTAGACTTTGCAAACCATGAAATGCTTCCAGTTCAACCACCGCCAAGAGGTTGTCACTTAAATCCAAGTGTAAAAGCAGCGTCAAAGTCTGAAACTGCTGATGCACCAGAGTTTTTATGTTATTGTGAGTTAGGTTTAGTTGTTTAGTGTCTTGTGAGAGATCATCGGGCACTGTGCTGAGTTGGCCATGAGAGCAGTTCACCTCCAGCAGCTCGGTGTTGCAGCGGCAGGACTGCGGACACGGTCGGCGTATTTCAGATGTTAACGCCACCCCAGCTGCCAATAAGTAGAGAGCTCCCCAGCACAGGCGTTGATGGATGGAAACCCCCTCAAACATCTGGTGGGCTGCCTGCACACAGAGACAACTGTGGAAATAGTAAGAAAGTGATGAATTTACTGATAGCAGGTAAAAAGAAATGGCGATACTTTCATATTTAACAGCTCACAAATGTATCTTATATCAAGTCTAACCAGGGTTTTTTTTTTTTTTAATTTAATCATCTCTACATAGTTACAACTCCTGATGATATTACTTGCCAAAACTGAAGAAAAAATAAGACAAGAAGTAAAGGAAGATGTCAAATTAAGTGGGCAGATGGTTGTGCTGACAACCATCATCTCTCTCAGACTATGAATTTCAGTAATTTTAGTTTTGTGTTTGTACTGCAGTGATCCAAGATGACAAGCTATAAAGATAACTACAGTATGTCACTGATCCTGGACCAGCCCTGAAGAAAGAGAAATCTGTGTATTCTTTAGAAAATAAATTAAACTAAAAACTAATTTGTCTTTTTGGCTCTTTGTAGATTTTATGAATTTCATAATATCTGCTGTTTCTCTTTATTTGCCTTTCTTCACACTTATTACAGTTTTCATGCTTCCTTGGAAACTATTGTTACAGGAGTCACTTCCCTTCACTTACGATAAGACAAAACCAAAACCAATAAATAAGTCATTGTGCAATGATTGCACAAAATAACTCTCAGCACCACAAAAGTACCAAAAGAACGCTCTCACCAAATTTCAGCTGACTATTACTGAAATTACGGGCAAAAGAAGAGCGAGGTTTAGCGTGAGAAAACACATTTACTGGCAGTTTTAACAAACCACAGACAACATTTAAGTAAAGATTTTGTTTTATAAGACTGTGTAGCAAGAGTTAATATGGCTGAAGTAAGCTGGCTGGGATTTAATCACCATAAACCTCTAAACTGACTTTTAAAGAGCCATTAATTAAATCTGTGACTTGTAAGAGAAATTAAAGAAGTTAAATCAGCACAGATTATCTCCGTCTATACCACTCTGTAGATAACATAAACTTTCTGTTTGACTGCGGACTCGATCCTGTGGATAGTTTAATTTCAGCGTTGACAGCTCTGCAAGGAGCTAATTAAGTAAAAAGTCAAAATCGATTGACGTCACAATCCAAGCAGAAGGAGAGAGATAATGTAGACGTGCACCACATGAGGCATCACATGGATTTAATTATCTGAGTCTCAACAATTATTGTCATAACATTATCTGTCTTTAGGCAAGGTCTATATTCTTTGGTATATTGTTTCATTTAATATTTTATACGTTGTTTATTCAGATGCTGATGAGAGCAGATTAAAGATTGAAGGCAGAGTATGTTGTAGGTCATGGCAGCAAAAAATCATAGAGACAAGAAGATCTAGTGGCCTTTAAAGCTTTATATTACTCATCATAATGTGATGTGGTGTCACTTTGGGACAACACACCTCACATTTGTAAGATATTTTTTTATTATATGATACTTTCATAACATTTCCAGGCATCAGGCCGAAATCATATTGCTTTTCTATTTTTGAATTATTATTTGTAGGAAGCACTATGTGTAATATTCACATATTAATATGAATCTATTGAGAGTTTCTCAAATATTGTGCAATATAATGCACATCAATAGAGTATTTCTTGACTCAAAAGTACAGATAATACAAAGTTTTATATTTTAGGTTGTTTGTTGATGATTAAAGACAGAAACGGCAGTAGTAATGAATGTGTAGTAATTAGACTTAGAGACTTTGATGTGAACATTTGTAACATTTGTTCTGTCACCAGGACGTTTCAATCATTTGAACAGTTGTTACTGTCACCACTAGAGAGCGACAACAGCAGAAATAATCAGAAGAAATGTGGCGTTGTTGTCCATGTGCAGGCATTTTCTAACCTAACACCTCATGACAGTTGACTGGAAGTGTAAAAATGTTTCCATCACGTTTCTGTCTGTTATCACACAATGACTTATGACTCATCACAGAGATCACAGATGTGAACATGAGAACTGATTCACATGTAATTCTCTGAGGAAGCAAAAAAAAAAAACAAAAAACGAAAAAGTCTGGGGAAATGACCAAGGGAACATTTCATCAAAAAAAAAAAAGTGTGATTTGCTGAAATGTGTTATTCAAATTGCCAAGAGAGCAAAAAAAAAAAAAAAAAAAAAAAAAAACTAACACCTTGTAGTGGGGTGCCACCCTCAGTCTTTGCAGATCTTGTCACATGTTGTGCTGAAGGATGCAGCACCATAAAGCATGTGTGAACAGGGATGGAGAAAGAGAAACAACAGTTGGACCGATTTCTGATACATTTATTCTGTTTTATTGAAAAGCGTTAAAGCTGTTTTAATACATTAATGATCATTAATGTTGCGGATTTATACATTTTTGTCCCACGTTTCACACGTTTAAAGCTAAACTCAAAACTTAGTTTAAATTGGTCAACAGCACAAAAAAAAAAAAAAAAAAAAAACAGAGAAAATGATCTCTCACTGTATCTTTGATTGTTATTTTTAATGTCGCAATTTTATCTGGACACCGTCATATGTATCTTATATGTATCTTTGGAGTGTGGTCTGACGACAACAACTCCCCAGATGGAGCCTCAGCCCTCGTGAACTCCTCTGGGAGCGCACATGTCGAAGAGTGAAAATAGTGCAAAGGTGAAATTAGTCCTTTGCTGTGGCCCGACAGCTCAAATGGCATTGAATTACAGTTATTTGTTAGGAAAGAGAGAGGGGAAATAATCAAGTATCATAACTCACCGTCTCTTCAGGCTGGATGACTTGTCATTGTGATGGATCCATTTTCAAAATTTTTACAAAACACAAGAGTACAAGAGCTTTTATTTTTTTTTTTTTTTTTTGTTTGTTTGTTTGAAACTGTCTCTGGTTAAGTTGTTGTTCCAAACAAAGAGAATTTAAAGAGAAGAGTACTTCATCATTTGGTCTGTCAGCTCCTCTTCAGATTCTTCTGTTGCTCAAAAATAAATCCAAACAAACCCCGCGACGTGAGAGAGACACGCGGACGTATCATAACGACCGCGTCTCATCTTCCCATTCTGAATTAGTTAAACTCATGTGATATCGTGTTTGTGCAGCCTCAGTTTCCCCGTCGCTTCACTGTCCTCATGGCAACAGCAACCTGGCTCTGGATGTGCGACTGCTCAGTGCATGCTGGGGGATTATATACACTAGCTCCTGGACTGGATCCAACATAGGCAGGCACAGGTCAGCCAAATGCAGAGATTTAAGAGCAACAGCAGATGGAAATCATCTTAAGCACCGAGACTTAGACATAAAGAAATATCTTTGTCTTTCTTTTTCTTTCTTTCTTTCTTTTTTTTTTTTTTTAAAGAAAAGTTTAATTATAATTTTCTTTTTTGAAGCCAATAAAGAAAGGTGCTACAGTAAGACAGTAAAATAACCTAATTCAAAATGCCCCCGAAGCAAGATGTGCAAAAATGCACAGTTGCACAAATGTTGCCAAGCAACAATAATATTAAATGTTTTTCGCAAGGGATGCTGAAATAACAATTAATAACAGGATTGACAGTAATCTTTCCATTCAAAGTTCTGTACATGAGACATAAAAACATAAACGTTACATAATGGAGACAAAAAGATGATATAAAAGGACATGTAAATAGGATCTGAACAGAAACATTTTAAGCTAAATAAGCTTAAAATAAGACAACATTTCACAATAAAGGTTAATATATGAATAAATAGTCCAACATTTAGTTTAATTTTGCAGCATAAATAAGTGAGGAGAGCACAAGGGAAACCAAGGTGTAGTGGATTTAAAGTTACTATGATGTCATGTGGGTATAGACATATTATTTAAATATTCACATGTTATTTAAAAACAAATATCAAATCATTTAATAGATTTCATAAAGAGGTGAACTCCCTATAAGGTTTAACAATCATGATGAAGATGAAGATACAAGCTACTGTCCAACAAAATACATGAGTCACTCATGTTTTGTCACATTCTCACAATTACATAACATTTGTTTTTGAATATCACTGCTGATTCAATTCAAAGTCAGCATCACCACAAATCCATGTCTAAATCTAAGTTTCAATAAAATGATGGGGGTGGTTACGTCTTTCATATATTCAACATTAAATATAATCAAGATAAATTCATTTTTAGTTTAGATTATCAGTTTATGATCCTGTCTCTGCTGACCTCTCTGATCTCTGTGGTGTGCTCACACAAAACATGCGTGATCACCACAGAAGAAGACCCGGTGCTGAGTCAGGAACTTACCATCTGGTACCTTGGGGAACCTGCGTTCATCAGCGAAACTCTGTCCAAACCCGGAATCAGGAAGAGGAAAGATCAGAGATGAACGCCAAGTGTAGCCTCGGCCAAAATCAAAGGTCTACCTTGCATAATATCCTCCTGTCGTTTTCTTATTATATTGTTTCGTCATTGTTGCTCCCTGTAGAGATGACTGCTGTGATGCTGCTGGGTAATTCCTTCTTAGTAGATGATGATGATAATAATAATAATAATAATAATAACAACAACAATAATAATATCTGAGAGAAATTGAATATTTATCAGTATTCATTATATGATTTATTTATTCATCATTTATTTTTTCGTGCTGAGCATTAAGTGAGAAAAATCAATATTAATGTCATGTCTTCATGGGAAATATGAATCAGCAGTTGATTAGCATCAGTTTAGCATAAAAATATTAGCCAAACACTGTTGAAAGCTAACAAAATTATCCTTGCAGAAGTTCTAAAGTACACTGATTGACATATTATCTTATAATCATATTTTGTCTCTTGAATCAATTTAAAAACAAATGTGGTTTTATGGTGTGGTTTTATATTGTCTGGCAAGACCTAAAAAAAACGCCTCACACATGTAGTAGCAGTGAGTCTACATAACCATTTTACCTTCCATTAACTGTAAAAATCCATTTTATATGAATGTAAAGAGCCTTGATGGTGTGAAGTGGTTTTTCCTCAGAAGGTTCAAACTAACTGCTGCTGTTTCATCTGACACTGACAGAAACTAGCGCTATCATTAGCATGGCATTTTTTGGATGATGGTTTCTGTTTCTTGCCAAGTATCCACTTTAGCCCATGAACCATCATTTTTAGTTTAAACACACACGGAGTCAAACATAATTCAGAACGTTGTTGAAGTGGTTAATTCTGGATAAGTATTTCAATTTTTTACAGTTTACAACAGTTCAGTTTCATTATTACACTGTTTGGATTACTGAATAATAAGCTGATTTCTCACATGTTCACATGCACATTTTTTTTTCACTTTATTTATTTCACTTGAACTGATTTCCACAAGCAGTTTCATTCACGTGTAGTAACTACAGTAACAGTAACAGTAACAGTAACAGTAAAATAACTTATGTCACTTCCAGCCAACTTCCACATCTGATACTAGAAGTTTGTTTTGGTTGGTGCATTCGGTTATAAATTAGGCTCACATGACAAGCCACAGAGCAGATGCACCGAAAAAAAGAGAAACTACACTTCCTCTTTCATGTGTTACGATTCTCTGGCTCTTCTCTGGCTTGGAAACGGGCGTATGTTCTTTTACAGGGACAAAATAACACTGCTGACCGTTCTACAACAAGGTAAATGTATTTATTGTAGTGAATTTAGAATATTTGCCTTAATTTGTGTGTAGAGATCAAATGCTTATGAAAGTGCACGGCTAAATATCGTGTAAAAAGCGTAGAAAAGATTTAAAGAGACTAGAGTCAGTCGGGTTTGAACACGAAGAAGAGATTTTTGAAAAACTCGAGGCATATTTTGAAAACTTTTTTTTAACTTTTTACAACTTTTACAGGCTCCACCTCGCTCCCTGTAGTTATGCTGTTAGACTGGTTAGACTTGTTGGTGTAACACTGTGAACGTAAAGAGTTCAGTCTTTAATGAAGATTTATGTTACAACAAAGTTCTTTATACGGGGACTGATACTAACAACCAGTACTTTTTTTGGATGGGACTTTCTACATTTACTGTGTTATGAGTCTGTAAAAAGTTTATTGTGTTCATTATTTCTAAACTTGACAAAGTGCTCTCACCGCTTAGTGAAAATTTAGATGCCACTGATTCATCACCATGTTTGTGTTCTTGCTAAAATAATTTACATGACGGCTGCAACCTAATTTCTTGCTTAATGGCTTAATCTTTTGCAGTTGCTCATTACGGACACTGGTCTTGTGCTATGAATGTTTTCTGGTGATTTAGAAGAGGGACTAATGGACATTTTGTATTCTGGGTTTGATCAGTATATGCAAATGAAAATTTCTCTGAAATCAACAAAAATAGATTCTATAGTTTCAATTTCTGGGAATTTTTAAAAAGTTTGTAATGTTTGTTGGGGAGTAAATTTCACAGAAAAAGTAACTGTCAAACAAGCTTAGTCACACACAGCAAATTCTAACAGTGAAAAAGCAGATTTTTTTTTGTATTTTAGTTTTATTGACGTGAAGTTTCATTCAAATTAGTTGTGAATGAAACTTCATGGCTCATATCTACTCACATAAAGTGAACAGATTTATTTTTCTTTTGCAGTATGCATATTTTGTGTGTGGTGTTGCTATGGACCTTTCTCGCTCTCAGCCACTCGTCACCTGCTTTAAACAAAATGTGGGAAGAGTGGAAAACTGAACATAACAAGGTTTATGATAATCAGGTAATATTTTCTCTCTGTATTGACACACTGCAAGATACATCCATATTCATTAGTAGATAGATCATATAGTTGGTGTTTATGTTGCAGACGGAGAACATCTTCAGGAGACAAGTGTGGCAGAAGAACATGTATTTGGTGATGAGTCACAACCAGGAGGCCTCAGCAGGAAAACACAGCTTCACTCTGGGACTGAACCACCTGGCTGATATGGTACAAGTCTGCTCCGACACAGTTTCAGTTCTGTCAGACAGAGACATGTCACATACCATAATCTAGTTGATGGTTGATGGAGTACAGGGAAAAAGCAGAAGTTCTCTCTCTCTCTCTTTCTAAATATAAATATAAAATATAAATGTAGGTGTAGATATGTTTAGATATGTAGCTTATTAGCTTAGTGTCATCTGGACTCACAAATAGCTCTGGTATTTACTGAAAATATGTAGAAGGCTTATTTTAAAATATGCATCTAAAATTGTTATATTACAGATTATTCATAACATTTTGACACATTTTAAATGACAAGCGCAGCACTTTTCACTTTTCTGTTTTTACTGTGGGTGAGAGCTGTTGACACTAACTTGTAAACTAAGACTGACCTCAAGGAGGGAAATTATGTGACTAAGATAACATAGACTTAACATTATGCACGCATTTCCTGATCACTACAAGGAGCCTCTGTAGTAAACTATTTTAAATTACCAGAGTATAATCAGATCAGCTGCTGAATTAAACATCAATAAGGGAAAAGAGCAGTGTTATAACTACCATCCAGTAGGTTACAGAACAAGAATGCACTTTTGTTTAGGACGTAAATGTATGAGAGAGACCTCTGGTGGATGCAAACTGCATAACAAGCATTTCAACACAAACGCTATCCTCATAGATACCTTGTCCTTCTTGTTCTTGGATGACCTTACACTGAAAAACAGCCACACTCACTGATCAGTTTTGGTACAAGACACTCAAATGACTCACACTGCAGCACCCTATAATTTCAATTTAAACCAAGACCTATGGAGTAGATCTGACCTTCCTGTATACAATCTGATTAATTTAATCAAGTATAGAAAGGAACAATCTTGACAACCAAGAACATTGTGTGACCTTCAGTAGACCTGGGAAGGCTAATACAGACATAAATTCATATGTAGATGTAAAAGCTATTATTATGAACATTCTTAATTAGAGCGGAACTGCTTGTTTTTTGTTTTTTCATTCATTTACCACATTATCATCAACATCAACATTATCATCACATCAACAATAATGTAGTAGATGTTGTGTGCCTATTTCAGTTCTAGGACTTAAAGTTGAAAATACAATGGCTGCTTTGTGAAGGATTACAAAATAGGTAGAATCTGCAAAAATGCACTTCAATTAAACAATCATACACATTCATGCCAGAAAAACTGTATTGTTGAGTGTGTTGACAGTGTCTTTGTTGGATATTTGTTGAGTAAGAAGACAGAAATGCTAAAAAAGGAAGAGCAGTGAAAGGTACCGGAAATACGGGGGGGGTTATTTTGAAGCTGAGCACAGCAACAGGAGCCTGAGGAGTGGAGCCTGTTTGGGCGTGACGTGTTAACTCTGCATGAAACTGGCATGAGTGTTTGGGACACACTCGAGTGTTTGGCTTCAAGTCAGATATTCCAGAGGACAGTGTGTTATAACTGTCTTGGGGATAAAATGTGACCAGAGCTGATCAAGATCTGATTAATGACCTCAAATAGTGCCCTTACCCAAGTGTAAATACACAATGTTTCAATAAGACATTGGTCCAATTCTAAGAGTTGCGCTGCTGTGATCACAAATGTTCATCCGATGTGCAATTGATAGATTTACATGTCCTCTTTTCTTTTAAGACAGCTGAGGAGGTCAACGAGAAGATGAATGGTCTGAAGTTGGAGAAGTCTGATCATATCAGAAATGACACATTCAAGGAAGTGAGTGGATTATCGTTGCCTCAGACTGTGGACTGGAGGAAGCAGGGCCTTGTCAGTCCTGTCCGGGACCAAGTAAGATTATTTCAGCTATTTAAAGAACAGAAATTATCATGAAAAACCAGTGACAGTAAATGTAGTAATGTTTTCCTATGTTTTTTTTAAGGGATTATGTGGGTCCTGCTGGGCCTTCAGCTCTATGGGAGCTCTTGAGGGGCAGATGAAGAAGCGGACAGGTTACCTTGTTCCTCTGAGTCCACAGAACCTAGTTGACTGCAGCACCAGCGATGGAAACCACGGCTGCAGAGGAGGATACATCTCTAAAGCCCTCGGCTATGTCGTCCGCAACGGAGGCGTCGACTCAGAGAAATTTTACCCCTACGAACACCAGGTCATTTTCTGAAAAGCACCATTTTCTTTCATTTTCCCTGTGTGAATCTATGAATAACGCACGTAATATAACATATAATATTATTTATAGAATGGGAAATGCCGCTATTCTGTCCAAGGAAAGGCCGGCTACTGCTCTAGCTACCACATCCTGCCTCAAGGAGATGAGAAGGCTCTGCAGGCCGTGGTGTCATCGGTGGGACCGGTCGCTGTCGCTGTGAATGCCATGTTACCGTCGTTCCATCTCTACAGAGGAGGTGAGGCTGAGGGTTTCTGAACATGAAGCATGAATTTTCTTTAGCTTAAATATTTTTTACATTGCATATTTAAGATGATCTATGCCCCAAAACATGCTTTAAAGAAACCTACACTGCAGTTGTAATGTGGAATACTGTTATACAAGAATTAATACTGGTCATTTTTATTGTCTCAACTCTCAAAAAAATGACTAAACGTTATGTAGCATAGTTGCATTTTGAGTTAAGAGTTGACAGATTATTTCAGATTATATGGTACTCTTTTCATTTCCTTCCTTTCCTGACAGAAGCAGACAGTTATAATTCCTTATAATTCCTTCCTACTTCATTACTTGTGGATCTTTTAGGTTTATACAACGTCCCCAGCTGCAACCCGAAGTTAATAAACCACGCTGTCCTTGTTGTGGGCTACGGTACGGATGGCACAGACGACTATTGGCTTGTGAAAAACAGGTAAACTTGATTTCTCTCTCTCCTTTTTTTTTAAACACATGAACAACATGGAACATATTGAATAATAAAATTGAACTGTTTCTGTGGTTTCAGCTGGGGAACTACATGGGGAGAGGAAGGTTTCATTCGACTGGCGAGGAACAAGAACAATCTGTGTGGTATTGCAAGTTTCGCAGTTTATCCAACACTTTGAAAATGTGATCCATCCTATAAATTATCCCTTGGTAGAATATAGAATTTAGATATTTAATTTAACAAGTTCATTGATGTAATATCAGTGATCAGATGGTTGTGCTTTTCATCTTTAATACTGAAATGCAGAAGTTGTCTTGTCACAAATGTCACAAATACGGTACTAAGTTCACAGTATTATTCTATACCTGCTTCCTTTGTGCCTTTAAAATGTTTTGTAATTTCATGTATTTTTATGGCTTTAAATTGTTTTTTGTGTATTATTTAATATTGAATATTATTCAAATGTCAACATTGTTCTAAAATCTCACAAAACATAAAGAGATACAAAATATCAGTTGTATCTGGTGTGTGTTGTGGTGTGTGTACTAGCTCCAAGTAGTGAATTCAACAAAATCACTTGTCACTTTCACATTTATCTTGTTCTCTTCACCGTTCCTCCTCAAATCTCACTGTTTTCACAGTGTTTTACATGTTTACATCTACACAAATCAGCCTACAGTGGTAGTATTAGCAGTAGTGCATATAGACCTATATAAATACCAATATTTGCCACTCTAAAAGCATTAAGTGGAGTAATGCTCTTACAGTTACTTATGTTTGGAATGTGGTGGTTTGTAATTTCCTCACAGCTTCTAATGTGGTTTTGGAATAATTGCTGACCTCAGGGATAATGTTAAAATGTCCTTGACATAACATTGTTAATCTTATTTGTTCACATGGTACATGACAAAGACATTACAGTAAGGCTGAACTAATGGTCACTGAATATGAGGGTCATGTTTGTGCAGGACTCACTTTGAGGAAGATCAGTTCTCCATAGATGAGAACATCCATCCATCCATTATCTATACAGTTCATCCTTTACTTCTCCCATCTGACGGTGGCTGAGGGTAGTGGACACTCTGGGCAGGTCACTAGTTTATCACAGGACTGACATACATACATACACACACACACACACACACACATAAATACACTAATTATATATTAAATATTTCAAGTGGTGACTTAATCACACAGTACATGTACACAATGTAGATTTCCTGTAGATACCTCACTCTATAGTAATGAATGTAAAAGTAAAAAGTAAGATAGAGGTCTAAAATTAAGGAATGAGAACATTACATGAAAAGGGTTCTATATATACGGCTGTCAATTTATCTAAAAAAAAATCTTTGTAATTCTATGCTTTGTGATTAATTAATCTCAATTCATCACATTTAATCGCAAACATCATGTTTTTACTGTATTTACTGTATGATGTATTTTCTCCCTGATGAAACAAATGAGCCGTAATGAACAATGTGCTTTAGTAATTCCCAAATTAACAATAACCAAAGACATGAATGGTGATTATTCATTTAAGTTTAAGGAGTTAAACTTTTCAGAAATGATCTAAACAAAAATGACTTTTCTGCCTCTGTATGACTTGTTTGTTTCCACAAAATTATCTCTCAAACATTTTTAACATTGAATGTGGAAAACTAGCAAGTAGTCCTAGAGTAGTGAGTAGTTAGCTTGATGCTAACACATAATGGAAAATTGGCTAAAACAATTAGCAATGACTGAAGCAGCAAAAGAATAAAATGATCTGTTCAAAGTTCAAAACAAAGTGAACATCACAAATGGCAAAGCCAAAACACAGATACACGTACAACCTTTAATTGACTGTCAATGTGAGTGATTTATGGTTTCCTGTTTTACATTTATTGACCTTTGACCTCTCAAACAAAGTGTGGAGGAAGCTGCATTGGTGGCACCATCCCATAACCTAGTAAAGTAGACCAAGCAACTACATGTGTGTTAAATGTATATAGGGTACCCCAGACAAAACTCAGACAACCTCCCACCAAAAAACATTAACATCAACATTAACAATTGAGCTGGATCCCAGTGAAGAGGATGAGGCAATGTCCTCGTTCACAGCTGGAGAGAGAGAGAGAGAGATGGTGAGTAAAGATCAGAACATTTTTCAGGCTGAGATTAAAAAGAAAGAAAAAATTTTACCAGAAAGTACCAGACAACATCCTGTTGCACTGATAAATCATCTCGGTACATCTCGGTCTCCACTCACTCAGCAATATAACCGTCCTGTGTTCTAGTTGTGATGTGGCAGTTTTATCTGGAGTTTGAATCAGATTTAAACTGGATTAAAATTTGTCTGTGTTTCACGTCTTATGATGAAACCGCACTGAGACTCCTCCCTCCCCTCTTTCTGATCTCTGCTAACATGTCTGTTACCCAGAGTCCAACTCTCTGAAAGCAACAACCAACAGACGCCTACTTCACGGTCTGTTGTCCAATCAGAACCAGAACGTTGGATTGAGACTTTTCATCGTCTATGACTTAAAATGCAGCCAATAAAAACAGTTTAGATCTTTATGAGACTTCAGTTTACAGAGATGGCTCCTCTTACTGCCATGAACATGTGTCATCTCATAACTTCTAGATAAAAAAAACTGCTGACAAATTGTGAAACAAATCATTAATGTCTCAACTGAATGTCAATGTTCACATTTCACGAAAACCTTTCAAGAAAAACATTAATTCTGTTCCTGCAGTTTTCATACTTCTTGACAATAATGTCTGAGGTATAATGACAATAAAGGCCATTCTATTCTATTTTCTATTCAAAAACTAAACATAAACTGCACTAAAAATGTTTCTATTGAAGGTCTGTCAACACTAAATTCTGTGGTTTTACTAGAACATGTTTCTTCAGTTGTCATTGCTGTCACTCAGTTCCAAAAAATTAGGATTAAGCAAATACACCCAAGTTGAGTCTTTTAGAGTCACCATGTAAACCATCTCCCTCTGTCAGGTTCACTTCCTCATGAAGAACAAATGTTTCCTATCACGCAACCTGATGTTGCAATGAACTGACACTGTCACAATTAAGTGTCACAAGGGCAAATTAATACCCCTGCTGGGAGGCTTCCTGATATGTTGCACAAGAAAAACATTAACAATAAAAAATTACAACATTATTTCAACTAACCTGCAACTAACCAGGTGGAAATAAATAAAACCCAACAGAGTCAAGTCAGATTTCAACAAGTAAAAGAAAGTAAGTAAGGAAACACACTTGTGGATTCCACAAGCAGCAGCTTGTGTTTGTTGAACCACAGGAACAGGAGATGCAGCTGTTGACTTAAATACACTAAACTGACAGCTAGACTGGCAGGGTTCAAAAGAAAAGAAAAAAACAGCTAATCTGACCTGACTGGAGAAAAAATAAAAAAATGTTAAGACTGGGTCCTACCTCAAATTGACAAAACCTATAAAGGAAAAGTCAGTGCACAGGAATAAACACAACACTGCAGCTGAGCCTAAAACCTTATCACTGATCTAGCACCACATTTGACCAACTTCACAGCCCTAAGCACCTTCAACTTTAATACAAAATAAGCCAAAATATCAAAACACCAACAAAGAAATTCCAACACTCACGCTCACATAAAACAACCAATTTAACCACTTACCAAAGACAAAATAATCCAGAGATGAAGTCAAGACTCCAAAACCAATGCTAAAAGACAAACTCACGACAATTCAAAGCCAAAGCAAAGACAATAGCCTGAGACTAAAACTAGTCAAAGCTAAAAGACAGTAGTCATAGCTAAAGTCAAGATTATTCATAGACAAAATGACTAAATCCTGATCCCTCATTGTTTGGGCCATCAAGCTCTGCACTGAGCAGTTAAAAACATTCAAGCACACAGAGAAAGAGTAAAATTATCAGGTGTGTGTTCATGATTGATGGAGGTGGTGATGGACGGTGAAATTGTGGTGCGGCTCATTTTTGGCACAGCGGCCAAGCAGAAACAAACAAAAACACACTGCAAAGAAAGCTCCCAGGCGCAGCAGCCATATTGGAAGGATAGACAGGAGAGAAAATAAAAAAATTCAACCCTTACTATTTGAAGATTTGAAGAGGATGTACTTGCAATAAAGGAAACAATAAACAAAATCAGTGTCAAATTGAGCTTTGACTTTCTCTTCCTGCAAACTTTAAAGACTTATCCTTTATTTAAAAAACTATGAACATTATATTATTTGCTGTTACCACAAAAAATATGACCAACATTTCACCAGCAGTGATATTAAACTACCTTAAATCCATCATTGATCTTTTCCTGAGTTTAGAAGGACCATTTCTTGAAGTTTGCGGATGACCGTGGGTCCGTTTACGGCAGTTATACTGTTTAAAAATACAAACAAACATAACATGTCAGTTAAACTAGAACACTATGGATCTTTTCAACCATTTAAATGGATTAACAGAATTAAATTAGCATTGGGCACCAAAACCAGAGACTCGATCACCGTTGGTTGTATGGGGGGGATGAACCACGTACAACATAAAACTAATAACCTGAAATGAATCTGATGAGTTATATTTACAGATATTTACACAGCTAAGAAAACATTCCTCAGATGTCCAGTTGGTGGTGCTATGCCAGACAGCCATGTTGAGACTGTGGATGTCATCGTAATGATACTATCCAATAATGTGTGAAGATTCAGACAAATTATTCAATGCACTATTTCCTGTTAGTGGATGTTAAAATTCATCATCTCGCCATTTCAACATATTACAACATATCAAATACATCAAATTCCTCAGATGTCCAAAAACAAACAAACAAACAGACCTAGATACCTCACTTCCTGTTAGGCGTGGCGCGGGTCATGCAGCACAAAAGTTGTTTGTCTTGATGAGCTCCACACATTTTTCCGCACAAGATTTTGTGAACCTACATGCCAACATGAATCTGTTACACAACGGACCGCTATGGAGCCTCTGGGCCACAACCAGACCCAAAACTTTTGTGGCAGGTCTGATGTGTCTTTTCATGAGTTTTCTTGCATAAGAACCACATCAAAAGAGCCTTATTTTGAAAAAAAAAAAAAAAAAAAAAAAGCAAAAATAAGAAGAATCCTTACATATACAATAGGGTCCTTGCACTTCCAGTGCTTGGGCCCTAAAATAAAGAGACAACTCCACACATCAGATATAAACAATCTTTATCAAACAACACATATCATTTCAAAGTCTGTGAAAATCATTTTTTCCCAAAACATATAATCTTTTTTTCACTTTGGATTTCAGTTGAAAGCTTAAACAAATGAGCAAAACCTTTGTTGTACACGTTGCGTCGTATAATAATGAAATCACAAAAACAACCTTTGAGGTGGTTTCACTTAAAGCTGTTTTTGGACTTTTCGAATCCTATTACAAAAGCAGACTTAGTGCAGTAATAATGTAGAAACACAGGTGATGGACCTTAAAAATAAAATAACACAAAAAGGTAAACAGGGAAATGAAAACTATTCTTATGAGAACGTCGACATCTTCTCATTTCATAATTTCTGACCAAAAACAAAAAGCAAAACAGGATTTAAAAAATAATAAAGTGGGTACCATTTGATTATTTAAATTACATTTACCAATGAATGTTAACTTATCTCAGTTGGTTAAATTACAAGTTAAGGACTTGTTAGTCGTTTGCCAGCAGCACACGACACCGAGTTATCAATACAGAACTCAGTAAATAAAGACCAAACAAACATCATGTTCTCACACAAGGTCACATCTTGATGAAAGTGGTTCAAATTTGTTAAAGATATTAAAGCTGCCATTTGTCATTTCTCCATCAGAATAAGATCGTATCAGAAAAACCAAAGAAATAATTCATTAAAAACTTGGATTTGAAAAAGTGTTAATCCTGCTAAATATGATATCTGAATTGAAACTGATGGCAGTAAGTTTTACTGTAGGTTCCCAAATACTTCGACTCACCATAAACAGCAATACATTGTAAATCTACCGGCTGCAGAGAATAACATCAATGTACGAGTATTTGGCCTCTGTGGATTTTGTTTTTTTCTTACATAAAGTGTTAATATATATATCTTTTACATCGGGAGGTCATGTATGTTTTTAGTTTTTGTTTTTTTACACTAGGCACTTTTAATTTCCAACGAGGAGGAATGTCAACACG
Organism: Polydactylus sextarius; assembly: GCA_016801845.1. Taxonomy (NCBI): domain Eukaryota; kingdom Metazoa; phylum Chordata; class Actinopteri; family Polynemidae; genus Polydactylus; species Polydactylus sextarius. The sequence continues at coordinate 11,838,267 of CM028927.1, forward strand.
TAGCGTTTTTTAATAACTGGTGAATTAACAACAGTGTCTTTTCCCTGAAATGTGATAAATAAGGAAAGAAACCGGGACATTTATATATTCTTTTTAAATGAAAAACAAGCTCTGATTTAACATGTTCGCTCAGTTCTGTGTATTTGAAAACAGATAAAGAACATAAAGTATAATAGCAAAAACCATCTTCCTAAATTAACTTTTATATGGCGATACATAGCGGCGACACACTTTGGGCTCAAATAATTTAAAAGATCAAATCAAGAAAGAGAGGCTTCAGGATTTGAACAATGAAAATCCTTTGGCACACAAAAAGGAAGTTTGAATTATTACTACCGCATTAAAGGAACTGAAACCATAAATAAAAATTAAACAAACGAATCACAGAACAAACAAATTATCCTCCAAAAAACACACTTTCCTCACACAACTGATACAACTCAAGAATACATTCATGGAAATCTATTGCTTCAACAGCATGCAACTCTTTAAAGTGCAAAAGACATTCATTGGTTTAGCTCAGTAAATCAACTACTGCGTCATATCATTCATTGAACATAAATAATCATCTTCAAAAATGGCACAACATGACTGCAGTCAACATATAAAATTATACAAAGTATTAAATAAACTATGAGACTACAATGCAACACAAAAAACAATGATGCCATGGCCAATAACACCTGTAGCATGTATTGTTACACAAAGCTCATTAAGTCACAAAAACATCTTTTCTTCACCCTTTTTTCTTTTCTTTTTTTTATAAATTCTTTTAAAATAAAAGTCTATAATACTTGACAATTGCATTGCATCAAAGAGAGGGAGTGTGGTGGTACAGGATATATTTATATACATGATACATGTAAAAGTTACCACTGAGAATTTGAGACATCTTAAATGGGCAGAATTATTGAGCTTTAGCTTATAGAAACAAACGGTTTTCAAAATTTCTCTGTCACATTTGGATACAAGAAAAGAACAACTTCTCAGCCGCCGATCCTGACTCTGCAGAGTCAGGATCCTGCTCTGGCTTGTGTCTTCACTTGGCAGTGGCTCATATTTCCTGCACGGGACGGAACGGGATGGCGTGTACGTTTTGTAAATATCCATATCTCAGAAGGAGTGCTTGGTTGGAAGACGTGGTTCCACTTTATTGCCAAGTTTCTATTTCACTTTGGGTCCGGGATGAAATTCAGACATAGACAGTTTGAGAGATACTGAGAGCTGGTGGTGACGCTGGCTCCCTAGGTTTGCTAATACTGGTGACGGACCACAGACGTGTATGTCGCAGAAAAGTGGAATATTGCTTTGAATCAAGCACTTCTCATGTTGTTAGAATAAGTCCTTGACATACTGTGGTCCATTTCTCTCAAGTGCAAAAATAAAAATCGAGACAATTTTCCTGCTTTGGCTGCAACTTGTTGACTTTCTCTACATTCACTCACTGCAGGCTGGTGTGTTTGCGAGTGTGACTGTAGGAGTGTGTGTGTCCAGTACTATGTTGTACCCCCGTAATGGATGACATAGTAGTCATGGACGTACATCAGCACAGCGACAGGCTGGCCGATGATGAGCGAGATCCAAACAGCTGCGTTTCCGTAGTTTCCGGTCAGAAAACGACCCACGAACCAAGCGAGAGGAACCTGCATGGGGTTAAATTTGAGAGGTCAAAATGTGCTTGTGCAGAGGTAAAGTATGAAGACAGGGAGTGAATACAGGTGGGAGAGGTTGAGCAAAAATAGCAGCTGGAGGAGAAATCATTATTTGTGACAGAGTGAAAGAAACAGACAGTCTCACCTGAGCCATCATTCCCATAAAGGCCCAGAGTCTAAACATCTTCAGAGGAATGCTCACCAGGTACTGAAGAATAAAGAGAGAATATGTTAATAAATCCGACAGAGTTTTATTCAAACATGTTACAAATCGTAGTGTTAAACGCGAGGACAGAAAATCTGCTCACTTCAAACTCTGATGCTCTCTTTTTCTGTTAAGCTTGAGTGGTCACACTATTTCAAATAATACATGACATTTTGAATTTGCACATCATAACATAACGTCAGTCAAAATAACAGTAATTTTCAAAGCTGTCAAGTGTATCTACAGCTGGATGTTCAAAGCACAGACATGAGTAAAAGTAAGAATCAATCTGTTTGGAGGTTGAAACTCAAATATGCGAACATTAGTGGTTTACCTCGTGGAAGAAGGCAGACACCAGAAAGACGGCGGTTTGAGCCAGAAACTTGTTGACCCCTCGTCTCAACATCGGTTTATAGAAATGTCTGTAACACAGAGACACACATGAACACATACTTGATAAGTCACACTTATTTTAGCCGATTATTTTAACCCGATTGAAAATATCAAAAGATGATTTCTTTATTATTGTAACTTTAGATGTAATGTCATACAAAAGATTCTAGTGTTAAAAAAAAGAAAGAAAAAAAAAAACTAACAGAACCCAGAAAGACAGTTGCTCACCTGAGGCACCACTTGTGTACAGGGATGTTCCAGTTGGCCCAGAAATATGTCACACTCTCAGAATTCCTGAAATCAACAAGTAGATGGCGGTGGCATAAACAAACAAACAACCAAACAAACAACCAACAAACCAAAAAAAAAATAAGTATATGTATGCGTTTACATGTCTTATCATTAGTTCAACTCACCACCAATCCTTGTAAAACTCTCTGTCTCCAAACTGCAGCAGCTCTGCCACAAAGTTCATGGAGGAGTGAAAAAACCAATAGAAGAATATTAACCATATCAGATGGTTAGGGACCTGGGAGAGGTGGGGAGATGAGAGGAGAGGAAAGGAGAAGGGAGGAGAGGAGAGGGGAGGAGAGGGGTGAGTCAACGGAGAAGTTGGGAAAACCTGTCTGGGTTGGATTACACCAGGACATGCTGCTTCTACATGTGAGAGAGAAATCCCACCAGGAGACAATGTCAGGGTTGAATGTGAAAAGTGAAAGTGAATCTTTATTTTTATTTACTTGAAAATGAGTTTGCTGTCACATAGCTAAAGTATGTAAAGTTGTGATACTCACAGCTAGTTTCAACAGACGCTCCACCATCCTAGAAAAATCCATTTCCTGTCAGAGACAAAAAGAACAACATTTGATAAAAACTTTTCTTTTTTTATTTCCTGTTGATACTGAGATTACGTGAATTTGATTTAGGACAGAGGTTGCTAGTAAGGCTGTAAAATAGTGATATATATATATATATATATATATATATATATATATACATACATATATATATGTGTGTGTGTGTGTGTGTGTGTGTGTGTGCAGTACACCCACCTGAAATGGTTTCATTGAGTTCTGTATAGTAGGAACCATCCACTGAAAGACACATATTTTAATTATTTATACCTATGATGATGATGACTATGTTTTATATAGCACTTTTCAAGATACCCAGTGTCGCTTAACTATGCTTGTTTTGTTGAATGCAGAACTACAACATTTTAATGTGTGTCAACAGTCGGCGTTGTGTGTGTTATATATTTCTGTACATACCTGCTGTATTAATCCCACCAGCAGTTGGATGAAGAAAAGCTGCAACAAAAACAAATGATTTATTAAAAAGAATGTCACACCTTTGCTCTGACTGTGTGATCTAAAGAAAATCATTTATTGCGATGATGAAACATAGTTTGTACGTGTGTTTGTGTGTCTGTCTCCTCTCACCATTTCAAAAAGTCTCCTCATCAGGAAACTTTTCCGTATCCGAGGCGACCTTGGGAAGTTTAGCTGGTAGCAGAGAGTTGGGGCAAAGACAAAGTAGTACATGTCTAATAACAAATAAAGAAAAGATTATGTCAGTATTTTCAGATGTTCATTAAAACATTTTATTTGAAACAGAGCAATTAATCTCTATGAAGTCACCGTGGTTACCTCTGTGGGTCAGGTTGCCTGGGTAGGAGACATGTGAATGAACTGCTGAACCATTGGACAGAGCCACAGATGGACCTGAGAAACACACACAGTAAGACTTTATCTCTTCTGTAAATGCACTTGTACTGTTGCATTCAGATGTCAGGATTAAAATAACAAATACATAAATGCTGCAGTTCACCATATCTCCACTAGATTGCAGAAACAGCATGGCAATAAAATAAAAATATGTCTCAATCTTGTTTAGATGTGCACAGATAACTTATTCACAGAATTCTAAGCAGTTTCTTGGTCCCGATCAGTAATGATCCAATCCAAGTAGGTGTGTGTGTGTGTGTGTGTGTGTGTTGATTAACTTACATGAGTATGATCGAGTCAGTTTTTTGGCTTTGGCGTGTCTGATTTCTCTGCACCACCTGTTGGTGTCTTGATAGGAGTACAGCTTTAGGAAGAGAACTGTGAAGACACCTAGAGAGAGTACACCACCCACTGACAAACACACACACACGCACGCACACACACACACACTGTTCATAAGAGCAATAATTTACAGATAAAAATGGAACAGCTGTGTTCTCCCATATTAATTATTGACATCTGAAGCAGCACTGACCCATATTTTTTGAGTTCATCAAAATATACACATGAATGAACTTATCTGTCACACAAATAAAACTTGTCCTCTCTTATATGTTGTCATATGTGAGTTCACATGTACCTGGGGTGATGGAGGTCACAGTGAGTATTGTGGCTGAAGGAAAGATCAACATTGATGTCAAGTTAAAAATGTGAAGGATGAGTCCGGTAGTTTCGGAAATGGTGCCCTGGGGAGAAAAACAGGAAAAAAAAAAGTTTCATCGGTGACTTGAGAAAAGAAGCAAAGCCTTTTTTTTGTGGAACGCCAGAACTCTATCTTGTGATACCATATCTTTAAGAAGTGTTTTGATCATATTTAATCTAATCTGGTTCAGCACCGGAGTTCTTATCAAGGGTTATGGTGGGTATAAAGAAGGCGAGTACTCCAGAGCTGAAATGAGTACCTGTTTTAGACAAACATCGTTGAATATAGATAACTCAGTGATAAACTTAAAAGGAAACCAAAATACTCAAACATTTCATCTTCATCATCAATCATTATCTCAGCATAGCAATAAGTTTGGCAAAACCCCTAAACAAATCAGCTTTGGATCTTTGAATTCATACAAAGGTGGAGTCCAAAGTCTCTGGGATTTATTAACAAAGCTCAATTAAAAATGAAGAAATAGGACGAAATTGCAGCATCTGTAATGTCTGAAATTTGAGTCACATAATATGAATAAATAATGGTGTCATTTAGGAGAAAGTATGCAAATCAGTGTGAATGCTCACCACAGCCAGACGTCTCTCTATGTATAAGGCTGCTAAGATGAACACATTTGACACTGTAACACAGAACAGACAGAAAAATTAATTAACTGTACAAATTCACATTGTTTGCCATGTCACCACCAGTATAATGTAAAGGCAGTGAAAAGCAAGTTTCATCACAGTCAACAGTAACATTTAAATTTAACTGATTAACCTGATGTAATTACAGGTACAACCATTGTTTGCTCAGTTCAATATAAACATCCATCTGAGAGTTTACAGATGGACAAATATTGATATGCTTCAACTATAATAATTCATGAGTAAAATAAAAGGCCAATACCAATGATGAGACAAGCTGCAGGCCAACTGTATGGATCCTTTAAGAAGAGAGACACCACTTGAATGGGATCTACCAAGATGCCATACCTGGATGAGAAAAGGGAGAAGTGAAATAGTTGATTCTAACGGGCAGGATTATTAAAACAGCTGGAACTGGGTGCAGCATAAGACTTGAAGTGGCTAAATTATATCGTGTGTCTTTGTTACAGCGTCTCTATTTCATGCATCACGTAATTTAGAAACAAGTCAAGTTGAGTAGCATGATGTTGGGAAATGGTCGACACTCCGGGAAGTAAAATGACAGATCTTATTGGCCACTTTAACAGGAAATATATGAAGGAACTGGACATGCAGACAGTGTTTCACTCAGGTTTGGTACAACCACACTCATCTGTTTAATGAAACATAAAGAGTTACCACTGACCGACATATTAGATGAGTGGAAGAATATCTGATAAAACTGCTACTACAATTTGTTAAAAAAAAAAAAAAAAAAAAAAAAAACTGTGTGTGATAAAGTTGAGCTCAGGTTTAATTTAGTTTATATACAAATAAATAAGTTCACTAAAGTTCCAACTCTGGATATTTTTAGCTGCACATATCAAATAGATTACACTTCTGCTTACACTGCTGTGATGTTGTTTTTTCTTCATGTAAAACTACTAATGTAAAAATTTGAGCTTGTATGTGTAGATGCATACTCACTTTATAATGTTCTCCAGGAACAGACGTGCGTTACTTAACACCTGGTAGAGAGAGGTAAAGAAATAAGAGAGAGAGAGAGAAAGGAGGCTTTGTTTATAGGCTAAAAATGCTTAGTTGTAAATCTGGCTTATCATTTTCTTTGAGCACACCTCTGTTTGTGATTAATCTGCATATTTAAGAGTATTTGTGTCGAGTCTGGTTCTATTACAAAACAAGTAGAAAAATGAAAAAATAAAACTTTAACTTTAACTAAAACTTTAACTCATTAATAATAGAGGTTGAGATCAGCAACGTGTTCCTCTTACTTCACACCTTAATTACCGTCACATCCTATTGCTGCTGTTTACTGTTAAAAAAGTTCAGTTTATTATTATACTGTGTATTATAGTTCAAGGCTGAGCCCTGTCTTATCTCAGTCATCAGTTATGTGAGGCTCTTTGAGATACAAATCCACCCAGAGAGGCAACCGTGCATATGTATGGTATAGATAAGTTTATAGATAAATTTTATGGTAGTAATGGTCAGTATGAATTAAAGAGACAGTTAAGATAATTTCGACATGAGGGTACGACACACAAGGTCACGGTGAAGTGATTATGTGTCATGTTAAACCAGAACCAGTTGGTCTGCCAACAACCTGCAACAATGTGGTTTGGATTCAACTATGTAATTTGTCCAAACCAATAACCTTTGCCTCAGTAACCTTCAGCAACACGTACAACACAATAAATGGGACAGTGGCCTCAGTAGGGCCGTTATGGAGAACATTGTGAAACCGGATTTTGTAATACTTAAATTGTACAAACGTGTCTTTTTTCCTCATCCCTGTCCAGAGTAAGGTCAAGTGCTCAAAGTCACGTACTGAACAATCCCCTAGGAGATGGCAAGAATTCAATTTCTTACTCAAAGACACTTGAGCAGGGGGTAAATTAACTGAGCCCTGGTGGCCTGGTTATAGGACTATTTCTGTCCAGCAGAACAATATCAATTTAAGTTAAGAGAGTTTCACGCATGACTCCCTAGTCTCTGTGTCAGTGAAATTCACTGCACTGAAACAACTCAGGACGTCCATTTACGTGTTTTTAATTTGTCTACAAACTTTCAAAAACTCCACTTCATCCAGCACCCAAAGACACGGATACTAATATTCTGAATCAAACACCTCTTTTTAGCGACTTATCTTTTCTACATTTACAATTTCCTAATAAAAAAAATCAATGATAAAACTCATATCAAACAACAAACATGTCCTTTGGTCAAACAACATTCCTGTAATATACAATTCATTGTGTTTACATGATATTTATCTCACATTTGAATGTAAAGTGTGTTATATAACATTGTGATATGACTCAGAAGAACTATGTGCAAATGAAGTATATATCTAATCTAAATAATGGCTCACTGGCCTTGTCAACCTATGGTCATTAGCAGCTATTTCCGAGCCTGACCTGATCTGTATTATCTGCTGGAATTAATTATGTACGACAATAATTCATCATATTATAGTCAGGAATATAAGGCCATTATAGGAAAACGAGCTTAAAGAAATGCAGTTAATCGATTCTTCTATCATCTTATGGAAACATTTCCAAGTTTTAAAGTGGTAATATCTGTAAAGACGTGTTTTCAACATGTTTAAACAGTGTAAAAAAATAACATTTAATCCTTAAGAACATGTTCTCCTGGAAGCGACACATTCTGGTCCAAGATACGGAGAACAAATTACACCACTAAGCCAAACCTCCACACGCTTTTTTTACATTGCCAACACAAGTACATATACATTCACAAATGCAAAACACGCACGTATGAGCACCTAATCTGGGCTCAATGCAGTTTCATAAGCAGCTAACTGGATGTTTGTATCTTCTACCTATCAAAATAATAACAGCGACTGGATTTTCAGAGGCGCTGCAGGGTGTCTCTGAAGACACACACACACACACACACACACAAATACTTCAACTGAGCCACTCAAATAAGGCAAAAGTTCATTTCTGTCGCTGTCCTTAGACGACTTCAGTCCAGGGTTACGTTATTGACTACAACACATCTGTGACCAGACCTAAACTTCAACTGACACAGTTTGATTCTGCATCTATCACAGTATTGATAATCAATTCATTTTAAATCACATTATACTTATCATAAGACATGTGTCGTCAAGCAAGTAGCGAAATGGGCAAGTACGTGATGTGTTCTGTTTTTTTTTTTTTTTTTTTTTACAAGGTTCATAACAGGGTGTTTGATTTGGTTGCAGTGTTTTGAAAAGACACAGCAAAACCAACAGACACTCATCGTGGCTACAGAACCACATAACTTTCTTAACTGTTGTGACTGAAACTTCTGCTTGTTTGTGAAAAAAAAAGAAAAAAAATTACAATAACATGTATCATACATGTCAGTAAATTTATAGAATGTCCAGTGTTTGAAGCAAGAATTTAATTCACTGACAAAATAATTAAATTATACTAAAATGTGTTGAACCGTAGAAAGTGCTTGACACTCTGGGCCCTACAATTATTTCTGTCCTGCAAATTAGAAATAATAAATGGTGTGTGCTCAACGTATGGGATCATTTTCATTATGATATGTAGAGTAGCTTTAACAGCTCACCCTCAAGACAAGAGGACAAAAAAATCCGCTACTGATAAAAGAGAAAATGCAATTTATAAACCAGACATTAAATTGAAATTAAATTGTATCAACTGCTTTGATCTAAGTTTAAAAAAAAACGAGAACAGGAAGTGGAAAACCAGGCTGCAGCAACACCAACGGTTGCTTTATTCTGACGTGTATATGGTTTTGTCTACCAGTGTGAACAGAGATAATGTAAAAAGCAACTTATCAGACTCTTCACAGGCAAAACAGATGACCGACAACAAGTTTTATGTAGCGCAGAGAGTCAGGTTCAACTGAAGGAATGTGTTGACTGTATTGTGTTCTTGTCATGGTTTCATTCATTCATTCAAATCGTATACAGCTGGTAGTCAGGATGTGGCTGGTTCATGGTATATGTTCATTATCAGATACATACTCACCAACATGACAACACACCAGTTGAGTATTCCTCTGTAGTTGCTGTAACCACTGGCTGAGCTCAACAGGGACTCCTGGAGGACGTGACAGCTGGAGGAAAACAATGAGTCAGCTACTTTATTGACTTTTTGGTATTTCCAGCGCTATTTCATTCCTCCTCCTACATGATGATTAACTCAGGCATCAAATTATTGTGGAAACATCTTTTAGTCACTCTTAAACTTCAACACTGAGAAAAACTAAGCTGAACAGGAATGTCGTCATGAAGAGACCGCAAGTATTGATTTTACCTGACTATGAGTGTTTACTGGGGTTGGAGGAGGCCGTATGACTTATTAAAGTTGTGACAATGGTGAAAGTTTGACACATTTAAAACACTTTATACGTAGCTTTGTGTTAAACTGGTATGTAACATCATTGATAAGAAAATGACCAGCTACTGCACTTATGTTGGCAGCTGAGTCTTTAGTCTGACCATCTGAACCCAAGCTGGGGATAAAATACGACTCAGCAAACAAGACACAAGTTGGGAAAATTTAGGTTAAAGTTGTTGTTCACTGTGAAAGCTTGGGTTACTCATTAGGCAAGATTTTTTTTTTACACAACTATATGAGACAGAGAGGGGCTCAAAGAGCTCAAGGGAAATGAGGAAAATGTTGAAGAGTAATTTGGAAAAGTGTATGTCAGGTCACTGCTGTTGCAAGACCAGACCCGTGTAGATGTAGAGATAGATGTAATATTACAAAAGCACATGCCATTGTTGTTTCACAGATGGTGACACAACAGGTCTCTGACACTTCATCAACCTGTTAAGACTCGACTAAATGTACTTAAATCTCTTAATTTAATTTAATTTATCTATCTATATATATATATAATTAGTTAAAGATGTGGAAATCCCAGCCAGGCTCTCAACAGATGATTATCATAAACACAGGCTGCTTCACCTCTCACCTCTAGGAATGACGTTTGGCCTGTTTTCAAAGGTGAAGGCATATCTGGTCACGTCAGTATAAGATGAACGATCATGTTCAAGGTGTAGTTTCTCTCATAAAATCTGTTCTCACTTCTCTTGATGACTGATTTGTGTGTGTGTGTGTGTGTGTGTGGCTGTTAATTACAGATGAATCTGATGGTTATTTTCTTAACTAATTAATTGATATGTTTGGTTCAGAGGCAACAGTGAAAGGCACCAATAACAATTCTGTGCAGTCTCCTTTAATTGCTTGATTGATTCAAAACAAGTGACGATCCAATTACAAAGATACATGTCTGAGAAAGACAATGTGATGATGTTGTTTATTTTATTTGTGTTAAATTTACCTGAGTCTCTCGTTGATATCTTCCACAGCACTCTTGTGTTTCCTCGGACTGTTTGAGAGCTGCTGCCCTGACATCCTCGCGTCTCTGTCCGTCTTCCCGTTGCGACTCACATGCCTGTACACCTCGTCTTCTGGTTTGGATTTAGCGGGGTATTGTGGTGGTTTCTCCCCAGCATCGTGCCGCTTGCTGCCGTTGACTTGCTTCACGTTGACCGCTGCTGCGCCGCCGCTGCCGCCACCAGCACCGGAGATGGTCGTCCTCCTCCGGCGGGTTATAGGCCCTCTTATTTCGGCTCTGTCGCTCATTTCAGCAGCTTCAGTCGGGTAGTTTTTTTTTTTTTTACCTGTCCGACGCCATTATTCATCAAACGAACAGCATCCCTTTCTTTTCGCGTCTTCACACTGACTGACTCTCGTGTCGTGTCAGCGCCGGTGCCGGAGTGAGGGCGGTGCTCAGCTCAAGGTGCAGTTGTCACTCGGGTTGCCAGGTTTGACTTTCCAGTTGACATCCTCCTATCGAGCTGAACTACCAGCCCATTTCCGGATTAGAAACCTGATAGTGGAGATTAAAAAAAAACTCTAAAAGTGAACACGTGTTAATGTTTTGTCTGGTTTTCAAAACAGTTATGAGACATGTTTATGTTAATTAGAAAAAAAAAATCTGTTCAATTCTGTGAGTAAAAAAAAAAAAAAAAAAATGTATATAAATCCAAATCATTTATCTTTATTTATTTATTGAATGAATGAATGCTGAGCCACATTCTGCTCAGGTGTACGACAGCACCACCAAGAGGACTCCCCTGATAAAACACACTTCACACACTGTATAAAGTTAATACAAAATTAAGTGAAAATGTAGCTGCTAGTAGCTATGAGGTGGCCAGGAACCAAAATAAACCAGTTTGTCAAATTTTCCAAAAATGTGCCAAAGGGCCATCATGGTGACATGAGAATTTAGTTGACTTGACTGTGCCGACTCAGGATGGGGTCTTGGTACTGGCCTTTAAATTTGATAACTCAAAGTATTGCTGAAATATGAGACTATGTTCTGTTTTTAATAGATTTTCTTTTGCTTGTTTACATAAAGTGTTTTAAGGACAACAGAAAGGAAAATGATTTTGTTTCTCTGGAGTTGTTGACACAACTGAGGCTTAAAATGAAAATGAAAACTATACAAACTCATGCACCAGATTCCTTATGAAAAAGATAAAGAAAACTCAAAATTCAACTGTTAACAGTGAGTGAGAAAAAACAGCAAAAAACAGCAGCTCAATCCACCCTGAATCTTGAGTGAGATGTGTTGGATCCTGGTGTCCAGATGATATTATCTGCTGTTTGGCTCCACTCTGGTTCATTTGCATGTCCCGCCTTATAACTGATTGGTTGAATTTACGTAAATGCGGCTTCTAATTTTATCCGACTGACAAAGTTTTCTATAATTGCAGTTTTGAACAATACTTTTTATTGTAATTGTATTTTAACGGAATTGTTATGTAATTGTATTTTAAATAACATTCTTGACTATTTTCTATTAATTAATAGTTTAGAAAGCAACTTCCTGCTAGAATGTCTTTACTATGGGCACATGTTACCCATTCAGAAATGGTTATATTGAAAGTTACATACCAGATTACACCGTAGTATATACCGTCTACGTCTATGGTTCAAATTATACCAGAATGTAAATTTTAGGCCATATTGCCCACCACTGTTTTTAATCACTACAGAACAGGATTTGTCCCTTAGTTTTGAACACAGAAGTTTCTTGTTATGTCATTCATGAATACCAGTGAAGAATGAAAATATCATAAAATATAAATAATCATTGGTAAACTGTGGTCAATTTTTAATCCTGCAAATCACTGAAGCAGAAAAACAGACATGTCTCTGGTTATCACAAATAGCTGCAGAGAAAACTTTCACACACTAGTCCTGGTTTCAGAGACAGGGTGAATAAATTTGACTGGTTTTCTTTCTCAGTTCAGTTGTATTTAATTCGGTAACATTCTACCAATTCCTTATTCTATAGGTTCTACAAGCCAGTCACTGGTGTTGGGTACTGGAAGTGTTCTACATGAACTCGTATTGATTTCCACATCAAGACTAAGTCCAGAGAAAAGTAAAGTAAAAGTCAAAAAGTATTTGCTGCCCCCTAAAGTCCTGATAGCAGATTACCTGGCACTGGCAATGTTCTGTAGGAGTCTGTGGGTTTCTTCAGAGACATCAGAGGGCACCAGGGTCTCTATTAAATTAACAACGGTATAGTGAAATCTTGTGCACTAATCTATGGTTTCCATGAGTATTTTGAGCCCCTAGCCTTTTTAAGAACTTATGTCATTCATTCTTTATCAACACTCCATCCATCCATCTTCTACCCCTTTATCCTGCAGTCGGGTCAGGGCCGGGGCCTGTCCAAGCTCCTTATGGCGAAGGTGTCCCCCGGGCCCCTCTCCGCTGGCCCCTGTGGAGGCTTGTTGTTGTTGTTTTGCATGTATCCATATGTGCATAATGTTTTAAGGATAAATTGCATCTAAAATTACAAATGGGAGTTTTATTATGTTGCCTCAAATTTGAAGATGAGTCACTAATTATTAATCTCAAACTCCTCTTTGTATGTTCTGTTCTGATTTTCTAGATCAGTGCTGAGTACATGAGAATCTTGTGCAGATAATAAAGAACAAGGGTAACAAGAGAAAGGACTTGCAGACTTTAGATGAGGTTTGTACAGGGCTGCTTGGTTTGATGTTGAGGTTATTATAAAGATATTACAAAAAAGTATTCAAATGTATACAATTTAATATCAGTATCTGCATGTGTTGTGTAACATGAATACTTAAAGGTGCACTATACATACTGCCTATAATCTCGGAGTTAGGTCGAATTCAGGATGCTTGATGGGTGGCAAAATGTTTATCATAAAAGCATAAACAAAATCTCAATCATAATAATAATAACAATCAATAATCAGAGCCTCCCATGCTCGTTCCAATCCTAGGCAGAAATGTCACACACACACACACACACACACACACACACACACACTTGCACATCTACTTGCTCAGTGTAGCAGAAAAAGATGGCCATCCTACCCACCACCCCGGTCCCAGTGCATCATTTATACATAATAGTAGTTTAATACATGTGGGTATTTGTGTTTTTGATGAAGACGAAACATGTTCATGTTTTAAATTTCATGTTACACTGGATGCACTGAGATTATTCATTTTTCATATTTGTCATTGCACAAACAGTATTTCTTCCTGTGAGTATAAACTGATTCAGACCAAATGTTATTAAGTCTTTATTATTATTTTGTGTCATATAGTGAATGAGATTATAGTAAAAAAAAAAAAAATATATTTGCATTTAGACATGTGGCAAATGTTGATATGTTTCTGTTTTCACTTTGATATCAGTGAATATTGAAGTTGCTGTAGCCTGATAGTCTAAGAGAGTTTTGGTAAGTAACAAGTGAATTTATGTACAACTTTGACACACTTTACTTGAGTATCTGCTTCTACTTCAAATGTTTATTCCATTTTTTTGGAATGTGAAATTTAGTCTGCTAATAGCTGAGGTCAGTCTGGATCTTTATGGTGGAAAAATGATATACTATGATCATAGCAGTCAATTTGTATTTATTTTTAATTTGTTTTGTTTTTTTTTCAAAATTGACTGTAAATTATAAGCATTGTAAGAGGCTGAGTATACTGTCAATTTGAAGAAAAATGTGCGGACATCTTGCCCTGCCATAGAACAAATATGTATACATACTTCATACTTAATACTCCATTCTCTAGCATCTCCATGTTGCGTTTATACGCATCATTTGACAATTTTCAAAGTCATAAGAGCATGAGCTGAAATAAAACTGCAGGGAATTCAAAGTTTCTCTCCTACGGACACAGCACGTCATGCTGGGTGCACGGTGTAGCTCCAAGAAATATGATTGGCGCGTTGCTTTCGAGGGCGGGGCTTTTAACGAAGCAAAGAAAACGATCCGCACATGACTGCAAAACTACAATCAAGTTAGCTTGCGGTGCGAATTGGTGGACAGCCAATCTTATAAGTATACTGTGTCACGTGTTATTTCTGGCCAATCACAGCGTAGCAGCATGCTGTCACGGTAGGTTGCGTCCTCCGGTTCCAGCTGTTGGGACAGACGTTGGCGTCTTTGCCATTACTATTAGTGTGTTTACCTGGTTAGCTACGTATCCACACATCGCGGTTTTTGTTAAGTTGCCTATGGCACAATACAGACTTCGTAATTCGGTTGTCAACTCTTAAAGGAGATGAAAAGGCTCAAGAGGAAGAAACTAAACCCCGGAGTCCGGGTGAATGGGAATGGGTCTGTCATAAAAGGTAAGTCAACTACAGGTAGCTAATAAACGCTAATAAACACACAGTACATTTAAATACAGCTTAATCATACTAACTCGACTCTTTCGTTAAAACGAGCCTGTATATGTCAATATATCGATATATTTAATGAAAAGACAGAAGCTTGACCAGTCTAGTCTGTGGTGGAATGTAATTGGACCTAATAATGTTAGTGAGAGCAGCCTGCTGACTGCAGCTCACAACAATCACAACTTGTTTTCCAACCCTCATGTAACCTACTTGTTGCCTTGTCTGTTACACGACTTTTTCTGTGTAAAAGTAAACTTAAGCCGCAGATCTACGTGGAGAGGTGCATGCGTGGCAGCCTGTCAGCCAAATATCGGACAGTTTGGAAAACTACAGCTGCCAGAGGAGACGTGGAAACTCTCATAGTGTTTAATGTGTCAGAGGAAAACTAACAACAGATGTTTAACATATAGAGACATCTCAACTAATGTTTATTTGTTGTTTCATTCAAACTCTTCAAGTCATATTTATGATTCATAAAGGTCAATCGCCGATTCATTGTCACTACGTTATTAGCATGGCATAAAATAGGGCAGGAAAACAAGTTGAGTCATACAGGGATCAATACAACGCCTAACATCTTTTCTATCCATTATTATTAATTAGTCAAATTATCACATTAAAGTCATAATTTAGATGTGTAATGAAGAAATTACCGAGCAAAAACTTTTGTGATATATAAAAACAAACCATCCAATCATTATGGTAGATAAATGTCAAATTTAAAGAGTGATCTGTGCTGTTGAGTGAAACTAATTTCAATCTCTCTTTATGTACAGAACTAACATTAAGCCTATATCACAATAATTACTTTTAGTATTGTATCATCTGACCTAATTGATCCATCATCAAATTGGACATTGGACTTTGAGACATTGTATAGACCAAAAATTGACCTTGAAAATAACATTAATTGTAGACTTTTTTCTTTTTCTTTTTTTTTTTTTTTTGTGTGTGTCTGCCCGTGTTTAAGCCAGATAACTGCCAGCCTCTATTTATAATCTCAACATGTCCTCTCTCTGTCTCCTCGTCTTTCATCTTTCTTTTCCCTTTCACATCTTTTCAATTCTCTTCACCACTCTTATAATCTTCTCCTCAATGTCTTCCCTCATCACCCCCCCTCTCTCTCTCTCTCTCTTTATTTCCTTTCTGTCATCCCTTCATCTCTGTCCTTTCTGTTACAGAACCAGATTGTGGGAGGAAACAGAAGTTGGCTGAGATCCACCAGGCTCTGCTCAGGTAATGTGAAGACAAAGTGGTTTGAGCTAATTCTTTTTTTCTCATTTAAAAAAAAAAAAAAAATGAGGACAAACTGTCACTTACACATTCAAACCTTTGTACTGATACTGGTTTACTAAGTTTTGATGCACAATGACTTTGCTACACTGATGTACTGATGTCTTAAAGTTAGATATGATGTCATACAAGTGATATACAACACAGAGATGAATTCCTTCCTCTTTGACACCAGCTGTTAAGCTGATACAATGTTCTCATCAAACAGCGAATGATTCTAAAAAAAAAAAAAAATCCATTAGCACCAGGATAACTGGCCATGTGGCATGTTTTCCCAACTGGGAATGTCTCTCATTCTCCCTCTGTTCATCCAACACACTGTTCCACAATTATATGGCATTTATTCATCCACAGAGAGTGACCTTCATCACTTCCTGCTAAGACAATTTCACACATGAAGATTAGACTCATGGACCCAAAGGATGAATGCGATGAGGATAATGAGGACTTTTTAGAGCTAATGAACAAAGATCTTTGTTTTGTTTTTTTTTCCTGCACTGAATATTTTCCATATCTGACTTTTCAATGTACAGTGATCCAGTGGACATCGAGACCCTGAGGAGAGCAGCAGCCAGTAAAGGAGGACTGCTCACTGATGACCTGAGGAGGAAAGCCTGGCCCAAACTACTGAATATCAATGTGTATGACCTGCCACATAAACCTGGTCAGTGATTGACTGATGTATATAATACTACTATTCCTGCAGATCCTCATCATACATGTAACAACAACATCTCTTCTGTTAAAGGTCGAGATGTGAGAGAGAACCACAAAGACTACAACCAGGTACTCCTGGATGTCAGGAGGTCTATGAAGCGGTTCCCTAAAGGTGTGTGTGCATGCATGCGTGTGCATGTGTGTGGCTCTATCTAATGTGGATCTATGGCAATTTTTAATAATGAATAAAAATCTGCTAACAACATTGTATGTGCCTCAGGTATGCCCGCCACAGAGAGAGCCGTGCTTCAGGAGCAGCTGATCGACATCATACTGCAGGTTTTGAAACGTAACCCTCAGCTCCATTACTACCAGGGCTACCATGATGTGGCCGTCACTCTGCTGCTGGTAGTTGGGGAGAGAATGGCCATCGCCATGTTGGACACACTCTCCAATTATCACCTCAGGTTTGTTTATTTTTCCTGATTGATCCATTGATCTTATTGCACTTTTATTTACACATCTTTAACCTTCTATCTGTGTCTGCAGGGATTTCATGGATCCTACCATGGACAGCACTAAACACATTTTAAACTACCTGATGCCTATACTGGAACAAGTCGATACAGAACTTCATGACTTCATGATCAGGTAGACAGTTTAAAAATATGACCTGTTAATATAATAACAAGCACTAGAGGGCATCAAAGTGTTGATTTTTCACCTGAGAGGTGAGATAAAGTGCTGAGTGTTTCGTGGCCGATCTGCCAAAATATAAAATGCATCCGTAGTTGTCTCATTGGGGAATGCTAGTGTCAGATGGTCTGACAGCTGTTTCAGAGGCCTTTTAAGTCCCACCATGTGCGCCATCACCTTTATTTGTGATGTCCTGTGGTGTAATTATCCAAATATGATACATGATTCAGTTGCAGGGCATTGAAACAACAGGGCCACAAAAGCATTTTAGGGTACAACCAGTTACTGTAGGTTAATGTTGGGATGTTTACTGGGCTGAGTTTGGAATTTCTGTAATCAGTGAATTGTCCTCTAAAGTATTTTAGTGTGTGTATGTGTGTGTGTGCATGTGTGCATACCCCTGCATCTTCAGTACCTCTGTTGTCTTGTTGCCTGTTCATAATTGATGCTGTGCTGCAAACTAGCCATTAACTCCCATACAAATTCAGAGAAATACAAAAAAAGCACAAACAACAAGACAAAACAACAAGGTTATTTTCAGTGCACTTCCTCTCTGTCTTTTCTTCATCTGTCCCGCTCCATGTTCCTTTGTTTTCTTTTTCTTTCATGGCAGTTTATCTCTCCATTACTCTCAATCAAACATGCTTCTTGCCCTTTGCTCCTTCTCCTTAACCGCCTGCCATCACAGACATCTTATTACCTGTCGCTCCCTTCCTTCTTTCTCCCTCAATGCTCCTATCTAATATTTATCAACAACCCTGTAAATCTTGTCTCATTACAAAGATGCACTGTGGCTCTGTGGTTATTTCTGTGGTAGACCACCACCTGCTGATGAACGATTTTGACCTCCCCTTGATTTTGTTGTTTAAATGTTGTTGTTGTTGTTTTTTTTTTATTAATTCCTCCACACTATTGAAAGCAGCTTGCAGTCAGATTCTGCCTCATAAGTTAACTGTCACACAAGGTTTTAGTTTGTCGGGTTCATTTTCATACCAATATAAAACCGTAGGCTGCCCAGAAGGTAGGAAATCAAGGCTAATGTGGCCATTTGTTTTTATGTGGTTTTTATTGCTACTTTTATTTATTTATTTATTTATTCATTCATTCTGTGTTTTATGCCACTACTTTTCAATTCAGTGTGTCTTTTTTGGTCAAAAAACATGTAAAAATGGATTGTTTAGTTGTTTAGTTAAACAGTGGCTAGATAGAAGTGAAAATAAAAAGGTATTAAGACGAGATATGAAAGAAACACGAGACTATTAAAACATTAAGAGATTTTAAAAGAATAGAAATAGGAGATTTAAAAAAAAAAAAAAAAAACACTCTACCACATTGTCCTAACGTCTGTGTAGTGTTTGTTTGTGGTGACCTGTCTTCACGTGTTTGTCTTTTTGTTTCTAGAGCGGAGGTGGGAACCATCTTCGCGTTGTCCTGGCTCATCACATGGTACGGCCACGTCCTATCAGAGTTCAAACACACCCTCAGACTCTACGATTTCTTCCTGGCGTCACATCCACTCATGCCCATCTACCTTGCTGCTACAGTAAGTGGACATTGAAGCTGAAGGGGAAACGAGCACGATGCAGTAACAGGAGGACGCTCACACACACAAATACGCACACAGGCACACACTCATTCACACAGTGAGACAGAGCACTGAAGTCACTGGACTAGTTAATTAGATACCTCTTAACGAACAGATGAGAGAGAGAGAGTGAGAAAAAGCTACAGAGAAAAGGGTGGGCAGAGGGAGACACAAAGGGGAAAGAGAATGACAAAGTGAGCTGACTGATGGGGAAGAAAGGACAGGAGCAGATTAGGAGGAAAACATTTCTGACTTTTTTTCAGTAGTTTCACTCCGGAGAAGCACCTTCATTGTTCTGGATGCTTTTATAATTACTGCCTGGCACAAATGTTTCCTGCTGGAACATGTACATGTGCACAAGAGCTTCTGGAAATAATTATTTCATGTGTGTATGTGTATCCATTGTCTTATTTTGGGTGTTTATTGGTGTGTAAAGCGGCCTTTTTTAACTAAAGGGGTTTGTGCATTTTTATTATTGTATTCTTGTGTGTGTGTGTGTGTGTGTGTGAGTGTGAGAGAGTGTGTGTGCGAGAATAAGGGCTGGGCAGAGGGAGAGCTCTGTTTGAAGTGTGTGAAACAACAAAGCAGAATGTAGTTCATGTTTCCTCCAAGGCTGAGTACAGCGCACAGCATGGGGCGGTTAACTCTTCATCTGCCTATTTCACTGCTGTGCACTCAGTCTGCCTCACAAGAAAAAAAAACTGAAAGCAGTGAAAGCACAAAATGTATTTTACCACAGGTTAGCGCCTCAGGGTTTTCAAAACTTTTAACCCCTCCTCTTTAGATTGTGTTGCACAGAGAGAAGGAGGTGAAGCAGACGGAGTGTGACATGGCCATGGTCCACCACCTCCTCTCTCGCATCCCTCAGGATCTCCCATATGAAATCCTGATCGCTCAGTCCCAGGACCTGTTCGACCAGTACCCTCCATCATTACTGGCCAAGCGGGCAGCGCTGCAGTCTCGTAAAAGGTGAGGAGACAAAAATTTAAATGAAAATAGAAATGGTAATAACCGCATCGGGCCCCACATGACTACTCAAGGCTTAAAAACTGTGCAATTAAGTGGGTTAAGTGAACACAACAATTGAATATCTAATTTCTGTTCCTTTGTAATGTATTTTTTATTGCACTGTACATCCACACCAAACACATCACGTTGGAGTTTTTTTCTCCTATAAAATAAGAGAAAATTGAGATTTGGTGTTTTTACAGCTTGTAGAGGGATTTTGGCTGTATAAATAAACTTTACTGTTTTTTTTTTTTTTTTCTTCAATCAGACGCAAGCAAGTGGACAAAACCAGAGAGTGCAGCGTCTGCATTTTTTCTACCTGGCATGGCACTTTTGCCTTGATAGTTTCTTGAGCAACTGCCTCGTAGATAGAGCTGTGGCTATGACTGTTAATCTGCCAGCTGACTGATTGATTGGTTTAAAGTTTATCAGTCCATAAAACACCAGAGTACAAGTTGATGTTTTCATATTACAACCCAAAATCCAAGCATATTGAACTCACAAGTATATCATCACATCAATGATATTTGTGTTAAATGATTAATCAGTTATCAAAATCGTCACCTGTTAGTGTTTTGTCAAACAACTTATCAGTTATTTGAATAACTGTCTAATGCGCTTTGACTTATTTTGTGCTTGGTAATTGCATCAAAATGATACGTTGGCTGTAGGTTGTGTGATGTAATCCCCTCAGTAGCCAAGAGGGTGTGCTAGAAAAACATAACCAGACACAGAGGTGCTGTTGGCTGGTGACACTCACAGGCCATTCTCTGTGTGTGTGTGTGTGTGTGTGTGTGTGTGTGTGACTGTGAGTATTTTTCCACATTCTTTATTCCTGAGCAGGAAATATTAGAGACACAACTACTCTCTCTCTGTAGCCATATACAGTCTATCACTGCTTCTCACTCCCCGTCAATGTCCTTCAGCTTTACTTACAGTCATAGTTCAGGGCAGGATGTGCCATCGCTGACACGAGGCCTTGACTGACTGATACTGAAAGATACTGATGTCCCATAATGCACAGCTTCCTATATACAAGAGCTACTGAGCTAGCAGTTCTCTCAGATTGTCTCTAACTCTCTGGCTCACCTGTCTTAATCTGTCAGTTCTCATGTCATTCCAACTGTTCATGTTTCACCTTAGACCTAATCCCTGTCTGTCTCTTTAATGCTTTTCTTCTTTTTTGTTTTCCTCCAGTCTGTCCATCAGCACCTTCCAGGCATTTCAGCTCTCCACCCTCCACCAGAGGCCAGACTCTGTTCTCCAACGCCTCACCAAGGCCCAGGCCTCCACCACCTCCAGACATGGTAAAAATAGTGACTGTAATCTTATTACTGACTCTGAAGAAGGAGTCCACACACAGACGCTACAGAACCGCTGTACGTGTGAGTGAGGAAAATGTGAATTCTTGTTGGATACCGTTTGAAGTCGGGGAAAAAAAAGTAAATATCGACCATGAGGTTTTAAGAGCAAACATTTCTACTCCAAAATCTTTTGATGGGTTCACACTTCTTTGCAATTTCTAGTGCTCCACACAAGAACGTGATTCTTCAAAACAAGGCAACAGTAAATATGTCATCCCCCCACAAATGCTGCCCTCCCCCCTTTGGGCCAATCAATAACAAGTAAACAAATGTTGTAGCACCCCCATCAGACCAATCAAGTGCAAATTTAAATATGCCAGAGCAGAACAAAGAGACGAGTCATTCTCCCGTAGGTTTTGTGAAAATCGGATCAACAGCGTCCAACATATTGTCTGCGATATAATACAGGCAATCAAAAACATGTTGTAGTAGTTCCCTCAGGCCATACGGCGTAATAATAAAATTGATGCTCATCCTTCCCTGCAGTTTCATCAAAATTCAATTAGCAGCATCTCAGATGAAATGAACAACAGACAGAAAGAGAGACAGAGGGCCGATCTATAGCACCTCCTTTTTGACAATGAGTTGGAGTCAACTTCAATCTCAGGTAAAGACTAAATGAGTTAAAATCCTTAAAATATGCAGTATGTCGCACCTTATTTAAAAAAAAAAAACTATAGTTTATAGCCATTCAGTGTGTTTTTGTTTCTATTGTAGCAGAGCTGTATTAACTGAGTATGAAAGTTAATTCTTGAGTCGGCTGTGGAGTTTTTATTGCAGGACTGCTCGATTACACTAGTTTTTATTGCGGTTTACATATTGCTGTAAAACTTGCAGGCGAGTATAACTTGAAGTAAAGTTATTAACCATTTGGCCTTTGAGTTAATTAAATTGAGAGTAATCCTGTTATTAAGCGGTGATCATGGTCATTTTATACTTAATGATTTGTGATATTTTGACCCTTCCTTGTCTCTACTCCAAATGTTTTGACATCCTGTGACCCAATCCCTCCCTCCCTCTTTTTTTTTGTTTTTAATCCCACTAACAAAATGTAGCTCGATGAAACCGTTTTACCCCGCCACGTGTCTGCTCCTTGCCATCTGACCCCCTCCTCCCTCCCACTTGTTTTTTTGTGCTCGTATCCTCTCGACACACAGGCCTGGAAGCAGCTCTGCCCCGAGATCGAGGCCAGCTGTGGGGAACGGGGAACAGGATGGTGAAGATGGCAGTGTGGGGGCTTTCTGCCACACTCGGGGCGGCTGTGTTCGCCGTGGCTCAGACGGCCATGGACTGGGGACCTGAGGTGTTACTACAACTGTTCTGACGTGGCAGTGGCGACAGCTCTCGTCATGAATCGTCAATAAACAAAACACACAAACAAACAGACATTGAAGACTTGAAGCTCGTCTCGGTAAAGAGAAACAGGAAGAGGTCAGTGATTCCGGTGCTGAAGAGGTTGTTGCTACTCAACCACAATGAACATATGTTAACCACTAGCCAGCCTCAGGATGAGTGTGCATGCGTGTGATTGGATGCACTGTATGTGTCTTATGTGTTTCCAAGCCTCAGGATACATTTGCACGTTTGTGATTGGATGTACTGTATGTACTTTATGTCATATGTTTCAAAGCATGTATATCACATGTCAGCATGGATGAACGATGAACGGTTTTTTGGGGCTAAGGAGGCCCTGGAGCCAATCAAACAACCAAAAAGAACTAAATCTACTAAAATAAACACACATTACCACAAAGAGACAAAATAACAACCTCAGACTCATGTTGTGTGTAAGATTTGAGGAGACTTTTTAAAAATATGTTCATGCCCAGGGCCCCGTTGTGTCATAATGTGTCACATGCATGTGAAACACTCACACTTCTTGCTCTGTCAGACTGTTGCTCATTTATTTACTGTATGCGTCTCCGTGCTTTTTTTTTTTTTCTCGTTTTGCTGATAACTCTTTTTTTTTTTTTTTTTTCTTTTTTAGACTACCATTACTCATTTCCTTGCTTTTTCTTTTCTTTTTTTTTTTTTTTTTTTTTGTTTTGTTTTTTTCTGGTTGAAAGTGTTTTAGTGCGCTTGTTTGATCAGCAGCCATATCTGAGAGCCAATAGTGCTTCTAGCCAGCACAACGATGACACATGAACACAAATTATTAAAGAGCGGAATTTTGCTGCTGAAAGCTTCCAGTTGTGAGCAAAAAATAAAAAGGAGAGCAGGAAAGAAAGAGGGAAGAATCAGGTTTTTTTCCCTCCTGTGATCCTTTTTATTAATTACTTTACATCGGGTGGTAGTGATTTACAATTACAGCAAATGTGTTGTTTTTTTTTTTTTTTTTTGACACACAAAACAAGCTGTTGCTGCCCTAAAAAGTTTAGCATGCAGCACTGAATCCAAGCAGAGAACCTTTAGCAGATGCATTTTGGAGATGGAGATGTTGAAATCCATATTTTTTAATGTAAACTTTCTATTTTTTTTCTGTAGTAGTTTTTCTGGCTGTCAGGCCCACCACTGCTGAAAGAATACGGGGGGAAGACACCAGTACTTTTACATTCTTAAAATATTTAGCAGGTTTGCGCCAACATTCACCCTGAACAGCCGTCAATAGAGCTACAGTACATGGACTTGGTCCTTCCTCAACATCATGTTTCTCTTCAAAATTTTACTGCTGCGCTTCAAAAATGACTTTTACAATTTGACGACAGTCTGAGTGATTATTTAAAAAAAATACGTGACAGAAGGAAATGCATTTATGCGTTTTTTTTTTTCTTTTCTTTTCTTTCTCTCGCTTTTTCTTACTAGCGGTAGAAGTGCATCAGCATAAAAGCATCACACACACACACACACACACACACACACACACTGAAAGAGCAAACATAATCACAGAGTTTCATAACCTGAAAAGTGAATATTAATAATAGAGACTGTTTCTAACTGAGGTCCATACATGTGTACAGAGCACAGGAGGTTTCTCCAAACAGCAGAGCATGCTCTGGTTGTCGACTTAAATACTGAAATATTTATCAGCTTTTTACTAGTATGAAGCCAAGCTGCTGCATCTATTAACGCAGCTTCACTGGAGTCACAACACTCACCTTCCTCCACTTCCTCTGTCATCAGATATAAACGCATCACGTCTTTTTTTACACAGCTGGATGTGGAGTCAGGCCACGTTTATTTTCAGTTTGAGCAGAGCAAAATAAATGCAACCAGTCTGAAGTTTGTCGCGTACAAAACTACAGTAAACAGAAGAGCGGGAGATGAATGGCAGAAGGACATGTCTTGGTTAAAATAGATAAATATATTCAGCGGGTCAGGTCTGTCAAACAGTCAGGAGCAGTTGGGAAAGTGTCAATTTGTGTGAATTTGATTGGCGATGATCAGTCAGTCAATAAATCAGTCAGTGACCTGTAACTCAGGTAGTCAGCTGGTCTGTAAACCAGGTCGCTGGTGAATAAATGAGGAATTCGACATCCAGTCGGTTAAAATGTGCCACAGTCTGACATGTAGTGCATCATATTAAACAACATGTGTGTCTGCACTGTGATTAAATGCGTGTGTGTGTGTGAGAGAGAGAGAAATGGGAAAGCTTCAGCGATCACAGTTTTTAGTGGGCATCTTCTATGTTTCTATTTATTTGTCATTTTTGCTTCTCGCTGTGGCTCTTAATTAACCGTCAAAAGTCAAATTATTTATTTCAAGATCAGCAGTCGGATTGGCTATTTATTAAATGGGTAAATATTAATTGGACTGTATTAAATAGCTGTGTACTGATTATTATTATGGTTTGTAATTATCAGAAATCTGACGCTTTATATCCTTAAAAGTGGTTTTTTTTTTTTTTTTTTTTTTTTATGCGGTCATTAAGAATCAAACTAGGAGCTTTTGTGCCAGTTCATTTTGTAAATTAAAAATAATAAAATGCTAAATCAACCAGTTTGCAAAGGAAACTTTTATTGTCATGCGGCGCATGTTTGGCTTTGATATGAACCCTACTCTGCTACACAAACAGTTAATTCTTTCACCACTTGCTGTGTTTTCAAACTGCATCTTTGATGCTCGCTAACAGGTGATTTATATAAAACTGCTTTATCACTAGGAGGTATTTTTTGCATGTTTTTTATGTGTGTGTGATTTACTGTTTATTTCATAAATGTACAGGGGAAATGTGTGTTTTTTTTTAGACATGAGTTGTATTTGTGCCATGTGATCTTACATATATTCACACACACATACTCTTACAGGGAGAGAGAGAGAGCTGGTAGTGCCAGATCCTAATGAGGATTTAATTCCTGCTGCTGGCTCTTGGCTCTTAAGAATCTTTTTCCTTGTCTTTTCTTTCACATTTGCACTCAAACGTCTATCTACACCTGCAACTGTCTGCTTCCGTCTGGCAGAAGCCTTAGATGAAAAATGATTGAACCGTGTTACTTGATTTGAGTGAAACCACTGCAAAATATACAAGTTGACTTCATTTCTAAACCTTTTCTTTTACAAGTTTTAGAGCTTTAAAAAAAAATCAATGAAACACAGCATGTAAAATAGAAATTCTACATAATTTAATTATTTTTTGGCATTTTGTTTTATGTGTAAAGATTTCGATGCTGTGTTGCACTCCACCTACTAACCATTCTGTTAAGTTCATTTGCCAAAACAAACAATATCCCACAGATGATTCAGTGTAAAAAAAAAAAAAAAAAGTTTTCGGAATGTGACCGGATCTGATCCTTTTTTATGTTGATTATGAAACTAAAAAATGCTTCTTTTGAAACTGAAATTTGCAGCTGTTGAATCAAAAACCTCTTCTTTACTCAAAGAGCTGACTTTTCCATCTATGGAAGTGTGGGTGAAGGGAAGAAAGATAAAAAAAAAATCCTACATTTCTTGCCAAACCACAAATTCACTGTGGTGTGATGAAGAGCTCCCAGCGAGCTTGTGCTCTGTTCCCCTCAGGTCCCAAATTTTCCCAAAAGACTAAATGCTTTTTAGAAATGCAGCTGCAAATTCAAAGCCTTTATTCTCTTTGTGTGTATATATATATATATGATTTATGTGGACATTTCAGTGCTTGTTTCTCACGGTGACGGTTACTAAAAGGTACAAATTGTATCTTTGAACATATCAGCAGCTTCTTTGCACCTTGTACTTATTATATTGGAATGTGATTTACATATTGATGAAACATCTTTCTGTCTATGAAGTAGAACAATGAATAAATGGCAACGGTTTGATCTGACTTCAGTGTCAAAGTTCATTCTCCACTGTAGAAACAGTAGTTTGACTCAGTGTGACTATGCTTTGCTCTTGCTATACTTATGAGGACATGGAAATAGAAAATAGATGAAAGTTCTGTACATGGGGTGATGTGAAGAATCTAATAGGTGTTAGCGTGTTTGTGCAGTTTCACAAGACAGAAGAAAGAAACTGAGACCCCCCCCCACCTCTCTTTGTGTATGTGTGTGTGTGTTTGTACTGTACAGCTGTTGTCTTTTCATAGGCTCTGTTAAACTGGCCTCCTTGGAGAAATGAGGTCAGTGTGTGTGTGTGTGCGTGTGAATGTGAATGTGAATGTGTGTGTGAGTGAGGGGAAAGGACGAGTCTGCGCATCTGTCCATCTGACCCCCAGGGAGACAACTAGAGATGGAGAGCAAACCGGAGACATGAGGTGAGGCAGAAAGGCAATGGTTAAAGAGGAGCGAGGGGGATGAGAAGGAAGAAAGATTAATACTGTAGAAAAAGACATCTGGTGGACGTGTTGGAGGAAGCCGAGGTCTTGGGGAACGTGTATTTAAAAGCAGTCCCTTGAGGATTTCTAATGAGCTGGAGTGGAGGGGAGAGTGGGTCTGATCAGAGCTGAGAGCAGATGTGGAGAGGGATAGTTTGAATTTATACTCTGTAGCCGTCTGGAGAGGTGACGACCTTAATTTAAACACTAAATGATGACCAACATCACACATGTACACATACACATTGGCACCAACACTGAATGTAGGTGCTCACACTAAACAACACCGCTTTACATCTGATACTCTGGTGGTAAATGAAAGCTTTAATTCTGGACGAGTTTCCATGAAACCTGGCATCTCTGTTTGAGTGTGTGTGTGCGTGTGTGTATTTGTGCACCTAAGCTTGAAACATAGGAATATAGGTTGGTTGTAAGTACAGTAAATAGTGTATGTAGGTATGTATGTGTGAAGTGTGAATGAGCGAGTTCAAGCAGAATAAAATACAGCATATCTGTGTGTGTGTGTGTGTGTGTGTGAATCTTTGGGCATGCTGGGGACAACAGCTGCTCCAAGGGTCTGTCTGATGTTTTTTTTTTTTACCCTTCTGGTGACAACACACACACGCTCTCACACAGCTTCACTGCCACCAATAACAGAAGCAGCAGCACCTCGACTTTTACCGCCGAGCTGTAACAAAACAACTTTTCTATTTTAATTCATTCATTGGACTTTGTTGCACAAACAAAATAAGCTCCAGGTCGTCTGTTTTATTTGTGTTTTTTCGAATTGACTCAGTCGATCTCGTCCCTTGGGTTTCTAACACTGGATGTGTGCCACGCTTTTAATTAATTGGTGACACAGTAATGTTTAAAAATGCATGAAAATCAATGGTAATTATGGACAGGAAACAGGAGGTTGAGCAGGTAGATTAATGTCTGATGCTGCTAACACAAATGCAAATTTTCTTGTCACACTGGAAGTTTTCATAATTATCAGGGAGGATGTTTGTTTTTATATCATATATATATATATATATATATATATATTTATATAAGGACAAAGTCTCAGTGTTGAGAATGAAGTTGCTCAGTGCTGTAACTTCAACTTATTGAACAAATCTAGCCGTGGCGCTCCGGGACCTTTGGTGTGGTAATGCCTGTGTCTCAGACGCCACACCTGCCTGAGCTCCACACCTTATGATGCAACATGTTACATATCCTCTCGGTGTTGCAGGCAGCTTCAAGCATCTGTCCATTACAGGTTACTTCAGTTTGCACACAGAAATACCGTGTTTACCCAGACACGTCTTCCACTTCCAACTTAGTGTGGTTCAAGTTGTATATTATTTAATACCAGACTACCAGAAAAATAATTTCATTCTTAGTAATACTGATTCTGAAGCGCAATTTCACCAATTCATCTACACAAGGCATTTTTTTTTTTGTGTAGATGACAACCACATCCACTAACACCAGTAGTTTTGATTTACTCTCAAAAGTTTGTCTTTAATCTTGAACTTTTTTGAATTTTTTTCGGGTTATTCCTGGATTCTGTCCAAATAGTTGTCTTGGCAACATATTTTATAGGTCATAGAAATATTAAGCCAGTTGATGTGAAACTCAGCCGCTAGTCACACTTTCTCAGCCATTTAAAACAGACACTGGTTGAAATCTACTTCTCATGTGTGTTGGTTTGTGTTAGTTAACCTCCTATTTTCATGATAATTCAGCCCTAATTTAATTTGGAAACAGAGCTACAGTATATTGTCAAGCAGTGGAAACAAACTTCAAACTGTTGTATTATTTATCTATCTACCAGTATGTACGACATTATGGTGAATGCATTGCCTTGTTATACATTTAGTAGATATGGAGCAACTAATCATGTTTCTGGTTTCTGGGACAAATGTAAATGCAATGTCTAATCTCCTAAGAAAAATGTCCAAATCTTTAGCTGCTAAATGTCGTATTCTGTATGTTCACCAGCTAGTTGCCATCTTTATCTGTCTTCTATTTGGTGTG
This sequence comes from Polydactylus sextarius, assembly GCA_016801845.1. Lineage (NCBI taxonomy): Eukaryota > Metazoa > Chordata > Actinopteri > Polynemidae > Polydactylus > Polydactylus sextarius. The sequence goes on from CM028927.1 coordinate 11,867,684, forward strand.
TGAAGTGCCTGAAAATATTTTATATGAGAACTGTAAGACTGCATGCGCTGTAAACCCAAAACACTGAGCTGAAAGGCACTAAAACGCCCCATAGAGCTAAGAGGATCTGCAGTGCTCGGAGATTATTCTTTGTTGGCCCATCAGTATGAAAACTACCCTTTTTATGTTACAAGTAGTCATTTGATCCACAGCTCAACATATTTGAATAAATGAAAGGTTTGTTTTATTGTCAATAAATACTGCAGTTTGAGAAAGTGACAGAGCCTTATATGTTGTTGCTCAGATCAAAAAAGAAAAAAAAAAAAATCAAAGACTGGCAACACTCTGATATAGTTCCAAGTGACCAAGTCACATTCACTTTACACTGAAGCTGCATCAGTCACAGATGCTTATGAGGCTGGATTTCCCAATCACACAAAGCCACAAGCAGACACACAACACATGGGTACAACAATCAAAGTGTCTTTGTCTTTAGCTCCTTTTCCTTTTCGCTCTTCAGCTCCCTCCACACACACACACACACACACACACAGAGCCCTTCACTCTGTCATGGATCAGAGAACATGTCCCAAAGTACTTTACAGCCAACACACGTGCAGCAGGTCCCTGCATGCTCATGTGACTTTACAGCTTCAACCTTGTACAATGTGTCTGTGAATGACTGTGTGTGTGTGTGTGTGTGTGTGTGAACATTCAGCAGTGACTACACAGGCTTTGTGAAAATCCACCAGGAGATGTGTGGTCCAACATGCTCTGACATTGTGTGCGGATCTTTCAAACGGAGCAACCTCTTGTGTTACCTTGAAACAACTTTGAAAAAGAGACATATGAACCAGCACGGAGTAAAAACCATTTACAGAATGAAATAGCCAAATTTATTATAACACAATTTATTGGCTCAGCAATTGTAAATGATAGCACTGAAAGTTTTGGCATAGTGATGCTCTTGAAAATCAATTCTTCTTTGTGGTTTATTAAGACTTGCATCTTTTTTTTTTATGTGTAGGAGCTACGATAACAACAGCCTATTGTAAATGTCACTTAGAATGGAAATACTGGATTTTATAATGGCACTAACAAATACAAGCTTTATTATCGATTGGTTTATTATATGTATATATAAAAAGTTTATTTCATAAATCCTACATCCTTAGTCTACAACAAAGTCCAATGGGACTTGAAATAAAGACTGTAAAATAATCAGACAGGTTGTAAATAAAAAGTAGTGTATCCATATAATCCAAACAACTTTATTTGAAGGTGAGCACACATGAAAAATCAATATCCTTCCTCCACTGCAGAAAACTGTTTATCTGGTGCTTCATCTGAAATCTTGGATGAGATTATTCACTTTCAAAGATGCTGACAAGCTGCAATAAAATTGTACTTCTTATCTCTGAACAGGGGCAGTGTCATTAAAAAAGTCATGTTCAGTAAGATTCAAATAAGAAAAAGGTCACTGGATACAATAATACACTGATACATTTAGAAAATAAATAAATATCAAAAATACGGTTGTATAGATAGAAAGAATCGTGAAATAAGAAATACTGGCATATTTGTGTAGCTATATATAAACTACAGGACACCAGATCAGCACAGTCATTGTGATTCTTCATCTGAAGTTTTAATTCATCTAATTAATTCATGAAATTGTTAATTTATCCAAAAGTTGTTGAGATATTTTAATCTGGAACAAAGAAGTGGATAAAGACTATAAGTATAAACCCACAATGGTATTATAATTTCCCAAAAGTTGTTTTTAAGTGTTGATTAAAAATGAAAATGAAAAGTGAATAATCATTTTAATATGGCCTCTATAGGTTTTCATAGGCAAAAGTATAAAAGTAAGACCAAAGTTGAAATAAATTGATTGAAGAGTCCAGCAAATGTGATTCTACAAAGTTAAACTTTAAACTTGAACATGTTGCTGTCATCCTCTATCACAGCAAAGAAAGTGTCATATTACTGTGAATCTCTTATAACCCTTGGGCCTAATTAGCTTAAACCAGTTCTGGTCCATACAGTTCTTTTAATACCTAAAACACATTAGTGTATGTGTGTGTGTATTTGGTGAGCAGTGAGTGGGGGACACTTGAGACTGACCTCCTGTTCCTTCCATACACGACCTCTTGTCCTCCCAGTCCCCACCTCCCATTGGTTCCAACCTCTGCTGACCTCACCTCTGTTTCCATGGACACCAGAGGAATTAGGAAGCGGTCCCAACGAGTCTTGTGTCTCTGTTCAGAGGTTGAGATAGTTTTGCCGTCTGGATTTAAGGGCCATCGAGTGGCTCTTTAGATGTGCTCCTCTAACTCGTCTTGAAGTGGTGAAAAACCCTCTCAATATGTCTGATAGTTGGGTCACACAGTTTCAACCCATAGTTTTATTTATCTCTCCAAAAGCAATAATCTGACAATCATACATATCTTTTATCTTTTCATTTTCGGTAGTTAACTCTTTTGTCTCAGTTCAAAGACAAGGTCAATCATCAAATAAAATCTAAAAAAAAAACGATGAAGCAATATGAAGTCCAGGCAGTTTGAAGTCTAAAGGTGTTCACTTTGAGAGATAGGGAAGAAACTACCTCTACTTTGGGAAAAAAAAAAATAGATGTCACTTATCAATAAGAATGACCTTTCAGGTTCTTGGATATGACCCATAAAAGCAAACCATCAGAAAGCCAGCCTTGCCCTTTATTTTGATCAGGTTTAGGCACAAAAAAAGGACTTGATGACACTGAATGAAGATGGTTTTATATGAGCAATGAATGATGGTCTCCTGTGTGAAAGTCCTGTGTTTTGTTGACCCCATACATCCACCACCTCATCATCCTACTATGGAGATTGCAGCTCTTTGCAAATCACCTACCAGTAAAGAATAACTATGGGTCATAAAATGGAGTGGCGCAAAAGACCTATGTGGTATTTTACAGGTCTCTCCATCTGAATGTTAAAGAAATGCTTCACTCCTAAGTGACTGTCCGTGGGGTTCAAAATGTTTGTCATGTAAAAGTTATGTGGCTTCATGGTGTTTCACAGCAGCTGATCTTTGCTGATGGATTTCACAGTTTGGCATTTGGTTAAAAGTTTCTTCCTCTTTCTCCACTGACTAATTTAAGATGTGTCATAACTAAGTCTTGATGTCTTGTTAATCTTTCAGACTAGCTCTCAGCAGTGCAGCCTCCATCCATTATATCAACCTCACATAATCTAATTTACACACACACACACACATACAGAGTGGGTAGAGAGGAGCCTAACAAGAGACGGCGAGTAAATTTTACGCTCGAATTGGATCTGTATGTGTCAAGCGTGTGCACGATGCATCTTTGGAGGCTGTGAAACAAGTTTTATGGCGGGAACGGATCAATCAGTCTTAAGTCACAGGGATCTATCTCATGTCCTTCATTTGAAAATGCCTGGCAGAAAAATGTGTAGAGCTGGCAAATGTCAACAAGCGTGCAACGGTGTGGGGGTTTGTGGGCCTCTACCACAGTGAGGACCAACAGGGTGAGTGAGTATGCTTCGTTTTCTGTGTGCATCTGAGCGTCGCATACAAGTGTGGGTATGTGTAAGAAATATGAATTTGTTGGTAAATGTCAAGAAGTTGGCAGTCTAATGGTCGTGCTGACAGATGATCCATAAAGCTATGAAGTGATTGGTTCGGAGATTCTCATTCATTCTAATGCAACTGTCATGGTGGAAAAGTGCGTGCGCGTGCATGTGTGTGTGTGTGTATGTATGTGTGTGTGTAGTTTGTACAACATAGATTATAGAGCAAAGCAGTGCGGTGGTGTAGTAACAGTTTCACCATATCCAGAATAGACTTGCCACAGTAACTTGCGAATTAACACATTTGACTCCTTTATATTATTATATGATAAGGATTAAATTATTTCATATGATTTTATTTCTGTTATGGTGATATATCAAAATCAAATAAGATCAAATATTAGAACATAAGTGATTAACAAAGTGTAAATAACAAATGTAAAGCTGGCTTGGTTTATCTGTGATTAGAACCCATGGTTTAATTTTTTTTCCCCAAACATTTTCAAAAATATTTTCATGTAAACAATTTTTTTGCTCTTGTATTTAGTATTTCTCAGTATACAAGTATGTATTTGTGCTTATTAATGTCACTATACCCAACAAAACTAGACATGGTTCTCTTGCACTTGACAGTTTCACAAGGTAAGGGTCTTCTCGAACGAGTTGGAAAAAGTGTGGCTGCAAATAAGGTGCATCGACATACCAGTTTGTTTAGATAATGGTTAAAATTAACATAAACTTAACAAATAAATCAACAGGTTTTGATTTAGTGTCATCATCCCTCCACCAAGATTAGTAACTGAAGTTTACCAACAGTTTCATTTGTGTGTTGCGACACTGAAAAGTATTAAAAACAAAATAATAGGTTAGAATTTGGATGATAAAAACTAAAAAAAAGAACTGACTGGTTGGGTTTGTTGTTGGTTTTAAGGCTCACTTGAATTACATGTCAACATTTTCTCACTGACTTTAGCCAAGATTTGAGGCACTTTTTTCCTGCAACCAAATACAACAGAGGTCAATGAAATTTTATTAGTGATGTGCACAGCGTTAAAACATCCCATAGATGCTTCACATCACTGGGAAAACAAAATCGACCATTTACGAGGCCAAATAGCTGCAGTCAATGAGGAAATGTTTACATCTGTCTTCTCTCTCGTCTGAAGCGCCCTCGACTTTCAACGGCTCTTTGAGTGATTTAGCCCCTTTTTAAAGACAGCGCTGCTGAGTTAGCATGGAAACAGCCCCGTAAAAAGGTCCAGAAAAGGTGAACAAATTACACCTTTACTGCGAGCGTGAAGACAAGAGCTGTGATCTACTTCCTAAACTTTTTAAAATGAGGTCTACACTCCATTAGATATCGAATGGATGACCACAGTGAAGCACTTTGGGACACATGGGGCCAGAAATTCATCTATCAAAAGACACATCAACAGGAGATAATGTCAAGGCTCAAAGCTCAAAATTATTCACTGGCCCCAGTTACCAGGCAAAGACTTGTAGCCTTTTATACACGGCCCAGAAAAGCCTTCAGACGCTTCAGTGCTCCCAGATTCAACACGTTTACTCCTTTACAAATCGCATTCAGCATGACTGCAAAACAAATAATGCGTTTTGTGAGAGAGTAATCTAATCTCTTGGTTCAGTAGTTATGCTACTGCGGCCATGTAGGTGCATGACACCAGGATGTGCAGAGTTTCCTGTCTAAAGCAGCAGGTCCGGCAGGACAGAAATATTGCTACAAGGAACAATTCAGACCTAAGGTTTTTTTGTTTGTTTGTTTTTTGGTGTCAGTTTTGTCAACAAAACAGGAGATGGTGAAGGATTTAAAAATAAAAGACATTAAACTGACTCGAGTGGAAAAAGATACAGGGATAAAAATCTATCAAGAAATGACTAGCCTGACCAGCGTCAGGCTAGTCATCAGGGGGAAAAATGTAATTCACTGTTTTCATTGTACTTATAGTAATATGTGTGTTTGTGTGTGTGTGTGTGTTAGATCCTTTAAAGCCTTAAGTCCATATCCATGACCACAGATTATGTTATAAATAAGTGTGTCTCAGCGCGTGCATGTCGATGTTTGATTATGCTGTCACAACTTTGGACATGACATTACTCGAAATCCCGTTTCAATCTCATTCCGCTCCCCGATCCTCTCAGAGCTGGAATTGACTTTCAGCTTAAAGTTGCCTTCTACCATAAAGTTAAATGTTTCTGTTTACAGCTGTTTGAAAATGAGAACTGACAAAATATCTCTCTATGTGTAGGAAGTCAGAATCCCAAGAACACACACACACACACACACACACGCAGGCACACTCTCAGTTAATTCCCCGTCCCCTTCATCTCAGTATAGAGACGGGTGGATCTACTGTAACTGACTCTCCTTCACGCCCTCCCTCTTTCATCTGTGCTGTCAAAACAAATAAACTGTAACAATCTTAAGCCCAGAAACTGACTCGAATGCAGAGGATCACACAGGAGATCAGGTAAAAGGTCAAAATCAAAAGTCTTGAGAGCTAGAGGTCGCACACAAGATGTCAGTCAGCTTGGCAAACAAGGCAACAAAATAAAAAATATCATATAACAGGAATACAACACTACAGAGGGTACACACGAGAACAACTGGAGAGCTTCACTGACTGGTAGAGCAGCTGAATGTGAGGTCATACCAGGTTACATATAGACAGAGGACTAATTGGCTGATGAGACACAGGTGATGCAGGAAATTGGTTGGAAGACAGGAAATAAAACAACCCAGAACACATGTGGTAAGTGATTTCAAAATAAAAGCAACTAATAGTAATTGTTTGTCTTTGTTTCTGATATTTGCAGGTGTTCATCTGATCTAACTCTCAGAAACAAGCCTGGAAGTATTTTTTTTACTGACACATTAAACTTTTATTTTAAGCCAAGGTTGTTTCATTGGAGTTTATTGGGAAAAAAAAGAAGTCGTGAAGTTGTTTTATTATCAAGAGAGAATATTAAAAACAGATATTTTGCTGTAAAAGCAGAGCAAAGGAAACATAAAGACAACTACAAAACATTAAAGATGTTAAAGCGAGGTTGCTTTACTTCAGTAGGAATCCGTGCTTCTGGAAATACCATCACCTTCAAGAGCTGTGGTGGGATTTCTTTTGATGTCTTTTCTCAATTATACGTATTCTCTCTCCCACTCACTCACACCTCCTCTCCATTTCATTCCCTTTCATCTGTATCTCAGCTCTTCCTCTTTGACCCGCCACTCACTCCTCCATCACTACACCACACAGCACTGAGCAAAACCAGCTTGTCGTTTAGTCCAACATGCAGGCTCACCGGGTGAAAGCATAAAGATCTTAGTAAACTGATGTTGTTGCTTGAAAGGAAGCAGATCCTTTTACATGTGACCTCCGCTCCCATCCCACTTCCACCCGACCGGTCACCTCTCTCATTTGACATTCATTCACCTGATACTATCAGCCCATCCTCAGGACCCCGGGATTCATTTGGTGTTAGTTTAGTCCCAGGAATCAGCAAACAGCGCTGAGAGATCAATTCACTCTGAGTGTAATGACTATTGATTCTGTAGGAGCAGAGAGACAGAGAGAGGGAGCTGAATGTATTTAGATAAAATAATGCTTTGCTCTCTCACGCTACACTGAGCTTCCCCCCCACCTCTGCTGTCATCGGGGCGGGTGAACCAGGTGAGGGCTGGATGTGCATCTCAAATACATGCACACACTGTCATGCTTTACATTTGCATGCATACAGGTGCACAAAGGGCAAACAACTCCGCTTTCAGCCAAAGACACACACACATCTTAACATAACAACCTGCAACTGGTGTGCTGAGAGTGTACCTGTAAGAGTTACTTGAAAATGGACACAAATAAGCTTGTTTCTGATTGGTTTGCGGCCATCTATTAAGAATGACACACATCCGTGCATTTGTTTTTATTGCTTTGCACATTAAAAAGCTACCTAGGGCCATTGTTGCACTCTCTGTCAAGACCAGAGTTGCGTTTTCTCATTAAAAAGAAAACACAAGTGCAAAGACTGTTGCAGATCATTGCAGGTAAACTTCACAGCGTGTGAGCTGCCAAAGAAAACTCCACATGTGATGTGCAGCTCTGACCTGAACCCTGCTGATAGTCTATCAGCACCGGGATTTTCTGAGAAATCAACTTGGGATTTCCCAAATTTGAGCATACGAAGGTACACCACGGAGTCGTGATTAAAAAGGTGAGTCAGTCTTCTTTCTGCCACGGCACTTCCTCTGTCCCTCTTCTCCTCTGTTTATTTCTTTTGATGTGTCATTGCAGCCAAGAAATCCCTCATGTATTAAATGGTTGAAAGACCTTTCTGCTTCATGAGCTGCCTCCTTTTTTCCCCTCTGTGTGTCTCTTCTTCCTCCTCCTCCTCTTCCTCTTCCTCCTCTTCTTACCTTTTTGTTTACCCATGCAGGACGGCCTCTGTGTTTTTTTTCTTTCCTCTTGCTCACGAGTTCCCTTACGCTTTCTCCTTCTTACATTTTCTTTAAACCTCTGCTTCCATTTGTCTCTCCCCAAGAGCAAAATCTGCCGACTCACCTGGTCTTAAAATTGTGTGTGTGTGTGTGTGTGTGTGGCCCTGACAAGCTTTGTTGGGTCATGAATCTTTTACCCTTACCAGTCAGCACAAATCCCCCCCCTCTGACAGACACACACACACACACAAACACACACCTGGCAAGAAAAACAACTCCTGCCGGTGTATTTCTCTTTTGCGATCCTATATGTTACCTTCATTAGAGAGGCTCGTAAAAAGAAAAATAGAGAATGAGGGTGCTAAAGAGATAAAATGTCAGAATGGAGAAGAGAAAAGAAAGTCGGAGATGGGCAGAGGGAGTGAAAAATTAAACACAAAGTGCTGAGGGGAGAGAGGGAGAAATCTTGTAGGCTGAAGGGGGAGAAAAAAAGAGGAGGTAAGAATGAGGGAAGGGAGGGGAGAGCGGTGGAGCTGGACAGGAGAGAAAGGTGTGAGCTTATCTCACTGGCCAGGCTTCAGTGAGGTCACTCTGCAGACTGACTGACGATGGAGGATGTACAGAAGGAGGAGGTATAGTCTACAAAATGACTCAGAGGACAGAGCAAGAGTTTTTTTAAAAAAAAAAACTTCCCTGAAAAAAGGGATAATGTGCTGTAGCACATTATTAGTATGTTGTGAAAAAAACACTGAAATTGGATGCATTATGATGCATGTTGATTAGCAGCCTAAAGATGTGAGCAGTAAGTTTTCTGAACAACATGCAATAACTGTCCTTTAAAAGACAGCACTGATCTTTTTTTCTTTCTCTCTACTTCCAAACGACCTGTTTTTCCCAGATAAGTGACCTCTGGTGGTCAGGTGAATAATGACTGTTGTCTCTCAGAGGCAAAGATGGAATTAGGGTAACACTGTTAAAGTGCTGCAAAACCTCTCGGGGACAAGGTCAGAGTAAATAGCTGAGCATACATCGCGTTTGACTTTGACCCCGATGTCGCTCAGTCCTGTCTCCTTCATCTGTCAACACTGAATCCTTTTAGCCATCTCGACCTGAGGCAACTGAGTTCATGGCAAAGTGGTAAACTAGACAGAAATCCTTTTTAGAAAAAGTTAACAAAAAGAAAATTTGATTCTGGAGGGAAGTGTCAGTATCACATCTCTCATCAACAGTCACAGCTGGAGTATTTTAACCGTAACAACAACCTATGGCGACACTATAATAAAGTCTACCATTTACAGTAGGATTTCATTGTACAAATCAGGTACTAATGAATACTTATTGGTTGCTAGTGGTTCTTAAATGTAGGTACAGTGGAAAAGATCAAAACTGTAGATAGGAACAATGGGATAAAAATAAGAAAACAGGTCAAAACACATTTCATTTTATGTCTCAGATCTCAGATATCTCCTTATTTTCACATGTAATTAAAATAATTGCTTAGCCCAAAGGTCATGTCATACATCATTATATTAGCATTTTCTTTTAATCAACCGTCCATAACTGGACATTCAGGAAACTTGGATTTCTGCACTGCTAGACAAACATACCTCATACAAAGATGTTTTCAAAAATATAGAACCATTACCTGAATTGTCCTTATTTCCAGTCACACAATGAAGACACAAATATGACATGAATAAATATCTGCAGTGTGGGTATAAGTTGCCACAAGTGAAATAATGGCTTATGTTGATATGGCACACGGTAAGAATGAGGCATGGGTGTTGTCAAGTCCAATAGTAGTGATAGATCAGAAACACGCTGATCATTTTGGAAGACAATGACAAACTGTCTTCTTACTCTACATTCTCCTTGAGGCTGGAGGACTTGTTGAACATAAACTTGTCCAAAGTCATCAGACTTGTCCCGAGTTGCTGATACACTGCATCAAAAACCTTCAAATGATGTATTTGTCAAGCTGAGCGGTCTCGAGATCGATTGGGAGATATGACAAGCAGAGAAGCAGAGATAATCAGGCTGATAAACAACAGTACAATTCAAAGTTTTTAGGCTGGTTTTATGACACTGACTGTAATGTATCATACTATTGGATTTCAATTAAGCTCAAACACTCAGTGGACTTTCCGGTTATTAGCTACTATGTTATTAGTCTGGGCAGTGAAAGGATTATCTTGTGTTTTAATTTCCTATTTTGGTGTATCCACTCTCTGTGTGTCAACCTGCCTCATCTACATCTACCTTACTCACTGACTTCAACAGTATTTCCAACAAAAACAGATTTGTTTGTGTGTGTGTGTGTGTGTGTGTGTGTGTGTGTGTGTGTGTGTGAGTGAAAAGATAGAAGAACGAATGACTGTAGCTCCACTCTGCCAAGAAAGGCGTTATGTTTTGAGAGTGATGAGATGGTCGCCCAAATTACTGCACAAAAATGCAGTCACATTGAGTTGTTTATCACATGTTAGAGAGACGACAGATCCACAGGGATACAAGCTGTCTCGTCTGTTTTAGTCAAAACGTCTGCTGCCTCTGTAACAGATTTCTCCCTGTAATTGGCGAATGTTGGTAACAGTCTTAATCTAAAGGGAAATCTTTGTTCTCAGAGGAACTGATACAAACCTGCTGCTTGCTGATGACAAGGTAGAAATGCAAAAAAAAAAAAAAATGGTTTAACCAACATTTAGGGAACAAAATGGACTAACACATTTCTAGCTTGGTTTATTTTGTTTCTTAACATGATAAGGTGGTTTTCCTCTTTGTGTCCACTTTAAAATAATGTCTTACATCAACTCTTTTTAGATAATTCCAAAAGATGGGTGAAGAAGTTGCCATTAATGGCTTCAGTGACTTCAGTAACACAACCATACCTCATTTCTGTGAAATCTGTGGCTAATGTGGCTTCAGTGGCTAATCTTAGAACTCAAGAGTTGGTGGAGACCGAGACAGCATTTTGGACTTTTATTCACAAGTTCATCTTAAATGTTGCTCTGTTTGCCAGATGGGTAAAGGTAAACTACACATTTACACAGGCTGGGTTAAGGCTTGGGGGAGTGGTTTTAAGAAGTTGCACCTGATGTGTACCTCAGGAAATAAACACAGTAGCTTGAAAATATCATATATCAAATTTGCAATTTCTGCTCAGAGCACAGGTGTGTGAATATTTTCTATAAATGTAAAGAGCTCTCCAGTGTTTTGCTGTAGTATATATTTTATATTTAAGCATCTCAGCAACACACGAGGCCGGTTCTCTTTAATTCACAGTTCTTGATATATATATATTGTAGATTCAAGTGTTTTAGCATTGTGTCATGCTCAACTCCACCTGCTCTCATCTTTCCCGTCACTGCTCACCGTCAAGCACTGAGGAAATACCGTAAACGGCAATAACTCCACTCCTACTCTTTCCTCTAAATAAAGCACAGAAAGATTAAAAACATCTAAATGATCCCAAAGCTTAATAGTTTTGCCCCGGAAGACGGGAAAAAAATGGCAAAAACAGGAAAAAAAAAACACTCTGACAACTTCACATGGGGGAGTCCTGAGTAAACAAACGCTGATCCAGAAAGCGCTGATCCAGCCTTTCCTGGGCTCCCTGGATGCAGTCGCTCCCCTCCTCTCTTCATCTGTTCATTAAGGTCAACCTGATTTTTTTTTTTTGGCGAGAGTGGGGAGAGACGGTGAAGAAGAGGAGGAGGTGGGAGATGAACAGGGAGAGAGATGTAAGAGGATTTGGAGCTAATTAGGAGTAGGAGGCGAGAGAAGAAACAGATGAGAGAGTGAGAGAAAGAAAGATAGAAAGAAAGAGGAAGGAAGAAAGAAAGAAAGAAAGAGGCAGATGAGGGGCTAATGGGAGAGAGATAGATAATAGGAAAGAAAGAGTGGGTAGGTGAATTTGCTCAGTTAGCTCCCTGGTGTTTAATATCACTCTCCCACTCTTTCACTCCCTCCTCTCTCACCCTTTCTTCCTTCTTTCCGTCCATTAATCCTCCTCTCTCTTTAATGTCCCCTCTGTCTTCCCATTTCCTCCTCTTTCTCCCCCATCATCCCTCTGTTTCTCTCTCTTTCCCTCAGTCGACTGATTTTCTCTGTTTCACACCTCTGCTTTCAGAGGGGACTGGCCAGATGGATGCAGGTGTGTGTGTGTGTGTGTGTGTGAGAGAGAGAGAGAGAGGAGGAAGTAGGCAGTGCTGCAGAGGCAGAAGAGCATGACTAATCCTCAGGACACAAACACACAAAGATTAACACACACACACACACACACACACACACACACACACATACATGCACATATCCACTAAAGTTGGCACTCACATAAACACCAGTTTCCTGGCGTAGTGCTGACCTGCCAGTGTACTTAGCTCGTGCCCAGGTAATTTTTCATTCAAATTGACCAGGTGCATAAAGATGGCAGCCTCTTGAAAAGGCTGTTTCATTCCTCCCTGCCCATCCTCATGATGCAGTTCCAGCATTTTGTCCACATCTGCGAAGCACATGTGGTGGACTCCGTCAAAGAAATGAAATATTCTACTTTTCATTTTTTTTTTTTTTTTTTTTTTTTTTTGGATTAAATCACTACATCATTGTTTTTGACCTTTGCTTGTTGTTGACAATAACATTACCATGTACTGTGTCATAAACAACCTCAAGTCCACCATTTTTCCATAACCACAAGACATTGCAGCGGATTGGCCTCTGGTAAGAAACCAATATAATAGTTTGTCTTGTTCGCGTATGATTGATTTTCTTGTTAGTGTCATCACTGTCAGTCTTTACGAATAATCCTGGTGATGGGAAACCAACAGTGAATCCCACATACGCTCCACTGTGGCTCTAAATGCTGACATTTATGTAACAAATGTCTTTCCCCAAAAGTTTTAGGAAATTATTTGTACGTTTTTTTTTAATACAACTATATATTTGTGATCTGTTTTAAAAGATTTACATTCAAGACGTCTGAGAGATAAAAGACCGACCAATGAATTGCTGATTTTTTTTTAGCACAACACTTGTTTATTTTCACATTTAAGCAAAAAAAAAAAAAAAAAAAGTTATTTGTCAGTACTGCCATTGTTTTTGTTACCATTACATGTACACTATCCTCAGTTGAGTTTGGTTCAGTTTGGTTCAGTTTCGGATCGGTGTAGTTCTGTTCATCAGTGTGAATCAGTGTTGTTGATGTTGCTAAACTCATCTAGTTGTGAAGTGTAGCAGAATCAATTACACGGCTAGATGCTCCCAATTAGACTAGGCTGATCAATGTCAGCCAAGATCACTGCATAATCTCTCTCTCTCCCTCTCTCTCTCTTACACTCACAACACACACACACACACACACACACACACACACACACACACACACACACACAGCTGCATAGATGATTTGATAATTAAATCAATCTGAACAACTAGAGCTTCACTAATGAAGCAATGATCTCAGATGAAATTCATCTGAGATCACTGGGGGAAAGAAACCCTGTGTGTGTGTGCATGTGTATGTGTGTGTGTGTGTGTGTGTGTGTGTGTGTGTGTGTGTGTGTGTGTGTGTGTGTGAGAGAGAGAGAGTGAGGGACAGATTGCTGTTTTGATTTTAATCAGCAATTATGATGTGATCGCACTTTTTTCCTGTCCATTCCCACCTTTCGAGACGAGAGAAGAGCTGTTGTTGGAGACAAACAGACTTGTTCGCAGGAAGTGAGAGAGACGAGAAGGGCAATGAGGTTAAAGGACGTATAACAAAGTTGCATGACAGGTGGGTTACAGTCTGCTGGCAGATCTGACTCTCTATAGTGACTCTACTGATTTGAATTTATTTTCATTGGCCAGATACATCAATCCATGTCTAAATGTGACAAGTGCCCCTTTGTCCAACTGGGAACTGGTCCTGAGTCAGATTGTGTATAAGACATTTGTGGCAGCTGGAATCATTCTTTATCTTTAAAGCAGGTATAATCGATATTTTTATATTAATAATTTCTCCCAACATGGATTTGTCTGTAGTCATGAAGCTACAGCACCAAACAGCAGACAGACTAAGTTAGTGACTAGCTGGTGAACATAGTGCAGCATTTAGCAGCTAACGAGCCGGATATTTCCCTCAGGAGTTGCTGGAAACAAAAAAGATGAGTAAATATGACTTTGATAAATGTGTTACTGAAAAAGTAGATTACTGAGGTTTTATACAACAAGCCTCATGTTGTTTTCACTACCAATAAGCTCTGCTAGTATCACAGACCTTCAGGATAAAACGCAACCGTCCCTGTGTCATTTACACGCTGTTTATTAGTTTTGTGACAACAGGTGTGATATTGTCTTATGTCTTTGCTCATTAATCATCACGTGGCCACTTTTACACAACCGTTTGTGCGAATCCTCACTATGAGTTTGGGAAGTGCTATGTTAATGAAAACAGTTAGAAACACACGTCTTCTAGTGTTGTCGCACCATCAGACATCAGAGATGCAGAGTAAAATATTTTTACAACCTGGAGGAATACGAACCAAACACTTCCACTGTGAGTGTGATGAAAAAACACAACTGTGTGTGTGTGTGTGTGTGTGTGTGTGTGTGTATGCTCTGATCTTAGCTGAGACAGTTTGATTAAGCCAACAGTGATGAAGTCACTGCTGCCTGGCTATGCTCCAACACAGCAGGGTGCCTCCAGTGTGTGTGTGTGTGTGTGTGTGTGTGTGTGTATATGTAGTTGTGTTAATTGCTAATCACCAAAGTGTGGTTTTGCTCTCTTTTAACATGCTGCTGTAGCCTCACAAAAAAAAAAAAAAAGAAAAGAAAAAGAAAAAGAAAAAATTATCCTGATTAATGACATGATCCGTCACCCTGGCGATATGATGATTAACGACATGATTCATCACCATGGCGATACGATGGAAATAAAGCCATTAATTCTACTGATCAGATGACAGAGGGGTGGTGATGAGGGTGAGACAGACATGCAGGGTGTAACAGGGAGGGGCCGGGGAACAAAAAGTGTAGAAAATGCATGATGAAAGAAATAAAAAAACAAAAAGAAACCAAAAAAAAGGCCTGAAGAATATATGTGGGAGTGATAGAATGAAGGAAGAGAGAGAGAAAGAAACTGAGGCGAAGCCAACGAAATAGAAGACTGGTGGCTTTTAATTGGGAATGTCAGTCTTCCTCTACTTGGACTCAGGACAGGATGTCACGTCGCCATCTTTTCTGAAGACATAAAAAGAAAGAGAAAGAGGGAACGAGTGGTGGAAATGTCATTTTTATCAGCAGACTGATCAAGTCAAACTTCTCTCTCAGACATGAGATCGTCTCAGACTCTCACAAGCTGCTTGTGTCACGGTGCCTATTTAAGTGTCTGGAGGGGAGGAAGGGAAAAATATTAGAAATTGACACGACATTTTGAAAAAGTGTGACCACAGTAAAGGGTAGAAGCCCGGTAGGTCTCTTATTCCACCACAGAACATACCTATATGTCTGTAAGAAATCAAGGTTTATGTAATTTCCTCAGATAAATATTTTCCATCAGATTAATAGAAGTTAATTTTATCTCCTTTCACAGAGCTGGTGTAGCACTGTTTGGAAACTCTTAAAGTCCAGCTGAAATTATATTTTGTCATTGCTTTTCTACATCGATTGTTAAAACTTTTATTTTAAAGTTGTATTATTAAAAAGAAGAGAAAAAAGTTCTTTCTGTCTTGGATTGACAGCAGCCTCCTGCCTGAGCCACGGAGACAAAGTAAAACCAGAAAGAGTTTTTTTTTCTTTTTTTTTCAAATGGAGGAATAAGAACCACACTAACACACATAAATGGACTGAAATGACATGTTTACATGTATACTAACGAGGTGATTTAGTTTTAAAAAGAAAAATCTATGATCACACTTTTTGTAGATCACGTCAGAGCATTTTTTTTTTTAAAGAGAAAAAGGTGGAATTTGAAATGATGCTTTTACATCGAGAGACACAATGAAACCACATTGAATAACTGTATTTTTTTTTTTTTTTTGAAGCTTTCTTTGCATGGCCACAAACTGTCACTCTATTATTTAAGCGTACATGGTAACCTGCATTTTGAAAATTCTGACACTGAATCCATTATAAATGAATCTATTACACTGTGTCTGTGGCTTACACCATGCAGATGTTCAATTTTCCTCCCCAACCCAGCTCGGGGAGTTTCATTAGTCTTTTATCCATTGGCTAGTTTTATAACACGGGCTAAATACCTGCGTTATAAACCAGCAAAGAATTTAAAAGAGCATCATCAGTAGAAACTTTATCTCTGTTTAAATGAGGAGTCACATTAACATTCAGACCTTAAAGATCTGCCAAGAGATGTTTGCTGGAGATATAGTGGTGTTTGTGTAGCCGTGTGTGTGTGTGTCTTAGGTCGCGCTAGGTGTGGAAACACCAGTGTGATTGATATGAAACAGATTGTTTTGGTGTTTGCTGACAGGTGGCTCTGGAAGGACAAGGGACTTTTAGCTTTCATGCTGTTCCTGTGTGTGTGTGTGTGTGTGTTTGTGTCTTTCTGTGTGTGTGCATGTGTGTACGTGTGTGTGTGTGTGTGTGTGTGTGTGTGCGTGTTTGAAAGAAAGTGAGAGACAAAGCAACAGAGGGATATGAGAGTGATAGTGTGATGTTCAACCGAATGTGTCAGGATGAAGTGTGTTCATGTCTGGTTTATTTACACGTGCCATTGTGTGTGTGAGTGTGTGTGTCATCGTGTGTGTGTGTATGACACTGTGTGTACAGCATGTGTGGTGTCATCACACCTGCCTCTACATCACCCAGTTATGTCTTTCAGGATGGAGTCTGGTGTATTAGTTGTTCCGCTTTCTCCTCATGGACCTCAGGGACATTGAGCATTTTTTCTGGCACACACACTCTTTGATCAACATGTAACTGTCTCTATGTGTGTGTGTGCGTGCGTTTGGTTCTTCTGTGATGATGCAACACTAGTTTTTATGGTCCAGTAAACACTCTCAGGGTGCTAAAGCTTTAAAAGGCATCTTTGTGATCTAATTAAATACTGGACACACAGCACTGAAACTGCCATCAGCCTTTTTCGTTACACAACGGTAACTTAATCAAGAGGCTCATTTGGCAAATAATCAGTGTTTGCCTTTGAACACACTTTGAGCACAGGGAAGAAATACAATCCATTTAATTCTTCTTTTGTTTTCCTCTGTTGTTATTCTCTCTCATCTCGTCTTGTGCCCTTTCCTCCTTTACTTCTCATTTTATTTCCACTCATCTCTTGTCCACTTCCTCCACCTCTGGTTTTTTAGCTACTTTTCTTTCCTTCCCTTTTCCTCCTCTCCTCATTATCTCTGCTATTGTTTCCTTGCAGTCCTATCTCAGGTCTGTTCCTCTGTTCCTCTCTCTTATATACAGTCTTCATCACGACAGGCTCTAAGTGCTGGAACAGCTGGAGCACAGTAAATATTGCCAAACATAAGAGAAGCACTTTCATCGGAGCGTTGCTGAGAGTGTACAATGTGTGTGTGTGTGTGTGTGTGTGTGTGTGTGTGTGTGTGTGCGGAATGAACATGAATAAAGGAAAAGAAAGATAGACACTTATGAAGAGATACAGTCCACATCAATCTAATAGTGTGGATGCTCCTAGATCTCTCAATGTGTCAGTATTAGCATGTGTCTGTGTGCACCTGTCTCTCTCTCTCTCTCTCTCTCTCTCTCTCTGTGTGTGTGTGTGTGTGTGTGTGTGTGTGTGTGTGTGTGTGTGTGTGTGTGTGTGTGTGTGTGTGTGTGTGTGTGTGTGCTGACCCACTTTGTCTGCCATGCAGCAGTGGCAGCAGCTTGTGCAACAGAGCAGGATATGCATTTTTTAACAGCAACCGTCTCCTGTGCTCTGCAATGAACATATACCAGAATGCATGTGTGTGTTGCATGTGTGTGTTGCATGTGTGTGTGTGTGTGTTTGTGCCTACAGAAAACCTAAAATGTTTTTTTTTTTTTTTTTTTTTGTTAAATAATGCAACATAATGAGGTGAAGCATCACATGTATGTACCTTGTTGCTTCCTCATCATGGACGTATTTAGGTTGTGATTACAAATCAGACACTATATGCTGCAACAATAGTATGATCAACAAGTCAGTGTAGTTACACTGCCTCTCACGTCTGAAAGAAATAAAGAATCACCACCATTCAACAACACAAGTCTCTTTTAAAACAGTACAACACAGTAATTAACCTAAAAATCAACCCTGGCTCCTGGAAATTACATTTATCTACAACTAATTTGCAAAAGCAGATACATTTTGAATGGAACATAATACTGCTAAGATTACATTCTCTCCTAACATAATAATAAGGACATGTAAAGTGATTGGAGGGACTTTTATATTTGCACTATACAAATTCTTGTTGGTCAGGAGGACATTTTAAAGCTCACGCTAAATGAGTGGATGGATGGTGGTTGGATGTCACCAGCATAGTGAACTTTCCCAGCGTCACATTGACACGTCGACGGGTTAAAGCAGTGGGGAGCAATCTCATTATGTGTGTGAAAAGCTTTTGTTTTGTTATGTTTTGTTTTTTTTTTTTCTTGTCAAATAAGGGAGAAAGGAAGCGAGAGATAAACACAGAAGGATCACAGGTTGAAGCAGCAGGTGTTACTGTTTCCAGCAAAGTCACCGTCATCGCTGTGATTGAGGGCGTTCTCACTGCTGGAAAAAAAAAAATGTGTTCAAGGAAAGAGATGAGCTTGGTGCAGTGCCACGAGCCTCGTGGCTGCACAAGTGAAGAGTCAACAATTTAGCGAGTTTAAAAAAAAAAAACCCTCTTGCTTTGTTTTGTACAGTGAAACTGAAATGATTCATTAAGTTTAAAACTGTTATTTCATTTTTTTATCCAACAGTTTATCCATATTAGACAAAAATATTTAATATGATGTCACTTCACTCCAAGACTCTGCCTTTCAAAATAAAACCCCCCTACAAACAAACAGATGCAGATGCTTAAATTTAATCACTGATCTGGTGTATTACCACTATTAGGTGACAAGTGAGTTTAACTACTTTTAACAAAAATGAAAGGAAACTTAACACTTTACTTCTGTTGAATGTGTCTAAATTAACCCAAATTTTAACAAGGACCTAAGAAGTGATGATCTGTCTCATTAAGACAAGGTCCCCATGAGGACTACTAGTTGGTACAGAGAGGTAACAACACACACACACACACACACACAAAATACAACACACATTCTTCTCATCTCTTCTCCACTAATGGTAACATCATGTATATTCTATGAGAGATAAAAGCAGAAGGAAGCAACAATAGAGCAACTGGCATAGCATTGTGTGTGTGTGTGTGTGTGTGTGTGTGTGTGTGTGTGTGTGTGTGTGTGTGTGTGTGTGCGTGCGTGCGTGCGTGCAAAGCTAATGTTTTTTTCTTTAATAAACCCCTGTACTGCTCTGAGATGATTTGCCTTCACCCGCAAATAAACAGGCATGATTAAGATCAGCCCGAGGATAAACACAAGAGTGAGGAGGAGAGACAAGACGATGGAGGAGACGAGAGTCTGGACACACCAGCAGATACACTGAGCTGTAATTTCATATCCTTACATCATTCATCTCTCCTGTCCGGGGACTCGTCTGTGTGTGCATTTCTCTCTGTCTTTTTATGATTTTTTTTTTTTTTTTACTTGCATGTAATGTAAGTGAATTCTCCTTCTCCTCTCTCTCTCTCTCTCTCTGTTTTTTTTTTTCTCTTTTCACCGGTGTCAGTTTGTGCACACCTGTTCCTTATACAAGCGCAACAACCTCCTCTCCTCTTCCTCCTTCTCTCCTCTAACACCCCATCATTATTTCCCACTCGGTTTCTTTCTCCTACAACCATCACTTGTCCTGAAAAATGTAAAACACGGGTTTAGTTATTTCTGTTGTGCAGCATCTGTGGCAGGTGGTGACCATGTGCTGAGACACTGATGATCACATCTACCATCATCGTTACTATTATTATTATTGTTATTATTTATCTATCTCACTACCTGCTTTTAATCATTTTTATCTCTTGTCTTTGATTGTTCACATTTGTACCATTTTGTTATGAACTTGCCAATCATCAGTAAAAAAAGTTGTTATATAAATAACATAAAACATTCTCTTGTTTTACTTCCTAAAACCCGTCTGTCTTTGTGTCATGTGTCAGTCAAGTGTATTTTTACCTCAACACCCTGATGATGAAGTGTGCTGGTGTCAGCCATGTCATATTAAACTCTATTTATCTCTAGTATTTATTTTCATTGCTCTCAGATTTATTTTGTTTACTTGTTTGCATTAGCTGTGACATTTTACTCCACGATTTTACTTTTTCCAATTACAAATTCTTGTTAAAAGGCAAAAACACACTATTTTGTGCAGGTAGAAAGTAAATCTGTCAAGACTTGGTGCAAATTTTGAAGTAATTTCACTTCAAGAAAATAAGAAAATGTGAACTTGTATATGAATATTAGGATTTTTGTGCACATTGTTGTATTTTTTTAAAGATACATCACCTTTCCATTGAGACAAAGTGAGAATTTTTCTTTTTGTAATTTCAATTAGTATAAAAGTGAATAAAAGCAGGTGTAAGCAACCAAAAAGTAATACACTTAGATCAATCTAAGTGATGGTTACACTTTGAGTAATAACTTTATTTGTCTCGTTTACAAGTTTAATTAGTATGGTTAAATAAAAATGGAGGATAATGTAGTTCCTGCATTCCACACATCTTAGTAATTAAAAGCTCATATTTCACGATAATATTATTTAGCCTAATAGCTAAATGTAGAACCAGCTGCTTCATTCATTTGAGTTACACTGTGGCGACAAACCATTTAATCATACGCCATCACATATGGTCATGTTCGTTGATCTGTTTTTGTTATTTTGTACCGTAGCTGGAATTGTTGTCTGCAGGCGAATGATTTCCATGTTATTAATTGTCAATGAGGAGGAGAGATAACTGTGCACGACAAAAGGAATAACACCATTTGATTAGAGGCCGTGGGCTAAACAGCTGCCCCAAAAAAACATTCATTTAAATGGAAAACAATTAGCTAGATTCAATGTTTGGATAATCTGTGTGCGGTCTCTCTCCATCTACTCTACTTCTTGCGCTTCGGTTTCTCCTTGAATTGGACTTTGCAATGTGCTGCTGAACTTAGATTTGAAGTAGATTTGCGCAGATCTCAAACACACACACAAACTGCAGGGGAGCCCTGACCTTGCAAGAGGTACAGTAAATTCAAGTAGATAAAATAAAAATATGAGGTATTTTTTTTTTTTGTTTGTTTGTTTTGAACTTGATTTTCAATATTTCAGCATCTCCAGAGTATTTGCCAGCAAACTTACTTAAAAGTTCTATTCTGGCTGTTCTCCTACAAACCAACAAATACTTATTAAATACCAAGTTATTGCTGCCTGTGTCAGGTCTCCATTAAAGTGAAATCTGATATGTGGATCAATTGTCGTGTCTGGGACAAATGTAGTGTGGCTGATCCTAACTCATTCACTCACCATGTTCTTATTCAACCAGAAATATAATGAATTAATGACTGAGCTGCTTAAGGCTGCGCAGAGACTCCAAATAATCTAATTAGAAATGTCGAATTTCAGTGCAACTTATGATTATTATTCCCTGTTTTACATCTTTAGTCCTACTTTTACCCTCTTTATAAAAGTTTAACAAGTTGTAATGGGCCTATTAATGTTTAGTAAATCATTTACTTGTATTTTATAAATCTACTAGAGGCTATGCATAAGAATACATTTTGGCCAAAATCCCTTTTATTATCTCAAATATGCATTAATGGGTTTGTTTTTCCTGATAAAAGAAAATGAAAGAAACTGCTCAAAAAGGAAAAAGAAAGAAAGACAAAAAATTATTATAACCAATCAAACAATTATTATGATTTGCTCTACCTTGTAAATAGTGATAACAGCTCTGTAGAGACTGACCTGTAATTATTTACTTTACTCTGCTAATGTATGTTGTTATTTAGATGTTGTTATGTTGTTTTGACATAATTTCAACTATGAGTTTGTTGTTATCTCAAGATTTTAAAATGTTTGGTGAAATAATAACTTAAATAAAGATATTGAATTACAACTCTGGGGTGCTTCTTTATTCTATTCTATCCATATCATAATCGTAAGGTAGGTGCATATGCTTTGTGTGTATGTGTGTGTGTGTGTGTGTTAATGTATGCAATGGGAGTAACTTAAGCACTTCTGAATTTTGCTGTTGAGGTCAATTACACAACAGTTTCTCATATCTTTTCTCGAGAGAGATCTGCAATACTGTCACAAATCGTAGCTAGCTTATTACAAGTATAGCTTTATTGATCCACACACACACACACACACAAACATACCACCACCACCACACAACAATATCAACAGCACAACCTCATGCCTACAGAGAGACACAACACCTGCATCAAAAAAAATACACCACGTGACACACTCCCACACTATGTGTGACATGTGGAAATGCAAAACTTATTTGTATTTTCACACAAACACACACACGCAAACACCTTGGGTCATTAAGGACTCCTACGAGTGTGTCCTGTAAGCAGTTTAGTTCCCTAGTGGACTGGTGTAATATACCGCTGTGTGTGTGTGTGAGTGAGTGCGGGTGTCGTCGTGTCAGCTGTTTTGTGCCTGTTAAGCCAGAGTTACAGTTTCTTAGTTGGCTTGGGAACAGTTTGTTAGCTAGCATAGGGACAGGGATGTGCTGAAAAATCATTACAGGAGAGTTCAGGTTTCACTTTTCTCAGTCTTTACAAACACGTCCTGCTCTCATTGTTTTTTATTATACTTATTATTCTCTATGTAACCTGTTTCTAAGCGTTTATTTGTTGCTTTAATTGCTTGTAGTTACTACAATCAAACCCAAACCCTTTTTTCTCCAGTTATTTCAGAAAATAATTATAATTTCTGTAATTGATGTGTTGTCCAGATCGAATTAAACAATGGAACACTTATTATAACTTCAGTTTGATCATGTTTAAGTATGCTGCGGATATGGCTTTATTATGACTGAATCTGAAATGTGATTCAGCAAAAAAAAAAAAAAAAAAAGAATAGAAATGTCCTTCTCCTGTTTGAAAGACTTGGCTGACTTTTTACAATGTGTCTCGAAGCTTTGAAACAAAAAATTACCAGGTCCAGTTTCCTGAGGATACGATCAGTGCTGTGTTCAATACACCTGATCTCCAGCTGCTCTGTTGCTTTTAGGATCAATGGATAAAACCACCGACTGATGCAGTTTTGGATTGTTTTGTTTTTGTTTTTTTTTTCCTGTTATGGCTTTTTCTTTTATATACAGGTGAGAGATGGTGAAGAGCGATGTGGATGAAAGAAGAAAAATGAGACAGAGGAAAAGGAGGGCGAAGCAGAGAGGACATAAGGAGAGAGACGGAGGCTCTGCAGCAGCTGGAATTGATTTCTCAGGGAGCGACGGAGAGAAGCAGGAAACTGCTGCTGCTCCATCCCCTCGAGCCTCCTCACTCACTCACACACACACACACACCTGTGAGAACACACCTGCACATGCACACTTTGCTGACTGTGCACATGACAGACATACACACACACACACACACACACACACACAACCATCTTGACGCTTTCCTTTTAACCTTGCACAACCCCCCAACTGAAATCAGTACAGATCACCCTTTTTCCAATGTCTGTTGTTGGGGTTTTTCTCTCTCATCAGTGTAGCTAAATTAGCTCTCTGGTAGACTGTCACACATCAAAATAAAAAATTTAAAAAAAAAAAAAAAAAACGAAACAGAGAGAGCGGAAATAATGAAAAATATCTGTGTGTGTGTGTGTGTGTGTGTGTGTGTGTGTTTGAGGAGATCAATATCACTATAATGAATTGCACTCAGAGTAAAAGCTCTGCTGTTTTCCTTTTGGAGGCCTGGACAATGTTTAGATTTATGATGAGTCAGCAGGATTTTTATTTAGCTTTCAGTTTCACGAAAGAATAAACAACTGTGTATTGTAAAATTAAGCAAAACATGTATTTATATATATATATATATATATATATATATATATATATATATATATATATATATATATATATATATATATATATATATATATATATATATGTTGAGCCCATCATTCAAGGGCTATTTACAGATGAAGAGTTTATACTTTGTGTTATTAGTTGGAGTTTTGAGAAAGTTTGTGTTTTGCAATTTCAACCGAACAAGCTGTAACGGCAAAATGAGGTGTTGTGAGCTGTTGTATGGTGTTGCGCTATTTTTTTAAAAACACTTTAAAGTAAAAAAAAAAATAACATTTCACTTCTGTGGTAGAGACAAGAGTGTTCCTACAGACAAACCGAAGTGTCGTTAACTATGAAAATGTACAGACAGATTCTATAGAAGATTGTTTATGAAGTCAGTACTTCGCCTGAAGTCGTTTTCCCTTCGACGTCATCTTCAAAGTGCATGAAAGTCGACTGTCGAATGCAAATTGTTAAGGGGAAGCTCCACAAGTGTAGACGTGACCAAAGAGCAACCAAAAGAAAAATGAGAAAAAAAAACACCAGCTGACTCCCTGACTCGCTAACATCACCTTGATGTTGATCATTTTCTTTATGTTTGGTTCTTTTCAGTATTTTTTAAATGATAACCGGTGCAATTCATCCGGTAAAGCCACCAAACTCAACTCGTCTCATGTGTTTTTGACTCTAAGCTCTCTGAACCCGAGAATAAATTAACTGTTGCTTGAAATAAATATATCTGAGGTTTTGTTTTAGTGAGGCTCACCAGTGTGAATATGTGTGAACAGAAAGTAATGAAAAACAGCACGTTGGCTCAGCCAGCTTAACCCAGACAAATAAAGGTTAATGAAAAACAGGCCCTTAAACTGAATGTGTAATTTCTACGGGAGGCTATGGAGCGTGTGTGATATACACCTCACCTGTGTGTGTGTTCCTGTGCGTGTTTCTACACTGCCCTCACTCACACAGCCACAGGAAAACCCTGTAAAATAACTGTAATTATGCAAAAAAAAAAAAAAAAAAAAAAAAAAAAAAAAGCAAAAGAAAACGGCTGCACATGCTCCTGAAAACGAACAAGTGATTCTTCAAAGTGAATCAACAGTTGTTGTGGAGAGTTCTCAGTGAAATGAATGGAAATATGAATATGGATCAGAGTGCTGCCTTTTCTGCTCCGTCAGCTTTCCTTTTTTTTTCCTTTAAGAGGCACATTGCAGCACTACAGACCTACTTTTACTCGGCTCATACTCCGGAATACTGCATAGTCTTTTAGACACGTGTAAAACTGCTGTGAGCACAGAGAAACTCATTTTATTTCTTTTTCTATGCACTTTCCTGGTCACTGGTAAGTAAAATCTTTCCATTTATTTTAAGAAGGTGAAATTGAATTCTATGATAAGTTTCTATATTTTCTTCTTTGACTTGACTTTTTGTGATAATTTGCCCTCCAAAAGGAAAAAAAAAAAAAAAAAAAAGACGTTTCAGAAAATATCCAAAGCTCATCCTCTAGTTTTTTTGTTTTTTTATGACCTACAATGTTGCTTGTATTTAACTTTATATGACTTCAAACGTGGTCCAACATGTTTGACTGTGTTTCTGTTCTGACAAAGAGTCAAGTGTGACTCCAGGCTGTTTCTCACACGGAGGTCAGAGTTCGCAAACGCTTTCACGTTAGCGTCCAAATCTTTAGTGACAGTACAGGCAACACGGGGATCAGACAAGACATGACGGTATTTACAGAGTTTGTGTTTCATTTGTAATAATCGTTCGATTTACACACTTAACACACTTTAAAGACTACGCTGGCAAAGAGAGGTGATTAAAAAAATAATTGGGGGATAATTTATGAATCAGTAGGATGTGATAATGGCAGATAGATGACATGAGATGACACTGATGATAGAGCAATAGAGATTCTACCGTTTGAATAAATTGTAACTGACAAGTGTAATTTTTTTTTTGCTACTTGCATTTATCAAACTACTTTAGAGGCAGTTTAGATCCTGATGAAGTCCATTTTAACACACACAAACACACACACACACACACACACACTGTGATGTGTATTGGCATCATACATCTTCATTAGTGTTCAGTCATATCTCTGTTCTTCTCACACTTTGTGGCCCCACTTTCTTTGTTTCTCCCTCATGAATGTTAAAATCGAAGTATTAACACTCTGTCATATTTAGGCATAATGACTGAGAGGCGCTCAGAGGATTGTTTAGTCAAATTTCCAGTTAATCATGGGTATGCTTGCTTAACCTCACGCGGGAAACGTTCTCGAGAGAGAGAGAGAGAGAGAGAGAGAGAGAGAGAGAGAGAGAGAGAGAGAGAGAGAGAGGCACAAATGACAAATATGACTCTATTTCCATTTTATTGCAATGAGGGAAATTTATGACAACAATTTTTTCCTGAGTGGTTCTGTGTTTGAAGGCAGATCGCCCAAGAACAAAACAAAACTTGATCTCTGTAAATATATTTCAAACCACTAAACCAATGAGAAAATCTCTCTGGAGTTTTTTCATCTCTTTTGCACACCTTGCTTGTTTACCAGCATGAGACACATCAAGAAAGCTATTTGCTGTATTGGTTCTGTGTTTGAAGGGTGGAGGGATGCAGATCGCCCAAGAACAAAACAAAACTTGATCTCTGTAAATATATTTCAAACAAATCCAAAAAATCCATATATTTTCACCTCCATAAGACAGAACATGTTTATCGTTTCTACGTTCTACATACAAATTAATGAACGTTTGTTGTGTTTACTTCATATATTCAATGTGTTGCTGTTATACTAGTTTGGATGGTAAAGACAGATCATCAGTGACAGATTTGATGAATGACAGATTTAAATCAGCAACAAGGAATTAAAGGCCTGTTTGTATTGAAGTAACGTTTATTTTATTTTCCTGTTTTCCTCTGCATTGTCATTTTTTTCCTCTGCTTTTCTCCGCTTATGAGAACATTGCCATGATCTCATATATACATTTTTATGGTTGCCTACACCTTTTACATCACCTGACTGGAACAACAAGTTCATGAGACGTGTTGGAAGTTTCCATGTGCAGGAAATATGAGAAGCATTCAGACACAAAGGCAAATTCAATGTTTAGAGAGGCAGGGAAAGGCATTTAAAAAAAAAATAACATAAGGATGACATTAAGCATTTCAAAGGCAGTACAAATCAAGACACTTCAAAGTGTTTTATAGAATAATTAAAGCTTTCTTTAAGGAAAAAAAGAGAGAAAAAACAAAGCTGTCCTCAGTTTCAGACCCCCCACACACCCATGTAGTGACCTACTTAACCCAGTTTTTTTTTTTTTTTTTTTCCCATATTTTAACTACTTAAACACATGAAAACATTTTTGCACCAGTAAAAGACAGGAATCACAAAATAGAAGAAAATCCCACATTCTTGGGTCTTTGGATTTTAATACAGGACAAAAGCTGCTGAAGCTTTAGCATTTAAGAAAATGATGTAAAAGATGGGAACATGTAAGCAAACTATAAATAGAAATGAACTTTGACAGAAATAACATTTAACATACAACAGATTCACATGCTCTAAGTCAGACCGGACAAACAAGAAAACTAATCTCAACTGACAGAAGCAGAAGAAACTGCAATTTTTTGGCGGTTGCTTCTTTCTATTGCTACGACGCATCAACCTGCGTCTGTGCACTGTTTTGTTGGAGCACTCTGTGACCTAACTGCTTTAGAGAGATGTTGGCTTTATGAGGGGTACTGTTCTGATTTTTTTTTTTCCTTTCTCCAATCAACTCATGTCTGTCCTCTAGTTTTCATTTCACTTCACTTCACTGTCCTTGATGCATTTCTTCTGGGCTCACATCTGACCCCTCCCTCACGACCTCTCACACAATCATTCCACCCTATCCCTTTTAAAGTTTGCACCGACTGTTCTGGTGCTTTCTACTCTCCCTAGAGCTGTGATTATAAACTTTGCTCAAGTAGAGCCACATTGCTTAAATCTGTATTTTTAGCCTCGCTGGTGGCATGGCTCTGTGGAACACAGTGTCAGCCAGTCAGCCAAAAAGAAAAAGAAAGAAAGAAAGAAAAAAAAAAAAAAAAAAAACACACAAACTGAGATATTTGGTGCAGGCTTAAATATCTTAACAAGTAAATAAAAATTCAGCAGTTCTCTGGTGCTGTGATGTGGTACAATCTGAATTCTAACACTATAATGACAACACAGAAGTGGAGATGATGCAAAGATGCTGGTGCTGAGCAGTTACATTTACCAGCATGCATTAAGATTATGTAGTTCTTGCTTCATTAGTTTTAAATGAGACTGATCTAAACCAGTTGCTCCATTATCTATATAACAGCGTTTAAAATGTCAAGTGGCTGCAGCACAGTGAGAATAAAGTTTCGTTTTGAGTTTTTTTTAAAACTCGAGGATCTCATCACATTTCTGTTATTGATACAGATGACAAACTCAATCAGCCCCGCGCTTATTTATAGTCAGTTTTTGTTTGTGTTGTTTATTTCCGGGCCGGGAGGAAAAAAAAAAAAGTTGTGTCTGTTTGAAGTGATTCTGCTCACGCTGCGTGTCTGAATGCTTTGACGTCTCACTCCTGAGTTGTTTTGCCTTCAGGACAGATTAGAGCACAACCGATGTGAAAACAAGCGCTATGACCTCCGTAAATGAATTCGAATAGTTTGATGAAATCTGTTTGATTACAGTCATTTTTTCCCCCCACTGCCTCTTTTGTTACAAACACCTCCTCAGATACCACTGCTGAAGCTTCTGTATTTAGCAGCCATTCATCAACACAATGCTCTCTCCTGCTGTTCACTGCTGCACACATTTCCTCTTTATCAGCGTAAAATGTCGTGAACTGAGTTCAGATTTCTTTTGGATGGAGTCTTTACTCAGTCAACCAAAGGCTAACTAGCTAATTAGATCTCAGGCTACCTGCTGTGTTTGCCCTTGAGGAAGCCAGCGGTTTTAATAACATGGACCGAGTGCAGATTTTTGGGCAATAAATGTGCATTTGACTCCGTGTGTCAGTGTCTACATGAACGCCTTCCTGCGCGTGTGTATTTTTATGTGTTAAAATGCAGAGAAGGCTGCTTTTTAGTACCTTAATGTTAACAGTCTTTTCTAAACTGTAGCTTGTGTTTGCTCACCATTTCAGGTAATAAATCTTACTGATTAGCTGGGTGGATATCGATATCAAAAGGTTCTGTTCTTACTGAATATTAAATGTGTAATTTAGAAGACATCCAATTTAGCAGGAGACAACCTGATAGGCAGTGATTTGCTCACCTGAGTGCACTGAATTTTTCAAGAAAAAAAAAAAAGATATCTGTCCATGTGCTTAACACCATCCAAACAAGCGACAACATCGTGTATTACTTTCACAATAATATGCGGTAATCAGTCATTTTCATTTGGTAAACACAATGCCGTGCTCGTTATGAGCACAAATGAAGCATAATCAATTGCTCATGTTGACAGCACGGTATCTGCTACAAAAGGTGCAGCCTCACAAATGACCATCGAGTTAAATGAGCATCGCAGTCGAGCTCAAACCTAATTTTGTGTCCATATGAATGATACCAGGTTGGGAACAGAAATCTCTCTCATGGTGAAATACTCGAAGTCGTACATCAAAGTACTTTATCCACCTCCTCCGAGTCACAGTTTCATTCATCATCTGCCTCCATCAAAAGCTACAGCAGAAAGAAAGCAATTTAATGCTCACTGCCGAGTAAACTTCTGAGAGTCTATCATGTTGGTGAGTGAGTGAAGGAGGGAGTGATGTGATTGCAGACACGGCCACAGAAATGTTGTCACGTCTTGTTGCTGTTCTGTCGTCTAATGATTTTCAAATGATCCATTCCTAATATTTCTTATAAGAACGACAGCGGGATAAACACAAGAAATCTACTTAGCATGCATGTGAAATAGCTAATGACACATTTATAATGTTCATAATGTACATTATATACAAATAAACGAAGTTGAGTAAATTTACTAAAGATCCGGGGGTAACCGATCAGCAAAAACAACGTCCAACAAAACAAAAACATGAATTTAACTACCTGGCCAAACAAAATGAAACAAGAGGGTTAAATGTATGAACTGGCTAATCAGATCACCAGACAATACCTATAATTCAATTCACAAAAATCACCCCAAATTGGCTCCGCCCCCAGCCAACTCTTTCATCCAAACAGGACTGACACAGGTAACTCAAAGACAAATAAATGGTATTTACATATCATAAATAAGTCCCCAATTTATTGTTTGCTTGAAGGAAAAGTTTGCAAATTTTTCCATCCATATTGCTTTTATATTTACTGTTGGAGGCTGATTCTTTATATATATATATATATATATATATATATGCACATACATACAAGCAAACAGCTGTGTAAGTTTAAATATTTCTATTTATTTGAATACATGACACACAGTCACCAGCTGAAACCAAGTATTTCTTGGTTTCAGCAAGTCCATTTCCTCCTCCTCTCTTAAGGTTTGCAATTGTGCTGCTTTAAAATGGGAATAAGTGCCTGCAGATGGCTGAATAGTACAATCCAGAGACCAGCCAGTGGACAATGATCACCCCCGTGGACAATAGAGCGCGTCTATGCAGTAAGTACATGAAACATTGCTGACAACCACATATCACATAAACTGTGTGAAGAGACGTGCTCAGCACTTTTATTAAGCTGGTTAGAGATTGTTTTACCTCAGCATGGATCTTGGGGACTCATTTTTCATCCATATGATTTTTATAATTCTTACAAAATGCATTTCTTTAGGGAAAAAAAAAAAAAAAAAAACAGAACAAGTGTTATGTCTAATATGAATTCTCCTTTTATTTTAATAATGCACAGCTTTCCTTTCCTCCCTATAAAAAGTACTAACATGGCATTTCAACCCACCTCCCAGCTGGTTCTGACTGGGCATAAATATATTATATCCACCTAAATAAATATAGACCGAATTTCAATTTAAATTCCTAAAGAAAATGTGAGCTGATGCATATCCACTACCACTAAAAGTGCCACCGTTTCCCCTCAAGGTTTTTTTGAGCACAAGTTGAAAATGTGCATGACACAGGCAGACAAAAAAAAATCAGAGTGAGGGAGTGAAAGAAATATGAACTTAGAGTGAATGGAGAGAGAGAGAGAGAGAGACCTGCAGAGAGAAGCATGTTGAGGAATAATGTCAGAGGGACTCAGTCTCAGTAGAAGTTGGTGCTGTTACATGACTTTCTGGCTGATGTCAAGGACTGGATGTTCTGCAATCTCCTCCAACTAAATTTGGACAAAACTGGGATTATTCAGGGGAAAGAAAAGCTTGAATGACTTCAGCCTGTCCTCTGTTTTGCCGCATGTGCTCCCTCCTCTCTCTCTCTTAATCTCTCTTCCTCTTTATCTCACAAAAGAAGCGTTGGTCGCTCATTTTTTGGGCAGTCACATTGAGGCAAAAAGTTTGTGTCTAAGTATTGAAGTGTATTTGCGTTGGGATATATAATACAGATGTGTATTTGCTGCTATAATCAAAAATTATCCTTCATTCTCTCATAGCACGATTTAACTGTCAAGTTAAGATGATAGTCATTCATTTATGCATTTGTTCCTGTCAGCTTGGATTACACATATTTTTATAGAGTTTTTTTTTTTTTTTTACGCTTGAATGAGCCTGCAGGATTTGGGAGTTTATTTATGAGCATATCACTGAAACCAACCAACACATGAAGGCAAAGCCAGGGAGAGTGGTGCAGTAACTGCGGTCTTGACATGACTTCAGTGTCCACAAGCCTCAGAGATCCACCAAAGACGGATTATAAAATGTTTATCAGGGTTATTGGTCTTTTTTAGAAGAACAGAGCAAAGTATGACACATGGAAGCGCATACAACATGTCATCTCTACTTTGCCATCCTTCTGAAAACTTGTTTACTTTCTACTTCCTCCCAGCGCTAATTTTCAGATTTACACATCTCAAATTTTAGCCAGATCTTGTGACTGAGCAGCAGCCTTGGGTCTATGGATTCAAGCCGTCAGTATCAAATTCTGACCCTTTTGAAGAGTGGGTGGCTCCACATTTACAAAAAGAAGTTTGACACTCAATACGAGGACAATGTATTTCTTAATCCTGTATATTTAGGTAAATAAACGCATGTAGAAAGGGGGCAATTTAAGGTCCAAATGGGGTAGAGATGCAGAGATATGTTGCGGAGGAAGCAGGTGGATGCCTAAAGTCTAGAGTGTCACAAAGGACACTTATCTGAGGTAGTGCAGGCTGGAGTTTAACACTGATCTACAACTGTGTCTCAGCAGGTTCCTTTTGAGTTTAGTCCACTCAATGCAGCTGCAATCAGGGCCTGATCAGTGCAGCTTCTTTTGTTTCACTGAAAAAACAGCATTTTATTTAGTGTCTTTTACTCTCTCCTTGTTTTTTTGTCACCTCAAACTTTCCTTTGTCTGCCACCCCACCTCCCACTCTGTCTCCTCAACTCACAGGTGCGTCATTCATCTCCTCCCATCCCCCTCCTTTCTTGTCTTGGTAGAAAAGTGCAATTCCACACCTTTAGGGTTTCTGCCACACTGCAATCTGCATGCCATCAAGATTAATCAGACCAGGCTAAGTTTTTCTCTGTTGTTCAACTGTCCAGTTTTTTTTTTTTTTTTTTTTTTTTAAACCTGTGCCCACACCAGCCTCAGGTTTCTGCTCCTGGCTTGACAGGAGCAGGACACAATGTGGCCTTGTGCTGTTGTAGCACATCCAACTCAAGCTTTAATATCCTGTGAATGCAGAGATGTTTTTCTGTTCACTTCGGTTGTAAAGAGAGTGAATATCTGAGTCTGTTCACCGGATGTTTTTGTTTTTGGCATCGTACTGAGTAAACTCTAGAGGCTGTTGCATGTGAGTTCAGCAGTTTCAGGAACATGGCAAAAAACAGTTGCACCACAGTTGGTGTCACTGAGGAATATTGTTTGGTGTGAACATGAAATGAAGCCACTGCTGCAGCCGTCCATCTGTAGGGTTTATATGCACTGCACTGCTTCTGTGTGATTGGCTGACTGGCTGGGTAATTGTGTATGATGTTCAGGTGTTCCTAAATAAGTTCTTTGTGAGTTACTTATCATCAGCTGTTTCACCTTTGCTAATTTTCAGCTTGTAACATCTAAAGATATTAATTTAAAGTCTTACAACCTGATTTTACTAAGATTAAAATGAATGCAACAGTGACAACAGATATATATTTTTATGAAAGGACAATAGTTCTCTCTGCTCAATCCATTTTGCTTTTAAGATCAGAGCCTTTTCTGCAAAATCGACCAAGTGAAACCACTTTAAAGCTCATTTTCTTGATGGAAGTGACTCTCACTGAACTGCCTGTGACTTCTTTCTTTCAGAATTGTATAACATGTGACAAGATGTTCCTCTGTCCTTTTAGATTTAAAAAAAAAAAAAAAAAAAAAACAAAACTCCCTTTTCAAACATGGCATTGTCACTATGTAAAAGTAGAAGAGCATTTGCTAATTAGCATTAGCATTTGCACGGCAGGTCTCAAATAGCTCGTGTGTGCATCCATGTGTCTCTAGAAGATATGATGAAAGGCCATATACAAATAAAGGTTGACAATCCCACCTATTACACTGCCTACACACACACACACACACACACTGGGAAGGAGCACTGGCATGCACAAAGCACAGAGGTTTTTAAAAAATTATTAGCTAAAGTTGCTTGGCTGATGGTCGATGTTCTAAAAGCCCTATGCAATACAACTTTAATAGCACCGGCAACAGGGCACACACACACACACACACACACTCACTCACTCACTCACACACACACAGAGCCATTTTCTCTTCCCTTGTTTGCAACGTCTGGTTTCTCTGTCTCCTCCACTTTTTGTCTCTGTTTCTCCTTCGTACGTCTGCTCACTCTGTAGCCGAAGGCGAACGGTGAAAAACAGCTTCTCGCTCATAAAACGAGTGAAAAACACACAACCAGTTATTGTTCTGTGTGTGCGACTGTCAGCAAACTGACAAACGACACAGAATTAGTGCTTCTCCAAAACACACTTAGATCATGACATCAGGAGTGTAGAGCCTGTGTGTGTGTGTGTGTGTGTGTTCCGCATGTGCTTGTGTGTGGGAGTACATGTGTCGGCAAGTATCATTGTGTATATTACATATTGTGTGATCTTATAATAATATTAAGCCAAATATAGTATGTGGTGGTTCAGCATATGGCCTGTGTGTGTGTGTGTGAGGTAGAAAGGGATTTTATATATGTGTGTGTGTGTGTGTGTGTGTGTGTGTGTGTGTGTGTGTGTGTGTGTGTGTGTGTGTGTGTGTGCGCAGCGCCTGAGGGCTTTGTTCTGTACTGGTGCAATAAAAGACACATTAGAGAAAGAGAGAGATTACAGAAAAAAAACATTATCAGTCATAAATGGTCTTTTTTTCATCTCACAGGGAAAAAAAAAAAACAATAAATGTGTGTGGGTGTGAGAAGCAACAGAGCAGAGTTTCACATCATACATCTGCCTGGAAACACTGGAGTTGAGATGATGCACAGCAACATACTCTTTTTTTTTTGGAATGTGACAGTGAGTGTTGTTGAAATGAAATGAGGCAAACTTAAATGTAGAGCGGATCGCCCTGTGACACGATGTAGGTCGGAAAAAAATATACAGCGGGTCAGTACACGAAGAATGTGGAGGATGAAGAATGACAAGATGGGATGAGAGAGGAAGGATGAGAAATAGAGGAGGAAAAACGAGGGTTAGTGGCGTTTACTTTTATTGAGCAGAGCAGAATCAGTTTCACCTGTCACGCTTTACACCTGTCTCACCTTCACAGTGTGTGAGACAGGTGTGTGTGTGTGTGTGTGTGTGTGTGTGTGTGTGTGTGTGTGTGTGTGTGTGTGTGTGTGTGTGATGAACAGACAATAGTATCCCCATTGGAAAGGATTCAATTTATACCCAATCTATCTTCACACATACTCTGTCGCTTTCTATGGCAAAGCTCTTACGCTTCCTCTTGACCTCTACGTGACCTCCGTCTGTTTCCTCTTACCTGTGTGTCAGTCATAGGAAATCAGGCTGACAACGCAAATGCTGCACAGTGCTTCGGCACCTCGTCCTCGTCCCCGTCATGTCCGACGTCCACCGCTTTACGCTGAAGGGTAAACCCCCCCAAAAGAACAAGCTGAGCTGAGATGATCACCGATGCGTTACCGAGTAAAAGCCTGATCCTGCGGTGTGAGAGGGAACAACAGCGAGAGAGCAGAGATGAATTAAGTGTCTTATGGATAAATGTGATTTATTAGAACTTGCATCCTATTTTTGTAATTTTGATCACGGGATCCTGCGGTTAATAATATCATTGTAGCCTCGAAGTTAATGGAAACATGTAGGGATCAGTAACTATAAATCAAAACTGAGCGAGAAGCACAAGCAAACTGACAGTCAGGCAGGTTTTCAACAAACCCTCAGGTCAAGTGAAGTTGTTTGGAACAGAAAACAAAGCTAATTGCTAAAACATTTACTAAACCTGCCTGTTGAAGCCTTAATTTACTGTGTGCAATATATATTTTATGCCCATTTTTTCCAATGAAAAGCTTATTGAGATGACGCCACACGCATAGAAATAGTCTGAACTTTCATGGTTAAGACCCAAATCTAAATAACCAATTATCCTTTCACAATAAGTTAATATGATGCAACATCAAAAGAAAATTGTGACAATGACATTGCTTTACAGCGTTGTCGGTGTTGCGTGAACACCAGTGTCCTCATCTTCCAGCCCTCAGTAGACTTACACCACCAGAGAGCGACTCCTCTATTCAGGCCTGTCTGTGCAACAGCCTCCCCTGACAACCCAGGAGGTCAAACCACTGTCACTCACATTGATATGGAGAGAAAGACAGAGGGAGAGAGAGAGAGAGAGGCAGAGAGCAGAGTGACTGTACAGAGGGATGATTTAAGTAGAGAGAGAGGGAGGGAGAGTAAAAAGAAAGGGCACATAGGAAAGGGAAGAGGAAAGAGAAGAGATGAGAATCCAAATGAATCTTCTTCACCCAACGGACAGACTGTCAAGCTCTGTGTGTGTGTGTGTGTGTGTGTGTGTGTCTTACCTACTAATTGAAATGCGATGAGGTGTGAAACACCCCTTTAAAAGACCTATCACCATGTGTGAGGCTAAATGTGTGTTTGTGTGCATGTGTGTGTAATGCATATCAACTCACTTTGACCACAGATACAATGAAGTGTGTGTGTGTGTGTGTGTGTGTGCGCGCGCTAAATGTAAATAAGTGAATGCAACACTCGAGCAGGGATGTACCTGTTTGCATGCAATATATTTGTAGCAATTAAATTAATGCACGTTGGCAACTTGAGCACAAATTTAGTATGCAGCACCAACAAGAACATGTGACAATGTGCATCAAACACGTTAATGTACTTGTTTGTTTACCTGCACGCAACAGTAAAGCATGAAAGCTTGGCAGTTCCTCCGGATGTCGGTTTGTGTGTGTGTGTGTATAATTTCATTTTGCTGCCTCAGCCTCTTGTTAAGGAACCATTTAGAGCTCAGGTTTAGTTTCCTCAGCGCCTCCTGACACTTCTTTCCTCCTCACTGCCTCTCTGACTTCCACCATCTTTTCTCCATCTCTGTCTCATTATCTCTGTCTCTTCCTCGGTCTGTCGTCTCTCATCTTCTGTGCCGTCTCACTCTCTCTCCTCTTGTGCTGTTACTTCACTACACAGTGTTTAACCCATGTTTTCATTCTTTGCTGTTGGAAATGTGCACAGTCGCGACCTTGAAAACATCGGCCCGTAACACTTTATTTTACACATCTGCAATTTCAAGATAGTCTCTCAGATGTGTCCTGGAGACAAGTTTGTGATTGTTGTTAAAAGAAAAGAAAAAGAAAGATCTGAGACCATAATTTGAGTTTACAGTAGTTACTTGTGTTAAGCAGTAGTTGATTTTCTAAGTAATGTCCTTGAGAGAAGTGCTCCATTAACTAGCCACAAATCTTTTTTTTTTTTGCATATTTTTTGAATCATTCACTGGGCAAATTTCATATTTTTACATAATCAGACAGTCTTAACAGCTCTCTTGATAAGGTCGTTTTTTTTTTTTTTTTTTTTTTGTTTTGTTTTTTGGAATAATTTTCCACTTATATTCACTGAAGTTTCCTGCGGAAAACATGTACAGATTTGTACTAATAAAAGGGAAAACAGAGATGGTGTTCAATTCGTTTTCAATCAAGTTTGTTTTTCTAATTAATTGCCAGAATAACCTTTAGAGTCTTTTATTCAGTACACAGCAGGTCAGCTCGGCTTAAACGGCAAAAAATGTCAAAACTTGCCATCAGGCGTTCGATTCATTGAATATGTTTAAAAAAAATAATAATCCAAAAATAATTGCTACTTATTTTTTGATTTATCAAATCAAACACATTTACATAGATCTTTCCAGGAATCATTCTAAGAAATATATAGACCCATTAAAAATTGTCTAAATTTTACAGAATATTAGATGAAGCAGAAATAACATCAGTCATCAGTTTTCACCAAACAGTGGGATATTTTTGGATTTTTTAAAAAATATTTTATGTATTAATTGATGTATATATATATACATATATATATATATATATGTGTGTGTGTGTGTGTGTGTGTGTGTGTTGAATGTGTCAATGCCACTGCATTGCTTAAATGCAATTAGATGTGTGTGTGTTTGCGAAAATAGGCGCAAACTCTGTGCTGCAGGTGTTGCATATAGAGGCTCGGTCGTGTGCGAGTGTATATAAGAAGTCCTCTATATGTTCTCCATCAGATTGGTGAACCGTGATATTACAGTCAAAGCTTATATACATATTCATATATTTGCACACATACACACATACACGTGCTGGCACTGAGAGTCACTTGCCCTGGAAGGCCCTATTAAAACGGTGTGATATCATCAGGCATAAATATCCATATTTTTTGAGAAAAAAAAACATACAGATTTTTTTTCCAGAGGTAAACATGTCCCAGGGCTGAAATGTGGTACAAACTAGTGTTGGTTGCACAAATTGCAACCAGCTCAGCTTAAAGATGTGAGATGTGGTGTGATATCTCTCTTCAAATTGACTATTTTTTATCACAGATTTCCTTCTAACACATTAAAGTAGGGAAGGGAGGAAGTAATGCACTAATCAAAACCAAGTGGTAACATTTTAACTTATAATTAAACAAGCACACACATGTTAATTAAGTTTAAAAGTCAGTGTAATCACAAACTATTTTGTTAATCTATTGAGCTGTGAAAGAGGTTCAGATTACATTCTCTGTTTAATAAAGGCGACTCAAAGAGGTTATGTTGTTAATTTATGTATTTGTAAATATAATGTGTTGATATTTAATGTATCAGTTAAATGTTCTACATGGTATATTTGTTTTTTCTGCTGAAATACATGATCTTACAGTACATGAAGTGCTCACAGAAGTTAGTTTAAGTTAGAGAATGAGTATGGTTTATGGTTAAAAAAAAAAAAAAAAAAAGTGCTTTAATTTATCCAAGAAAAAAAAAGTAAATGTTGCCTTGAAAATAATTCATCTAACGACTGGAGAAACAGTTTTCTGAGTCTAATTTCTAAGCAACTCCTTTACAACCTCAGCATGTGATATCAGATATGAATAAATATGAGACAAATCACCTGTGAGCATCTGAAAGCCATTTCACTGTAGGGATGTTTTTTTTTTTCTTTTTTCTTTGTGTTCTTAACCACAGGGGATCTTTCAGGTACGCAGGCAAATCTGATAGTAAAATCAAAGATTGCCTTTGGGATGTTTTATTGACTCGTAAAAGCAGAAGCATATTTTTCCAGCAAAAATAATGAAACAGCAGTTTGTCTAAAGCTTACCATATGATTTTATGACATTCTCTTTTTTATGGTCAAAACTTCTTCTTTCAGTGAGTTTATTTGCTAAAGTCGGGACAAAATATACGACTGTCTGGTTACAGTATTCACTGTGTAGCATTTGAGTTGAACAGATCTGCTGCTTTATGCATGATTTAAGATGAAAACTCTGTACTGTAGGGAGAGTCTATGAACTATTAAAGTCATCACCTGCTGAGGGCAAGAAGGTCAAGCATCATGGGAAACAAGAATTTACATATATGCTATAGAGCAATAAATAAAATATTCTCTATGTTCGGCTTTTCTTACCCGTTTTCACAATCTGTCTTCTTATACTGTTGTAAAGTTGATTTGATTGGAAAGTCATAGTTACACAATACAGACAACAAATGACATCTTAGATGACAACTGTGAAACAGTGTTTAGGCACATTACTGTTGAAGC
This sequence comes from Polydactylus sextarius, assembly GCA_016801845.1. NCBI lineage: Eukaryota > Metazoa > Chordata > Actinopteri > Polynemidae > Polydactylus > Polydactylus sextarius. Next base: position 11,907,085 of record CM028927.1, read on the forward strand.
TAAATGCTAATGTCAACTTGCTCACCAACTCACAATGATGATGTTAACACCCTGTTCAGCAGTTATGATGTTTTTTTTTCAGTCTATGTTGTTGTTAGCGTCTAGTCGTCTTTGTCGTGGGAGAATTTTCTAGTTAGTGATAACACAAAGTTGTCATTGGGATTTCTGTATTTAGCTCTCAACTGTATTAAAGACTAATGTTGCTGAATGTTGCACCGTAGAAGCATTAGAGACCAACTACTGCCTAGAAAACCAATAAATTAAGGCATACAAAACTACACACTATACTAAATATAGTGTATGCAGTGTATATTGTCAGCAATTAATGGAGGACATTAATAGTAGTAACTACTTTAGCACTAATGTTTTGTTGTAGCTTCAAAGATCTTCCAGTGTCTTAAAAAAACTTCCATCCCACGGCTCGTATCACAAGATCAAACCAGGCCCCTCTGTCTCCACTGTCGCCATATGATCACAAACTGGTCCGAATCACTACCAGCTTCATTCAGAACTTCTCTGATTGTTTTACAACCTCTATTTTTAGTGTTGGACCTCAAACTTTAATGAAAACAATCAAAACCAGAATACATCCAACCAGGCTTGTGTTGTTGTCTTTTTTGACAGGTCTCCATGATCAACATTATCTACAGTCTTTGAATCTTCATTTTTGAACTGAAACCTCAAAACTTCCAAGAACTCCTTTAATGTGCTGAAGTATATACAGTACTTAAGAAGTGTTTTTGTCTTTTTTTTTTTTTTTTGAGCATTCACTGTGTCCTCTGGGTTCTGTCCAAAAGAAATGTCGGGACCAGCTTTTGGCAGGTCACGCTGGCCAAGTGGAAATGCGTTTGAGTAACAAAACAATTCAGACGTTTTGAGGTTTTGGGATTGTTCCTGCTGCAACTAGTTGTACTTTGCATTCTGGCACCCCCAAGGAGGGAAGGAAAGAAAGAAAGAAAGAAAGAAAGAGTTTGTTTAAAGTCTCTTGGAAATAAATATTGCTTGTCTGCTCAAAAAGCCCACAGTGTTATAAGACTGCTTGGAAGATTTTAAGATGCAAGTTCAATTGTTAAGAGGCACAGTGGTGCCTTCATGCTGTGTGAGTACACAAACACACACACATGTAGACATAGACAGTAGCCATTAGAGCTAGGAAGGGTTTTTTCAGGTCCACTGAATGTTAGAATTAGAATCATTAGTGGACCAAAGGCAATATAAGAGAATCAATATCTTTTGTGAGAATAGGCGAAAATCAATGACCTTTTAATAGAAGGTCATTTGTCTGTGGAGGTAAAGTACCAGCAGATGGTGGCCAATCACGGTCAATGGGATGTTCCACGTGGCCAATAGTAATCTAAATTATACTCTTATAGAGACCAGCTTCAATAAGAATCATTGTGCATTTGATGGTTAGTCATGCTAAATTTAGTTAGTGGCTAAAGCTAAGCTAATGGGGCTGTCTGATGAAATGTGGATGAGTTAAAACAATGTAATTGTCATGGTCTTAGAGATAAATGTCTGACAAAAGAAAATGGAATTTGAATTGTGATTAGCAGTAGTTAGCATGTGGTAAATATTAGCATGGCTGTAAACTCACTCTTGTTTAACACCAATAACAAACTGGAAGACCAATATACAGGAGTTTTAATCCACCACATCATAGTATATACATAGATAGATGTAGAAAAGTAACCTGTGCTGGACCGGCACCACCTTCTCCTCTAACAATTGCAGACACATCTTATGCAAAAAGACACAATCATATCAGTCCACAGAGAGAAACACTCAAAAATACAATAAAATACAGAGAGGGTGTGCGAGAAAACATGGGAAACACTGAGATTGTTTTTAAAAATGGGCTTCAAGCTAAAATATCCTTGTCTTCCAAGTCATAATTTAAAAATCTTGACTCTTGGCCAATTTTTTGTTTTGAGAAAAACAAGCTGTTTGGTGTAAAGACATTACAACAAATCAAGACAAAGTATGTCTGAGACTGACTACGGTCTCCAGAGTCTCACTTTTCTCTTTTTCTTTTTACTGCTCTACAACCTCATTGACTAAAAGCACATTGGCACACATGCTGAACATTAATTAAATTGAAAATTAACCTGAATTCCTTTGTGTTCACATGGTTGCAGTCATTCGACGGAGACATTTTTTAACCCATAACCCATGTACTTCATGTACACATTCAGTAAATGTCATTCAGTGCAATGTTTCTTTTGAAAAAAGATGTTTTTTCTGTCAACGATAGGTTAACAACGATGAGATATAGACAAGTAGTTGGTTGTTTCCCACTAAAAATGGTGTCATTAGTTATGATTCTCCCCTAGGTATTTATTATGTTTCTTTCAAAGTGTTCAGAAAAGAGAAAACCTCAATGCGTGACTTCTTGAACTAGATTTTATTTAGGAAGTGAAACAAAATGCCCAGTGTTGTCTTTGTGCTTTACATTGTTTCAAAAACCCTCAGAGGAAGAACTCAAAACAAAGCAGGAAGCTCCAGAAAAAATTCATCAACAACAAATCATCATCATCATCATCGTTATCATTATCTTCATCATCCTCATCATCATTTCTGTCACACGTTACAGTTCTGTAGAAATAATCAGACTCCAAAGTCACATCAGTGCTTATTTACAAGGCCTCTTGCCGCAAAATAGTCGTTTTTCATTCGCTCTAAAAAAAAAAAAAAAAAAAAGTGTGGTGAAGACACTCACACAAGTGTGCTGGAAAAATGACACGTGTAATGAAGTTGTTGATCTTACACCTGTGTCATTTTTTTTTTTTTTTTTTTTTTACCTTTTATTTTCACGTGTTATTTTTCAAACAACACAGCACGTGTCGTTCCAGCATCTTTGTTGTTTTGATGTTGTTGTTTTTTTTTTTTTTTTGTTTTTGTTTTGTTTTTTTTACATTTGATTCATCATAGTAGAAAAAAGAGGAAAAGGTTGTTATTTCTACATACAAGGCATTGTCTACCTGAATCTAAACTCTTTCATTGTGCTACTATCTTTGAAAAAAACAAAACAAAAACAGCAAAAAAAAAAAAAAAAAAAAAAAGTTGTAAGATATAATTCGTAAGAGAAGTGCTTTTTATATAAGAATAAGTAAACTAGCTTGTGGCTATAGTAGGCTACAGTAGTTCATAGTAGAATCTAAGTGTTTGTCAATGCGCTCTGGTGCTGAAATATTGACCAAATGTCTCGTCTTTCTCAACAATCCATCTAATTGCACTGGGGATCATCACAACAACCTGACAACCAAGAGGAGTGATGGAAAGAAAAACAATATAATGGATATTGTTGGTTCTTGTTGGTTCTGATAAAAACACAAGGAGCAAAAGTGATGAAAAAAAAATGGCTGCTCTCTGATTCTGACCAACTCACAGAAGATTTTCTTTTCCATCATCACTCATTAAAAACTCACAGGGATCACGCAGACCTGTTCTGTTTAAGGACGACTGATAATCGGAGACCTGCGCTGTTTCACTTATTCGATAAATGAAACTGATTCAGCTCTGATTCAGGGTTTTTGTTTTCATCCATGTTTCAGCACCAGAGGCCTACAGTAGTACCTTCTACTTTCTACAATATTTTTAGAATAATAATACGAGGCAGGCAGTGCATAAACCATGTACAAAAAGACCCGTCCCAGCCCAACCCAGAGCCCTCCATCTAAAGGAGTTGTGCCATCTGTGTGCGTCCCTGGAAGCCCCAACAGCTCCTAATACTTGTACAGACATTATCATTTTCAATAAGCTGATGATGCCAAGCTGTAATTGTTACTGGGAGGCAATCGTTTTGGATAAAATTACATAGTGAAACAGGCGGAGGTTTGAAAATTGGAAAACTAACTCACTGCTCTCTTTAATTTGATCCTTCTATTCTACTCAAACACTTGAACATTCACTAAAGAAGGCCTCAAAGAAACACAACAGTGTCACGGTTCCTGTAAATATAGAGCTCTTTAACCCAACCCCTCCATATTTAACACTAACTTGGTTTGCTAACTCCCTGAAATTTTCATTTCTCATAACTACATAGAATAGTGGTACTTGAAAAAATCAAGATGTTACAAGCAGTTATGACTCACGTTTCTTCAAAAAATATCATGCATTATTGCTCTATTGGATATGAATGAAATATTGCCCAAGACAGAAATTTGCTTAATTTGCCTGTTATCTAAGAGGTTTGGCAAAATATCCCAAAGATTCATAAAATTGGCATAGATTCCATTATTAGGCTATTATTTTTTGCATGCAGTAGTTTTTGTTTGTTGTTTTTTTTTTTTTTTCAAGTTTTTTTAATTTTTTTTTTTTTCAAGTTTTTTTTTTTTTAGAATTAAAGTGGCGGACAAAAGTAAAAAGGTATTCGGTAATTAGAAAGTGTCAAATGCTTTGGCATATTTGTAACAAAGGCGAAAACGCTATAACAAAGTGCAAATTAATATAAAAAAAAAACAACATAAAAATAAATAGTTAAATAAATAAATTAGGCAATTAATAAATAGAGACGTAGAAAAGAAACAAACCCAAAAAAAAAAAAAAAAAACCTCAAAGCTGAATATTGTGTGGTCCATTGGCAACGGAAATGCTATTTTACAACAGTTGAGAAAGGTTCGACCTCTTGAGGAAAATCAGGACATTTTTAATGTCTGGATCCTCATGTGACATAAGATTTTAGTTTATAGGAAAACACTGTTTGTCAAGGAATACCCTGGTGGCTCAGTGGGACTTTTCAGCCATCTAATCCATTCGTGCCCTTTGTGGTTTCTACTGTTTAAGTGAAGCACAAATGCCAAAATTAACCTTTGAGAAAATAAAACCGTATTAGTGTCTGTTGCTGGATAAGATGTTGATTTAAATAAAAATCACAACGAACAACAAGAAAAACAAAAAAAAAAAGAAACGTTATTTTCCCCCACTAAACTGATGTACTCAGCCATATCTACTGTGTTATGGCAATTGTGCACATTGTATTTTCTTCACAGTTCAGAGCAGCTGTGTCAGTAGCCGTGACAGACACAGTATACAGTATGTCACTAGTGTAAATGGAAAAAAAAGATTTTTTTTTTTTGTTTGTTGACTTGCAAAGAACAAATACTATGTGCTTTCTTTTTGTTGATGCGTTATCCCCTTGTAGAATAAGTCCAGGGTCAGTTTCACTAAAAGCAAGATACCGTAAGTATCGGGATTTAGAAAAAAAAGCATAAAATATAAGTTCGTTAAATCTCTTTGCAAGAAAATGAAAGACTTGATTCATGCTTTAAACTCCTGTGATATGCCTTATACCTTAAAAAGACAGAGAGAGGTGAATTGGAGGAATTGTGCTTTTGTGTTGTTTTGTAATGGGTTGGAGAAAAAGAAAAAAGAAAAAGAGCGACATAGATAGATATGCACATAAATAGATCTAGGTTTCTTCAAAAAATGATGAGCTAGATGTGCTGTGCTTTATTTATCTTCACAGAGACTCAAAACAGCCTCCCAAAGGGACGTCACTTATCGAAGCAGGTGGCGATCTAAATCAGGCATCGAAAAACATTTCACCCCTGTAAGGAAATAGAGACAAAGGCAAGGAATGAAGGAGTCTTGTTAAAAATGGACACGTCTTCAATCTGTTTTTGTCATTTGCCCCATTCATCCTAATAGAGATAACACTCCTCCCTTGTAGCGCTCAGATATACTGATCATCTGGTGAAGCAGAAGAAGCAGGAAGTGAGTCCAGGAATTTCTGATCTAAATAAATAAACTAAACCCCACTTTTCCTTTCTGCATCCATCATTCATCCAGCGAGCTCATAGGAGAGAAAGCCCCCTTGAAGCATGCAGACTCGTAGTGTTTGTTCAGGTAACTCTTGAGTGCAAACGTCTTGTTGCAGCGTTTACACTTGTAGTGTTTGAAGGCGGAGTGCGTCTGCATGTGAGCGCGTAGGTTTGAGCGGTCGGCAAACGCCTTCCCGCAGTGCGCGCATCCGAACGGTTTCTCTCCCGTGTGCGAGCGCATGTGGCCCTGCAGCAGCCACGGCCGGCTGAACGCTTTGCCACACACGTCACACTTGTGCTTCAGGTCGTGGGTCAGCAGGTGCATGGCCAACGCCGGCATGGAGACGTACACTTTCCCACACGTCGGGCACTTCTTGGCCATCTTGCTATCCATGCTCCTGTGCGTCTGCTTGTGTCGGCTCAGGTTGGAGGACGTCGCGTAGGTCTTGCCGCACTCGCTGCAGGTGTGCCTCTGGGTGGTCCCTCTGGGGGTCGCCGTAGCTTTCCGCCGCGATCGTCCATCCATGATGAAAAACGCATCCACCGTGTAACCCTCGCTGACGGCCGCGTCCCCGTTGATGTACCCACCAGCTGATGACGACACCTCGGACCGCGGGCTGTCCGGCTGATCCGAATCGCCATGAATGTCACCGTGGATACCGCTGTAGGTGTCGTTGATGCGGCCATAGATGATTGACGAGTGACTCGGACAGGGTACTTTAGAGATGACAGATGAGTCGCTTCCCACCACATCATCGTACGGATTCGGACTCAGATAATCGCTGACGTAGCCTGTGGAGACAGAGGAGCAGGTTAATCATTTAGCTGTGTCAGGAGCATTGATTGGAAATTAGAAACTGATTGATTTAAAAATCTTTACAGGAAAAATCCATACATCCTTTCCTTTCTTTGACATTTAAGTGACAAACATTTGACATGGCCTAAAACATAAAAATGCTCTTTTGTGAAAGTGTCACTATTTCACCCCCAGCCCACTCAAAAAATGATATAGACTCCTGTGTGGTGTACTTTTCAGATTACAAAAAATGGCTGCCACCCAAGCAAGATGGTCTGAGTGACCATCCTCTAAAATAAGTTAAAGTTACCAACTGCTGCAGTGAATCACAAGGAAGAAAGTGATCAATATCTCCACAGAAAGTACATGAATGTTACATGTCACTATCCTCAGGTCTCCACTTCTACCAATACAAGGTAAAAGCTCACATATACTTGAAAACACATAGGTCAAAAAACCAAACACATTCACCTAAATCCATTCATTATTAACAGAGCTACTTCCCTTATTGGCTCTAGATAATTCCACAGATTACAGCCTGATGTGTCTGGTGTCTGTGAATCAATTGGTTCACATCAACAAGATGTGGTTTTTTGCTTTAAGACAAGCATTATTTTCACCATCATCAGCACATGCATTCATATGAGACGCAAGCCCTTTCTCAAGAAACGTCCCTTTATACCAAGGGAAGAGTCTAAGGTGCTACCATTTTTGGAGTCAATATAAAGCAGACAAGCAGGAGAAGAAGTTGTGGTATTTATAGTGGTAGTAAAGTGCTTTTATGTCTTTGCCAGCAAGGAGGAGACTCTTTCCCCTGAGTGGGAAATCTTTATTTTTCATGGAGAGGTTCAGTGAGCACACTTTCTCCTCATCTGCAGCACCTTTCCTGACAGGTCTACAACTGCACACAGTCACACCTCGAAGCTGTCAAAACTTCAAGTGCTCCAACGCGGAGCATCTCTATTACAGCAGCTGGAGTCAAGTGCTGTGCTCAAGGGCACCCTGACATGATTACATTAACTGTGTAACCTTTCAAGGGCTCGCTTTTGAGTTAAATAGTAAATACATTTGCCCCCAGACTCTCAGATTCCTATTCATCTTGTATATTATTTTTTTTCAGCGCTCCTGACAAATCTGATTAATTATTTGCTTCCATGTTAAAACATCAGCTGCTTCATTATTTCTGTTATTGGGTTCCACACTCAACAGGCTGGAGTCTTACAAGGAGACAAGGAGAGACTAGTAGCTAATACCCCACAACCATGACTCCTGTGGATCTATGCCGATCAATAGCTCTCCATTTCAATTAGCACTCTGTGAGCATTTAGACACAGGCAGGAGAGGAGATACTATTACTGGTAATATAATTTCATGATGCAGTTCTGAGAAAAGCTCACAAGTTGGTCGATAATATGATGAGAACAAGAGACGAGACGGGGAGGGGGGGGGGAGAGAGAGAGAGAGCACAGTGAAGTGAGCGATGGCAAGGAGAGGAAGTAAGAGAGAACAAGGACAGAGAGAGAGAATAATGTTACACCAATATGGTGATTGTGGTTAGGTGGTTTGGCAGAGCTGTTGTTTACAGCTCTCGTGCTAATTTAACATTTTTGAATCAAATTAAAATGAAGCAATAGAGAGAGAGAGAGAGAGAGAAAAATGGAGCGAGGGAGAGAGAGGGGGAGTCGGAAAGGCTTGAAGAGAAGGAAAAGAAAATCATGAATCATGAATATTCAATCATTGCACTCTGGAACAAAGTGCTATATTTGTGTGTATGTGTGCCTGAGTGTGTGTGTGTGTGTCTTGTTTTATAGAGCATGAGTAAACTTTTGGAAAGATGACCAAGTCATTTTTAACCCTCATTAAACCAAGAAGAGTTGACTAAATACAGATGTGGTCTTATGTAGCCGTACACTGATGTTTCCCAGCTGCAATGCAGATATTTCCAATGGTGAACAGTACCTGCCACATGTTGCTGTTGCCGTATTTTCACTTTTAAGTTTTGGTAAAAAAAAAAAAAATAGCTGGACACCAATGTGGAAATATGTACTTAATAGATTCCTTAATGTAACGTGCTTTTGATTTAGCTTTCCCTCCATTGTTTCACTGCAATCTTTATGAAATCCCATCATATTCAGGACTTAGTACAATCAGCCAATCAGCTGTGTGAAAAAACAAAACATGAATGCGCTCAGTAATATTTTATAATAAATGTCACCTGACCCACTGGCCTGAGTGGGACTTTAAAATGTGTGAGACTGAGGAGAAAAATATCTACAGTCTTGTACTTGGAGTGCATCATTTCATCATTTCAACAGATGTATTTGTTGACTCTGCCGTGAAGGTACTAGGAACCAGACTGAGTTGTGCACATGTGACTGACAGGCAGTAACAAAGATATAAAAAAACAAACTCCATCCCCAGTCTCAAGGATGAAAAACAGTGTGCATCCCCCAGTTTCTCTTGCAGGCTTTCTTTCTATGTGATCCCCACCAATTAAAACATGACCGTTTCCCAGGATCCTTCTTTTTAAGGAACACGCCATTGTGAATTGTAATTGCTATGCTATACTGTCTCTGTTTGTTTGTCTCTGACCACCTCCATGTCTCTATGTCTCATGTAAACTCTGTATTCGTCTCCAAATACTTCAGCAGCATTAGAGCTGATAGCTGCTCTAAATGCCTATTAAAGATTAAAATACTCTGCCAAACCACAGTCATTTCTCTTTTATGTGTCTTTGAGATACAGAATTAGACGCAGACAGAAAGACAACATAGAGACGAAGACAGAAAAGAGAAAAGCTGCGAGCTACAATTTAATTTTTGATCCCAACCAGCAGTAACTGACACACACTTGTGTGCTTTGGACACTTGTAGGTCACTGACTGCTTCCTCACTCTCTTTCTGTATGTGTGTGTGTATATATATATATATATATGTGTGTGTGTGTGTGTGTGTGTGTGTGTGTAAAATGTGTATGTGTGATGTGTTTGTGTAATAGTGTGCACTCAACTGTGCAAGCTGCCTGGGAAATGTGCCGAGTTGACAGAAACACAACAGTGCATGTCCATGTATGTGTGTGTGTGTGTGTGTGTGTGCGAGACAGAGAGAGAGAGAGAGAGAGAGAGAGAGAGAGGTAGAGGGAGCAACAAGCTGCAGTTGCTTCAGTCAAACTCTTGTTATATTTATAACAAGGGATACCAGGCTCAGTCTTTACATGCCTGCCGCACTGCTGCCACTGACGCTGCGTGTTCTTCTGTTCACTCAGTCACCAGAGCACCTGGGATTTCGTCCTCTCACATTTGACCTTGCTACAATGTGAAAACCACCAGCCTGCACTAACACCGTAACACACTTCTCACTGTGCACTGACAGCCATGATTTTTCCTTTAGCTCGTTAGCTGCATTCATCAGTTTTGGGTGGGTTTTTTTTTTTTTTTTTTTTTTTTGGCCACTAGAGGACAGACACAAGCTGAAAGACACACACACATGCACGCACATGCACACAAAACCCTTGGTAAATTATCGCCCCATAAAAGTGTTACAACAGACAATTGCCTATTTACACAACCGTCCGACAACTAGCAGCATAAGCATCCAGCTGAAAACATGTTTTTTAGCCACCTAACGACAATACCAATACTCTCTCAGACCCTTTTACTGATGTTCTCACTAACCAAAGGGAAAAATATATAGTGCCTGGACTGCGAGGTGTTTGACGTCCTTCAGTTTAATTTGTCTGATGTTTAGTTAACCTGCTGAACACAACACGCTTGGGTTCATAAGAACTCTGACTGTCTATAGATATTACAGCCAAAACAATGAGGTAAACGGCCAAACGGCTTCCTGAAAACGCCATGATTTGTGCTCGTCTTTCTCATAGGTTTGTGATACTTTGTGAAGCAAAATCTTTAAGACAGACTTTTAGATAAAGTCAGGTTCCTGGTACTGACACTTAAACCCACAAACTCCTAATGCTGATACCTTTAATATGAAAGCATCATTTTCTGTTCAGATGTTTGAGTCAATTTATTGTATTTTTCCTCTCCATAGCCAAGATTATACAGTGCGTGGGAACCATTTATCAGTCGGTGTAGCAGGGCAATACTGAAGAGAGAGTCACAGCTGCTGGAAACAACCTGATCTAAATGATTCACCGTGAAACAGAGAAACCAATGATGACATAAAGGATGAACAGAGAAAATATTTTTACATTGTTTGCCACGATCTCTGCTCTCTGGCTGATGTACATCAGGTTTCTTTGTCAACATGGCTTTTTCTCCTACTTGTTAAATGTCAACAACTGTAGATATGTGTATACCTAAGCTGAGTAATCAGAGGTACTTTTTGTGTGTGTGCGTGTGTGTGTGTGTGTGTGTGTGTGTGTGTGTGTGTGTGTGTGTGTGTGTGTGTGTGTGTCATCAAATTCATTTCAGGATGAAAAGTGAGATTGTTATTATTCATTTCAGGCACAAAGAATATGTCTATGTAAGAATATGTGTAGACATATTCTTACATAAACATATTCTTTCATGGGTCTACATTCATATAGATTTGGTTTGTTTGACCAATGAGAGATCAAGAATTCACCCTGATCAGGCACATTTGAGAACAAGACCCCTGTTCTCTACCCTGACCTGTGGAAACAATCTATATATATATCACACATCCATTAAACTATTCTTTATTCTGAAATCGTTTTTAGTCTAAAGATTTTTGCAAGAAAAAGAAGAAAAATCAGTGAAAAAGAATTTCAGAGCACACAGTTAGTATATTTTTGAGCTGTGACCGGAGTTTGAACCTGTAAATCCTTTTTTCCCCTCCTCCTCCTTCTGAAACAATCATGACTAATTATTTAAATCTGGGGATTAAAAACATACCGTAGATGAAGATTAATGTGTGTGAGAGAGAGGGAGACTAACCTTTATCGTGATGGTGGAATCGCAGACTGAGCTCTTCTCTTCTGCTGTGACTGTATGACGTCTCCAGCTCTGCAGCCGAAAAATCGTCCAGTTTGACTTTCTTCACCAAGAAAGACCGAGGCATGATGGGACAGTGGTCGCTCCTAGACGCATATACAATACACACACAGACACACACACACACACCACACTGTCTCTATATTCACTAACGCTCCTCAGACTTGATCCAACACCTAAAACGAAACACTGAACGGTCTGGTTTAACTATACTGTAATCCTCTTGTTTCAGCTATTGAAGGTGCGTTTGCTTCCTCCCATCAGACAGCCTCGAAAGTGCAGAGGTGACATGGCTTTTAAAGATCAAACTAATCAAGCGTCCTTCACATGCCTCTATATGTTTTTCAGCACATCTAATACGTAGTTTTGCTAATATTTGTCGGTTGCCAGGTTGTAAAAAAAACAGAAAAAGTCAGTTTTCATTCCGGTCACTCGCAGCTGGAAGACCTGTGGATCTCTAAAACGTCAAAATATAAATAAATAAATAAATAAATAAAACTAAAATAAACCAGCTCCTGTGTTGCTGATGTTGTGGAATAATGGAGGTGAGAAATCCAGTAAAAATGTTCTCTTTTTTTCCTTCTCCTGCTTGTTGTTGTTGTTGCTTTACTCCGATTTTTTAAAAATAAGAAAATGGATGGAAAAAAAAAAACGAAAGAGAAAATGTTTTTTCTTTTTTTTCCCCTCTCCTCGTTCTTTAAAACCGCACCGTTTTCAGCACGCGGGCAGCTCCTCGCGTGTTCCCCTCGTCCAGCCTCGTGGGTTCAGCACCGGACAGCTCCTCTCGTCCGTCGACACACACACACACTCACTCTCTCCTCTCTCTCTCTCTCTCTCTCTCTCTCTCTCTTTTCTCCGCGTGTCACAGCTCAAACGCCAAAAACACCACAACACCGCTGTTCCGGAACGTTCAGCCAAGACACACGAGCACTTAAACGGTTTCCGCAGGTTCAAATATGGCTCGAGAAGCAGTGAAACAACCTCCGGTGGAAATTCCCATGCAGGTGAGTCGAGTCGATTTTTGGATTATTTTTCCTTTTTTTTTTTTTTTTTTTTTTGGTCGACAACAAGCCGTCACCGCTGTAGCGCTGCTTTATCAAAACAAGCAGAAAGACACGTGAGCTTCTCAGGACACGAGCTGTCTTCACTGCTCCTTAAAAAACACTGCTCAAAAAAATCATGTTTTTAAAAAAAAAAAAAAAAATAATAAAACTGCAGATGGAAGACCGGGGCAGCTCATCTCTCTCGTTGCCAACTGTCCTCTTTCACTCTTACTCTCTCCTTCTCTCCTCCTCCTCTCTCTTCTCTCTCTCTCTCTCTCTCTCTCTCTCTCTCTCTCTCTCTCTCTTCTCTGCGCGTGCGGAGCTGCGGCTCTCTCTGATGCACGAGATCAGCTGTTGCGGCTTTATAGGCCGAGAGAGAGAGAGAGAGAGAGAGAGAGAGAGAGAGAGAGAGAGAGAGATGAAAGTGCTTAATTTTATTCATCGGAAGGAAAAAAAGAGCATCTCGTCTTGTGGGACCAGCAGAGATGGCCGGAGAGGGATTTAATGAGGTGGTTTTAAGTGCTCGCTCACGCTGATTTTTATGGAAAGGTTGGTTTTTACAAACTCGTGATCAGACATCATTTATGGATCCATATAGAAAGGACGCCAGTGCTTACATTTCAGTTATTTACGCCATAAAGAAAAGTATCCACCCAAGAAGTTTGGTTGATTATTAGTTTGTTTGTTCGACTTTTTCTGGGGGTTCTTACACTCATTTCACTGATATATTCTGTATATATACACAATAACATTAAATAGAAGTAATTAGTTATATTGGTACATTCAATCAATTGGTTGTATCATGCTTTGACCACAGCAGTAGTTCACTGACGTACACAAATCGTGACAAACATGGAGATTATGTGACAAAAATTTTAAAATATCTAATTTTTTAAGATTCAAAACTTTGTCCACTGACATCAAAATACATTTACACTGTTATCACTCTGTGATGGAACATGTTTAATTATATTCATGGTTAGTATGATCCATGTTACATGGACAATGATGTGGAAATTGTTTATTTGTCTGTGCAGAAGATCCAGTCTTTACTGTACTTTGACAGGTGTCCTAATAAGTGGTTCAAATAAATGCAAAAGTGCAGAACAACCAGTTTGAAAAGATGTGACACAAGATGTTGCTTCAAAAAAAAAAAAAAAAAAAAAAAAAACACCCTCCCACCTAATGATTTTAACCATCTGAGAGGCTGAGAACCATTAAATCTACCTGAAAACCAACTTCTTGTGGCACTGAACACAGGTCAATGCTTTTACACTGCAATTGACCAATTGAGTTGCTTTTATGTAAATCAAGGCTCCTCCCGGGCCAATCGGATCCTCTGGGTGTGGAAATCCACACTCAGCATTAACCAATGATTTTAGTTAATGTAGCTGAGGTGAAGGTGTTTTTGCTGAATGGACTTTCTCACAGAAACAGAAAAATAGAGACAATGTTGGAGCTTTATTTGACTTTTGCTGCACGCAGTGTTTGCTTATGTGTCAGTTGAAATAGACATATTGCAGAGATGACAATGTACTTTTGGTGTTCACACACTCATATAAACAGACTTCACCCTCCGGCCAGGAGACAGCAACACACACACACACACACACACACACACACACACAAACACATACACACTTTATGCAAAGCACTATCCCTCCATTCATATGCACAGGGACGGGCTGGATGATGGTGTGTGATGTAATTCAGTGACGTGTGTGTTTATGTAAGAGCTATTCAGCGAGGTCTTTGGAGTTAACCTATTTTTATAGTTCATTGATAAATGTTTGAGAGAGTATGTGTTTGTGTGTGTTCATGTGCATGTGCAGTGAGTTGCACTGCAGAAAATTGTTTAAAACTCATCAGCCCGTCTGTCTCAGAGCTTGTCACTTACTATTCTTGCTTTATTTTATGTGTTGCTGCGCTGTGACCATGTAATCTTCAGCTCTAAAAAAAGCCTCCAAAAGTAAAGAGAATTAGATTCTTACTTAAACTTGCCCTCTCTCAAGCCCTTGTTCTTGCTCTTGCAAAGGGATTGTTTGTAGCACTGAACCCACCGGGAATCAAACTCTGCATCTTTGTGCAGCTCTCAGACTCTTTGTGGTGCTTTTAATTGATTGTTTTGAGTCTCACTGCTTTCATCAACCACCCTGTATGAAGCAGCTAGCAGCCCACAATGTTCCTCTATACCTAATAAGGTCAGTATTGCAACTACGGAAAACACAACCAAACATAGTATAGTATAATATAGTGTTGTCATGTAATAAAACGGAAATTTTGTTTCCTTTATCGAGAGCTTAACAGACAGATGATGTCATCCTGCTTATGTCACAGTGATGTCAGGTCAGTAAATGTGTCTAATCTCTCGTAGGCGACATTCCCAAACAACACATTTAGTCGTTTCCAGATGGAGAACATAAATAAACAAGTGACTAATGTAGAACGTGGAACATCAATCACTTTAAAGCATTTTTTTTCCTCAGGAGTTGATGGACAAAGCAGTCGATATTTGACTGAAATCATCAAGTAGAATGGAATTGTTTATTTACAGGTGAAGCCAACACGTGTATGAGACGTTGGTGGCTCCATCGCTGATATATGACCCTGGATTTGACCTTGTGTCAGTGACATGAATCAAATGAAATCACCTCGGAGAAAGCACAATTTTTTTTTTTAGACTGCTTTGCGTTGATGATAAATCAAATCATAATGTAATAAGTCTCCTCCCTGATGGTCACAACTCATTTATTGCTGCTATAAAATATGAAGTTTGATGTGAATTTAACTAAAATTACACACATAAAATAATTTACTGTATAGCACTTTTATAACATTTTTTTCTTTTTTTTTTTTTTAACAGATGATGTCACTGATGTAACATCTGTTTTATGCAGTCTACGGTGTCATCTGCTTTACATCTCTGCGTACTTGTTGATCTGACTGAACAGACTCTAATTAAAACCTTTCCAGCTCATTTCAAGATATGTCTCGTTTCTCGGCCGCAGAGACAGAGACAAATGCAGAAAGATCAACCAGGCAGATATTTGCAGCTTATCTGTTCGTGGGGGTTGAGTGTGATTCTTCTCACTGACTGTCTTTCCTGTGCCAATCGATGACACACCAGGTAATACCAATTCTATCAGGACTATTTCTATGATGGCGAAATTGTCTTCTCCTTGTTATTTTTCCTGCTATCCTGCGAGTGCAGCTACACTGCTGAGCTCAGCAATATATATCTGTGTGTGTGTGTGTGTGTGTGTGTGTGTACGAAGGCTGTGGGGACATGTGGAGACTGGAAACTCATTAGCATAATAATAGACTTGGATGCGTGTAGACAGACAGGCGATGTGTGAGCATGTGCGTGTGTGTGTGTGTGTGTGTGTACGTGTCCTGTCAAGAAACACAATCGGAGGGTCCTTGTTGACTTTTCATTCCTCTGTTTTTTAAAGAGCTATTTAAATGACAGGGTTTTAAATAAAACCCCCATTCAAAAAGAAGGGTTTTACATACAAAGCAATATCCAGATGAAAGGGTTTGTAAACAAAAACTGACAGAGAAAGATACAGAGCAGACAGGGAGGAGGAGAGGAAACAGAAGGAGGGAGAAAGACAGACAGAAACCCAAAGAGAGGGAGTAAAACGGGGAAGAAATATAGCGAGGTAATAGAGGACAAAGGGAAGGTCACATGAGGTTTAAATGTAAAGAAGTGAAGACAAGCAGTAGCTCTTAAAGGTGATGATGAATGACCGTCACATACATTTCATACTGACTGAAGGACAGCGTCCAATTTGTTTGAATAAGGAAAATCAACAAAAAGTACCTTATCGAGGCCGTAAAACTCAGAATGTGTGGTTTTGAGTTATAATTCAATAATTTCATTTAAGCTCAAAAACAATTTGATTATGGTTGGAGAAATTTCATGGCTGTGGTTGGAAGAAAACAATGTTGAATGTTTTTAGGAAACAGGAGGCAAACAATGGCCTCTTTTATCAAAGTCACACCTCCTTGTTTAAAGAAAAAAGATTTCGTGAAGCTATGGCAAGATCATGCCACGGGCCTCAATACGCTTAAAACAAAGTACTTGTTAAAGTGTCTAATAACATCAGAGCCCCCACCACCCCCCACCCCCACCCCTCTCTTCAGTCTGACAGTACTAACACAGGCAGCCACTTCTTTTAATTTTGTAAAGCAGTCAATTTGACAATCACACCCACTTTACGGAGGCGGTGTGAAAGTAAGTAAGGCACACTTTTAACTTGTCTCTTATTTAACTCTTCACACAATTATTTCCATCCACGTTATGTGTGTGTAACAAAGTGCAACACCATGAACGGATTCGAGGAGACGCTGTCCAAATGCATACACTGTTATCCTCAACTGTGTGATTTATTATCCCAAAACTACAACAACACACAAAACAACCTGAAATAAAATTTTTGTAGCCAGGACTTTTCTCTCTTTCTCTTTGGAGTGTGGCAGTAGGTGTTAACACTTTTTCTTCAGATGTAATCAGATTTGTCACAGTATTGATTTTTAGTCACCGAGTAAAAGCCATTTGGGTATCCCCTTTAAAGCAAGTATTCACTCCCTCTGTCTTTGTTATTGTACAATAGATGTATAATGTTTTTTCTATTATATAAATAACAGTAATTGTACAAATATAGGAATAAAGATAATCAAAAGAAATCAGAATAAAATCCTCAAAGTCTCAGTTGTCATCCTTTATTTTGTGATTTTTAACCTGGGGGCCCAAAATAGTCATAATATTATTAATCTTCTAAATTTTTTTTGAAAAATGTTTTTTATCCCACTCTAGACAAATCCTTCTGTGGAAGAAAAATCACTTTTCAGTTGAAACACTCACAACTAACATCCAGCTACTTTGCTTTTAAGTGAAACACATCAGAAATCAGTGCCCTCATACGGAGCAGTCTCACTCACTGTGTAACCATGTGAGTATTACACATCACAGACAGACAGAACAAAATGCAGTATAATAGAAGTAAAAAGACCAGCACCAGCTGGTCATAATAAAACAAAACATAGAAGAAAGGAAGAGAATATTACCAGTAAAGCCGTCATGTCCATGTCATTAAGATACATATATGACCCTGCATGTGTGCTATGAATATGTATGTAGTATGTATAAGATGTGACCCTGAACATTAATATGTATTGGGTGGTAATGAGGCGAATGGGCAGATCAGATGGGTCCTTTTTAACTGGTCACATGTGGCTCATTAGGATCGGGCCACACAAAGCACCTGATACCCTCAAGACAAATACTGCACCCCAAGAATTATTTTATGTAATTTTTCTTTTACGACACAGGACAGACAGAGAGAGAGAGAGACGAGTGGACGGAAGTCAGAATTTGTATCTGACCTCATGTGACAGGTTTGTCGTAACTCACTAAAATGACAGGAAGGATACAAGGAGTCACAGAGAAAGTTCAAATGTGAATGATTGTTGCCTGAAGCAAGACTTTAAAGTCTCAACTCGACCCTGACCTCTTACCGATCCGCGTGGACGCAGGAAGTCAAAAACAAACGTGGCCTGACAGAAATCATCACTACAACTCTGGACTCGAAGTAATACAGTATACGTAAGTATACATAAGCATGTTTTGAAGTAATGGCCAATATTCATTTTCTCTTAAATTAAGGTAGATGGGAGCAGGTTTGGGTTTATTAGATATTCTAATCAACTTTGTAATTATTTGCTGAAATCTAATAAATAAATAAAAACAAAATATATTCCAGAAGAGAGGTGGCCAGAGAGCAGCAGCAGCATGATAGATAGTTTGGATCCATATTAACTAGTCACATGTGTGTCATTATAATAGGTTGATATATGACAGCTGATACCCATGTGGGGAACGTGGGTGGACTGGGTTATATCACTGACGCTCTGTGTCTGTCAGTGCACCTCGCCATGTGTTCCTCTTTCTTACTGCAAATAAACAAAGCAGCAAACTTTGAAAATATGACACAGGCTTTACACAGAGTGAATTTTATTCCTCTAAAGTAATAAAATGTTTTACACCTGATACCAAAGGTTCCAAACAAGTGATGACACTACTGCTGAACTATCTGCAGTAAAAATTTGAGCATGTTGACACTGTAAATTCAAGAGCTGTAAGCGAGTGCACTGATATACCCTGATTATTTTTTCTAACTCGGAGCCAAACCCAAGTCATCATCTGATAGCTAATTCAATAACATTGCTTAAAAAAAATGCTGTGAAATTGCAGTTTTAACAGAACCAATGATATTACGATTGTGCTATATGTGGCAATGAAACACCTCTCTGATACATATCCACACAATTCGCCTCTGCCTTGATTGTACAAAGACTGATATTAGACTGGGAACACATTAGTCATAATAAATCCCCAGCTCTGCTTGAAAATCTCTAATACTTGAGAATGATGTAACTTGTTGGTGCTCTCTCTCTGTAGTCTTCAGAAAGCAGTGCTCTTCAGTGATGCTTTTAAACACCGGCAGTGCCTTAAACCCCCACTCTCCTCCTCCCTTCCCTCCAGCCTCTCATTACAATGTTTCCAAAGTTGCAGTGATGTCTGACCCATTGGGAAAGGATCAACCTCGAGACCTCTTATAGATACTGATGGAATGGTAAGGCACTTAAGGTGAGACTTGATCATAAGGGAAAAGCCCTCTGAGGCTTGTGTGAGAACAGGATAAGTGTCTGCGACAGCGTAATACCACCTTAAGACTTTAAAAGGAGGCAATAAATGAAGGCAAGAATGAACAGCAGCAAATTAGATCACTCCACACTGTATGAAAGTTTCCGAACAGCAGTAAGGATTCATTTTGAAAAATCTGCTCGTATTTTAAATGATTAAAATCTTTGTGCCTATCTAGGATAACTCTGTTTATTGGGTTTTGTGTGTCTTGGCTGTGTGCAGTTTCGTCTTATCTGAACCGAGTTTGCCATTACACATTGATCTGTACACCTCATGATATAAGTGATATATTCGTCTCCTGGCACAATCTAAGAGCAGACAATTTTTCCCTCCTTATCGCCAGTGTGGAGGTAAAGTTTAATGCTGCCACAGAAAGTTCCTGAATCTTTAATGTTTATTTTGTCCTCTAAGGATATTTATGACATCAAAACTATACCACATAAATGTGTTTCAGACTAAATCAGGAGACAGGGTGACATCGCATTTATTTATAAAAAAAAAAAAAAAAAAAAAAAGAAAGAAAGAAAGAAAAAAAAAAAAATAGATCATTTTAACATTTACTGTTTTTATTAGAAAATGTTTATCGTTTTTTTTTTTTTTTTCTGGATTTGACAGCTACTTTTATGAACCCAAGACAAGGGCAACACATGCATGCAGACTGATAGATAGACGGGTTTATGAGTCATTAATTCAAACACAGACGGCTTATTAACCAGTCTGTGTTCACAGCTGCCTCACACCTGATACCTTCAATAGCCCCTACACACTTTTAACTGTGTGTGTGTGTGTGTGCATTATTATGCATATAGCTGCGTGGTCCAGCAGTGCGATAAAATGATAAGAAATGCTTTTACTGTTTTACCGTCCTACTGTGTAAGATGTCACTTCACATCAAACTCTTTAGACACATTTTAAACAAATCTTCACTACAGTGAGAACTGAACGGACAGTGCATTTATAAATGTGATGACAAAGTTTTCAGTGTTACACATGGAAAAAAAGACCATAATAGAACAGAATACACAATTTCTTGCTCTACTGAGATTTAATTTCCTGTAGTTTTATCAACAGGGGTTCTTCTACATAAGTGTACGTATTTAAATAATAGTTCAATTTTTCTTCTATTTAGATTGAATGTAATCAGCAGGAGCACCAGTGATCTATTTACCTTTTTTTTTTTTTTTTTTGTTGTTGTGTGCAGTAAATTAATACATCACTCATCAAGAATTACAGTGCTAGTGTTGAAATCTTTTACAGCTGTTAATACTATTACACCTATAAATGTCAGGATAATAATTATTATGATCATAACAACTAGTCCAACAGTGCTCAGATGCAACAATAAAGACAACTCGCTCTTCTTTCTTCCTCCCTCTCCCTCCCACTTCTCTCCTCTCAACTCAACCGGTCGAGGTCAGACGCCCGCCCTGAGTCTGCCTCAGCCCGAGGTTTCTTCCCATTAAAAGTGAGAGTTTCCTCTCCACTGTCATGAAATGCTTGCTCATAGTGGTAATTGTTGGGTTTCTGTCTATAACATCAGAAGGTCTTGACCTCACTCCATAGCTCTGCGCCTTGAGATAATGCATGTTAAGATTTGGTGCTACACCTGACTTTGCTTTTCACAGGCAAAGTCAGGTGTAGTAGAGTGTCGTCAGATAATCAGCGTAAATTAGAGACTTAATCAGTAAGTAAAGGCACTTCTGATTGGCAAAGATGTTTTAATTATCAAACTGTGATGTTTGTAAATCAATCCACCTCTGATTTGAAGCCACATGCAGATTTATTTTAGCTCGTGTCGCAGCCGTGTCAACACAGCGAGCCTCGTGAGGATGGAGGAAAAGATCCTGAACGTGTGATCGGACAGTTTAGTCTCCATTTGCAAACATAAAAACGTCGCAGATGAAGTTAGTCTTTTAAATTGTCTCTCATTTTCTGCAACAACTCAGCAGAGAGAAAAGATTCAGGGGGTTAATTGGGTCTAGGGACACACACACACACACACACACACACACCACCACCAAATCCTCTTAGCTTTATAATGAAGGAAGTAGAGATGGGTAAGGAAGGAAAAAAAAAAGAAACAGAGAGAAACGTGGTGAAAGAAGAGAAAGAGGGCAAGGATGGAGAGATGAAAGACAGAACAAAAAGAGATAGAGAGAGATGCAGGTCAAGATAAAAGGATAAAACACAGAGGGATAAAAATGGGAGGAATGCTGAGATGGAAGGAACAGAGAAATAGGAGACGGAGAAAAAGTTGAAGGGGTGACAGTTAAGAGTGGATTGTAAAATAACAATGCTTTGTTGCCATGGAAACAAACATTTTTATCAGCCCCAGAGGCAAGGAAGTAACCCGCTTGTTAAACCTCCTGTGCTATCTTGTTAAGCTGTTGTTGTGTTTGTGCGAGCAACAGTACGTTTGCAGTCGTCGTGTTCCTTAATGAAACACTGTGGGCACACGTCTGGCTTTGTTCTGTTTTAGGTTTTTATCCCCCATGGATTTTTAGATTAATTACTATTTCCACTCTCGAATGAATGTGTGTGTGTGTGTAGAGAGGAGGGCGGGGGGGGGGCTGATGTGTTTGTAGTGTCAGTACAAATTATCAATCACACATTTTTTTAGGCCACACAGTGGATTAGAGCAGCTGGAAAACTCAATTTTCATTGCGAATCAAACTCTTCAGCCTCCTTTGAAGCATTAGTTCTATGGATTTTCCCAATTGATTTCAAATTAAAATGCTATAAAATCAACTAAGGATGGAAGATTTTCTAAATACACAGAGGAATGTGCAGTCTTTCTACAAAATGCATCTTAAATCAGTCACCAAGTCAATGTTAGTCAATGATCTGATGATGAGAAAGTTTTCATCGGACGCCAATAAAGAGTCACAGACACACGTATCTACTTTTGTCGCCTCTGAGCAGTAACATTTGAAGGTGGGATGAAAAGCCTGCCATCGCACAGAGGACAAGAAGTGATGAATTGTAGAAATGGGGATAGTGAGGCACATCTGCTCAAGTTTTCTTCAAGTCCCTCCTCGAAGGCGTTCATGGAGTTGTACACATGAAAAGAGACAGAAGTTACGGTTTCTCACCTCCATGCACTCGGGTTACTCTTGGGCTAAATGTCAAGTCTGGACATTTTGTTTTTTATGTCGTAACCACATGTCATCAGACCTTGATCGTTATCCGTTTTAGATAGTTTGGATACAAGAGAAATAGAATGAAACCAAGAGCGTGAAAAAGCAATGCTGCAAATACCACCGATTTTTTTTTAACAAGAAAACTAAGTCTATCTGAGCCCTCCAGGGAGCACTGTGATCACAGACAAAATGCTAAAATCAGGTCAGGTCATATCAGCAGCTTCCATACCTCACATTTCACATTAATTTAGCACATCCCTTCTCAGCACAAAGTGCTTTCAACCAATAGATCAGGTTTAAGTCCTCACCTGAAGATGGCCAGTGGCCTCCACTCAGCCTCAGGAGAGTCAGCCATGTGTACGTCATTTACAAACATACAGCAGTGTAATCAAATCTAAATCTAATCCTCCTGATATTTTAACTCTGACAAAATCAGTCCTTAAAATTGAATAATTGGATACGTAGTATCTTTATTTTGTCTTCCAAATCTATAATAAATGACTGTGAGAAAATAAATCCAAACTGAATAACAACATTGTTATCTTTTAGGGAGAAGAACAAAACAAGCACCTTCTTAAAATTAGTAAATCTTTGCGTTTACTGTAATGAACAGAATTTATCTTAAGCTTAAATGTTTGATGTTGTCGTTCAGTTTGGGAGAAGACTCTTCTTTTACCACTTATTAAGTGTGCACACTCTGAAACTCAATGGTGGTTGCTCAAATTAGCAAAGGCCAATTATAAACTTTCTAATCTCACATGATGGAGCCTATAATCCTCAAGCTTCAACTATCATTTCATTTAAAACACAAGAGATTATAATATGCCCAATCCCTAACCCTCAGAGCAGCACTACTTATTCAGAGCTAGTGCCAACAAACTTATGATGATAGCTTCAGTGGAAGAAAACATTGAAAAGGAATCATGAAAACGTAATTGTTGCTTTCCACCATTTGAGACAGCTTTTGGTAAGTAAAGGAATGAAGTTTGGTGCTGAATGACACAACAAGGGGACTGGACCCAAATGCAGGCAACAAGTAGACAATAATGTGAGGTTGTTAAATAAAAGGGTTTTACTTAAAACTCAAAAATGGCAGCAGAACAAACTAAACACTGCAGGAAAAATCAAAAGCCACAACCACCCAAGAGTCCATTAAAAGTAAAAAAAAAAAAAAAAAAAAAAAAAAATTCTAAAACAACGAGAGCCTAAAACAAAGATGCAAGGAAAAACAACAAAGACGTCACACTACATGGACAGAAAGATAACGCAGACAACCCAACAGAGAACAATGGTCAAAGGGAAGGTTTATATAAGCAAGGAGAGACGACAAGACACAGGTGAAACACATTAGGGCAGTGTCAGATAATCACAGTGGAGGGAAAACACAGGAAGTAGAACACAAGGCAACGGGCAAAGAAAAACAACTTCAAAATAAAACAGGAAATAACTCAAAACTATTAAAACTCTCTAACATGAGGCAAAGCATGAAAGTACAAAACCCAACTAACTAGTCTGGTAAGTAAATAGCTGTTAATGCCTATGTTGGCTATGCAAAAATAGCAAAAAAGAAAAAAAAAAAAAACGTTCAGGATTATAGTTTAACTGTGCCAAAATGCTTCTGCCCATTGTGATACATCTAATAAATAATAAAGTGACTTGACCTTTAAATGTACAGGTAGGGTTTGTGATAAACAGAAATTTTCATAACTTGAAGCCAAAACTCATGAAATGATATGTGAAGAGATAAAAGCAAATATACAGTAAAAACAACATCTTATCCAGCTAACAACAGCAAAATATTAAATGTCATTGACTCTATTATGGAGTTAAAGTTTTTCTCAAAGCTCTGCAGTTTTCACACCCAAAAACTTAAAAACAGAAAGTTATGTACGGAACAGACATAAAACCATTAAATTATTCTGGGTTGTGTATTGTGCCTGAAGAGTGACTCAAGCACACACAGGGGTATGACGCAGATGATGGAGCTGTATTATATTCTGTCGTTGTCAATGTCAGTTTATTTATATAGAATTTTAATCTTATATGCAATATAGTGGGTGGATTATTGCACAGGAATTCCTTGGTCAGCTAAGACAGTAAATGGATCAGAGGAGAATATCATATAGACTTTTCGCACAGATACGCGTACACATGCACCAGCCAATCCTTCTCGCTCTCTCACTTTTCCCCTCACTTCCAGCGAGCCTCTCCCGTCCTCTCTGTAATACTGCTGATTCCAGTGTGACAGAGTTGCAGAGCCATGCATTTATTCCATTGAGTTATGCTGTAGCTACTCCACTGGAGAACTGGATCATATCTCGGTTTTCCTTTAGTTTGGGACAAAGATAACAGGCAGAAGTTATGTGTATAATCGCAAGAAACCACCCAGACTTCACTGAAGGTTTTTCAAAAAAGCCTCAAATTAATGATAAGGGATAAAAGGCTTTGATGTCATTATTAACTCAAAAAAAATCTTAAATTTTTATTTCTAATCATCATCTTTTTTTTGTTCATTGGGGTATTCAATTTAATTTCTTTGCCTATGAAAAATTAGGAAATGAAAAGACATAATTCTTTCTTCTGTTTCCAAAAAGATAGAGTGATATTTATTAACTTAACCATTATGAATCTAGTAAGACACTGAGGTTTCGTCCCCGCTCACTTCCCTATTTTGTCAGACAATTGTACAACAAAAGACTGCCACTGTTAGATAGATGACAAGACCGCTGAAATAGACTGACTCACTCCATCTGTGTTCATGTGTGTGTGCATGTGTTATAGGACGCAGGGGGAACAAAGGATTTCCATGACACAAGGGGCCCAGGACAGGGCTCGGGGAGGTGGAGGAGGAGCAGATAAATTAGGGGAAAAAAAAAACTCACCCCAGTAGAACCACGTACAGATTCTGAAAGAGTCTAGCTAACAGAAGAAGAAGGGATCAGAGGATAAATGAGGAATAAATGACAGGGAAGTTTTAGAAAGACATGCTTTAATGGTTTTAGAGTTGAGCACTTTAAAGGGCTTTTTTCCCTTTGCAGTTTCTTATACCCAGCCTCATTGAACTTTGTTATAAATCTCAGCGAAAGTCTGGTTAAGTCAGCTTATGTGAGCTCGGCTAATAGGAGGTCGTTGCCACGTCAGTGTGTAAACTAGTTAACTGAATTTTAGGCTTTTAAGTCAGCTTCAACAAAGTCTCTATGACCTTTTTAATCCTTGCCTGACATTGTCTGAAGGACTGCACTGCAGCAAGTAAACACAATCCAGGTTGCAGACATGTTAGTGGGTTATTCCTCAATATTAAACTAATGTTAAATATTAAACGGGGGCCACCAGGACAGCATCTATTATGTCGTATGTTTACAATTGTTTTTGATGCACCTCCCCCCACTGAGCTGAATAAATGAGTCAGCTTGTTTAACACCGTTTATTTTTTCTCTACAAGCCTCCAAAGACCGACAGTAACCATAAAACACCGACAGGCTTAAACAGCAGATTTCTTTTTTTAATTAATTGGGTAAATTTAGTGTGAAATCTGTTGGATTTTGTTTGATGCAAACCAAACAGAAAAGAGACTGTCTCTCTTCTTCTGAAAACAAAGGAAAAAGCCTTGAAAGTTTTTTCTTCTTGGTGACAGATGGTGAAACAAGTGAGAGACAAGAGGAAAGCTAATTTCCTGTGAGGTCAATGTCTTTAAGAAAGCGAAAAGAGACGACAAACACATGTAGAGTAACAGCAGGGATAAATTAAAAAAAGGATCATCCACAGACAACTGGAGTGAGAAACCAGGATTAATGTTACATGCTGCACCAACACTATCACAATTAATTTGACGAAAAAAAGTCTCATGTTGGTTTAGAGAAGTATTACATCATGCAGCAAAAAAATATGATATTAGCCGATGAAAAAATCGCTCTTAAAACTTTTTTAAATGTGTTTTCTGTGTGTTTGCAGTAGGTGATTTGATATTTCTATTCAGCTGTTAGTCGTGTTGAGCTCATACAGCAAACAAACGCTTTTCCATGTTGTCACACTTTTGTAGAAAATGCTCAGTAAAATCTGGTTTGATGGTTGATTATCTGTGCTCACCCAGACGTCTGTTGTTCCCCCAACAATAGACTACCACTACCAGCCCCTTTCTGTGTGTGTGTGTGTGTGCACGCGCGCACGCGCACATGCTCACCATGTGTGTGTGTGTTAATCATGCAGCTCTTATCAGCAACCGTCAGACCTGCAGAGACTCCGATGTGCTCCCTGCTGATAGCTGCACACACAGAGGTCTCCTCCCCCCTCGGAGTTTTAAATAGAGAACTAATAGACCCGAGCCCAGAAAATAAAAAATAAAACAAGAAAAAAAAAGCAAAAAAAAAAAAAAAAAAAAAAAGCTGAAAGATCATTACCAAGCAAGAATGACAACTCAGTAGACCAGTGACTAGAGTTACAAACAGCTGATGGTACAGTGGCCTCTTCATGCGCAGTCACTGCAAAGGAGGAAAGAGCCGAGAAGAGACTCTGCTGTTCGTTTCCATTTTGACAGTAATTACGATTTCAACAATTTTGTGGGAAAGTCTGATAAAAATATGCTTCATCAAGCAGAAGATCTCGTGTTTTTTTTTTTTTTTTTATCACCCTGCAGTGTTTTAAGAGCACATTTGAGTTAAAGTACAAAAACGTAGTCATAACTACAGATTTTAGCACATCTCTTATTTCCAATAACATATTCAAATCCAGCTCTTATAAAACAAGCTGAGAGGTATATATTTATAGACAGCATCATACATATATTCCTGCATCATATATATTTCTCTCAACCTGAGGCAACACGGGTCAGAATGAGTCGTCCGTGTATGTTTGAATCATGTCCTGTAACTCGTGACTCTGACTCTGATTTCAGCTTTGACGTTGAGAGAAAGACACGCAGAGGGGAGGGTGAAAGGATAAAATCAATCATTAGAGTCTATTCACTCTGTCTCTATGGTGCAAATGGAAAGGCTCTTAACCTGCTGACACACACACATACACACTCACACACAGAAAGAGAGCTGTAATGAACAGTCGAGGGAGTCCATTGCCCCTTCTGTTCACATTTAGACTCTTGATTGGTCGAGACCTCTGACCACGTAGGTCAAAAGGTCATAATTTTAACTCTGAGGACATTTCTTTTTTCTCTCAGTGTGTGTATGTGTGTGTGTAGGACAGTGAACTGACATTAAAACAACCTTTAAAAAAAATTAAAAGTCTGGCTACCGTGAATATCCTGAATCTTTATGAATAAACACATAAGGGGTCAGTGTGAATAGCAGGTCAGCGGCACATGAACCTGACGTCTGTTTGGGTGTGTGGGAACTCCAGCCTGCAGATGACAGCTCGTTAGCAGGAGGAGATTTGACCGCCAACCCAATCACCCTCTTCCTCTACCCCCTCACCCTCTTTCCCTCCCCCCTCAGGCTCTGCAGCAACAAGGTCAAACACGGAGGCAGAGGAGGGAAGCGTGATACAGTCAGGAAGGTGTTTTTGCTGATATTTCACTTAAGTACGTCCACACGTTTGACATATGAGAATTTCCAGCCCATAAAAATAAAATTTACAGTAAAGCTTTGAGGATGAAAGACAAAAGCCTTTTTTTCTCCCCTCGACATCTTCCTGTTTTGTTTTGTTTTGTTTTGTTTTGTTTTTGTTTTGTTTTTTTGTTTTTTGGGGGGGTTTTTTTGTTTTTTGTCTCTTTTGTTTTCTTAAATTCCTCCCGATTGGAGCTTGACATCCTTTTTTTCTTCCATTTCAATCTTCTTTTGTCACCATTCAAGTCTCTTATCTGCAAAGTTAATGTGCAAATAATGCAGCCTTTAGCCAGCAGCTTCACTTTAGAGGCATTGTTCACCTCCAGCATGTCAATGAAATTGGAGCAAATGACCATTTAAAAATCCAAAACATCGTAATTGAGGCAACTGGTTGTTATATACGTTTTCATACTGCTGTTGCACAGTTTGCTCATTTGCTCACACAAATAGGTATTAAATGAAGGAAGCAGCACAGCAGCCCCAAAAAGTTTTGCAAAAGGAGAAAACCACTGGATAGAAACACAGCACTGATTAACAAAAGGTAAACAAAATCAGAAAAAGAAGTATCAGACCTGCAGGAAGTGAAGATGATTGTCAGACTAATACCTTACACGCTGTTAATAAAAATCGCAGCACATCCGATTTGCTTATCATTCCACCCTTCTGTCTTTAATCTTTGCCAAACGTGACAGTAATTGTAGGGTGCAGAGGCACATGTCAGCAGATGGATCACTACATGCAGAGAGGAGGAAAGGATGACAAAGAATAGAGATAAAGGGGGAGAAAATCACGTTTAAAGAAAAAAAAAAGAAGAAGAAAAAAGAAAAAGCTGTCGTGGAGGTCATGACCTAAATTAAAAGAGCGAACTGACATCTTTATGTTGTGGCTGGAATTTCGAGAGTTAATCAGCCTGTAGCAGGATGTACGGCAACATTTTAAAAACCAGAACAGAGAGCGAGGGAGAAGGATGGAGAGGTGTAGAGATAGAGGGAGGTAAAGAACTGGGCCAAGCGGGGATCAGCATCACACTGAGATCACAGACACACAGAGCTGTCTCCCTATCTCTTATTTCTTCTTCTCTGTCTGTTTACCTCCCTCGATCCATCTTTACTTCCATCGCTGTCTGATTTTTTTACAGTTTGTCTCACAGTGAGAGAGAGAGAGGCGAAGTGAGATGGAGAAAGAGATAAAAGAGAGAGATAAAAGACGAGCACTGACAGAAAGATGGGGCGGCAGTGAAAACAGGCAGTTAGAGGAGAAAGAAAGAAAGATGGCAGGAGAAAATGAAAATAGTTGTTTTACAGCTCAGTCAATGAAAGGAACAATGCCTCTCTCTCCCTCTTGTTTTCTTTTTTTCTCTCTCAACAAGCTGTAGACGGGGCAATAAGGTCAGAGAGCAAATTACAGAGAGGGAAAGAGAGAAGGATCACGACCCGATCAATAGACATGTCCAACAAACAGTGTTTTTCCCCTGCTTTGCAGAATTCAAAAAGGGTTTTGATTCAATCATGCACACACTGGCTGATCTGAAATTAGATACACAGTATATCACATATATATATATATATATATATATATATTATATACTTAGATTTCAAAGACAGGGTTGATTGAGTCTTATATTTCCCCCCTTTGTACAATGAAAGGCAAAGAGCAAGAGTGTGTCTGATTGGATGGATTGTGAGGAGACGGGCAGACGAAAGGAGATCATCATGACAAAAAAAAACAGAAAACTAACACGCACACACTTAGACGTATACACAGGAAGAGGCAATGAGAAGTGTAATCATCTCCAATCATGATGTTATTGATTTGCTGCTTGATTTCTCTCTCCCTCTCTCCCATGCTCTCTCTCTCCCACCAGCACCTGGCTCTTGTCACAGTGGGACACTGAGGCTCAATAGCAGCAGGGACAGACAGTTACACATCATTATCTTTCCATCTTACATGCACACACACACACACACACACTTTTAAAGTGGAGTACACACACACACACACACACAAACTATCTCTGTCTGCTCTCTGTGTTGTGGCCACTGGCTCCGAAACCAAACACATACAGATGTTTTCTGTTCAACACAACTGTCTGCAGCCACAACATCTGCACATAACACAGAAGAACCATCAGATTTTTTTTTTTTTTTTTTTTTTTTTTTTTTGGTGGGGGGGTAAGAGGGGTGGAGGGTGTTTCCATCTTCATCTTGGACAAAGCGTCTCTAAACTGCTCCTCTCATCTAAGCTCAAATTTCATCATCATCTTAAATTGAGTATGAAGACAGGAACAAGCCATATCACAGTGTGTTCAGACCAAAATAAGAGTGGCTGGCCAGTGGACTGTTTTTGGAGTATTTTGCAATCTGCAAATATTCACTCTTGGGATTGTTCCCTTTTGGAAAGCTGGCCGCGCTAATGGACGAGCTAACTAACTGAGGAAGGAAGCGAACAATTGTTTTGCTCCTGCGTCGTCGGGGGAATTTGAAGCTATTCGCTTCTTTGGCTTGATAAAAATCGAGCCACATGAAAATATTTCCTTTGCGTTTGGTTTGAACAACACCATTAACATTTCACTGTTGGAGTGGATCCCAATTCCATCCGACATTTTCCAACCACATGTTAGTATTCAAGAGAATTTAGCTACCATGTAGAGTTAGAATTTCATACATTCACAAAAAGACAACCAAAGTTGATCTACTGTTCTCAGATGTTTGTTTTTATTGATGTGATTATATTGGGAGGCATTTTCTGTTTTATTAGAAAGCAACTGTGGAGAGACAGCAGGAAGTCAAGAGACAGACTTGAGCCAAAGATGCTACGATTCATTGAGGTTTAATATGTACGCTTGCATTCATACGTACTTAATTTTGTTATTGCAGTTTGTGAATACATGTTCAAAAGAAATTGGCAAAGAGTAAACAACACAGTTTGGGTTTTCAATATCAGAAAAAAAAACCAATGTAGAATTTTTGAGGTTGATAGTGAAGATGAAGACTGAATCCTGTTGCTTCATTTCTGGTTCCAGGATAGATTATCTCAACAGGTTTGTTGATTAGGACAGAGAGAGTATGAGGATTAATGTGTTTGGTTGCTTTTTGTTTTTAAAGGTTCAGTTTAGATTAGGTTTCTGACAAAACAGAAATGCATGATATAAATCAAAAAGGCACATTTCACTAGCCAAATATTGACAAATCATTACCAAAGAGAATAAATCAAACTTTATCCTAAAATAATTAACAAATGAAGGCAAACTCATATCGGTTCATTCACTCAAACTGAACTGTTCGTATGATCTTATGCCTCCATTATGAGACTGGCCATGTTCTTTGTTCATAAAGGAAGTTGTGCAGGTGTGCTGGTTGATTACAGCCTCTGAGGGCGGAGCTTCTGGCAGCAGTAAACCAGGTGAGAATGGCAAAGGAAGGATTTTTCTAATTTGTGCAATAATACATATAATATTCTGCAAATTCATATTTGCAACTCATGTAACGACTTCCTGCATAACACGCATCTAGTTTTAGATGAAACCTACAAGAGCAAATACAAAATATTGCACAAGAACAACTAACTAGCATGTTGTGTTAGATAAGTTGGAGAATTCAGAAGTGCACAATATTAACTTTTTTCCATGTTTTGTACGAACTTAAAAATTTCACTTCCTGTTTAGGCCAAACAGCGATAGATAACATGCACAGTAGCTTGGTTTAGTGTGTTTTGATTTAATTAAAACACGCTTATTAATTGAGATTTTTTTGATATTTTGCTGTGTAAAAACATGTAAAAACATGTAAAAACATCTTCATCCTCTGTTGGTTTGAGTGAATACAGAAAGGTATAGTGACTCACTGCTGTTGCAGTGGCGTTGCATGACTACAGTGACTCACTGCTGCATGACAGCACAATGGGATAGGGTGAGGCTAGCTGGTTAGCATGCTATAGTCGTAAAGTTTATATTATTGTTGCTTCTAATGCTGGGGACCAATCTTTGTGATCTTTCTACTTCTTCTTCTTCTTCTGGTAAGTAAACTACTTACTACTACTACTAATCCGAATGTTAGCTATGTAGCAATAGCAAATACTAACACGTGGCAACTTTAAAGTGAATTAAAATCACTGATTTTTAGTGTTTTTTTATTTTATCATTATCATTTTGTTTTATCATTAATTTAAAAAAAAAAAATCAGTGTTAAAATATGTGGGTGTTAAAAAGCAGGTTGAGTCTTTGTGTTTTAACAGATCAACAAAACCTGGTTGCAGGCTGGTATCACAAGGGATTCCCCAGATGTGTGTGTCAGTGTGTGTGCATCAGTGTGTCTATAGCTGTATGTTAATCAATGCCGTTAATGTTGCAATGAATTAGTAGTTTAGATGTCACGGGACGCTTAACACAGCTGATCCTTACCAGACACCCACAGAAACACACACACACACAGACCCACACACACACTCGGCCCACAGGACCCCTGGGGACCACAGGCGGTCATTGTATAGTAGGCTAATTATCCCAAATTGCTAAAGTAGTAGAGAGGGTGCGTGTGTATGTGTGTGTGCTCTCACAGCTGCTCCTGGTGTCAAGCCTTTGATAGATGAGAGATAGAGAGAGTGTTCATTTACTGCTCCACACTCACACCCACACACACACACACATACACATACACACACACCTGACTGCTCATTTATTGGTCTAACAGATTGGTCTTTTGTTGCTCGGTCGCTGGTTCACGCTGGAAGAACTGCTGAAGTTCAGACAACGACGCTCGGGGGAAAAAGCACCCTGTCGTCAAGCATAAATGCCTTAAATGCTGCAACCAGATCTCCTATGAAATTTGTGGTTATAATTAGGAAATAAGAGGCTTCATAAACAGACAGTAGTTTGACAATGAACAGACGCAGGGGAGAGTAAGTGTGTGATGGATGAGTGGATATGATTGCCTTCAGCTTCAACAACACGGACTCCCAACTTGAGTTTCGGTTGTTGAGGAAGTTTTCATTTTCTGCAGAAGTTGTTTTTTTAATTCATTTAACTACAAGCAAACTTTTAATCAATATGTAGTTATTAACGTATATTGCAGAGTGAAATTCTAAATTCAATCATCATTCAGTGATTTTTCAAGATAACTCACTGCTCATGACATTTTTTGTCAGAGACAAAAGAGACTATAAATAAGAGTTGAGTTCATTAATATATGTATGTTATTGGATAGAACTTTTAATTGAATTATCGTAATTCTTTTTTTTTTTTTTTTTATCACCCAGAGGGAATTATTCATTGTGTAGTTTTAATATATATGACACAGTAGGCTTTTCATGAGCTGTATTGACAATTACAACATACTGTTTGTGTGTGTACATGTATTCATACAGATCCATATGTGCTCACATCTGAACACTACCTGAGTCTGTTTTGTTCAGTTTACAGGCTGTAAAAGCAACAACAAAGCACCAATAACAAACCAAAGCATGTTAACAGAAAAACCAATATACATTTGATGACTTTTTTTTTTATTATTTTTATTAATATGTTGTTGCCCTAAAGTAAAAATAAAATATTTCCTCTTG
The DNA here is from genome assembly GCA_016801845.1 of Polydactylus sextarius. NCBI lineage: Eukaryota > Metazoa > Chordata > Actinopteri > Polynemidae > Polydactylus > Polydactylus sextarius. Next base: position 11,940,621 of record CM028927.1, read on the forward strand.
TCTGGCCAGATAGATAGATAGATAGATAGATAGATAGATAGATAGATAGATAGATAGATAGATAGATAGATAGATAGATAGATAGATAGATAGATAGATAGATAGATAGATAGATAGATAGATAGATAGATAGATAGATAGATAGATAGATAGATAGATAGATAGATAGATAGATAGACAATGCTTTCTCTACTCAACCATTCATCCATCTCGTCATTCCTCCATCCCTCCATCTCTTCGATATTGATGAAGTGACAGGGCCGCAGGCTGAAAGACACCACCTCATCTGGTTTAAATTACCTCCAAACCACATACACACCTGCACCAGCACTGACAGGGCTGTGTGTGTGTGTGTGTGTGTGTGTGTGTGTGTGTGTGGGCGTGGGGGTAGAGGGGATTGGGTTAGTGCCTCTGGGGTAGGTGGTGGGGGAACGCCCATGACCCCGACCATACAGATAAACACACACGCACACACAACAGGAAGAGAGCAACAGAGCAGGTGGAGTGTGACATGAGCTGTAAGACAGAGGGGATATTAAGCTGCCACATGTGCACTGTTTACTATTCTCTAATTAACCCCCAGGCTGTCTTATAGAATACACACACACTCACACACATGCTCTCACACACCTTATCATCAAAAATACTTTGTCTCCAGTGTCGTATATTCTGAACATTATCAACAGTAATATTGTGGCTAAACGAAACATCTGGGGAACACAAGTGATCCTGTTAAAAACACACTGGACCCTCAGTTAAAAGCACATAAAGGACATGTGTGTGTGTTGTGTGTGTGTGTGTGTGTGTGTGTGTGTGTGTGGTCTAGATATTCCTTATGTTGTGGGGACTAAAATATGTTTCGACATCACATTATGGGGACCTGTCTAACCTTGTCTAACCTTAGATAAAGGTTAGACAAGTAGTAGCAACAACTGAGATCTCTGGGATTTCCAGGACAGTTTTCAGGAAATTAATACAAGTCAATGTCCCCTGAAGTTACGGAAACCGGACTGTGTGTGTGTGTGTGTGTGTGTGTGTGTGTGTGTGTGTGTGTGTGTGTGTGTGTGTGTGTGTGTGTGTGTGTGTGTGTGTGTGTGTGTGTGTGTGTGTGTGTGTGTGTGTGTGTGTGTGTGTGTGTGTGTGTGTGTGTGAGTGAAGATCCTGACCTCCAAGTTTGACTTCTTTACCCATCCAGTGGTGCACAGGGGGAAGCCGTCTTGCTCACATTGATGATGGATGGTTCATCGGGAAACACAGTCTGGAGATGTATGAGTTTCTTCCACCTGCACCATTTTATCCATCCAGAAAAAAGAGATTACTATTGGACTGCAGGACTCAACACAGTAATGACATAGCTTCTTTCCCCACAAGTTTGAGTATATGAATGAGTTGCAGCAGCATATAGCAACACTGAAGTTTAATCATAAATAGTTACATTTGTGCGCTGCTGATCCTGGACTCATCGAGTGAGCTTAGGAAATATTTACTATAATTCAGTTAGTTCCTATTAGGTTACATTTACATTCTCAATAAAACAGTTTATGTGTATCACTAAGGGGTGTGTTGCTAAGTAAAGTGACTGTTTTGATAGCTGCTACCTACCTGTCACTTTCTGGTGGCATCACAAACTGTCATTCAGTGGTATAACAGGAGGAAGTCACACAGCTCCATTTTCACCTGTCTTTTACAGTCTATAAATACCGAACCAGTTTAATTTACCAGCAATATGACAAGTAGGCCTGTCTAGAAACTGACAAGACGTCTCACAAGTTTGCCAACTAGCAACATTTCAAACAGGAGGATTTTGTAGCACTCTTTCCAAAAGTGATGATATCTTTAAAGTTACAAATTTTTACAAAGTTTGTATTACTCTAATCACATCATATCAAATATTTAACACAGAAATGAGTCCCCACTTCTGTTTTTTTTTTTTTTTGTCTGTATTCTAAATCACACTAATTACCAAAGCCTCTGGGGCAAAAAAAAAAACACGCAAATGAATTGATTCTGTATACTCAACAAATAATTTCTGCAATCATAAGCTTTTAAAGGGGGAAGAAAGACGGTTTATGTCGCTTGTTGCCAAGGTCTGAGTGCAATAATTCCACCTATAATGTAATCAGCTGTCATCGCTAATGCTCTCATTTGCCCTAATAGAGTGGGGTGAGTCATAGAGAAGAGAAAGAGAAGAGAAGAGAAGAGAAGAGAAGAGAAGAGAAGAGAAGAGAAGAGAAGAGAAGAGAAGAGAAGAGAAGAGAAGAGAAGAGAAGAGAAGAGAAGAGAAGAGAAGAAGAGTGGGTGGACACTTGCTGCGTTTTTTGAGTGTTGGCAAAATGAGCAGCTTCTTAATAGAATTCACCACGGTGTCTTTTCCTAAGGTGTCACTCATAAATACGTACACACTAAATGCAGAAATACACAATAATTGATATACACACACGCTCACACACAGAGGGGCTGGGGAAAGTGAGCAAGTCTAATTGAAAAGAACCAAGCAGAGAGAAATCTGATAGCTGCAGTTTGGCCTGAGGGGGGGAGGGAGAGAGAGGGAGGAGGTGAGGTAGAGAAAGAGAAGAGACACGAGGTGAGATGAGGAGACAGAGGGAGAAGTAAAACAGACAGATGTCACAAAGCTTTTTAAACAATATTCATCAGTTTGAGGTTGGTACCATCCTGTCAGCAGAAACAACCAACCCCCCTACGGCTGTGTTTAAAGGGTTAATTCACCCAAATTACCAATTAAAAAAAAAAAATACTTTTTTTTTGTTTTGTTTGCAACATTTGATAAAACAAATTTCAATTTAAAGGCACATTACCACATAATAGAGGTAAATGGAGTTTAAGATGTCTTTTATAAACACTGAAAACCTTCAAGGTCAGAGGACGTTTGTGTCTCAAAGGGAAAATGTAAAGTTTCGGTCTGAAGTGAACTCAGCTGGTGAAATGATCAGTATGCGCGCAACACTCAGCAGCAGTGTCCATAATCTTGAATTTATTCAGGTTCTGCAGCGCCTTAAGCTTCTTCTTCTTCTTCCCTCTGCTGGTTTTAAAGTGTGTGTAAAAGTCTTCTCATGCAAGGAAACAAAACATTTAGTTCGAACACACGTCACTGCTGTTTGTTCAGTGCTGACTCAGTCCGAACTGTCACTGTCAGTGTTTCATTACTGACTGGTTTTTATGTTCGACTCTGATGTGCAATCATTTTTTTATTTTTTTTTTTTCGTATCCAACAGCTTGGGGTGAAATACGTCACTGGATTGATCAGATCAATATTGGATGTTCAGTGATGCAAATAAAAATAAAAAAAATAAAAAGTAAAATCTTTTATGGTTTTAGAGCCGATTTTTATCATTTTATATAGACAAGAACAAAATGTTCTTAACAATTAATAGTATCTCTTGTCTTTTTTATCTTATTCTTTTCCACAGAGATTGTTGTAGGTTTTGGCAGCATGGACACAGCTGTGACAAAATCTAGAGAAAAAAAGAGGAGCGGCCCATATAATGTCCCTTTGTCCTGCCCACACAAACACACTCGCATAATGAGACAGACACACAAAGTTCGGATGCCGACGTGGACTAATGAGAGGTAAGAGTAATTTGTTGTTACTGAGTTACAATAACAGCAAAGGACATGGAAAGTGAATCATATTGTATCATAAACCAAAACAAAAGCCATGAACACACTCACATGTTGGTCCCTCTGTAGATGTGAGGACCTTTCTGAGCTCTAAACTACAAACACAAACAAAGAAATATTTAACGCTAAACTTATTTCTAACCATAACCCCCCCCCCAAAAAAAATTGATGTCACTGAAGCTTTTGTGGAGCAGCCAATATGTCCTTGGAAACAATGGTATAAGACCAAAATGTGTCCACACAGCTATAGACACACACACACACACACACACACACACACACACAGCATGGTCTTTGTCTTGTTTCCACCGTCCTGACTCTCACATGTAATTAGCCTCAGTCTCTCTGTCCACTGCAGATACCGATAGCACACAGGAGGGGGTCAGTGTGTGTGTGTGTGTGTGTGTGTGTGTGTGTGTGTGTGTGTGTTTTATTTTCTATGTGTGTCTGTGTGGGTGGGTATGGGGACAGGGGGGTCCCAACGTCTCAAGGGACAGGTTATGACAAATAAGATTAATGTGTCCCCTATTTCCAGACTGGTGCACTGGCCTCTCTTCTCCTCACACACACACACACACACACACACACACACACACACACACACACGTCATAAAAAATATACAAACACGCCTCCCTGATAGCTTTTTCTCACAGGAGTTGGTCCATATGGAGAGTAGAGGAGGGTGGGAGTACATGTGTGGACTAGGACGTCACCTCTCTGTCTTTTTCCTTTGTTGTCACATACAACTGAGGAACAATTGTATTTTTCACAAATAATCACATTTTTGTCAATGCCAACACATCTCTAAGGACTTATTTTAAAGTCTTAACAAACCCTTTTCGACATCATGTTAGTAACATACAGACGATATATTAGTAGAACTGTAGTTTCAGCACCATTATAGACCATCTCTTCTTTGTATTTGTGTCTTAAGGCTGAAAAACAGCCAGTGTAATCACACGCTGACGGCATGTGGCTGCAGTTTCACCAACAAATATGACATGTGAGCTCACGGTTCAGCTGACACAACAACTTGCTACAATCCAACATGAGAACTGATGTGAGTTCAGCGCTGATAATGCTGTCAGCAAACAAGCTTATGCTCTCTTTGTCGATCTCAAATGTGTGTTCAGTGTCTCCGGGAAGGATTGTGTTCACTGAGGGGAAACACACAACACTCGTGCTGCTGAACCGGCAAGACCCTACCCCTTCTTCACCTTTGACCTCGGCTCTTTTGGCCCTCTACGCTTGACTGGTCATTACATATCACCCAGACTAAGAGGAAATCTGTCTGTATATGTGACACAAAGAGAGACACCAAGTGAGAAACTGTGGATTTAAATGTGTGTGTGCCGGTAAATATGAGGTTAATGATCCTTACTAGTATCCTTGAACAATTAAAAAAATAAACATTATATAGAAAGACACAGTTTGATCCTGGGTGTTTTGGGAATTTGCATATGTAAGGGATACTCACAAAGATTCTTGCAGTTAATGAAAAATAAAACTCAGTATGCGGTTAATAGAGGAAGCTTCTGGGTGTTTGAGCTGCTGATTCATTTAAGTGTTTTCCTGCTGTAAAGTCACGTGTTTAGTTCAGCGTTCCTCAACACAGAAACATACATCCCTTCATTTTTTTTTTTTTTTTTTACAAACACAGTGCAAACGTATGCCACAGTTACTCATACAATAATAATAATACTATACAAAAGGAAAGTTGTCTGAATAATTTAGTAATTTTATATTGTGGCCATTTTCAATGAATATTTTAACATCTTTTCGGGGAAAAAAAACACTGAATCATAATTTGAAAAAGAAAAAAAAACATATTGATCCAGTTTTCATCTGCCAACCTTGAGCCACATTTGGCAGATAACAGAATATTGACGTCTAATTTTTTTTTTTTTTTCTCAGTCACGTTGCTTCCCCGAAGGTTTTATGTGAGGTTACATGAAGACACATTGGACTTTTATCAGTGGACCTGAAAGTGTTTCATGTCCATCCAAGAGTTGCAAGTTTACTGACCGCCAGTCACATACTTGTCTATGCCAAAAAAAAAAAAAAAGATATTAGGAAGTATTGTTGAACATATAACTATTTGATTATCTCATTAACCCCTGATCAACAGCAGAAGGTGGCCCACTGGTTTGAACAAAACTCTGCTAAAACGAAAGCTCAATATTGTATTGATGTTTTTTTTGTTTTTTTTTTTTTACCTCATTACAAAAAAGCTGAAGTCAGTTTCAAGTTGAAATGTTTAGCTAATGGTTGAGTTGAAGACAAACTTTTCTACGGATTCAACTAAACAGCATTTAAAAGTGTAATGTTTGTATGTTAGCCTTGTGGTTTTCACCTCAGTGTTCAAAGTTCAGGGTTGATTTGCTGTGTTTGTGCGCGTTTGTGTATATGTGTGTGTGTGTGTGTGTGTGTCAGCCTCAGAGGTATAATCTTTTTCCCCTTGTACTCCCGCTGTGCTTCTCTCTCCCCCAGATCTGAGCGTGTACCCCCAACTGTGACACTGAGTGTGTGTGTGTGTGTGTGTGTGTGTGTGTGTGTGTGTGTGTGTGTGTGTGTGTGTGTGTGTGTGTGTGTGTGTTTTGTGCCCTCCTGGTGTGTGCATGTTGGAGATACCCAGGAGAAACACACCCCATGGGATCTCTGACACACACATGCCTGCGGGCCCCCAAGGGAGCGAAAAAGAGGCAGGGATGGAAAGAGAGAAGGAGAGCTCTTTACATGTGTGTCAGTGTAAGCTATACACACATTTTAGTGTTGAGATTTTTTGTTAGTATTACAGATTTATTATTATTGGCACTAGTATAAGTAGTTGTAGTAGTAGCAGGCTTGAAGAAACTATGGAATGACTGAAAAACGGGGCAAAAAACCAATTTCTTAGTACTAATTGGATTAATAAGAAGCTAAATTAATGTGGAAGATGATGATGTTGTTGTGCAAAAACAAGCCAGAGAAAAAATACGCAAAATGAATCTGGCAAACAGATTTAGATGGACAGTGAGGGAGAGAGAGAGACATGTTTGAAGAGAGGGGGGAAAAGACATGAAAACCATGAAGAGAAGAGGAGGAAGAGAGAGAGAGCCGTTCCTCCTCTCCTTCCTGGTCTGAAACTAATTGGTCCAGGATTAGAGGAGATTATGTATAAAAAATACACAAAAATTATACAAAGCCTTCCACAGGTCTGGTTTCCATGGCAATAGTCTGCCGTGCAACAGTGCAACAGCATCAGGGGCAGAAAATAAATCCAGTTGCTGCCTTGATCACCAGAATGACACAGTTACAAAGCAGTCGCATGAGGCTGTTTTGAGCAACAGTGACGCTCATTATAGATCTTTACAGGTGGCTAACCTGTGGCTCTGCTGCAACTGTTTAACAGACACTGTGCCACCCACACCATATAGCCTAATGTAAAATTAGAAAGAGCGCAGATCCTGCTGTTGTATCTGCTGTGAAGCTGTATTAGAAAATAACATAATATAAAGACTATGTTTTAAAGACAACTAACTGTGAAAGTCAAATTCAACTTACTGATGTCAATTGAAGGGATAAATTCCTAAAAGTTTGTTAGCATTTCTGTGAGATATGAGATTTGAGATATCACATTCAACAGAACAAAAACATCTTCTATGACATCACAGCAACCTTGACTTTTGACCTTTAGTTGCCAAATCTGTTCATTCTTGAGTAAATGTTCATGTCATGTGTAATGTTCAAGATTAGGATGTCACTGTGACCTTGACGTTTGACTTCTAATAACCAAAATATAATTAGTTAATGTTTGAGTCAGAGTACATGTTATATTCAAATTTTGAAACGGTTCCTCTGGTTAATTTTTGAGATACTGAGTTCACAAGAATGAGACTAGTGAAACCACAAAGGTAACCCAAAAAAACAAACACAGAAGTTCACAAGATGACATGTTTTACCTAGTTTAACCAGAGGTGGAAGTGTCCGGCTTCAGAAAGTTAAAATCCTGTCATGTGTTGGTGCTGCCTGTGCACTTAACACAGATGATGCCACTAATTAGCATCGGATGATTCATGCGAATGGGTGGAGCAGGAACCTGGCGGGACTTTTACTTTCTGAAACCGGACACTTCCACCTCCTATATATATATATATATATATATATATATATATATGCAATACAAACAAAAACATATAACAGAACAAAATAGGCATTAATCAAATAAAACAACAGGCAAACGGATAGTCTGTGACTGTGGATTGTACTTGTTTAAATCTACAATGTTTGTTCTCCTAATATCAAAGAAAAGTTGGCAACACCAATGAAAGAAGTCGAAAAATATCCATAAAAGTAATGAAAACAGAAAAACAGTAGACTACAAGACTACAGCATAAATTTACAAAACTGCTATATTTGACCATGTATGTCAATATTTCCCTGGCGAGACAACGTAATAGACCTTCAACCCAACTTTGCTTTCTTGATCTATAAACAGATTTCCATGACACTGCACTTTTATGTTTGGCTTCAAGTAGACAATATATGACCATTACTTTTTTAAATTTTATAAGTTTACAAGTTTCTGGTAAAAGTCCAAATATACAGAGTTTAGGACATAATGGAAGATTTTCATCAGTAATCTTAGATAAAATTATAATCATCTCCTTCCAAAACTATTGGATAATGGAGCATCCTCAAAGACAGTGAATTAGTTTGACTCTTTGATAACTTTAGTCCTAATGAAAAAACATACTGTATCTTCACTGTTGTTGTGTTGTAATGTGTTAATACACAGTTTTGCAAGTGTCTCAATTTGCTTCCAATATTTATGCTAAGCTAAGCTAATAAACTCCTGACTCCAGCACAGTTAATTACCTTTACAACTTGTATTCTCATCTAAATCTTGGCATGAAAATGAAGCAGCAGAGTGCCTAAAAAAATGTTGAACTATTCTTTAAATTATCCATATGAAGTTGTAAAAATGTAGATGTTTTCTGTTAAAATTTATGTTTAAGTGACAGATGAGATGAGTATGACTTATTAGAAAAGACTGAATACAGGGAAAAAAAAGTTTAAGACAGAACATAAAATGAAAAAAGAAAAATTATATAGTTGATAGTTTTATAAAGGAAATGCTGCCATAAAATCATATTTAATTGGTTGCATTAATCAAAAAAAAAAAAAAAAAAAAAAAACGGTCAACAGTGGGAGAACTGTCATTCCTTTTTCTCAAGCCAATGCACATGAAAAACAGACAACACACCAACAATCTCATGATATTCCAAATTTGCAATCACTGATATTTAGAAGAAGAAGAAAAAAAAATGGCTTTCTGTCAAAATAATTATTTTCAAACTAAATAAGACAGAGAGAGAAAGAGAAAGCAGAGGGCAAGAGTGTGGAGAGGAACAAAAAGCTCCTGAGGCGTCACACAGTCTGAACATGAACACTTCTCAAAAATGTTAAACTTCAATTATTCGCTGAGGGCGTCCTCTTGTTTTAACACTTGAAAACCATCTGCTGTTAATTAAAAACAAGCCTCTACTTTTCAAAAAAGGCACCTAATTCTTTGACTACGGTTGCTGTTTACGTATCTTCAGCTTGAAACACTCACATGTGACTGTTTAAGGCCTCAAATTCAAGCTATGTATATATTTCAGAGCTTGAACAAAGGCTTTATAACATGTCAGCTCTTATTTTTTCTGTCAGTGTCATGAAGCCAGTTCGTCTGTGAAATGCACTTGACTCTGAAGCAGCAAGCTTTCCTCTCTGTCAGTCTTAAAGGCTGATCAGACAGGCTTAGACATCAGGGTTTTTTTTTTTTTCCACCTCTGTTTTTGTTCCCCTTCATTGCTTCTTAGATATATTCTTCAATCTTTACTGGAGATTTTTTTTTTTTTTTTTTGAATAAAACAGATGTGTCCCTGAGACGAGCAGGTAAACCACTTTAGCCGCAAATCAACAAGGAACTGGTGTTTATTTGCTGAAACGTGGGCACATTTCCACTTCTGTCTCTTCATGACAGACTTTTGGTTTCAGTTGCTCCAGCGACTTTTCTGACCACTACTGAACAAGAGCTGCTTTGCTCTCATGCAAGCACACGACTAAGGCAGAAAGGTAGACGTCTGCTAGGATTAGTAGGATTTAAAATATTCAACAAACATTGAACATGTGTTGCAAATGTTTTATGAGGAGGAAGGAAAAGCGTTCAGCACTTCGATGATACACACAACGTGCAGCGTTTAATTCCGAAGGCTGCAAATCAATAAAACCATGGCAAATTAACAAACCTTACTTAACCTTATTGTACATAATTAAATATATTTTACACCTCCAAATGTAAAGTATGTTGTGATTTGAGTGAAGGTATGTGAAGGTACACTACATGGCCAAAAAAGAAAAAAAAAGTCACACATTCTAATATTTCGTTTGTCCACCTTTAGCTTTGATCACAGCACACATTCGCTGTGGCATTGTTTCAATAAGTTTCTGCAGTGTCACAAGATTTATTTCCATCCAGTATTGCATTCATTTTTCACCCACATCTTGTATTGATGATGGGGGAGTCGGACCATTGCACAAAGTCTTCTCCAGCACATCCCAAAGACTCTCAGTGGGGTTTAGGTCTGGACTCTGTGGCCAATCCATGTGTAAAAATGATGTCTCACGCTCCCTGAACCACTCTTTCACAACTTGAGCCCGATGAATCCTGGTATTGTCATCTTGGAATATGTTCGTACCATCAGGGAAGAAAAAATGACCTAGTCATTCAGTATATTGGTGGTCAGCTGACTTAATTCTTTGGGCACATAATGTTGATGAACCCAGACCTGACCAACTGCAGCAACCCCAGATCATCGCTCTGCCCCACAGGCTTGTACAGTATCACTAGACATGATGGCTGCATCACTCTTTTTTTCTGGCCAGGCAGTGTATTTTCTATGAGCCAGAGTTTGGATATTATTGTAGGTAATAGCAGGCTCAAGTGTCATTCTGTGCAGCACGTCTATCTTTGCATCCTGCATTTTATTAGATGTTTTTTTTTTTTTTTTTTTTATGTGAGGCTTATTCCTGTGTTTTTTTACGCTGCATATATAATGTCACAGTGGTAGAGATGTTTCCTACATTTGGTTGCTGTATTTCTATTTCTATTTATATGTGTTTTCTTCTATTCTAGCGAGTGCACTGAGCTATGAGGGTCACCATGCTTTTTTATGTATCTTCTTTATTAATCTTAGTTCTGTGCTGACATTGTTATTACATAACAAATTAATTCAAGCTAACAAACTAATTTAGAACATCTTAGTCTGTCACATGCACACACACACACACACACACACACACATGCACCTGGTCTTTTCCTCCCTTGCTTGGCCAGATGTTAGCATTGAGATTTCAGTGTAAAATCAAGTGTGAGAAATGTTTTTAATTATCTAGCCACCTGGACAGGGTTGTAACACACACGCATGCGTACATGCTCACACACACACATTTTGCTCACTATACCATCCTGCTGTATAAAAACATCCCTTAACCAGTTACTTCCTTCCTTTAAGTTGGAAACATATACAATATTCATACAAAAATGAATGGAAATCACAATGTCACCATATCTTCATGACGAGCGAATAACACAGAAAAGCGTGCGTGCACACACACACACACACACACACACACACACACACACATTTTCAGGTAACAGATGTTGTCCTTCTTTTAATTAAAGTCAATAAATTAAGACATTGTACTTATTCACTGCTGCAGAAACTAGCCCTGACACACACACATTCATCCATTTCTGTCCTCTCCACATTCTTCTATAATTGGCTGTAGGGGGAAACTGCAGCTTGTTTAGAAACTCAGTGTGATTTTAATTATTATTCAAGGACGGCAGCAGACACTGGTACAGTCTTGGACTTTGATGTTGTTCTTTAGACTGTGTTCAAGCTGCTGCCGTTGTTGTTGATATTGTTGTTGTTGTTGTGCTTCAGTGGGTTCAATGCTGTTACCGGGAGCTTTGGAAATCACAGGTTTGAATCCAATCATCACACGTGGCACTGAGTGGACCTGGTTTGAGCTTTGGTCCACTGAGCCACGAAGAGCATCGTGGTGTCGACCTATCTCTCTGCGTGATCGGTTTTTCTTTGTCTCTCTCGTATCATTGTGGTCTGACTTATAATAATGAAAGTTATATTATCTTAAATTACATTCACATCTACAGGCAATTTAGAGTCACCAATTAACCAATACTGCATGTCTTTAAAATGTAGGAGAAAACTGGAGTACGTGGCGAAAGTGTTCCACACGTTAATTTCTAACAAGGGACCATTAATGCTTAATTAATGGTTTTAAATCATTTAATTAAGGTTTATTGATCAATTATAAGCCATTAGGTAGAAGTATTTAAAGGGACAGCACCCATATGGTTAACATGTCACTTTAATCACCCTATACAATATTGATAGGACACTAAACATTTAATAGAGGATTAATGTGGTTAAAAGCAATTGTTAGGATATTTATATGTAATAATATATTATTATTTGTCAAGAATTATAACCTTCTCTAAGAAGAGCCTTTATTCTTTTTAAATTCTGTCACCAGTTTTCATGTCATATCATCAGTTAATCATATCATATATCTGTTTATAACTATAATCAGTTTTATAAATCTTTATAAGCTATTTCTGCTTTTTAGTGCTTCATGGTAAAGTTTTACTGAGAAAAGGAAACCACTTTTAGGTTTCCAGCTTTTTGGTTGGCTGTCATCTTCAATAAGTTAAATGATCATTTTTAGGCCATTTAAACCGAAGGTAACTCAGATGTTCTCTTTCACACAACCTGCACATTTTAATTACAAGTCAGCTCATTTTGGTGGATTTTCATGGACTTTTGCAGTGTTGATAAATGTGACCACTCATTCCTCTAGTTGTGTGCCTGGTTTCAACTCGGTCGAACGTGTCATTGCTTCTTTTGTTGATCACTTTGAGTCAGAAGTTTAAAGTTGTACAGTTACTGAGGTAAATTCCTGGACTCAGCGAGGTGAGACTTTATTGTTGAACAAATGCCAGGTGTTACAAATGAGAATCAACAGGCTGAAATCGTGACTTTTGCTTGTTAATTGTTAACCAAAAAAATTCTTAAATTTGTCCAGCCAACTTTGTGATTGGCCGTTGCACTGATTTGACTGACAGCAGGAGAACTCAAAGTCAGGGAGGGAAAATTTAACGGCCAGAGTCATGAAGTCGCAGTCTGTGGTTCTCAAACAGCGGGTGTAGGTCCTATCTGAGGGGAGACATCATGAGAAACAACATGAGTTTTTTTATTCTTTGGTTTCTATCATCAGAAAACAATGCCCGTAGTGTACATGCAACATTTCAGAGAAATACTAAATAACATTTTTCTCCTAAATGGTGATCCGTTTAAAATAACCTTCAAGTTGTCGTGTTGTGTTATTTTTTTTTTTTTTTTTTTTTTACATTCTTGTCTCTAATGTATTCTTCGTTCAACCTGCTCTGCCACGTATACAGTGGCCAAGGGAGCTCAGTGAACTGTAACTTAGAAAAGCAAACAGGCAAAACACAAGCAAATGAAAAAACATCTGTTCTGCTTTGATAACACATACATCACATCACTGTTCAGGGAAAAAAAAACACATTTGCTAAAACATCATACAGAATGAACAGCAAAACACAAATCACCCTTATCCTCCCTTACCTCCAAACATACATGACTACATTTGACATTAATGTTGTATATTTACGCTGTTGTTAACATGCGATAAATATTTTTTTGGATTTATTGTTATTGTACAGTAAAGTTTTACTTCCTTTACTGATCTTACCTCCACTGGTGAGTTTGAGGCAGGAGTCTTCACCTTGCCCACAGTCCTGTGTGATTCCACAGTTGGAGGTGGAGCCGCCAGGACACGAGTAACACTTTAGTGACAGACCTGGACGGAAAAAAAGTTAACTCATTTCAAGTTATTTCAACATACACTCGTCTTCCAAAGTCACAAAACCTCGAAGCTGATGTAATAATATTTGGTCGTGTAATCTCAATTTCAAGCCTGCGAGAATTTTCTTTTTCTTTTTCTCTGGCGTCTTTAAATCCCTCTGTTTAACACATTAAACCTCTTTTTATTTGTTGAATTCATACAAAAACTGAAGTGTAAAAATGACAAGCATTGGTGTTAGAGGAGGTCACTTGCTCTTAACCTCAGTAAATGAAATTGTTAGTGAGCTTTAGAGGTGCTGGTGGGTGGATTGTGTTTCGGCTAGCTGTTTCCATCTGTCTTTTTGGCTGTAGCTTGATATTTACTGTACAGATCTGAGAGTAGAATCGGTTTTTGCTCATCTAACTTTCTTACTTTGTTTGTACAAAATAAAGACAAAGAAATATATTTACAAATCTGGACAAAATAATATAAATGTTGTCTTTTTTTTATGATGCGACTCCAAGATGCATTTTATATTGTATCCTCTGTGTTTTCTCATATATATATATATATATATACACACATACATACATACATATATTTAATTCAGTGTGTCACCTGTGGAAATGGCTGTTAAAATATAAGGATGATGAAACAACAAAGTGTCCCTGGTGTTGTATCTCATAAATACGTTACAGCCTTGTCAATAAACCAAACCAAAAAAAAAAAAAAAGGCACAAATCAAACGTCATAGAAAATATTATTAATGAATATTTATCACTGACTCTGCATAGTGTGAACTGGAAGCACATGACACAACAGCAGCACATGCAAACTGCACTGATCTGCCAAAATGTTCCTTGAGGCTGTCTTTGCGAAACATGTAATCTCTCTGACTTAGCCCCACTTGGCTGCACTTTTCATGGAGGAAGGTGGGTGGGGGGGAAGTGAGCATTAATAAAAGAGTTTCCTCTTCAGCCTCCATTCTTTTCTTTCTCTCTCTCTCTCTCTCTTACCAAATCCAAACACAGAAAAGCTGACAGCCAGGCAAAACACCACAGAGCTCCTCATGGTTACTGAGAGTACTGTCACGTCTGAAAATGAAAACAAAAAGAAGCAGTTTTGTCACAGCTGAATAAAAGCAAGGGAATTAACGTTGTGGAAGTAAAAAGGGAATAACACATGCAGGGAGTAGAAAAAAAAAAGATAGACGCACATACCACATATAGTTTGGTCAACAGATGTGTTCATAGTAGATTAAAATGATACTGGTTATTTATTATGTAACTATATTATTACGTTAAACAAAATTGACCAAATGTGAGATTCTTTTGTAGGAAATTTCTTCCAGTAACTAATATTATTAGACTTAAAATTGACTCAACAGAAGAGAATAAGACAAATATTATGATATAACAAATAACACAGTGCAATCATCTAACACTCACCTGTGAATGTGAAGAAAATGACTTTCAGAGGGAGGATTGGAAACTTTTTGTAACAACACCGACAGAAAAAGTAAATAGCCCGTCTGTTTGGGTTCAGAGTCTATGTCTAAAAAATTGGCCAAAAGTATGATCACGTAACAACCACAAGATAGACACTCAATAATCTGTTTTGAATTTTTAACTGTGTTTTTTTTTTTTTTTTTTTTTTGCTACACAATGATGTCAGAATAATCCTAATCTGATTTGATATATTGCATATTAAACTTTAATATGTAGGTGTAAAAATCACATCAGTTAATATGTAATTTGGCTTTTATTTGATTTAGAAATGGAGTGATGACACAGCAGTCAACAGAAAGAGAAAATGAGGGCAGGCGCTGATCACACATCACACGATTACAATAATTCGGCCTGTGGAAAAACACAGTTATCTCATTCTAGATGTTATCAAAGCAGAGGTTTGTGTAATAAGTCAGAGAAGCAAAAGTGAAGTTAAAGAGTGAGGCACCCTTTGTTTATAACGCAACATAAAGTGAATGCAGGTGAATGTTTTGTATCAGTCGAGCTCACGATTCACTTCATAACACATTCACTCTGCCATGAACAGAGGAGCCATATGCTGTGAGCTGGTAAACTGTTATTGCTGCAGCATTTGCCCTTAAAGTCTGATGTATAATATCTCTGTCCATCACAGAAGGAGGGGAGTCAGCACATTTCTATTGAGAGAGGTGAATCAGTGTAAACTTCAGTGAATTTATATCAAGACACCTCAGGAGGAGGAAAACAAACACAATCGTGACTGACAGCAAACTTTCAACCAAAGCTATAAAAATAACATGAACAAAAGGTCCAATACGTGAGCTTCACGCCACAAACTGTGTGTGCATCAGGTTTATCTCTGTATCTAATATAAAAGCAAAAATACTTTCACATTGTGCATGTAAGAGAGGACTTATAGGTCTATAAAGAAATGACTAATAAAAGGATTTTTTTATACAATAAATAAAAAGTTTGGTGGATATTTGTCGCTTTCCTCAACAAATGTGATGAATACAAAAGGAACAACAATGAACTCATTCAGTTTACAAAGTACTTGTCAGGTTAATTTTAGCTCTTATGATTTAAAATAAATAAAATAACCATAAAAGTCAAAACTATAATGAAATATAACTCAATGCAAATTAATCAAAGTTCACGAAGCTTGTGGCTTCTTTTAAGTATGTCATGCTTTTGCAGCAGTTTAATGGTAACAAGTGCTGGGGGGTGGGTGGTGTAGGTCAGTTTCAGCTGACGTTCATTCTCACATTACCCTTAGGAATTGTCAGATATGTCTTGGGAATTCATCTTCCTCTCATTTATTCCAAGCTCTCCAGGCCCTGATGCAGCAAAGTAGACTCAAATCATGATGTTTCCACCACTATACTTTAAAGCTGGGATGATGTTTTCATGATGCTGTGCCATGCCCTTCCTACCCCAGATGCAGTGCTGTGTGTTTTTTTTCCAAATTGTTCAATCTGAGTTTCATCAGTCCACAAAACATTTTACCGATACCACTGTAGCGTGTCAATGTGCTCTTTTAAAAACTTCAGGCGTGCAGCAATGTTCTTTTTAGTAAACAGTGGCTTCCTTCATGATGTCCTGCCGTAGATATCCTGCTGTTCAATGTTTTACATATTGTAAACTCATGAACAGAGACGTTAGCTGGTTCCAATGATGCCTGATGACTCTTCATTGTGCTCTTGGTGTCATTTTGACTGGGCTAGCAACAGCCCCAAAGTGCCTTCATTTGTGAATTGTTTGTCTAACTACAAAGGGGTGAATTTCTAAAGTTTCTCTAAAGTCTAAAGTCTGAAATAACTTTGTAACCCGTGCCACCTTTATGTAAATCAACAATTCTTGATCATAGAGCCTCTGAAAGCTCTTGTTGGCAAAGCATGGCTCACATAAGCGTGTTTTTCTTGTACAGAGCAAACAGGTTTGAAGGGATTTTAACAGTCAAAGTAGCTGTAGTCCACACCTCCACAATCATTATCTTAACAAGACTCCAGGTGTGCTAAATCCTGACTCCAATTAGCTTTTTTAAGGTCATTAACTCAAAGGTTCACATACTTTCTCCAAAAGTATTATGAGGGTTTTTTTTTTTTTTTTTTTTTTTGGTCGTTCTCAACACATTAAAGATCAGGGTTTTTTGTGTGTTTCATTATTTTAGACACATTATATTTGTCAGTACCTTTGACTTAGATGAAGATCCGATCACGTTTTATGACAAATTTATTCAGAAAACCATTCAAAAGCTACGCATACTTTTTCCTTTTTCACTGTAGTTCCAAACAATTTTTTTTTCTAAAATCTACACTGTAGGTTTTAGAAACCTACAAATGTTTAGAAACCCTTTTTTAAAAAAAATAAAATGTCTAATATCTTCAGCAGGAACAAATAGGATTTATTGACAATATTTAATTTTGTTTGGGCCATGCAACTGAATCGACCTCATCCAAGAACTCATCCCATTAAAATCCATTTGAGAGAAATGTTTTCATGCTGTTTTTTATCAACAATGAAAACTGCCAGCAGAGCCGTTTTTTTATTATGAGGTTTTCGCTCCGTAAAATGACTCAACCTCCCACGGCTGTCAGCAGTGACACAGGTTTTATGTCAATAAACATTCAATCAGGACTGAAACTCTCCTCCGGGTGTTATGAGTTTTACAATCCTGAACTCATATTAAGTATTTCTTCCTCTCTTCCTCCCCTCTCTTCTTC
Organism: Polydactylus sextarius; assembly: GCA_016801845.1. Classification (NCBI taxonomy): domain Eukaryota; kingdom Metazoa; phylum Chordata; class Actinopteri; family Polynemidae; genus Polydactylus; species Polydactylus sextarius. Next base: position 11,958,389 of record CM028927.1, read on the forward strand.
TCTGCAGATCATTGTAAGCTCCAGAGCCTGCTGGTGGCGTGAAATCAGAGTTCAGACACACACACACTCATATGTATGCACCAGAAGCATGAAATCAAAGTTCATGTTACAGTTTTTCCACTCTAAGTATTTTCTTTATGGACCTGCAGTTTTTTTTGAATCAGTTTAAGCTTTAGTGCTTAAAGGAAAAGGGATCATTTTACTGTGAATAATAGATAAGTTTGGATTATAACCAAAAAGTTTAAACCAGAAAAAGTTGTGTCTTTACTGATCTACAAGTAATAATGATCAATTAAAAAAAATAATCTTATTTAGGAATACGGTTCATGTTATGTTTAAATTCAGTGGAGTCTCAAGTTTAAATGTGTGTTATTTTTCCTGAGGGGTTAGTTCCATTTTCTCACAGAGGTTTAAACGTTGGCATCTGAAAGCAACATGACTTTCTTTTGCCATTGTAGCTATTTAGGTTAATGACTGGCTGTCCTGCTGCTCATTACTTCTTGTCGGAGGCCGGACTAAAGGGTTGATGTAATGAGGCAAACCAGCGCTTTCATTTGTTTCTCGAGCTTCAGTGGAGTTTTCTTTCTTCTTCCTCTGCAGTCCTCACACCTCAGACGTATCGATGTTTACTAAGAGGTAGACAGGATTTTCTGCTTTTTTAGGTCCATCTTAAAGCTGGACTGGATGACCTTTACCTATAATTAACGTCCGTTAGTTTCAATCAATTGCCAAATGAGTTTTACACAATGTTTTGTAAGCTTTCTATCACCAGATATATCTCTATACTGGTGTTTAAATCCCCATGCTGGTACATTGGCAGCGATGCGTTTTACGTCAGTCAGCGATGACCTCATTCAAGCTCATTGTTAACAACACTCACGTCTACATTCAAATCATAATAATACCTGCCTTTTTTTTTTTTTGCTGAAAGCTCCAATATATTTGACTTTGCTTTGCAAAACAGGGAAGTGCAACCTGATGTTAAAAGTAAGCGAATGCTGAAAAATTCTTCCAAATTGGCAGCAAAACAACCATAACTCACTTAAAGCCTTTCAGCAAAGAATTAGTTTTCTTGGTGGAAGTATGTTGTTGTAAGAAAATGTCTTGTGTTGAGGTTTATTGAGAGTCTCTAGAAATGAGTGAGACACAGCAGCATAAGATGACTGACAGTGTATCTTATTATAATATAACACCAGGCAGACAGAAGAAGCTTCTCATTTGTTACACGTTGCGCCAGATGAAATGACAACTGTCACTTCATAGATTAAGAATCTGAAGTGTGTTTGTTTAGCATGGAGCTGGAGACAGATTGTGATTAGCCTACCTTAGCATTAAGACTAGAACAGCTGTCCTGGATGTTTTAATGTTCATTAACGTACAACATTCATCACCTAATATGATTTTTAGATAATAATATTTGATCATAACTGCTCTTAACTGTTAAATAAAATAAAGTGTTCCAAATTAACATAAAGAGACTTTGTGTAATTCATACATAAGAAAATGAAATTCATCATGTCTCTTCTGTTCTTAGTCTACATTCTCTCTAATTTCCTTTTCTCATTCCTTTTTTTTTTCTGTCGTCTCCCATCCCCCCTGCCCTTTTTCCTCTCCTTTTTTTCTCATCTTGTCCTTCATTCATTCAGTCACTGCCTCATTTCATTTGTTCTTTGCTCTTTCTACGTCTCTCCCCTCTTCCCCTCTCTCTCCTTCAATCTGCCACCATTTCTCTCTGTCTTTCTCTCATTTCCCAGTCCACTGAGTTAAATATGGGAAAACCAAACCAATCAGGCCATGACATGGTTATTATGTTTAACTATTTTTTTTAATTCTCACTCTCTCTCTCTCTCTCTCACATATGCCATTTGTTCTCTTCTTCCCTCCTCCTCTCGTTCTGCCTCTGTCTCACTTCTGTCCATCTGCAGGGTTTCAACACTTTAAGATTCAAACCCATAAATTAAGAAATCATTAACATTTGACTAAGGTGTGTGTGTGTGTGTGTGTGTGTGTGTGTGTGTGTGTGTGTGTGTGTGCGTGTGTGTGCGTGTGTGTGCACCTTCTGGAGGATTCTTGAAAAATAAAAAGGCTACTATAAATTAAGTAACCATCTACTTTATATGCACACACGTATATAAGTCATTTTTCCACTCAGATGATCCATAAGAAAGTACAAATGAAAAAGAGGTTCCATAAGAAATTCCAAATACAAGCAGATTTGCACATACACTACACGTATTATGCAAATTGTGCCTCAACCATGCAAAATTACTCAGCTCGTCCAGAGAATAAAACACACACACGTTAGAACACACACCATGTGTAGCTTATTCAGAACGAGCTGTGAGTTTGTTGTGGTATATCATCAGCAGATTGCAGGTGCAATTTTTTTTTTTTTTTTTTTTTTTTTTTTTTAAATGATGCAGCAAAAAGGTGAAAAAAAGTAAAGAGTTGATGCAAACCTATGACACTTTTCTTGGCCACAGCGGCAGCATAAAGCAGTGAGAGTGAAGTGTCAGGTGGGGGGCAGCACATTCAGGTGATAATCTTTAGTCATTTCTTGGCAGGTGACAGAACTTGGCAGTAACACACTATGCAGTTAAAGTGACTGGTAAGATCATTGCTGTTAAACTGCCCGATCAGTCTCACAATTTTCTACAAAGGCGATATGAGTAATTCAAGTAAACACAATAAACAAAGTTTTGTGTCCTCTGTGTGTCACATTTGACTTATAATTTGTTGTCAAAGTTTTTTTTTTTTTTGCTTAACAACTATATCTATCTATATGTTCCCAAGGTCACATAACCTGTGGTATCCTACTTCTGCCTTGTGTGTGTGCACACACTGGCACATTTGACACAGAGCTCCCTGTACTCAGAGGAAAGTCAGGACACTGGGATCCCACAGGACAGCAGTTTTCAACTTGTTCGGTCATTTTCAGGACACTGACAATTAAGTAGTGTAACTACCCTTTAATTAGATATAGGAAGAAATAGTGCCCTCATTAAGGACATAATTAACGCAATCAATGAACGCTAAAGAGCACCATAATACCAATTAAACTTCACAGACATGTATAGTAGTTGTAGCAGTTTGTGTGTGTGTGTGTGTGTGTGTGTGTGTGTGTGTGTGTGTGTGTGTGTGTGTGTGTGTGAGAGACAGACCTATCTATGTTTTCATTATCTTATAGGGTGCAAAATTTCACACAACAAACTTGTTATTCAGGCATGTGAGGGTTGAAATGTTCAATTAATAAATGCATAGGGATTGATAGAGAGAGAGAGAGAGGGAGGGAGGGAGGGAGAAAATACCATAGGTAGTATAATTATCTGGAGTGACCTGAGTGTCCATGCATGTAGGACATATCTGCTGTGTGTGTGTGTGTGTGTGTGTGTGTGTGTGTGTGTGTGTGTGTGTGTGTGTGTGTGTGTGCTGCCTGTGTAAACCTCTCTTACCTCCATCATCACTGTTCTCTTCTTCACACTGAAACACCTCGAGAGTGACTTTTTCAACCCTTCACTATCCAAGTTCATCTCTCCTTTGTGTTTTTTTTTCTACTCCACCATCTTTTAACATTAAAATCTCAATTTAATACATTATATCAGAATAGAAGAGAGAAAAGCAGCTGCACTGGACAAATATGGTGTAATCATGATGGGACTGTTCATTCTCCTACCTCTAAAAACGACAACTAAATAATTAAATAAACTCTAAATGATGTTCTTTATGAATTAAAGAAAAGGAGACATGGGGAGAGATGGAGAACAGGAACCATTCTAGGAAAATTCTTTCACTGCTTCTCTTCTCTTTTCATTCTGTCTTTTCACTTCATTGGAGGGATGTGAAGGTCTGTGGGAAATTGTCTTGGGAGATTATCAGTGTGTGTGTATGTGGTTGTAAGTCGAGGTTGTATGGTACATTTTTTATGTTTTTTTTTGTGTGTGTGTGTGTGTAGCATGTTCATTTTGCCATTTATAATTCTTTCGTGTGTGTGTGCGTGTGTGATTGTGTGTGTGTGTGTGTGTGTGTGTGTGTTGGTATTTTGTTCCAAAGCTCTAGAAAGCTCTTGTCAACTTTTTCACAGCAGGGGGGCTTGCTTCAATCACATGCCCCTGTGTGTGTGTGTGTGTGTGTGTGTGTGTGTGTGTGTGTGTGTGTGTGTGTGTGTGTGTGTGTGTGTGTGTCAGTCATAAAGTACATTTGCCGTCATGTTTGTATCCGTGTGCGACCATATTTGCCCACTTGTGTCTCAGCAGTTTTGTGCATGTGTTTGCATGTGTCTATGTATGTAAGCACAATGTGCATCGGAGTGTGTGTGTGTGTGTGTGTGTGTGTGTGTGTGTGTGTGTGTGTGTGTCATGTGTACATGAGGGTGTGTGTGTGTCGTCCAGGGAACATATAACTGGATTAGCCGTCATGCTTTTATTTCTGTAATGGAAACATCAGCAGCATAAAGAAAGTAGGGCTGAGGCCAGGCAGTGAGCGTGTACGAGACAGTGGGGAGAGAGAGAGAGGGAGAGAGATGGGTGTAAGAAGCGTACTTGGTAAGAGGAGCTTCTTAGTCCAAGATGTTTTTTTTTTCCTTCTGCTTCGAGTTTCATGCCTCATAATCACAGCATTGAAATTGAAAGCATCCTGTAAAAATTGGGCTACAAATATTTGAAAACGCTTTTACAAATCCAAAAGTTTCCTGGAAAGCACCATACAAACTGTTACCAGTCATAGGCAAAAAAAATAAAGACAGATCAGAAGGTAACTTCACAGCTTTTTTTCTAAATATTAAGCTAAGCTAAGACTTCCATGTAGAGGATAACAGATGATGATAAATAAATGTGCAAAATGTGAACAAGTATCAGCTAGTATTGCTTGCTCACAATGGCAACTGTTTTTTGGTTTTTACATTCTATAATGTAAAGTGCCTTGAGATAAATCTTTTTTTTTTTTTTAGGATTTAATGATACGCTATAAAAGGAAACTTTACTTGACTTGAAGAATCAGTTTGGAAAAACAAGGTCTTACCAGATCACACACAGAATCTGGAATTTCTTCATTTTAGTGAAACAATGGTGGCTGTGCAGAAACAAAAACATAAATCAGTTTTTTAAGAGAAAATGTTGAGTAAAATGTTCAAATATTGTTTAAATTCAGCAAATACTACTTGGACTAGCCATGCAGCAGTGGCTGAGGTATACATAATGCAACTAGACAGCAGCTTTCACTGGATTTCCTCAGCCTATGATAAAAGATATATAAATTAAAACAAAGCAAAAAGACACATTTTATGCAAATGCAGACACCAGAGTTTGGATTGTGATCGTGTGTGTGTGTGTGTGTGTGTGCAATAGCAAACTTGATGAATGTGTGTGTTGAGAACCTCTACAGGTTTACATGAGTGACAACGTAACAGAGAGTGACATGACTGTAGGGGATGTGAAAACAGGTCACAGGACAGTGTGTGTTTTGTCTCAAAGATTAGCAGGTCACCATGCCTCTGTGTGTGTGTGTGTGTGTGTGTGTGTGTGTGTGTGTGTGTGTGTGTGTGTGCGCACACGCTTGCGCTGGGGCAGATGTCCATGGTCCCATGCCATCAGCAAGCTTCCGTGCGTGTGTGTGTTTTGTCTGTTCATGTATGTGAAGTGATGTGCAGCCAATCAACTCAATATCCTCCTCTTCAGTGACTCTGTGGCTGACAGCGAAGGATTGTTCGTGTCTCAGACCTGAAGCAACAGCAGTAAAAAGTCAACCGATGTAAAAGTCAAACCCAAACAATCCTGTGGTAACAACAGTTGCAGATTGAGCCATTTCTAGAAACAATTAAAAGACTAATTCCGCAAAACATTTCTTTTTGTTCTCTTATTTTCCTGATGACTTCATTTCAACTCAAACTCCAGGGAAATGAACTGGTCACGCACGTGCAGGCATACAATATAGAGAGCAAATTTTGACAACAACAGGGACTGAGACTTAGCAAAGTAAGCAATTTGAACAATTCTGCAGAGCTGAACAGAATTGATAGAATAGATTATACTACCAGGCTCTACTGTTGCTTGTCATTTTACAGCTAAATGACTACAGAAGTGAAAGAAATCATCATCATTTGGACTTTAAACCTGGAAAATGGCATCATTTTGTGAAATAATGTGGCAAAAAAGACGGCAAAATGGAATTCCCCATCGTTTTCTTTCATTATTGTAATGTATCAAATAACATTGTTTTTTTAAGATTCAAAAGGTTTAAATACTTTCCATGTATCTATTGTGCCTGTTTGTGTACAATCAAAACTATGAAGCAATGTTTTCGTGGTTTATTCTTAACCCTGAATGAGTGACTGAATTTGATCTTTTTATGTGAAAAGACGATTTTTTTTTTTTTTTTTTTTTTACTATCGCACTGAAGAAAAGTGCGAAATTGCACTATTGTTGCCAGTAACAAAGATTTCACATGAAAGCCAAGCAATGTTTGTAATATCAGATTGACGATTCAAGATTCACAACGGACGTACAGCATCTGTTTGTCAGTCAGACAAAACCCCTCTGAGATGACATTAACCTTATCCGCATGTTTGTGTCCCACCCAACAATGTCCATGTGTTTGTAAGATTTACAAGAGAAATAATCTGACAAAAACATGTAGATATTTCCACTTTGTTTTTTGTTTTCCCTATCTTTCCCAATTCCAAACTAAATACAAAGTACAGAATATTAAAATGATGTACCTAGACATAAACTAACCACTAATCTCTGTTCACAACACAAATAATAACAGCGTGTTATTATGATCAGTTTAATTCTGCCAACAATGTTTCACTGTGTTTCATAACTCCTCTGTATAATTGTCTAATGTTCACAATCAGTTCAGCTCAAACCTCAACACCACTGAGGTTATAAAAAAACAACTGCACCATCTTGTGGTTAATACAGCAGCACACGTCACTTTCTCAGTCATCCAGGTCATGATAATCTGTAAACTGAGAAGACAACTGCACTGGCTTGAAATACATGCATATGTTTTTTGTTTGTTTGTTTGTTTGTTTGTGTGTTTGTTTGTTTGTTTGTTGTTTTTTTTTTCGTTCAAGATTTCTTCTGTTCATGAGTCCAGGTGTGGATGTGTCTGGAAAATAAACTCCAGACTGATTCTTTCAAACCGCTGATCCTGGATGTGCCCTGAGATGTTGGTAAACTGTTGAGTCCTGGTTTGTTCCTCAGGTCCTGACTCTGCCAAAAGCTCAGCTGAACTCATTTAACTTAATTGAACACACATGATGGTGTGAAGAGATAACGACGCACTCGTCTATCTGACGACCGTCAAAGTCCTAAGTCCTTAAACTCACTGACCAATGCTCTGTTTACACAAAGCCACGTATTGATGATATATCCATGTGTTTTTGCCTTACACAAAAACAGAAGCTTAAATCACAAAACAAGCTTATTTCTTAAACCTCCAGCCAAAGTGGAGATTTGGGGAAACTAAGCGTCAGGTGCATGACAATTGTGCATGGATTGTGACTGGCTAACATGGCTTTATGCTTCTTGTTACACTGTCACCTATAGGTTTGACATATTCACAATAGCTCTTGATGGCATATTTCTGCGGATTTGTGAAAATGAATACTTTCTGGAGTACTATCTGGTGTGAATGAGGAAAAAGGAACAAGGAAATATCAGTTTCTGTAAAAACCTAACTACATGTCTACAAAAGTCTTTGCAGACATTACACAACTCACTGACTTATTGACAACTTCTTATACTTAACTGTGTCAGTGTCATAACTTAGGAACTAACCATAGGAACCAACGGGTAAATTTGCGGGATGTTGGCTCGTGTCTCCACCAGAGGAACAGTTCCCGAGGGGCACAAAGACATTTGTTTACAGCCAACATGGCAGCCATGGAGGAGCGGCAATCGCTCAACTCAGCTGTAGCTGCTGTTTTAAGAGATTTTAACAGCAGCTACTACATGTTTACCTGGCAATACTTATTCGACGCCATATTGCTTCTGCTGTGACGAAGCAAACTACAATCAGTGAGATTTTCCGTTTCTGTTGCTACACATGCATCATCAGAATCAGTGGTCTGGTTGTAGCTCTGTCCTGTAGTACACAGGCATTTGATAGACACCCATTAATCCCGGGTCTGAGAACTTCTTGTCCATGGGATCTTTGCCAGACTAAGCTGTGTCAACAAGTTGGTGCAACAGCCAGGCTAGCAGTCAACAAGAAGCACCATTTTTAAAACCCAGTAACAGAAACGTATTAATAAATAGTTTCTATGAATATAATCGAAGAAGCAAATGATGCAACACAGACACAATTTTTTCCAACACTGAACACAATGTTAAAAACAAAGGGATGGTTGCGTTCTCTCTCACACACACACACACCACTCACAACTGCAGCGTGTGGTTTATTAATAATAACGTGATTACAAGGTCGCAGAGAAGACGGTTGGTAAAGTCCGTCTCATTCCCTGTCCTGTCAGTGATCGGGGTCTTACCCTCGGTGGAAACACAGTGACCAAGTGACACGATGTTCCTGAAAAGTTCCTGGACCCTAAATTTTATCCAGAACTTATTGGTGGAAACACAGCTATAATCATAATATAAAAAAAAGATATTACCGTACGGAAAGTTTTCCTGCTTGACTGCTTTGTTTTATCTCAAACAACACAACCTTACAGTCTTACAGTCCTCTTAAAATCCTTTGCTGAGGTCATTTACATGCTGTATGTTACGACATAGGTAAGCACATACAACTCTCTTATTTAAATCTTAACAATGGTCATGACATATGAACGTTGTACATTTGTTCCTATTTGATGCCCAGGGTGATGTTTTACGCAGGTGATTTCAGGTGACAAAAAAAATCAGCAGAATAAACTTTTAATACCAGGAAAGGTGTGGTGACTGTGTGTCAGCTCTTGGATTTGCAGTCAAATATGATAGATGGGAAAATACAAAGACGGCTTTGTTCTCATACTCTGGTCCGGTATCAGTGTGTCAATTAAAATTTGAAACCACTTCTTCATATGTGCTTAATGTACTTGTTCCTCGTACAAGAACAATGAAGCTGTGTTTTTGTGGTTCATCTGCAACTCCAGGAAAATTGTCAGCTGTCTGCGATCACCTGTTGATAATACATAGAGTCAGTTTTTAGACAATTAGTTTCATTTGACTAAAACGTGACTATTTGACCTTTAAGTGAAAGAGCATTTATATTTGTATTATGTATTGACCCAACATTTAAATCCCAATCATATACCTAGTGCCTAAAAATAAAATAAAAAAATAGAATAGTACCATATGTTCTAGATGAGGTCATTATTTTGCAAGGAGACGAACAGATTGATTGGAACTTTTACTTTTACTCATTTTGGAAATATCTATATATCATGTCATGCTATCAGGATTCATAACATATTGTTTGTCAGCCCATTCAATCCAGGGAAAATGTACATAAAAGATTCATATATTGTATATTATATTATTATATACAATGTGATTATATTGTATATATGCACATATAGTAATATATTTTATGTTGTTTCATTAAAAATGGATTTAATTGGAATTGAGAGGCCACGAAACCATATAAAATTACAATGACATGTCAAAGAGACATGAAATTTTTTTTCACTTTGTCACTTAATCCATAAAATATCTTCTAGACCTCAGTCTCACCAGACAGCAGTAAAGGCATGAACCTATTATAAAACAGGTTTACTGAGCCAAAGTTGACGTGGCTGTTGGGCCAGACCAGTTTATATGAAGTGACTGTTAAAATTGTCATTGATTGATTTTTTTTTTTTTGTCCTATTTTTGTGCTGAGGGTCCATTTACTCTTCACCCACCCGCAAAATAAATTTCCAAATTATTTAATCTTGCATGTTGGTGTTTTATCATTATTATTATTATTATTATTATTATTATTATTATTATTATTATTATTTTAGAGTTGGTGCAATTGACAAAACGTTGGCATAAAGGTCTATAAGGTTCTACTGAGGTTTTCTTGTCTCTCTCAATCTCAATCGCCCACACTCCAATACAATGGAAGTAAGTGGAATTTAATTTTTGGTGCATAAAATTACATCATTCATCACACGCCCGAAGCTTCATTGGCTGATGATGTTGATGATGTGATGTTGAGATGTTCTCTGCCCTGTACAGGTGACAATAGGTTTAATAGACAGGTATAGGACAGCATGAGCCACATCTCAGCCAATCACAATCCAGAGTCCAGGTCCAGTGACACTGCAGTGGTTTTAAGCTGATAACAGCTGTGAGCTGAGCTCTATACAGCTCAATGTGTCTGTAGAAATACCTTGGGACTGAATCAGCCTTTATGTACCTGTTTCTTTTCTAATTTATGAAAGAAGTATTAGTTTAAAAAAATAGTTTTAACAGAAAGTTTCAAGATGTTTCCCTCTACGCTGATATCTCTCATTGTATTTCTTTGCTCGGGTTTGTTCAGGTCATGTTTCGGGTTCTCCCGCACTGGATCAAGTCTTCATGGATGTGGTCGGCATCGTGTCTCCAGGACAGCAGACACTGACCGGGGAGTCACTTCGCTCCCTCTTTAATACACTAGAGAAACGTGTGCAGTGTGGCGAAGTGTCGTGTGAAAAGGTAAGTTTTATTATGCTTAACTCCGCAGGCAGGTTACTCCAGAGCCAGGAGGCGATCTTCAGGTTCTGTCGAGAAAGGGTCAATGTCCAAAAGCTATTAAGCAGCTCCAAGTTTAACCAACGACCACACAGAAAAACGGAATTTCTTAATGAGGAATTAAAATGTTATAATTTACTTTCAGGAATTTTGTATTTATATAATTATTATATTTATATTATTATCATATGTCACATATCACAGTATTCTTTTATAATTCATTTTTTTATTTCTAATTGTACACCTGTTAACGTTATATTGTACATTTGTACATTTATTACTGGTTAAACTTTCAGCAGTAGGATACATGTAGTTGCTTTGTTGCGGTTGAGCTGCTCTGATTTGTCGTGTGCCGTGCGCACCTGTTGCGCCTTTTGCGCACTTGAAATGCGACGTCTTTAAGATGACGTACACGGTCATTATTTCAAAAGTCACTGCATGTAATGTAATAAACGTTAAAATGTAGAAAATCTAACCCTTTAAGTTATAATATTTTTATTATAATTATTAGTGTTATTATCATTAAATTACTGAACTATGTAGTTCAGCCTTTGCTTTGACCTTTTAATTTCTTTTATTGTTAAGTATGAGGAAGAAAGTTGGCTTAGCTACTTTGATGCAATGTCAGTATTGAATAATATTGAATAATAAAGCCAAACCCCTCAGTCAGTGAAGGATCAAAAAGTAGTTCATGTGTTTAATCAAGCAGGTGCTCATGGGAAATTCACTAAGAAAAAGAAGAAGAACAAATAGTAAAGTCAATGAAACATTAGTAAAAATTCATTTACCACAGTCATTTATGGACGTTACTAATTCTTCTTTTTTTAATGTGCAATTTTCTGTGTTTATATGAGTGTGTCGCTCTTTGGGTCTTTTAAATTAAATAATAGTTCTTTGGTGACAAACAAGGTGATTTGAATTTAACTGAAATGGTCTGTAAAATTACCCATCATGCCATTTTCTTTTATTTATTTATAAGAGGTTTGATATACTGATAAAGAGTGATATTGACTCTATGTCACTTATAATGAACAATGCATATTCTTTATTCTTAATTTGTAAAGTATGACACAAAGGTATTTGGCAGGTTACTTGTATAAATCCGTTGTAAACTTCACTCTCACTCAAAGGGAGTGACAATCCTTGAACTTCTTAGAAGTTCGCTGTAATCTGTGAGAATGAACAGTGCACGGTTGATAAGTATCGTTAAACAGCTACAGACAGTAGTAAATGTGACAGACAAAAGAAAAATGAAGTTAAATAAAAAACGTCTTGAACTGCACTCGAGCACAATAGGCAATAATTGGGATTAAAAATATACCCGATATGTAAATACAGAGTTAATATATAAAGGAGCAGTGAGTGTTTTCAAATACTCACTGCTCATATAAATTCCCCATGATCAGTCGTGTTATAACAGGTAATTCATATGAAGCAGGTTCAATAAAATAATAAACACAGTTTGACCCATTGTAAAAGTCTATTGTCAATGTCAGTGTCAGAACAGCTTGACCTTTGTTGGGTCATATTATGGTCACAGTCTTTGTTTCCTGCTTTGATAGTTTAAAACAGTGGTCCCCAAACTATTCCACAAAGGGTTGTGTGGCTGCAGGTTTTTGTTCCAACCAGTCAAGAGCACACGGTTTGACCAATCAACAGAGATCAGTTAATTAAATGAGTCAAGTCTGGTGTGCTGCTGCTTGGTTGGAACAAAAACCTGCAGCCACACGGCCCTTTGTGGAATAATTTGCCCACCCCTGGTTTAAAGGGTCAGTTCACCGAAAAATACAAGAATCGAAAAATATAAAACACATTTTCTCACTTGAAATTTTCCTCTTTCACATCTGGCACTCTGATGTGAAAATGTAAAATGAAAAATTAATAGTTGCCGCAAAATGACTTGAAGTGTGTGTCTTTGTGTGTCCCTACTCTGTTGTTGTTTTTTGTAGTGTGATCTAAGAGGTGCCGTTCACCAGCTGATCGGCAATCACTCCAAGCACGGAGAGAGCCAAAGAGACGTCACCGTCGGCGTGTCTCAGTTCACTGACTTTGCAACCGGTTGCGTCCTGTACCTAAAGTCTCCAGGCCTGGTCTGCACCACTATAAAGCAGGGGAGGTGGGGAGAGGAGGCTCAGTATTTCCTGCACGAAATCACACATCATGATCACCATGAGGATCACCACGAAGATCACCACGAAGATCACCACGAAGATCACCATGAAGACAGTGAAAAACACCAGGAACACGAACACCCACACGAGCACATAGACGTTCATAAATTGCAGACTCTATTTCAGCAGCTTCATGATCACTATGAGCCGACACATAATGAGGTAAGTTCAGGACAACAGCAAAAAATGGTAACCGAATAAAAGAAATTGTTCATTGATGGTAAAAGTGTCAGTCTTTTCTTAAAATGTAAAAGATTGTGTAGATTTATTTCACATGCAGTTTTACAGTAGTATTCTAACCATACAGTATTTATCTCTCAACATATCTTATCATACCGAGGTGAAACCTAGAAATAGACTCACTAGGCTTTGCCCTGTACGGAGCCACATCACCACAGCACTAGTCATCATAATAAAAACAATTAGTCTGATACTGTGGCACTAACACTAAACATAATTTCAGAAAGTTCAACCAGTACATCATCACCACAACAATAATCCTATTACTGCAACAACTGGATTAAAAAAAAAATCCACAAGGGGTGCTTAAAAATATGGATACTAGGGATGTGCCAAATCTAGGATTCAGTTTTAGATTTGACTGGATTTTGGGCTTTTTTTTTCTTAACTCTTTCATCATCTGTCTTCTTCATTGTCCCCAGAGTTGTATAACAGGTGATGACATCATGACAGAGGTCAATGCATCAGCACCAGACCAGAGACTGGAAGTGGGTCCAGTTTTGGGCCGCATCCTGTATCACGCTCTGCTAGGTCACTGCTTCAGCCATTCGCTGCCCGACGAGAGCTTCTTCCTGGACTACATCATGGATCGAATGGGGTCACATAACTTTACTGTGGAGGGTAAATATGCTACAGAAATCTAGAATTAGAGAGTTGCTAATTTAAATTAACCATAAGTACAAATACAGTGAATTAAATAAATACATAAATTTGTGAATTAGCATGTAACTGCTGGTTGTTTTAATTTCTTCTCTGTAGATTTGGAGGCTCTGATGAAGAGTCTGAACATAGGGCCCGACCATGAGCATATCCATCATGAGGATGAGCATGCTGATCATGATCACAGTGGTGCAAGACGGAGGAAGAGAAGCAGTCACGAGCATCATGAAAGTCACGGAAGAAACTCCACCTGGGATAAGGTATATATGACAACACAGTGCAGGAAGTGGGTTTCTGCTGTCCATTAAACAAAATAATGTCCCTGATTTTCATGCAGTCCACACTGGTTGTGATGCTTAAACATTTTCTTTTCTCACAGCACTGTTTCTCAGCCGAAGAGTTGGTCCTGATCTTCGGCATGGAAGGCAACAGCTCCTCCTCCCCCGTTCTGGGTCGCTCCGACATGGCTCGGCTCAGCCCTGCGTTCGTCCAGCAGATCCTGAGCAGCGCCTGTACGGACAGCACAGAACAAGTGAGACCAGATGGGCTCACCAAGACTGAAAGTAGGTGTATCATGTGTGTGGACCGAAATAACAAGATCACAGTGACTTATATGACTGGACACATTTGGACACACATGCTTGATTTTTCTCTTGGTCTTCCTTGTAGGATACCTCTATGCAACCCTCGCCAATGTGGTGATAACACTGACCTCCATGTTTGGCATCGTGGTGCTGCTGTGCACCTCCTGCACCAACGTGTTCCAGCTGTGTATCCAGTTTTGCATCAGTCTGGCTGTAGGTTCACTGACTGGAGATGCCCTTCTGCACCTACTACCCATGGTGAGGCAATTTAAAGATGCATCAAGAGATTTTTTTTTTCAACAAAAGCAACATATTTTGACTTCTTGTCATCGTTGTGCCCAGTTTCTAGGTTTACATGTTCACTCAGACAGTGGCAGCCACGACCACTCAGACCAGGAAGAAACTCCAGACTACATTTATAAGATGCTGGTTGTGATCGGTGGGATTTACTACTTTTATCTGATGGAAACAATTTTCTCTCTGGTCACATATAAGAAGAATCACCATCATCACCAACACCATCACGCAGTAAGAAGAAGAAAAAAAAAAAAGCTTTGACTCTTTAATTACGGGAGCTTAATCTGCCCAAAGCTAAATTATGAAGGTTAAGTAAGTTAAAGAATAATATAAAATTTTAACCTTTAACCCCAATTGAATCCTCCTCATACAAAGAGAAAATTTTATTTTCACACGTTATTCTAGATGAATTTCTTATAACAGTCGGATTATTTTTCTTCCTTTAATCATTCTCCCTCTTCCAATCTTCCCTATCCCGTCTTTAGGAAGACTCAGAGCCTCACCACTGTGACCACGGGAGAGTTTTAGAGATGTATCAACAGGAAAGGAAACAAAAAGACATGTCACAGTCAAAAGCAGACCTGGTGAGAAACACATAACATCGACACTCAAACAGCATCAGTATATCATTGCGTTGAAAAATTGTTTTAAAACAAAAAAAATGTATTTTACATATCAGGTTGGTGACAGTGAGAAATCACTTTCAGAGCCAAAAGAGCGAACCAGAGGTGAGTAATGAAATTTTCTAACAAACAAGCATGATATCATCAAATTATGCCCGTGATGTTAATGATTGTGGCTGCCTCTGCAGAACAGCGTCTGCTGCCTTACATGATCACTATCGGCGATGGGATCCACAACTTTGCAGACGGTTTAGCGATGGGCGCAGCTTTCTCCCTGTCATGGAAGTCTGGTTTGGCTACATCACTGGCCGTGCTCTGTCACGAACTACCTCACGAGCTGGGTAAAGAACAGCAGAACATCAGACACGCAAAAAGGGCAGAAAGTATCAGTGTTTGATCATTTCTCAGAACCGATTTCTCAACATTATCCTGTTTTTTGTTTGTTTTGTTTCTCTTCAGGTGATTTTGCCATTTTGCTGCACAGCGGTGTGTCTGTCCGCAAGGCGCTGCTTCTAAACGTTGGCAGCGCCATGACTTCGTTCGTCGGCCTGTACATCGCCTTGTCTGTCGCCACCGATCTTGCAACCAAACAGTGGATAGCCGCCATCACTGCAGGACTCTTTCTGTACGTGGGACTGGCTGATATGGTGAGTGTTGGTGTTTACAGACAGTGAAACATAACATATATAAATGACATACCTCCATCTTTACCTCCATCTCTTTTTTCCTCTGTGCAGCTCCCCACCATGGTCCACATCAGCAACAAGAGACCCTGGCTGATGTTTGCGCTGCAGAATGTCGGACTTCTAACCGGCTGGGGTATCCTGCTGTTGCTGTCACTTTACGAAGAGAAGATCGCTTTTTAATACACCCACTAGGTCAGGACACATATGGCAGCACATTGGGTTTGGCTCAGGTGGCCTGCTTTGCTTCTGGTATCAGCTATGCACATTGTAAAATCAATGAATGAACAACACATACACTAATGTTACGCATAAACAACCAAAATCAGACATTTAGGACAGAGTGAAAAAGCTGAAGGAGACAGACCACATCCAGACATTCCTGGTTCTTACTGACATGTTCTTGAAAAGTGATTACAATGAACTGTGCCCCTTTGAATCTCTGAGAATATCACTTCTGACCACAGCAACAAAAACCGACTACGAGTTATGATGAGACTAATGTAGTGGGTTGCATTGTTGTAGAAAAGATTATATATATCACTGGACTCTGTGTTCAGCACTGGTAAAAAAAATGTTCTTTAAAATAAATATAATTTTTTTTTTTTTTTTTACCATTGCTGACATCGTCAGTTCCACACACTTTTTATGACACGTTGGGTGAATCCGCACGTCTTCACTTCATTTAATTAAATTTTTTACAGACGCATCAGTTAAGTGTTTAAGTTACTTCATCGAAAGATCAGAATTGAAGCCAAACAGCTAAAGTCCACAGTCAACCATCGTGTCACAGTCTATTCTGATTTTTTTTTGTTTCCAATGACAAAAACTAATTGTTAAAATACACTGAACATGCATTGATTGTTGGTTCCCCTTGAATTCCTCAGTGATATACTTGTATCATACATATTTGTATAAAGTCGTTCCTTTGTGTTTTTTTATTAAATGTACCTGGGAAATGTAAACTGTATCTGAGAAAAACAACAACAACAAAAAAAAAAAATGTTGACGAAAACTACATTCCTAAAACACTGATTGTAATTAAAGTGAATGTATAAAAACATGTTGATATGTTATTATATACACTCTGTGATATATATTTTGTATTTGTGACATGTTTGAAAAATTAAATGACAAAATAAAAATTTAACTCATTGTGCAGTCATTCCTTTTTTTAAAAAAAAAACCCTTTGTTTACTTTGTTGAGTCTTTCAGAAGTATTTCTGACCTTATATAGAAATATATATACGTGTATACATACATGAATATGTTTACATATATAAACCCTAACTATTAAAAGTGTGAATGAAATCAGAGGCTGTGTGGAAACTAGACTTTTTTTCTTTTTTTTTTTTATCTTTCTCATCTAATCTCCTCAATTTACAGGTTATGTGATTGTCCTCATTAGGGACAGAGTCCAGTGACAACTTATCGCACACTGAGGGAGAGACACACGCTCAACTCAAGCTTTGTTGTGGAACACCTGCAGTGTAACGTATAACATCATGCAGATACAGGTCAGAGAGTCGCGGTTCAAGTGTCAAAGACCAGTCAGAACGTTCTCGCTGATCATCTACACCCATTTTATGTTCACAGTTTATCACTGCACAGCATCTACTTCGAACATGGCGATACACTGTCATCACTTCATCACGTGAACTGGTTTCATGAATGTGGAAATTGGCCAAATGCTTAAAATATTCAAACAAGAGAGGTCTCAGATCGCAGAAATGTCATGAATAACTGAAGCTGTTTTAAGTCCAATGAGATGCACCGCACAGTGTTATTATGGTGTTGACAATAATGCGCTCAGACGGTGTATGTGTATGTATGTGTAGCATGACTAGTGTCTGCTTTCTCTCTGACAGAATGACCCATTTAATGACAACATATACCGTAGGTTGTGTCCTGATCCTTTAAGCGCATGCCGTAAAAAACAAATTACAGAGGTTATGGCACATGGCATGCTGACAAGAGGAAAACTGGATTCTCCTGAAGTAATTTTGAACTCCAACAGGACATTGTAGGAGCCTTAATCAGCCCCTTGAGTCGTGTAACTTTACCAATAAAACACTTCATAGTTTCATCTAAAAATGGACCTTTGAGCTTCTCATACATTATGCTAGATAATATATCTTTTACAGTTGTGGTTATATACAATGTCCGGGTAGTTGGATGGGAAGGAAGTTTGTCAGGCTGTTATGAAGATAAAAGACTGAAATAAAAAAGTAAGAGCAGATGAGTGAGAAACAGACAGTTAATGTTGTGAAAGGTAAATGTTTTACTGTAACATCTGAAGTGTTAATGATCATTTTGGTGACACACACTCACACTGTTAATAAAGTGGTGGAGCCTTCACTGTTTTGAGTGTGAATGACTGTTATTAGAGAGAAATGATGAGTAACGGACGTCTAGGTTCGTCTACAGAAGCTTCTGTGAGGTCGACTGATGACAGCATGTCGGTAAAGGAACAGCAGAATCACTGGTCGCTATGAGATGATAGATGTCTGCACTGTAATTACCACAAACAACTATGCAGAAAATAAAACCTTCTCTTTCAAAAATAGTTCAACAACAGTACATTTATATTACACTACCAACGGCCGTGGTTTTCAAACTGAAGGTTTTGGGCCTCGCAAGTGTTCACATGTTTAATTTTAGGGGGTCAACTTAATGATAAATAAGGCATCTGAAGAAATGACAGCTTCTCACTTCTCATCTTTTGTTTTTGTCTTTTATATTACAGGCAGACAGGAGACCTGAGCTTTGCTTTAAAGTATTACAAGTCTCAAAACGTGACACTAACAATTGCTAGATTTAAAAAAAAACAAATGAGTAAAATAAAAATATGGACCAAATATATTTGTCTGTTAATGAAAAGGTGAAAAGTGAAAAAGGGTTGGACAAAATCTATTTTCTATTTCCTATTTCCTTGTTTGACTGAAATGACTGTGCCAAAGCTGCCACAGCTATGATGTTATTCATAAGCAAACACCCCTGGGAGTGGCTGCTGATTGTTCATTGATCACCGTCAGGTCATAACCTTCTTTACCTAACATTTCCAGAAAAGGCTGATTGTTTTGTTTTTCTCTTGCCCGCCCCCTCCCCCCTACAGAGGGACTCATGTTATCACTTGGTAAAGCCCAATAAAAACACTTAAGTCATCTCGTGTTGGCAACTGGTCACTTGTTTTGCTATAAACCTCCAGTCACATTATGGCTGCAGCATCCTTGTTTAAATGACTCATCCACCAACAACAATGAATGTTAGAAAGATGACCACTTCCGCCCTTATTATGACCATGTTTGTGTCTCATTTTCCCCACCTAACTTTCAACATGAAGGTAAAAACAAAACAAAAAAAACATTTGTATAGCATTAATAAAGCATTACTAGATGATAAAGCATTAATCTATTACTGAGCCCAGATACTTCCTTGTTTTTATAGGATCAAATAAGAAATAAACTGTTAATAAGGTCACATCGAATCATATGATTTAACTGCAATAAAGTGATTTGCTAATTTATTCCAGTAACACTCTTTACAATAAAACTTACTACAATTCACCTAGTGTCATTCCAGTTTATGATTCATGAGGTTTGTGTGTGTTTGCTGAAGCTGAGAAAATGTTTAACAAACGGGGAGACAAAAGATTTCAAGAAAAATCCATCATGATGCCACAGTGACGCCACAACAATTTCTTTTAAACAAGACTCAAAGTCAATATTTGCATTCTTATCCAGTGTTCTTTTTTTCGATTCTCAAGTCAACAGGAACACTGATAGAAAGGGGGAGGGAGGAGAAATCCCACTTTGTTTTTGCTCTTCTATATTTGCTTCCTTGTATCAGTTCAATACTAGGTCAGGGCTTTTCTTTCCTGGGAGGCTTGTGAGTGTTTGAATCAGTACAAACCGAAACCCACTATATCCGAGATTAGACTTTGTAAATTATGCAAGAAAGAAAAAAAAAAAATTCCTGCTTCCTGGCTTCCTGAAGGGATATTCCTGAGGTATTTTAATGAAAGATCACTGCAAGAGCAAGCTAGAAAAATATAAAGATTTTATTTAATTACAACAAAAACAAAAAACTTTTCGACATATGTACAAAACCCTAACATAAATTATTTAATTCAATATGATGAAATAAAGTCAGTGATATGAGGCAAAAATTAAACAGTTGATTAGGTAAATATGAGATGTATGATGTGTATGCAGATGTGTGTGTGTGTATACGTTTGGTCGGTCACTTGAAGCATATGATCTCCTGAGTGGCCAGTCTGATGAGCTGGTTGAAGTCGAACTGGATGTACTTCCTCCAGTAGCGTCTGTCTTTGCCGTAGATCTGAGCAGGATAACACGGACTGCCTGAAAGACAAACACATCTTCAATAAATACAGTTTAGGCTTTAATGCTCGTTCACAGCTGATAAACACACTTGAGACTGGGCTCAGACTGCAGGAAGTTTGATTAGATATAGTCATGATTCATATTTCAGTGTATTTATTCCCCCATAGAAATAATACAATGGTCATAAAACAAAACAAAGAAGCTGTAAAAACAAAAATAAACATAGATTTCAAACATTGAGGAGGCTCAGTTATATTATCTGGTGGCACCTTAAATGGAAAGATTAAGGGTCCCAATATTTTTGTCCATTTGCTATTTTATTTATAATATGATATATATGATTGAAAACCCAAAGCATTATTTCTGTTCTGTTGAATGGTGGATGCAAATTACCAGTACTTTTGTTAGTTGCAATTTAATTTAGACAAAAAAAAATGTGCATGGGGACGAATAATTTTGAAAATGTGGTTCAGATCCATGGACAGTAACAGATAATACAGAAGAGAATCACAAATTCTCAAATAAGTCGCTTACAAATGTTAATTCAATATCGCCCCCTAGAGGTCCAGTCTATTGTCACTGGATATGCTGGAGTGTTTGGCTTTAATAAGCAAACATACTGAGACTTACACTGAATCTGGTGTATTAAATTATCAAAGCACTGTAGTCTCTAAAAACATGTCAGGTTAAGTGCAGTGACACCTGTCCTACACGTTCACATTTAATATAAAACTGATGTGATATTAGGTGAGAAATTCTAGAACCTGTAAGAAATGTTGAGGTTAATAAAAACTTTGCTGAACTAGATTTTTTTTTCAGGGTTCCAGGGATCATGAGACGTTTGTGTATTCTCACCTATGCCGTGGAGGATTCTAGCAACAGCTCTTCCAGAAAACTTCTCGTCGCTCCGATTGGCTAGAAAACTTCTGATGTCTGCTCTGATTTGACTTTCCCAGTCCAGCAGCTACAAACAAAGACAAACACACACGTCGAGGAGGATGTTGAGATGAACTCATGGATACAAATTCAGCTGAAAGGTACGACAACAATCCTTTGTGTTTTACCTTGTACTTGTCGAGTTCCTCCGTGTCGTCTGACCTGAGTGTGTGTCTGTCACGCCTCTTGTCAAAGTACTCAGAGAGAAGGTTTTTCAGCTGCAGGCTGCGATTCACATCCAAATCATTGACGCAGGACAAAACGCATTTGAAGGCAACACTGGAAATCAAAACACACACAAGAACACAATTTGTGAGCTGAACAATAAAAGGTGATTTGTTGAGTGATTTAAAACAGTGTGTACCTCTTAAAAGCCTTAAAACAAGCATTCAGCTGGAAGAGCCGTGTTTTCTCTTGATCCTGCACTCGATTATGGAGGAACTGACAAACTCTGTCCATCTCCTCATGGCTGAGGTCACCGTAGGAACGTAAGTAGAAAGACGGGGCGGATAATTCGACATGGATGCCGCTACGCCCTCCAGCTGTAACAGAAATATGAACGATCAGTTGTAGGCCCTTACAGGAAATACAAAGACAATGTTTGGGCGTCTTGACGTTAAACTGGAGATAAGTGGTCACACTCAGATACAAACCTCTATCAGTGCTCCACTGCAGCTGTCTGAGTCCTCTCTTCACAAGAGGAAGCTGCCATCCCATAGTGTCCGCGACCTCAACAACATCAAACTCCAGCTGATCCAGTGACTCCACTCGCTCGCCTGCCATCCGCCTCCTGGCCAGAACCACAGCGATGGGAGGGCAGCTGTGGAGACAAAACATGTTTAATGAGTTTGTTAAGATTTATGTAAAGATACGTAACTTCAGCAGTTTTACAACATTATAGAAACAGATTGTATCAGTGTAACAGACGATCTTTAAGACCAACAAACATTTTAGTGATTTTCTGGAGCTGTCTTGGTCCATCGTAGCAGCTGACTTTACACACAGACAGGGTCGGGTGGAGAAGCTCCACAAAGCGCTGAGAATGCAGCTCCAGGTAGCAGAGCAGTGTTTCTACACCTGGAAGACACACAAAGATTCTCTTTAAATACTTTACATGTTTCTTTTTACTATTACATTTTGTGTTTTTTGATTATTTTTTTTTTTATTCATGCACATACTCTTGTGTGTGTTTCCACTCACCCTCTTCTGTAATGTCCAGAGTCTCAATAGTGTCTTGGATGGGAACTGCTCTCTCGTGCGTGTGACACACTCGCTCTCTGGGCCAATCGTCGCTCTCTTCTTCGTTGTCACCATCTGCCTTTACCTTAACATCCTGGTCTTTAACCGAACTATCAGCAAGATCATCCTTTACTGCCTGTTCCTCTTTCCTTTCCTCCTCCTCCTCCTCCTCCTTTCCTTCGTCTGCATCTTTTCGGTCAGTGAACGCTGCTGAATCAGGTTGTGGCGTCTCCTGACGATAAAAATGAGGTTGCATGATGCACATCCTACACGTATGCTTCTGTACTTCAGTTTTAACTTCCTTGATTTCCTTAACTTCTTTTAGTGGGTTACAAAGAAATTACAATTACAAAGAAATTACAAAGAAATACAACATAAATATTGAGATCATTTTCTCTTCTAATTACCTGTGCAGTAGCAGGTTTTGGTTTGTCTGTAGAAACTGTGTCCAGTTGAGTAGGAGGGTTCATGCTGCTCTCCTGATCACACACATCCATCATCTCCAACAGCTCAGAGTCTTCAATGTCCTACACATACAGACAGTACACCAGGTTTTAATTGCTTTAATTGCTTAAAAGCCTTCACAAACACTTCTTGGAACAGTCTGTAGACTACAAACACACATACACAAAAAAACGGCAGCGTTACCTTGACGAGTTCCTGTTGTTTCTGGTGTAACTGTTTACATTTGCACGGAGGGAAAACTTTCTGGACAAGTTTTTTCACGGTGTAGTAGTCCACTGTGTCTGCGTAGATATGACGACGAAGCTCAGGGAGATCTGAACCCTACACACACACACAGGCAATGGATTCAGTTCTACTTGGACCAAGACATACCAAGAAAGCTAGATGACTTAAGAATACTGTAGCACTACTATCAATATCGTTATTGATTGTTTGAATCAAAGCATTAAATCATCTACACACACATACTGCTTGGCCAAAAAAAACACCATCTGAATTTAACTAAACAAATAGGTAAGAGCCTCCTATTGGATAATTACTGAATAGGTGATTATCTTTCAGCTGGCACCAAGTTATTTAAGCCCAACCGATGCAATGAGTAGCTTCTCACTTCTTCTCATTTCTTAAACAACGATGTCAAAAGTGTGTAAAATACATTAGTCTGTTTGAGAAGCGTCAAATCATTGTAAGGGTCAATCATCAGTAAGGCTAATCAGAAAAAAGGCTTCAGTTTACTAGGGAGCATAAAGAGTGTACTCTGGAGCAATGGAAGAAGGTCATGTGGTCTGATGAGTTCAGATTTATCCTGTTCCAGAGTGATGTCTGCATCAGGGTAAGAGAGGCAGATGAAGTGATGCAACCATCATGTCTAGTGATACTGTACAAGCCTGTGGGGCAGTGCTATGATCTGGGGTTGCTGCAGTTGGTGCAGTTCAACATTATGTGCCCAAAGAATGAGGTCAGCTAACTACCTGAATATACTGAATGACCAGGTTATTTTTTCTTCCCTGATGGTACGGACATATTTCAAGATGACAATACCAGGATTCATCTGGCTCAAGTTGTGAAAGAGTGGTTCAGGGGCCGTGAGACATCATTTTTACACATGGATTGGCCACAGAGTCCAGACCTAAACCCCACTGAGAATCTTTGGGATGTGCTGGAGAAGACTTTGCGCAGTGGTCCGACTCCCCCATCATCAATACAAGACCTGGGTTAAAAATTACTGCAACACTGGACGGAAATAAACACTGCAGAAGGTTATTGAAACAATGCCACAGCAAATGTGTGCTGTAATCACAGCTAACGGTGGTCCAACGAAACATTAGAATGTGTGACCTTTTTTTGGCAGACCTGAAATAAACTGCACAAAGACTAATGCAGTGTTTTGTGCTGTGAGCCTGGAAGTAATTCATCTGGTTAGTTAACAGTTTCATTCTCACCTCAGGGTCCAGGAAGAGGTGACAGTGGGCCGGTTCTCCGTCTCTCCCTGCCCTCCCAATCTCCTGAACGTAGCTCTCAAAGCTCTGGAAAAACAACAACCATTCAATGAATACTGAGTTGGCCCTGCAAGAATTTGAGCTTTTTTTTTTTTGTTGTCATATCTGTAGCTCAAATGAAATCTTGAAAGTATCTTTTGAATATACTTTGAAGTTTTGAAAAGTAGCAAGATGACTTTTCTCCATGTTTTATTCATGCTCATAGCCACAAATGAAACTATGTTTAGAAAGCCTCAGCTTTACTAGACAAACGACCCACCTTTGGCATGTTGTAGTGGATGATGCCACGGACATCAGATTTATCAAGGCCCATGCCAAACGCCACCGTGGCCACCACTATCCGTAACTCCCCACACATGAAGTTGTTCTGGACACGTCGTCGCTCTGATGCCGACAGGCCGGCGTGGTAGGACTCAGCCTGCCATTTCAGTGGTTTACGGATCTTCTTCCTCGCTGAGTGTAGAAAGACGAGGTATTGTGGAAATAAATACAAGTCTGATATCGTAACATATGAACTAGGTTTAAGTGCTCACAAAAAAATATTCTACTCATACCCAGTTCTTTCTTCCTCTGTCCTGCAGGGTTCTGTGTCTTGGTTTGGTTGTTTTCTTTTACCAGGACTCCCTGAAGGCAGGTCCTGAGCAGCGCCGCCACACGAGCAGTCTCTTCTCTTCTGGTGCAGTAAACGATGATGGAGTCAAGACAACCAAAGCGGTCACCTTTTAACAAGGATACTAAAGCCTTAAAATATAAAGACAGGAGAGATACAAAGTAGGAGAATTTCAAATATTCTCATACAGACACGAGGGCAGATGGAGTGTTTATATTTCAGGATCTATACACAGGCAAATCATCACACCTGATCCTTCTCTCTGTCCATGGACACCGACAGATACAGGTTAGGAGGCACCGCTGCAGATCTAACCGCAATGCCGTCTCGGTCAGTGATGTCCAGATGCTGAGCGATGTCCAGAGCAGTGGACAGCGTGGCTGTAGCAGTTAGTCCCAGTAAGCACTGCACTCCCAACCGCTCCCTTAGTACCTACACATATACACATCACATTTACAGGACACTCATCAAATTGTGTTGCAGCGATTAATGGTGGGTATAGTATATACATCAACACTTGTGTGATAGAACAGCAGTGGCATTTGAGATTTCAATACTCTGCTGCTAAACTTAAAAAAGCAGATACATTTTTATGATGATTTAATCTGCAAGAAACCATTTAGATCTTATCTTAGAGAATATTGGTATTAAATCTTAGATACATGTACAAAGTCACCTTTATTTTCAACTTAGCTTTACTCTTTACATCCAACTGCCTCGAAACAAAAGAAATAGTCACATCTTATTACCACTGTGATTTTAAGATGTTTCCTGTTGTATCTGTGTTTTACTCAGTGCTGATCCCCTGGCTGATCATCTGACCTTTAAACAATACTGCTGTATCTTTTGGATTTGTAGATATACCTGTGTATTTGCTCCCATGTTCATTTCCTCTTTATTGAGCTTAAGGTATACCAACCTGCAGTCCAGGAACATAAACACATACACACCATCATGAACCCACCTTACAGAGCCGCAGGTAACACGGTCTGAAGTTGTGTGACCACTCTGAGACACAATGTGCTTCATCTATACAGGCAAAGGCCACAGGAGGGAGCTCCTGAGCTGAGGGGAGACACCCTGAACCTGAACCACCTCCTCCAACCAGAGCCTCGGGAGACAGGAGCAACACACACACCTGGCCTGTCTTCACCTGGAGAAACAGAGGAGACCACACTTTTAATGTATGAGAGTTCTCGCTTAAGCCAAGATTTCTTTCTGGTTTACTCAACTGTGGAGACTCCTAGAATATGTGCTACCTTTTCTATCGCAGCTTCTCTCTGTTTCATCGTCATGTTGGAGTGGATACAGGCTGCTTTCAGCTTGGCAGGAATGCCAGACAGCTGGAAACACACAAGACATTTGCGTCAAAAATTAGTTAACTGCAACATATTTCGTCTGTAGCATCATTGGCTAATTTCTTAATATAAAGTTGTGATTACCTGATCATCCATTAGTGAGACAAGAGGTGAAATGACCAGAGTGATGCAGTTTGATCTCTGAGCGTACAGGTAGGCTGGAAGCTGATAGCACAACGATTTACCCATCCCTGTTGACAAAACTACGAGGGTAGAGAGACCTAAAAAAAAAGAGAGAGACATGAATTCAGTTTAATACACAGATAGGAATGTAAACAGAGAGTCTGTGTTTTTTATTCAGTGTACAAACCTGAAAGGATCCTCATGATGGCCTCCTCCTGTCCCAGTCTAAACGACTGATAGCCGAGTTCTTGTAGACCTTTGTACACCTCAGCAGGTGTTGCTGCACACACAAACAAACACAAAGAGAAAGAGTTTACTTCTGATAAAATCTGTTTATGTTCATTTGCCCAGCTTTTATAAAGACAGGGAATTGCATGTGTGCGTTTACCTTGGACTTTTCCATCTTCTGTGAGATCATACAGTGGAGCCATAGGTGGTGGAGGAGCAGGACGTTCATAGTCAGGACGGATCACATTCAACAACACCTCGTCTTTAAGCTTACGGTCTTCTTCATTGTCTTGATGCTGCTGCACTTCTTTGACACTGGAAGATGACGCTGGAACAAACAAACAAACACATCAATATTTTAAAAAATACACAAGTATTTGTGATACTGAATGTAAAATGTCTTCTAAGCAGCTGTTCATTAGATGAGCTGAAGTCCAGCAGATGTACCAAGCTGCTGAGGATGCAGTGTTCCCGTTGCCCTGGCGACCTCCTCCAGTGTTGGCAGTTCAAACGGCTCCTCCTCAACAGGCTTGTCCTCAGGAACAGAAGGTGGAGGAGCTACAAAACCAAGTTCAGAGGGTTCTGGTGTTAATCAGTACAATGTATCATACATGATACCTTGTTTGTGACAGGGTATCATGTGGACTGCTTGTGTTTGAGTTTCCCCAGTGTTTCACTCTGTATCACCTGGTCCTTTGCACTCGATGGCCCAATGTCCGGTCCCTCCACACTTGTAGCAGGTGTCGCCCTGACGACTGAGCCCACCTCTGAATCCTCCTCTGAAAGACCCTCTCCTGCCTCTGCCAAAAAATCCACCACCTCCACCAAAACGCTCACCTTTCAGCTGGAATTTCTGCATGTACAACTGAAACATACATCAGAGATTCATAGACTTGGTATTATTATCTAAGACTCATGTGAAACAGGAGAACGTGATTTCTGGGACAAAGATACACACATCACTTGAAAAACAAACCTGTTTGCGTAAAGCTGATCCCCTGAGTGCATATCCTTTGACGTGAGATTTCTTCTTTAAATTTATCTTCACAAAGTTACCCTCTGCACCTTTCATGCTTCTGTCAAAAGTTTAAAAAGATGATTTTCACATTTGCCCAAAAAGACAGTAGCGTTTCATAAAGCAGGTTCACGTCTGATCTTACCTGCCTCTGGCTGGCTGAGAGCGATACATTTTCTTGGATAAAAACTCATCCTCTATTTCTCCTAACAAGTTCTCCTGAGGTGCCTTGACAAAAAAATAAAACCATATCTGATGATCTTTACCAAATTATCTCCAACAAACAGTGTGATCCATGATGGACATAAATTTAACCCCCTCACCTTTTTTGGTACCTTAACTTGCTTCTCTTCTTCTCCTTCTTCCTCTTCTTCTCCCTTTTTCTTGCCTCTGCTTTTCTTTCCTCCTCCTTGAGCTGGGCTAGAGTTCAAACCTGAGCTCTCCTCTTTCTTTTTGCCGTTCCTCCTCTTCTTTTTCGCTCCTCCCTCCTCTGTCACCTCTCCCTCTGTGTCCTCTCCTTCTCTCTGCCTCTTCCTCCCTTTCTTCTTTGCCCCTTTAAGCTCTGAACTAATCTCACCATCACCTTCTGGTGTTGGAGGTTGATGAGTCTGCCCTCTTTGCCTTTTAATCCCTTCTCCTTTCCCTGCTTTGCTTTTCCTAGTGGCTTGTCGAGCAGGATCTGGTGCATCATCACTACTTTTACTGGCAATACAAGTGCTCTTAAAACCATCATCTCTTCCTGAGTCTGCTGCTTCAATTCTTTCTCCCTCTGCATCTGTTTCTCCATTTCCTTTTCTTTCACCTCTATGCATTTCTCCTTCTGCTTCTTTTATTTCTATTCTCTCTACATTTACCTGCTGGTTACCTGCTCCAGGCCTCTCCTCAGCCCCCATCTCTCCAAACACCTGACACCTTTCTAGCCATTTCCTGTCAATAACACTCAGCCTGCTGATAGGAGAAGGCTTTCCTCCTGAGTCTTTCACTCCCATTCCTCCTCTGAAACCTCCAATAAACTGTGGGCTCCCTCTTAAAGGACAAATACCACGATGTGGAGTTCTTAACATGTCACAATTCTCTCCTGAAACTCCTGTGCTATCATTTAACTTTCCTGTGGCTGCAGCGGCCTCTCCTGAAATTTCTACACCACGTGGAGGAGACAAGGACATTAAGGCAGCAGATCTGGCTGGGGAGGGAGCTACACTGGAGCCATTTTGATTTTGTGAACCTGTGACTTTATTGCCACTACTCAGACAGTTAATATCACTACCACTAAACCTACTCGCAGAATCTGAAGCCTCTCCATTAGACTCTCTGACAGGTTCAAATGGTGCAAACGGTTCCTCTGGCTCCACTGGACAAAGACTCTTTGAAGCCGGGGAAGCCACGCAAGTCTTTAGAGCTCTGTGAACATGGACACATTTGGGTTTTAAATTTAAGATAGCTACACAAAACATTGGCATATGTGGTAAATGGCTGGGTTGCAGAGGTCAGTGCTTAGGGTTTTAATTACTCCATCACTTCGAAGACTAAACCAGTAATCACGAAAATAAATAATCAATCAATAATTGGAACATTAAGTCCAATCCAAATAATAATGAAAGATTCAAAAAAAATATATGCAAAAAAAAAATAATACAATGATTGTACATTTAGAAGAATTATTTTAATTTCATCACCTTGGTGAGAATGGGTTTGATCTGAGCTCAGTGGACGTGATCTTGTCGTCAGCAGCAGCAGCAGCAGCAGCAGCAGCAGCAGCAGCAGCAGCAGGGCTATTCGTCTGTTCACTTTTTAAAGAGTTAAGAGGCACACGACCAGGAAGGGCTGATTTCTTCAGTGACATTGGTTTCTCCTGAAAAAACAAAAAAAAAAAATATATCACTGTAATTGTGACCACTCTGACCTGCTGTTTTTTTTAAAGTGTTCCTTACCTTAGTGAGTGTAGCCAAGTTGTTTTTCAGCTTCAGGCCATAATATTGAGCCGAGGCCTTAAGACTGTCTTTTTCCTTGGATGTCAGACTGGAAGAAGATGACGGCAATGTACTGCGATTCAGGTGAGAACCCCAACAGTCTGTATCCTAAATAGACAGATGGCACACAGACAACAACGGTAAACAAATGAATGACAGTGGGAGAAACAATGACAGTGAATAAAAAAATGAATGAGGAATCAATCAGAGTAAGAAGAAACAACCACTCACTTACTAAGTATAGCAACTAGATCTGATAATAAAGCAAAAGTTGTTGCAATCCTGAACAAGACAAGTTCTCTGATGTGTTTAGACTGTCTGACATTTGCTCTGTAGATACATTTATAACACAACTCTTTGTTCTGTGCCTTGTTGGCTTTACTGACCTTAGCTGTAGATCTGGATGGTTCGATGTGTTCACCGCTGGCTGCATCACTGCTGCTGTTTTCTTTGGCTTGTTTCAAACTGCGATACTCTTTATACAGCTCTGAAATGCAGACACACAAAGCAATTCTCTCAAATTTACGCTACAGTTAGACTGTATACAATGAGTTAAGGAATTACATCTGTTTATCTGTAATGTCATTTATAGCCACTACTCACTCCTGGTCTCTTCTGGAGCTTGGTCAATGTCCTCCTGGAAATTTAAGAGCATCATAATATTCAGTTTATTTTCATTATCATTAATCAAATACAAGGAAATTAAAATCGCACAGATACGTATTCTCCGCAGATTTCCTTGGATTAAGATTAAAAACAACAATATTATTGTCTTTTCTGTGTCACTTCTCACTATAATGAAAAAATGGACAAAACTATAACACAAATCACAAATAGATGCATCTGCTGTTTAATGCTCTATGTAAATAAAGGTAAAATAATAAAATAATAAATGACACTAACACTATTTGCTGCAGTGTAGATAAACAGTAACATGTAATGTAAAACATCAGTAACTGTGTGCTGTCATTTAACTCACCTTGCTGGGTTTCCTCTGCTGCTGTTTGACAAATGTCTGCTCCCAGCCTTTAAGCAGCAGCTTCACTTCGTTGTATCGATCCATGATGACTGCAGAGTCGAGAAAATGCTTTTAAAATATCTAAAATAGTCTCTAACTTCGTAGCAGTACATGTGTAGCTTGGAGCACAACTTCAGGAGAAAGCTGCATCGACACCAAAGCTGTCTAACTTAAACGTAACGATATTGTTCGCATTTTTCTGAGTCCGTCGGTGAAAACCTGAGTTTTAAGTAACTTTTAGTTTCTTCTGCTTCTCCTGCTTGATAATAAACCTTACTGTAACTTAACCAAACGAAAAAAAAGATACATATGTTTGCAGAGCCCCACAGTCATAACAGAGCACTGTAGTAAAGAGTTACTTCCGCTCTGTGATGTTTACGATTTTCCCGCGCCGGAAAAACTGTCGGGTTGCCAGATTCTCCCGTGTATCCCCCAATATCACAGACCACGCGCTTCACTTAGTTTACGATGTGAAAACTTTAATTCAAGGTCATGCATTTTCTTTTTTTTTTTTTTCAAAGACTAAATATAAAAATAAACAACACTAAAATAAACAATAGTTGAACATCTCTTCATTTCTTTACTTGCTCTTAAAACGCTGTAGTGTCGCGCAAACAGTCACACCTCTATCGATAGATGGAGACAAGAGAGGGTGACAGGGCTGTTTTATCCGTCAGATTATGGGTTATTTAATGTCACAAACAGAAATGCACTAGATCACTTTTATTGAAACGTAACAGAAGACAAAAGGTTACCATCTAACAATCACAATACTATTATCATTTCTATTTTGCAGCAACTTCAGTCAGAATAAGACCACTTGATACCAGTCTGCAAATGGACACTACAGTGTTTGGATTGTACAGATAATCATAAATTCTTCACAGTTCAAGGCAACGTGAACTTGCAGGACAACTTCATGTCTTTGGTGAGTGTAGAACAAATTTGTGTTCCCTGCCTTGTTTCTTTTTTATAAACAAAGCTATTTTCAGCTAGATTTGTCCTTGATTATAAGATTATTACCACATAGACTTGTGCCTTTTGTAACCAAAGCCTTGGAAACATTTACACACAACTACTTGAATGTTCTTCACAGAAAAAAAAAGTTAACATCATTTAATATATCCAGAGGCATTATGGTTTATTGTATTATTGGTGTTGTACATTAAAGCAGTATAAAAACCCATCAATGTTAAAGAAACATGACAACAGCAGTAACAAAGAAAACACTTTTATTATCATCATCATTAACAGGAGGTAGGGAGTAAAAAACATTAACTGTGGGAGGTGATTCATAGCACAAAGGCTGTACTTGTGAGTGTGACTGAGAGGATAAACATTACTATGGATTTTTTATGATAATAAATTGTTTCATTACAGCAGGGAAACCTCATGGAAGTAAGCACCCAGCATCTTTATTCCCTGAATGTAGTTGGACCTGAAAAGGAGAAATGCAAAACAGTGATGAGCTTGGTTTTGTCAGAGGACAGTCGTCTTTAACGCAAGCTGCAACATAATAGTCAAAGTTTTTATTATAGCTTCTAGACGGAAAAAAGGATAAGAATTTAATCTTTCATTGACATCTAATTCATTCAGAGTGATACATATTCTAGTGACAATTCTTTCTAGCGCCAATCAGAAAGTGTTAACTGTGTTGTACCTGTTGAGTTTCTCATTCTGGGAGTGAGCTCCATCGTCAGAGGAGCCCACAGGAAGCAGCATGACGTTACGACCTGTGGCCTCCTGGAAGGTCAGGGTGACGGGGATACTTCCACCCTCACGAGTCAGATCAGGCTCCACACCAAAGACTATGACACAGGAGGGACGAGGAGACAAAGTGAAGAATAAACAATATATGTAAAACATGTTAAAATGAAAAAAACTTGATTGCAACAAAAAAATACTATTTTTAACCCCACCTATTACCACTGTCATCAATGAAAAGTAACACTGTCAGTACATGTTTAGCATCTGACTAAACCTTTAACCATATACATTTCTATCATTCTCCTGTTACTCAGTCGTACCTGTCTTCATGGCTCTGCGACCAGCCATGTAGTGAGGGTGGTTGAAGTCAGAGACCCAGGCTTTGGCCCCGTGACCCATGTGCACTTTCAGTTTGTTGGGGGTTCCCAGTTCAGCAAATTTCTTCTCCAGATGTCCGATAACCTCAAAAAAAAAAAAAAAAAAAATAAGATAAGACATAAAGCACGTAAGCATCAACAAGAAAAGATACACCTTTATAGTTCAGTAGCAACTTTTTGTTCAGTCTGAAAAATAATTTCAGCTGCTATGTAATTCTACTTTATGGCCACGCCTTCAGTAGTAGACAGTGTGACAAAGCGAGCTCTCCATGTGACCCACTGCCAGGGACACAAGCATTTGGCAAAGTCATTAAGTTTTAAAGTTTACTGGCAGAGACTTCTGATATTTTCCACACCACTATCTTTACAGGGTCCAAGTCACTTGAATACTACCAGATGATGTGATGACAGTGAGTGTAGACATCAGTTTAAGGTTCTTCAGGGTCTACCTGCTTCTCCACAACTTTGGGGTCCATGTCAGGGACAAGGCGGATGGAGAACTTTCCAATGACCTTGCGGGGGATGACTGTCTTGGCTCCTGCTTCGGAGAAAGCGCCCTCAATACCGTGAAGAGAAAGAGATGGGTACCTCCAGCGGTGCATTAGGATTTGTTCCTACAAGGCAAATGAACGATGCACTTTAAATTGGGATGCACTTATTAGAGTAGACTAATTAGGATGTCACTAAGTAACTTTTAACTCAAAGCTAAGCAGTGTCTTGCCTTGCTGTCATGTAGCAGCTGTCCAACAACTCCAACGTCCTTGCAGTACTCATCCAGATCAAAATCAATTTTCTCATACAATTTTCTCTCGTCATCTGTCAAAGGGGCCACGTTGTCATACATCCCCGGGATCAGAATTTTCCCCTTCTTGTCTACAAGGGAGCCTGTTTAGGAAGTGACAAAACACAAGATGAGAACTCCTACAGTTCGCAGAAACACACCTGTGATCAGACTGTGAATCTAAAACTGCACGCAAGTAGATTTTATGATATTATAGTTAAATAATGTGCTTCACTTGCCCATGAGTGTGATAAGGTCAGTCATGGCCTCATGAACAGAGCCACCGAACACTCCTGAATGCAGGTCCTTTTCACAGCACTCCACCTTAAAAGTTACGAATAAACCATCATTTGTCAATGAGCTGCATTAAGTTTACAAGTTTACAAAATGCTGGATTAAATCACTAAAATGTGACTGTACTTCAATGAAGAAGTAGCAGATTCCTCGAAGGCCGTAGGTGATGCAGGGTTTGGTCTTGCCCAGCCAGTAGTTGTCAGAGATGCAGACATAGTCTACGTCTTTCAAGAAGGTGTCTTTTCGTGAAAACACCAGTTCGTCCAGTCCCTCAGATCCAGACTCCTCCATCCCTTCGAAGCAGAACTTGATGTTGATGGGAAGCTCCTGAAACAAAAAGAGAGATACATAGGATAAAAAATAAAACTTCAACAGGGATATCCTCACTTTTTAGATTTAACAGCAGGGCTCTTTCAGTTTAACTCAAAAATGTTTCATGGTCTTCTTTTAGAACTCAAATAGCCACTATTTGACCACAAGTAAATGTGATTTAAAAAACGTAGATAATATATAATGTGGTTTAATAATTAAGTGCTATGTTGATAAGACATCATTAGTGATTATCCAGAAACCTTTGACCACTTATTCTGCTGATGACTCTAAAGTGATCAACAAGTAATCACCAAATCAGCTCTGTACTTTAACACTAAGATAAATATTCTATATCTATATTTTTTTTTTTTTTGTTTTCAATGTCAGTTGCTCATTTATTTTGTTTTATCAATCAATATTCTGAGTTGATCAGACACAGTGCTGTTTGTGCTGTCAAATGTATGTTTGCCATAATACCAGTAGCAATATCATCACGATTACATTCACTTCAAAAAAGTGGTCCATTTAGAGTAATGCAGATTTGCCATAGTAACAAAAATAACATCCATAGCAAATATGAAAATAACAACACACATCTATTCAAAATGCAACTGTGAAAATGAAAGATAATCTTGTAGGAACATATACAATAGATGGCTAAAATTGCCATTCCTTTCTCTTTGTATAAGGTAAACAAATAACAACAGCCATCCCCACACCTTTGTATATTTTATTCCAAATGTGGTTGGTGTTTCCATCATTGTTCAACCACACCCAACTTGCCAAGCCAACAGAACATACCTCAAGTTGTTCTGGTAAAAATAAAAACCAAAACCAAAACAAGTTTTGTGTAACGCCCATCATTGATCATGGCTGATTGGACCTCAGAATGACACAGTCGAGTTTGCTGGTGCTTACATAGATCAGGCTGTTTTATTTGTGTGTGTGTGTGTGTGTGTGTGTGTCTGATGCAGGAAGTATATTTGTACAGATTTAGACCCTATTTCTCATTACTAAAGTACTAAAAGCAAAATTGTTCGGAAACTTCACCTGCTGGATCTTCTGGTAGGCCTCAATGCAGTTAAACCAGGCCAACACTGGCCCCTTGTCATCAGTGGAACCTCTTCCATAGAGCTTACCTGCAAAGACACAGCAGTTTTAGTTTAAAGTCCTTGTGAGTTTGTAGAAAAACATCTATCAGTTGCTTCTGATCCCGTTATTCTTTGTATTCATCTCTTCTATACTTTTGGTTGACACAGTTCAGGTTACTTCAGTTCAAGATCAGACTGAGTCTAGCCAGTCTATTCACATAGAGATGAAACAACCTCAGTCTATTGATGTTGATTTTGTTTTTTTCTTCTTCTGGTGCCACTCTACACATTCATTGGTTTATAATGACAGGGTTTTGACATCGTTGTCAAAACCCTGTGGGGTCACTATGGTTATACATGTATAAAAACTAAGTAAGGGATTAGCTAGTGCAGTAACAAAATGCTTCTATATGAGGAAAATGAGGAAAATGAGGAAAGCTGATGACTCTGTAACAAAAAAAGACACAAAAAGAAATACATGACATAAGCAGGAACAAAGCTGCACAGAAAGGGATGAGTATGTGGGATGGGGAAGTGGATGTGGGTTTGTGTGTGTGTGTGTGTGTGTGTGTGTGTGTCAGCTGACTGTCTCCAGAAAGTACATGAGACCATTTGGGTACTGATATATGCAACAGAAAAAAAATCCAACTTACAAAATAAGGAAGAAAGTAAAAAAGGATCTCAGTATCTATTAGAAACAAACATCAAACAAAGGCACCAACTCAAGGGAGCTGTAATGTCTTCAGCATATGAAAAAACGGGAGATTTATTCACACTTTACTAATATATATTGTATATATGGAATGGCATACCCTAAAAGACACACCATTTTTCATTATGCAATGTATTCACCAGATAAAATGTTTCACTTGAGCCCTTTGGCCCTCTGAAAAGCTGAACCTATTACAGATTCTTCTTAAAAACACTGGCACTAGTTCAACGCCCTGTGAGACTTGCAGATAAGACATGATAAAGAAACCTGATTTTACTGGGTTGGACTTTGGAAATATGTGGTGAACTATGATAGGATGACAAGTACAAGGTTAATAAAAGCTCAAAGAACATTTAAAAGTTGCACTCAAAGTTGTAAAAATTATGAAAACCTATCTGTCTACAGGGAAACATTGGTTATTTATTTCAGTTTCAATATTACAAATTAGAAAAGTGAAAAACAAAAGAGGTTTAATCATAACACAGAAGACTGGGAACACAAAACCTCAAGTTAATCACTTGTATAACAGATCTTGGCTTCATTTCCAAAACCAACATTCCATCCTTTCAACAAAGCAGTTTCATTTTCCAAAAGAAGCTTCAGTTGCTCTTACCGTCTTTCTCTACCAGAGTGAAAGGCTCTGTGTCCCAGCCGTCATCGATATTGGCTGGTTGGACGTCAAGGTGGCCATAGATGCAAACGGTCTTCTTACCAGGGTCTGAGCCCAGGTGCCCCAGGACGATTGGAGGCAGAGGGATCTGCTCTCCAGAGGGAAGCTGCATGAAAAAGTTTCGAATTTAATGACTATGAAGTGCAACGGCAGTTTAGTGCAACAGCACAGTATCAGACAGCCTTACCGTCTGTTTGCCAATGTCCACCAATTCCACTGTGCCCCCCAGTTTCTCAATGTCCTTGGCTGCCATCTCCATCATCTTCTTAATCTCCCCGCGCTTTTCTGGCCAAGCAGACACACTCTGAACTGCCACCCAATCAGCAAGGCGCTAGAAAAAACAAAAAAACAAAATCATGCACTATTGTCTAAAGAAACACAACAGTTTCACACAGTACACAGCCAAGATTCATGCAATTACTCATTACTTTGAGCCAGAGCAGATGGCTCTTGGCTCAACTTGGTTAGCAGTAAGTTTAACTAAAGCCATAGTTAACGTGTCACTGAAGCAGACGTGATGACGTTCATGAGGTCCACTGCCTTAGTATGCAAGACAAAATGATCTTACCTGCACATAGAGATCCTGGTGTTCGTCCACATACTTGAAAAGTGATGTGAGGTGAGCCATCTTTGCCAGCGAGTGGAGGAGCTGAGGGTTTGACAGGTAGAACAGAGTGAGCGTCTCCCTCAAAGCCTGTGCTGTTTTATAGGAGGACAAGGAGCACACCCTCCTGATAACTGCTGACTGCTGCTGGATTTATAATGACAGTGACACAAGAGCAAGATTTAAAAGGAACTGAGGGTGGTGACATCTGGCAACACTGCAGGAACAGTGGACTGGCCTGTTACATTTTAATCGACTCAAAAGCAAATGTGAATGTTAAAAAAAAGTCAATTTCAAAACTTATTTCTTCATAATATGGTCATACTAGGAAATTAAGTTACCTTCCCTTCAGACTGTGTATATCTGAAGATTTCACCATAGCGTAGGGCACTTTCTTATTATTATTTCACAACAATTCAATACCCATCTATAAATCGTTTTGTTAAAAAAATAATATAGTAGATATGCATGTCATCGTGTCAGGGGAAACTTGAGTTTGCATATTACATCAGATGCTGATGTTAACAAAAGTTTCGTGAACGTTTGTTTCCAGATTTACATTAATTACATTAATGTTGAAATTATTCTGAGGTTTTAACTGTAAACTTCTTGGTTTGTTTTTACATATCAGACTAAAACAGAGCTTTAAAAACAGGCTTAAAATCAAGACAACTCATGCGGAACGAGGGCAAAGCAGAACAGTCTGGTATTAGCCGGCTAGCTAGCTAGCTAATCGTATCAAACAGGAGGATAACTTATGTATGAGCTAGCATGTCTTGCTAATATTTGCAATGCGAAAAAAAAAACACTTTAGTTGCTGAACTTACTTCGTGTTTATTCCCGTGCGGTTACTCTCCACATGTGACTCCTCTCACCTGACAGACAGTTCCCGTTTATTACCGATTTGCAGTGCTGTCGGCTAACCGTTAACACTGAGCCACTGAGACAGATTCACCCCCAACAGTAGACACAAAATCAATGGTTAAACGTATTCCCGACGCAAAGGGTTATGGGTAAGCGGTAAATGCTGCGTCATGTAAAAAGCCATAGAGTCCAGAGACATTCTAAAGAAAGAGCAGTTCTCTCTGGAAAATTAAACTGCACTTACACATTAGGACTGACGTAACGTTTCAGTACTGCGTTTTTAATCACTGCATTACTATAAAATAACTATAATATTGGTTATCATGACATCTAGGGAAACTTAAATTAGGTTAAAAATGTAATTTTACACTTTTGTTAGAATATTAGCTCTATTTCATGTCTTAATTACACAGGTGGAAAAATGTAACCCCTATGTCTAACCAACAGAAAAATAAATATTAAATAGATATTAGAAATGATACATTAATATGATATCTGGTAGTCCACTTAAATACTTCGATTTTTAGAAACACATTTTTCATTTACACTTTCAACATTGCCAAAAAGTTTAATAATATAGTATTTTAATCTTTGAAAGATTCGACTAGTTTTCACCAAAAACATGTCCATTTGAAACAAATTTAGGTCACGTACACATCCTCAGAACGGTGTGTTTACGCCAAGTAGAGACTTGGCTGAACATCTGGGTTCTGTCTTCCTGGACCAACACTCCTGTTATACAACCTTTACCAACCAATATTTCCCAATTATTCCTGGCAGAGCATAATATTATTCTAACAGGCATAGAGAAACTCTGATTTGGAGACTCTGGATTCTCTGTATTGGCAAGTCTGTTGCCAATGTGATCGTAAAATAAAGTGTCTCACCAAAGGCTGCATCATCAGAACTTTATTTCATCTACCACACTACCTGTCTGCTTTGGTGACAATTAAGTTATCCACCCCTGGTGGCAAACTGAAGTTCAACTAGTAATGTTCGCAGATGAAACGCAACATTGTGCAACTACATCAACTTTCCTCTGGCTCTTCCATCTGGTTACATTCAGTTTAAAATGAATGTGTTAACACATGAGTCAGTCCTGTACCAGTTTGCAGCCAAATTTCCAGAACTGTAACACAATGGTACCTTTAAGACCTGGATCTGAAGTTTCACAATTCAATTAACCAACTTCTATGATGGACAAAAACTGTTTTGAGAAGCGTGAATCCCCTGATTGAAGTTACAACTGTACTAATACTTCTCTACATTCTTAGAAATGAATCACCAAGACCATTTAGTGTCATAAAAATTTATTCATTTCTAGTCATGTCTTCTGAAAATCTTTACGGTCCCTGCAAGCAAAAGAATGTGATTAGTAGTCAAAAAAGGTGGAGTTAAAGTTCAGTTAAGCTGTAAAGGGTCACCTTTCCATCAAAGCACCGCTCTTCACATGTTTCTTCTGTTGGCCGACAAACTTT
The DNA here is from genome assembly GCA_016801845.1 of Polydactylus sextarius. Classification (NCBI taxonomy): domain Eukaryota; kingdom Metazoa; phylum Chordata; class Actinopteri; family Polynemidae; genus Polydactylus; species Polydactylus sextarius. The sequence continues at coordinate 11,997,999 of CM028927.1, forward strand.
TGAAGAGCACATGAAATAGATCTGCAAAGGAAGACAATCATTTAAGAAAAGTCACATCCTATAATGTCAAGTTATACTACTAATGTAAAAGTAGTGCAAATTTTGTAATTTCAGTGAATTGTCATGTTTTGGCTTTGCACTTTCACTTACTTCTTCATCCAGGTATTTATTTGTTGTTTGATCCATAAATTGGAAAGCAGTAACCACAAAGCGCCTGGTGTACCGGTTTTTGGGAAGGTCACTGACTTTAAGGATGGACACACTTGGATCATAGGGATTAGCACACCTTCAAATAAAATTAAAAAAAAAAAAAAAAAAAAACCATAACCAAGTGAATAAGTGGACAGAGGATAATGATGCATTTTAATACACATGGTTCAGCAAATTGTACTTACCCATCATAAACCAGTACCAAGGCATTCTTTGCCGAGCGAGGGTAAGCTAGACAGTAGTTGACAAGAATTACTGCATCTGGTTTGGGAGAATTCAGGTGCAGTTCAAGATACACTGGTTTGCCAAGGAGCAGACGCAAGGGCTGATGGTAAGTGGGCAGATACGATGAATACGTCTCATCTGTTGTGATAATACAGACAAAGGACAAAGTTATTGAATTAAGAAGAATGCACATATGCAGAGACAATCATGAGCCTACTCCAGACAAAAGATTAAACATGTGGACTGAAAAATTCATGCACAACTGACCTTTAGCAATTCTCAGCTGAACACTATATAAACCAGTGGAGGAGACTGTTGACGGCAGGGAGGAACTTGGTGTTTTGACCATGTAGCCAACACTTGCCAGTGACTTATGAGAAGTTCCATCTTTACCGTAGCGGCACTCAACCATGAATCTACAGAGACGTAGGTTAAGAACAGTGCATTTAAAAGCATGTACAGAAGAACCTTATAAAGCAAGTAAAACTTACCAGAACCATCATGGGACCACTTACCTGACTGGATCACTTCTTGTAATGACACCATACTTGAGGTTCAGAGCTTGGACAATAGTCTGAACCTCAGCCAGGTAGATCTTTGTCTCACCAACTACCTGCAAATCAACATAGTGTTTTTACCTTCTGAAGGTTTGCATCACATCTCCCAGATTACACTGTATTAGCTGAGGCTCAGTCTCTGACACTGAGAGCATGTGTAACAATAGAATAGAAAACAGTCTTAAACTTTTGAAACGATGCACTTAAAGCAGGGAGACAACTTACATATGAACGGGCTCCACATTCTGTTACTTTGAACTTAAAGATGGCAACCTTGTCATTAACAATGACTGGTTTACAATTTGCATTTCCAGGAATAACGAGCTTTTTGGGGTCCAAAGGGATGGGTGCAGAGTCGTGGCGAACAGCAAAAACAAAGTGTTGATCTCCAGTGCACTCTAAAGTGAGAAAAGTTAGGGACACCAGAATTGTCGGTTTTCTTCTTAGTAGAAAAGAAATAAGTACATCAACTGAATGCTTACCATCTAGTGGGTAGTAGCATCCAGATGTCACAGAATCCACACAGCACCCCATTTTTTCACAGTCTGAGGAAGATATTCCCGTCTGGCCGCAAGTCACCCGCTCCCCCGTTGGGATGGCACAGTCTGAAATGGTGCAAAATGAAACGCATTTCCTTGTAAACATCATTAAATAGACATATAAGGCTGCCCTACCTAGAAGATTCAACCACATTTTCAACTTCAAACTAGATTGAGACAAAAATTAAAATTAAATAAAGCTTTGCACTGCACCATTTGTTGTCTGCTGTTAAACATCCTTGTATTCAGCTCAGCTACCGTGTTGTTAGCAGATAACTCACTCACTTTGGGCCTTTGGTGCAGGAGTGCACTTCTGCTTGTTGTGGGGTTTGTCACCGGCACGAGCAAATGAGTCCGTGTCAAGTCTTGGACTAGTCTCACAAGATGCGGTAGCAACTTGCATCTGACCAAACTTATCAGCATACAGCAGCTTCAGGGTGTAGCTGTCAGTATGAAAGGACTAAAAAAAAAAAAAAAAAAAAAAAGAAAGAAAGAGATTCTAGTATAACAAAACACTACACCAATTAGTACAATTACACATTCTACACAGCTGAGCTCTGGTTTAAAGAAAATAAATAAAAATAAAAGGAATTTCAGGAACTTACATGGTTCACATGGCACCCGCTGAAGGGTACAGTAAGGGTGTTCTTGAGCACATCCACATCATAACCACAAGACTCTGGAGCTTCCATGACATACAGCAAGTCCTTCGTGCCTAGAGGACAGATTCCAGTCACGGTAAGTAAAGTCAAATTACACTCATGTCAAATGGACAATGGTAAAAACCATACATACCCAAAACTTTAACTTCACTTAATTGATCATTTGGCAAAGTAATCTGAAAGCTACTTTCACTACAAACGACATCTAGCCCGGTAGAACTCTGACTGATGCTGGTGGTCCAGCTCCTTGGCGGGGCATCTACAAATTCCACCTCAAAGCCACCACTTGGACCGTTGGCCGAACCTCTTGAACCAGAATCTTCACTTTCCACCTCGAACCCAATGTCAGAAAAAGGGTTGAAGGTCGTAGCGGTGGCAACTCCTTCTGTTTCCATTTCAGGCATTGCATCTTCAGGAATTTCTTCTACATCACTGTCAAAGTCACCGTGATCTTCTGAAGTCAAAACAGTTAAAAAAAATAATTTGTTCTAAGAGTCTAAAAATGAACACACAGCTGCAAGAATGGATCAACTAATCAAGTTTCTTTGAAAAGATTGATTGAGGGGGGGACACCATGTTTAAATTAAGAGCTTAGCGTGTGGATCTAAAGTGACCTTAGCCATTAAATTCAACACTGAACAGGTTTATTGCCTCTTTGCACAGTAGCTCACTTTATTCAATTGGAAGAATTCAAGTCATAGTGTATTGAGTTGAGATTGATGCGATGGCAGCTTGCTTACCGTCCAGTGTGCTGCGTGGCGGATTCACCCACTGCCCTGTCTCGTAAAAACTGAGGAGCTGATTTTCGTCGATCGGCTCCCAGGCCCAGACTGACAACACCCCCGAAAACAGGACGATGACCAGCAACTCGACCCTGAGCCCCGCCATTGATCCAAGTGAGAGCCCTTCTGCCGCTGCTGAACACCGGATAAAGACGCCGCCTCCTGCCGTCATTCAAATAGCGGTCACGAGTTAATTAGTCGCACCTGTGTCGCAGGTAATTGGGCCAATTATAGTTTCTGGTGTGTTGAGTGAGTTTTTTTTTTTTTTTTTTTTTTGGACTGCATTATTTTGAAATGAGTTTCTGATTTTCTTCCTAAATATCCAAACAGTTGAGATACTCCTGAAAACAAATTGTGACATTAAAAGTGACATTAAGTGGTTAAATTAATTCTTGCTTTACAGTAAAACTCAAAACTGAACATTATTATATAGGTAAATATAGCAATTATGGTTGAGTATTGAATTTCATCAGATTTAACCAATTCTACCCAATAATCCAGGGTCTTCAGTTTATTTTTGACATTTATGGTTGATAATAGACCAACATTTATGTTGTCAGACAAAATACTAAACTACTAGTGTCCACCCTGCTGTTATTCCATAATGACAGATTATAGGTCATCACAGATCAACACAGATCATCATAGTGTGGCCAAAGTCTTTATTGCATATATTTCAAGTACACAAACACCCATATATTTTACAACTGCACCACAGGTCGAACAGACAGACTATTAAATAGTCTTAATTCATTTTAAAACAATATATTTTCTCTCTCTAAATCAAAAAACCTGGATGTTATTTAAGCAGTCAGACAAAAAATTAATCACTTGTAGGAGTTGGCTTTATGTTTGGGCAAAAAGTTGAAATTCTTCGGTACAGGTCCGAGCAGCATTTCACTGGAAAATGACAGGAGTAACAAAGTTTCAATCATAAAACAGATTCATTTAACTCTTTAATCTTTATGCAGATTGATTTTGAACGGTGTTATATTCAGCTCACCTTATCCTGACCCAGTCCCCGACATTTTGACTCGCCATCAGAGACTCCAGGTAGTTTCTGCCCATGTAGTATGGAGGTCGCTCATTGATTTTCTGAGGCACTCGCTCCAACAGACCCACTGGAATATATCTGAAAAAAGAGAGACGTGTGAATAAACAGTTTATGTTTGGTGTGTTTTTTTTTTTGTCCATTACATTCTACCTATTTATGCCCACCTGCACATGAAGGAGAGCCACTCCAGCATGAAGGTACGGGTCTTCTCCACACCTCGAGTGTCGGAGCCCCAGTGCTCAAGACCAAAGTTGGTAAAATCCCTGAGGATGTCCAGTCTCTCACTGGATGAGATGTCCCAGTGTCTGCTCTCCTTTATCTCAGTGAAGATCCAGGGCTTAATGAGAGCACCCCTGAAGGGAAAAAGGTCAAATGGTTAAAAACACAGCCATAAAAAAAAGTTATCACAGCTATACATAAAAGCTAAACATGAAGCCAGCAATGTGAAAGCATTAAAAGCTCTGACAATCTCTATGTATGTGTTATAAATCTATTTAAAATGATCACTGGTTATAGTGATAATATAAAAATAACTGTACCTTGCAATCATGATACCAGAGACACCAGTTTCTCTCGCTTTCATGGCGTCTTCATAGGACAGAATGTCTCCATTTCCTGCAACAGTAAAATCAAGTCACCTATGTTTAACTCATCAGTAGTAATGTAGTGTCTCTCTTTATCAACATGCTACCCTCATCAGCTACAGTCTTTACAAATTCACCCACCAAAAAGAGGGACAGGACTTGCAAGCTTGGAGCAAGAGGTGATATAGTCCCAGTCAGCTAACTTAGTGTAGCGCTGCTCTCTGGATCGTCCGTGCAACTGTTAAGAAACAGCAGCAACAGCTCTTTATCATCACAATTTTCACAATGAGCCACATATCTTATTTATGCAGTTTACTGTAGGATGAGCCATTCAGACATTAAAAACAACTTCTGCTGTGGAAACACTCACCGTGATCATGGAGACGCCCCAGTTTTTCATCTCAGGGATGAGCTTGTGTGCTATGTTGTTCTTCTCCTGAACACCAGTGCGGATCTTAACTGTTAAAGGAACGTCAAGGACCTTGAGGAAAAGAAAACAGCCAAAGAAAGTTATTTTCATGATGCAGTCATATTAAATATATTCATTCATATTCATTAAATATAATGCTCCATATTAGGTAAAACAGAGACTTACATAGTTCATCCCTTTTACTATCTGTTCAAACTTCCTGGTGCGCGTCATCAAGCCGCAGCCCCCACCCTGATGTGGAGACGAACAAACATAATCTGTCAACAAGTGGCTTAATGATGTTTCACGTTTCCTGTCTGTGCTTTTCACACTGTATAAAAACACAGAGCAAAGAGCAAACACACTCATGATTTTTTTCATAGTGATTCTGTCGCAACCACTGTGGAAAAAACAAACATGGCTTTATTGTCTGTGATGTCACCCGTGAATAAAGCATGCTGCTGACTTTAGACCACTGGAACTGCCTGTAAATCTGACTGAGACAACTTTACCTTCTTGTAGACAAGATCGATAGGGCATCCAGAGTTGATGTCCACAAAGTCAACTTCTACGTTGTTGTTGATGAGCTCTGCACACCTCGTCATGGTGTCAGGGAAGCAGCCCTCCACCTGGAGAAACAATGTCGACTTCAGAACTGGAACAGATTTTGCTCTCACACACTCGTGTTTATAACTACAAAGATGAACAGATTTATTCAACAACTCTGAAGAAGATCTTCACCTGGACACCGAAAAGATCTTCACTTTCGTGCCTCTTGAGCAGGGCCCACTCGGACTGCTGCCCTTGAAGCAGGTTTGTGCACATGGCCATCTCCCCACATGTGATGTCTACACCAAAGCGCTTGCACACACGACGGAAAGGCAGGTTTCCACACTGAGGTCAGAGAAGGAGCAATCAGTCACAAATTATATTTAATGTTTACATTAATTGAATATTGTATGTTGTTTTAAATTACTTACAAATATTTATTGTTTTTAATTTATTGGTACTAATATTTCCATATTTGCTACATCTTTGTTGTTGGAATAATGCTAATGTCTCCACTGTGGCACTATCAAGTTCCCTACACTTCAACATAAATATAATACAATTATTGTCAGATGACATAATTCGGAATCTCTAAACACATCGACATGGACTTCAGGATTTGATTCAGTCTAGCAATACTTACAGTTGTTAGAGGAGCGAGGTAGAGTTTGTCTTGAAAGTCCACCTTCAACACAGACACAAAAACATACTCCTTTTGCTTGAACTCACATCACGAGTGCAGATGATTTTACTTAATCTTGAATAAGCATCAGTGTCAATAGGCTTTTGTTAATATATGCCCATAAATTTTGGAGGAGAGACAGTTGGCAGGTATATACCTGTTTCTTTTCACATTGACGCAACTTGATGACATCTGCATCAATCAGTGGGCCGACAGTCTTAACTGGAGGCTGTTTATCTGGGCTGGGCTGCAGCTTTTTACAAAAACAAACAAAAATGAAAAAAGTCATTGCAAAATTCCATGTAACACTTTACAGAGACTTTTTAAGCTCACAGACTGAAATTAAGAGGTAATGCTGAGCATGTAGATGACTGTACCTGTGTCTCTCCTTCAGTGGATGAAATCTGCTTCTCTCCTGTTGGATCTGCAGATACTTCAGCAGTGCAGTCTTCACCTAGGTGAGTCAAAGTTGAACTGTATTATTAAACCAAAATTAAATCAACTCAAATTTAGCATTCTATATACTGTTTTCATTAAATATTTAGAGTATGTGGAAACTAAATCCTCTTACCGTTCCCTTGCTGTTCTTTTTTGTCTTTGTTGTTTGAAAGTGTTTTCAGGTACTCTGCTGACTTCGTGAAGGGCACCAAATGTTTCCTCAGACGATTCTGGAGCTCTTTGCTCAAGCTGTTCTTCACTGGGTTCTTGCCTTCGTGGGCTTTGACTAGATCTGTGTTCTCCATGGTTTTGAAGTCAAGTGTAGTGTGTGCCTTAGCAAAGCGGCAGGCCAGACCATAACCGCACTTTCCAAATGTGTCATAGAGGTAGCAGCTCTCCCCGATGTCAGCAGGTTTAGAGGCCATGTAGTCAGCGACATTATGATGAAAGTGGCATTTGTCTCCATAGGGACATTCCCTATTAGCCTAAATGGACAGGAGAGGTCATGGCAGTAGCTATTACCTGACAGGAATCAAAAAAACGCATGTGGCATCTGTGAATGGTCAGTTAAAACTTCATACCTGAATGACTGAGAGACACAGTCGTTTCTCATCATAGGTGGTTGGTTTAGTGTGTGGCCTTGACTTATTTTGTCCTCGCAGGCGTTTACCATCTTGCTTCCACCCCTTACCCTTTTCCTCAGCATCAAGTTTGAGCTTTTTAGCTTCGGGTTCGTCCACACAGGGCTCCTTTGTCTCTACACCTGTACTGTCATCACCAGACTTTTCTCCTTTTGGGCCCTTCCACTCAGTGTCTATGAAGCTATGAAATTTTTCTTTGGTTGTCAGGAATCTGCAAGGATAAGAAAAGAAGGAATAAATGTAATCATCCTGTTGTTTTTTCCATGTTTAATTAGCCAGACATGCAGAGTTGCTTACTCTTGTCTGATGGCAGCTTCACCCTTTACAGCCACATCTGTTGCCTTTTTAATGGTGTCTTCTGCTGCTGTCTCCATCACACCTTCACGGGATTATCTCCAATCCTTTTTCTGAAAAATATGGCCACATTAACTCATGACTTGACTGGATTGAAATTCAGCATAACAAGAGTGAGACAGTATGTTTTGTACACAATTTTGAGCATAGCTTGTGCTTAAGAAGTATAAAGTCAAGACCTGGTCACCCACACAGACTTATAATTTATATTTCATGAAAATAATTTACCAGATGTTTAAAGGAGGACAATAAAAAAAACAAAGGCGCACAAACATAAATATATACATGACTATTTTTGCTCAACCAAGAGGGTAAAAATAAAGTAACAATTAGAGACTTGTGTATTAACATAAACGTGAATTTATGTAATCCAGCTGAATCATGTGCTATTTTAGTTATGGAAGATGTAACTGTTCTACACATTTTATCCAACTTAAAATCATCTGTTCTCCATTTAACTTCCATATTAATTGTATGACAATATGTATGGCAATTGTATGACACATTTTATCTGAATTTCCTTAATTTGTTATTTCTAAGGTTGTCATACTGAACTGTTAGTGTTGCATATCTTCCTGCAACTGTGAACTTCACTGTAATAATCCTGAACAATGCTAACGAGCTAACTGCTAACAGCTGCGCGCTAAAGCTCGCTACACCTTAGACAAAGACTAATAATTTATTTTGTGCTGTTTAAAAGTCTTGTCCAAGAACTAAAACTAACACAATATATTTGACTTCGGACTTCTGCGTGTTAGTTTCTCACCCTGAGATGCACAGCAACAATCCGACAGCATGAGGAAGCGAAGGTGCGACTGTTAAACGGGTCCGTGGTGAACAGTGTAGCAATCATTGGTTCCGCAAAACATAGCGAAGATTTCCCGATTTATTTATATATATAATGTGTATTTAAGTATGTAGGATAAAATCAGTTAAACCCCCTTTTTAATAAATCTGAATGTATGTTGCTACAATAAAACTAGTTTATAAAAAGGAACAGGATGGACAAACTAGACAGTGTGGTGAGATAGTCAGATGTTAAGACCTTGTCTGGACAGTGTTTTTATTTCAAGAATGCTTTTACACATTAATTCAGCTCTGTAATATGTGGAATATATGACAATATATGATATAAGACAAAAACATTTTCTTGCTGTTATGCATGTTCATATTGAGGAGGATGGAGTTTCAGCAGCTCTAAATGATTCACACATATACACATATACATTCTTGCCTCTAAGAATCAGATCTGAAACAGTTAAAAGGTAATTTATTAGGCAAACAACATAACATTAAGTTTTCAGCATTTCTGATACTCAATTATTAATTTAACATTTATAACTTCCAACTTTTAATTTATGTGGATTTGCCGTTTTTTCAATCTGATAGTTATATTCTGTGACATTTCAAACATAATGAGGTTAGCAGTATTGTATAATTAAATATTGCAGAAGACATTGAGAGCAGTCAGAATTTGTATTTTTGTGGCAATAAAAAAAAAAAAAAATCCAAAAACCAAAGTTTCTCATGTGCAAGCATAGGCCAACGTTATCCAGCATTATAGGCAACTACGGTCAGTGATCTAGTGGCAAAGAAAGTTTCTCAAGCTTTGCGACAAAGCGCTTTCGACTGGAGTCCAGGATGTTGATGCCATTTTCCTCGAAGTCATACCCTATTCTCTGTAGCTCCTCTATTCGACCTATAATGTTCTGTGCACTGTATTCCAAAACCTTGGGCTTCTCCACTATCTGCTTCATTGTTATTCCTCCTTTCAGGAGACCATCCAGTTTAGGCCTCAATGTATCTTTCCCAATGTACAGAACCATTGGGTACTTTATGATCATTTTTTTGACATCAGATTTCTCACAGCCATGTGAGATCAACTTCTGCTGAAGGCTGTTAAAATTATTTTTCAGATACTCATTTGAAAGGTCAATAATTTCTGCTGCAGGGCCTTGCAAAAGAGCCAGCAGTTCTGCATTGTTCAGATCAAGAGATACTCTCAGGTTATCAATGTTTGTCTTGATTCTCTTTGTGCTTCGGATGAGAATATAAAGGTTTCTGGATATGATAGCTTTGACAAACTGCTTCGGATTCTCCCCACCAAGCTCAGCACAGATGTCTTCCAGAAACTCCACCATCTGCTTGTTGAGTTCTAAACTGTTGGAGAACGTTCTTGGAGCAGTCGCCAGCAGCCTGTAGAGGTGTTTGTTCTCCAGTCCCAGCGAGGTCAAAAAAGCTATGTTCTTTTCCAAGTTCTCATTATCACTAGAGCGGAAGAAAGACTCTGGCGAGCGCTCCAAGATGGTCACAATTTTTTCATCCGTCTTGAAGATGTTTCTCCACAGTCTCCAGCGTTGTTGTAAGTGATCAATCGAGCGGGTGATAGCACGGGGATAACGGGATATGATGCTGGCGATTACTTTGCGGCTGGCTCCTTTGCTTTGCAGAAACTGAGCGAGGCCTTGCTCATTGGTGAGGACTTTACGAAGCACCCCAGGCTGACGCTGACGCGCCATTATGACATCAACACCCATAAGATTCAGATTCTCCAGCAATGATTCATTCTCTGCCACGGCAGAGACCTTCGGCTCAGTAGTTTTGTCAGGAGCACAGCACAGCTTCCTCGAAAAAGATGCTAAACTTAGGTGCACTTTAAATCTGTGCTGTAAGGTCACGGACCAACTGAGGCTGAAGAAAATCTTCATGGCAGGTACGGCTGCCATTTTTATTGAGGATGGTTAGACTGTAACTTTACTTAAGTGGAACTGAAAGAAGAAAAATAAACATAATATATTTAATTGAGAATAATTATAATAACATTTTAATATAAATAAAATCAGACCAGTAAAGAAAAGCAACAGCTGACATCTACTTTATTTATGAGGTAGATATAATGTGTGTGTGTATATGTATATATATATATATCACAGTTTTAATGTGAAAGGGACCTGTCATTCAGTCTCACCACCATCTCCGGTTTATTTTTTAAAGACTGTAGGATCATATGTAATAATCTAACACAGTAACTGACATGCAATTTATTTTCAATTTCAATTCAGCCGTACGATGCATTAATAACATTATTTTCTGTTTTGATCCGTGGAACATCAGCCATGACTAAATGTAATCTCTTGTCCTCGGCAACAACACAACCTCAACTACTGCAGGTTTGACCTCGTGTTACAACAAACTAAAACCTTCACCGCCTTCACTTAAACAAGAAACTAAATAAAACGACAGCACATACCATAATTAAAAACTTCTCTTCGCGTGTTGTTTACTTGCTGCTGAAGTACGAATTTCTAGACGGGTTTTCTTGAAACAGAGCGGAAATGTAAAAAAAAAAAATAAACTAAGGCGTTAAGAACTATCGCCATCTGGCGGCGTGGAGGTGACACGCAACTTTCACTTTCAACCATTAGGTGGAGGCAAAGAGCTTGTATTGGGTTTACCGGTTTCTGCCTGTAACAGAATGTATAACATTATTGCATTATCAGAAGCTATTCATCTATCTACCCACCCACCTACCTACCTACCTACCTATCTATCTATCTATCTATCTATCTATCTATCTATCTATCTATCTATCTATCTATCTATCTATCTATCTATCTATCTATCTATCTATCTATCTATCTATCTATCTATCTATCTATCTATCTATCTATCTATCTATCTATAGTTCTTTCACTTTCATTTATATATATATACACATATATTATAATACATGGTGATTAATATGATTAATATGATTTGGTATTTTGTCTTCTCCTTAAACTAAAGATCATTTATCATATGCTGCAGCTCACAGCATGACATGAAAAACCTGCTGACCTATTGTCTCCCTTTACTGATGAGTCCGGCCACTTATGAATATTTTAATACAGCACAGTGCAATCTTCATTATGCAAAAGAGCTTTCACTCCACTGCTGTAAGATTGAAGACAATATTGCACATTACTCAAAACAGTTTCCTCTACCACAGGGTGAAAAGAATCTCTATTGAGAGGACAAACTTTAATTGCCATTTACACACACACACACACACACACACACACACACACACACACACACATCTCTCTCTACTTTTCTCGCACTTGTCCAATGCACCTTTGACACCATTTGCATAATGATGTGATTGAAAGAGAGTGAGAAACAGACTCTTAAGGCCTCTGCTGCTGCCTGGTTCAATCATTTTTAGTGTGGGGCAAATGAACAATAATAAAAGGTAACCAACCAGTGGCTGATCTTATTGAAGTCTATTATTTATTTCTGTGTCATGCAAAACATATTGCCCATTGCTTATTGTTAATTACAAAATTTTTAAAAATAATAATAAAAAATACAACATGCATCTACTTGTTATATATGAAGGCAGGATTGAACCCAAATGCAGAAAATAGTCCATGTGAGAGGGTTTTAAACCAAGGTGAGAACACAAATGATCAAAAGATCACTGAGGACACAACGGACAGGATGTAGACAGACAACCCAACAATTACCTGGGGAAAGAGGGACATATAAATATATACACAAGGAAGGTGAGACAACTAGACGCAGGTGAAACATCATGGGCGTGGTCATTCATTCACATAGGAGGCAAAATACAGGAAGCAGTACACTAAACAAGACAATGAAATACAATTTCAAAATAAAACAGGAAACAACTTAACTCAAGACAGATTATGACACCACCTGGACCACAGGTAGATGCAGGTAGAAGAACACATCAGTTGTATCATATGTATATATAGATAATTAATTTTGAGTACTTTTTTTCTTTATTCACACCAGACAGCAAAAGAAATAATAATGTTTTTTCCTTCACAGACCAGTCTTTGATTTAATGTTAAAATGTTAAAATTATGGAAAGTATATTTTCACTGGTATTTTTCTGGCAGAAGTGTATTGTTTCACGTCTTTTATTGTTGTTGTGTTTTTAATATTACATGGAATCATATCCTGACCCATTTGTTGTGGTCCATTTAGTAAAGTTGCTTGGGTAACTGCTGACATAGTACTCCTTCAGGGAATCAATAATTTAGAAACTGACGAAACTTTCAAGTGCTTGGTGCTTCCTGCAGATGTTGGTGCACAACCAGCCAGTGATCACAGGTGGCAGATCAAATAGGTAAGAATGTCCAAAAGACGATGGGTAGAATTCAAGATCTGCCAGACGATAAGCTGCTCAGCTCCTGTCAGCCGAAGACACAGACCATCATCCCCTGCTGCTGCTGCTGCTGCTACTGTTGGTACGTTTTACAATCAATCATTTAAGAAACAGAATAGAAACTTGCAGGTTCAGCAGGTTTTTTGGGGATTTTTACACAAAGGCACAAGGTAACAGACTGTAGATAATGAGACTTTTAATTAAAAGATGTTTGGACATTAACCTTCAGGTTTTCATAGTGGCTCTGTCTTAAACTGGAAGCAACACATCTTTTTATTCCCTGTAAATTTGGTGGTTTACATCCTACAAATACATATGTTGCATGAGCTGTTTGAAGTTTAGCAATCTAGTCTCATAAACTTTAATTTGTTTGTTTTAAGAAATAAAATACATTAAAAGGGATGGAATACCTCTCCATCAAAATAATATCCCCAAAAAATATCCAAAACAAAGACATAAGAATAAAGTAAAGGTTGAAACTTAAAAAAACATCTTCTTGTTTATCTGAAAATCCTGTGCTTGCCTTGGTTATCACATATTTCCAGTCTCTTGAATCACTTCTCACATCTTCAAGAATGGAAATGAATGTGACTAAAAATTAAATTGAGAGACATTTTAAGAAGCAGTCCAGTTTATCACTGCTGTGTTCTGTGAACAAAGTCTCAATAAAGGAGGTGGCGCAAGAAAAGTCTTCATCTTAAAACATATGACAATCATGTTTTAATTAAACATAAACCATTTGACCAACATGGAGTATGTAAGTAAAATATTGACCATTCTTTCTTTTATCACCTCCATCTGTCCTAGAAACTGAAGCCAGTCTCTCATATTACCCTCTGTCCCATACAGCCGGGACGAATGTTTCCTCTTTAATAGAATAAATTCTTCCATTTATTTTGAAACATATCCAAACATACACAGCTTTGTCAACTGTTGCAGTGCAAAATGAGGTGAGGCTGAATCTTTTATTGGGATAAAACACAGCTTTGAAATGAAAATATTTAGTGTTTAGTCTCAACTTAGACAGTTTTTGGCAGCTTTCCCTCCAGTTACCATAGAGACTGTGCAGATGCAGAATTCAAATTGCATATAATACGGTGAAAATATGATATTACAAAAAATGTTATTATCAGATGTCTGGATGATAGATGGTTGTTAACATAATTGCTGTGAATTAACTGTGACGTTCACTGATTCTGCCACTATGAATAGCAATTTTCTTATGAATATTAGAGATCTCGACACAAAAAGAAAAAAAAATATAAAATATTGCTTTTCATGCTTTGAGAGAAATATGAATACTTATGAATTTCAACTCATGAATATTCATAAGTTGAAAATCATTAAAATGTCTCTTAACTGTTGCTGCAGTAGTGAAAATATTCCAGAAATATGTGATTGATATGAATTACAACCTTTCTATTTTTATTTTATTTATTTATTTATCTATTAATTCATGTCATATTAATTCATATCAATTCATCTACTTTTACACAGACATATATACAATGATCTTTTTTTAAATGTTCCTATTTTCACTAACTGAGTCGTACACGATATTCATATTATGTTTTTGTATCTATGCTAATAAACCTACACATATAGTCACTATTAGAAAATACTAGTTACAGTAAATGCACGACGCTCCTATTAATTCTGATAAATTCCGACTTTTCTCACGGTCTTTGAATGCACCACCGGTTGTCCGCCAATGGGCGTGGCTTTGAAGGCACCTTCTCTACGTCATCATGGTTGGGTCTCATGTTTACGTGGAAAACATGGCGGCGGACTACCAACAAGGAGACAGTAGCTAGTAAATAGCGAGTTGGTGTCTATGACAGCGAGCTGGAAGCCGGGCGAGACACATTTAACCTCTAGCGTTTTAGATTTATCTCGCTGGTTTCTCGTATGAAGCAGCTTCCTTCTTGTTTTTGCCACAGGGACAGCGGAGATGGAAGACGAAGAGAGGCAAAAGAAGCTGGAGGCCGGCAAAGCAAAGGTAAAGACTGTCAGTTTGTGTTGTTAGCTTAACTCAGTAACACCGCTAGTAGTAACCTTAAGTATTAACTTAATATTATGGACAACTTGTTTTTCTCCTAGCTTGGTCTGTCAGCTGTTTTTTTTTAAGCCCCCTCCCCCTGCGGTACCCTTCATAACCCTCTCTCAGCTGTCAGTCCCAGGAAACATGCGCCCTGCTCTGTCTGACAGCCGGGGGTCGGTTTGCTACAATTAGCCACAGCTTCCTTTGTCATGCTGCATGTGTGAGCCGCTGTTACTCTTACTTTTTGTATACTTTACTTTCTTTAACCTGACGTGTAGGATTTGTATACTCAATGCTGACTTAATCACCCACAAGTCAAGGAGTCACATCGTTATCAAAGGTTTATAAACGCCAGCTCAAGTGAGGCTGACAGGCGGGCTGAACTGGATTTACAGGACACTACCCCACTAGCAAAAGCAAACATTGCCCCAAATGCTAGACCTGTGCTAGCATAGGTAGGTTTTTATCAAACAGCTACCTGTTCAAGACCTTTCCATGTAAAACAATGTTGATATAGACGAGGGAAATACTGGACCTAATTTATTTAGCATGAATGGGATTTATTTAAAAAAAAAAATCACTCCTGATAATCACATGGGAGCAAAAAAGCCACAAAAAGTTTTTTTTATGATTGCTACTAATTGTCAATTACTCTGCAAGTTTCACTCATTATAGTTCATTGTCTATAAACTACATACATTTACAGACATTATTATGTAAGCTGTCATTGAGAAATTTGGCTTGAAAAGTTGCTGTAATCAAAACTCTTTCTGTTTCTATACTACACAGAAACATGTAATATGCTGTGTCTGTGTTTGTCATTTGGACAATTTGTTTTCACACTGGTTCTGGTGCTCTGACTTTTAGGTTTGCACAGCAGGGGAGACTTTAAGAAGAGCCATCTCCCCGGTTATGGCTTTGGCATTTTGCTTTTATAAAAGGCTCCTCTGTTCAGTGCTGTTTTTCTCCACTGTGCCATGTCACCATGCTCTCACATGCAGGAAAGGAACTTCACTTGTTATCTCACTGAATAACACATTTATTATCATCCACAAGGATATTCAGGATGTTATTATTTATTCTAATAGCCACTTAAAGTCTGACTGGATCCTGTAATGTTGGATTTATTCCAAGCTCATACATGGCAGAGTCAGTTAGGAAACTATGGGTTTTTGAGTGTTTTATACATGGGTATGAGTTTTTTATACAACCTACTTTTTATTCTAAACTTCTAAACCCTAAACAAAGAAGTTGTTTCAAGTATGAAATAAATTATAAGTTTACAGAAATCAATTTTGGTAAAATATGAACAGAACAGCTGTTTTTTTTTTCCAGTTTGAAAAACCAGTGACTAGTGACAATGAAAGAGTTTCTTGAGTCAGGTGAAGAAAGCATCACGTTGATCCTATGTGAAGATAAAACTGTCAGTCATCTTTTGAATTGCTTGTATGAAATGATGTCTGTCTTAGGAAAGTGTTTGTTGAGTCATACCAGACAATTAGCAAAGCAAAGATTACGCACTGCTGGCTATTGTTTCAAGACATCAGCTGGAGATGTATTGTCGTTTTCACTTTTCTCTTCTCTGTGGAAAAAATGGATCCTGTAGACAAGTGCATTACAGAGTTACTTGAGCAAGTCTTGGGCTCCAGTTACATGAGAGACACGCCCTTGACTTTCATCTTTTTAGACTCCTGTTCCTGAAAAGTAGCCATTACCACCGTGATGGTGGGTGCAGATGGTGAAGGATTTTGTGTCAGGTCAATGGACTTCAGAGGCTCAGATAATGTATGGCACCTTTTACAAATAGGAGGAGGAAGTCTCTTCAGCCCCACACTGTCTAAACACCCAGACGTAACAGATACTCTGACAAGGTATATAATTCTGAAGTTACATTATAGGGCTATTCACAGAAAGTAATAAATGTTAAGGTTGAGATGTTTATGGTTGATTTACCCTTTTTTTGCCTGTAGATCAGTCTCATTATGTTTTTCCATCAATCTGTGATACTCCATACAGAAAGCAGTGCTCATATTTAATGCAACTTGTGGGAATAAGATGCAGGTAATACCATATGTCTCTGCATTTTCATCACTGCACTGATTTGCTCAGGCAAGAGAGAGGGCAAGTCACCGTGTACCTGTTTAATTTGACCCAAGAGATGCAGACGTCACTCGGCGAAGAAGGCGTGCTTGTTTGTTTTTCTGCTTTTCTCGTGTGTGTATTAGACACAGATTTAAACACGTAGGTAAGTTTACCTGCTTCTGCCGTTATGAAAATATGTTGAATGATGTGTTTACAGAGTGAACAGTGGTGTGCATGGTTTGTAACACATCTGGCTGTTTTACAACTAGTTGTGCTGCTGTTATAAAGATGCCTTATTATCAAAATGTAATATAAGTGGGTTTTCCCAGGCTTTCCAGGCAACCTAGAGGTCACTGTCACTGTTGGGTAGCTATGGAGGTTTTGAGGACAGCAAAGGTACAAGTTGATCTACTTATCTTAGGCCTGAATAGCTAATCCTTAAGGTGACTAAGCATGAACATACCCTGCATGGCTCAGACCATCGTGACTTATTAATTGGATTAAATGACACTGGTGCATTTTGCTGTGACAGGCTACAATATTATACTTATAGTGAAACATCAAAACACAAAAAAAAACTCTTGAATCTCTTGTTTTTCGCTGCCTGGGAAAGGATTATCAAGCAGGTAATTGATTGTGGTGTGAACTTTCTGTGCAGTTTTATAGAAACTGACATAATGACAGAGTTACCCTCCTTTGATATTTGCTGAAACTTGTTTTTTACTTGAGGCAATATTATAAAAGTTACTATTTTACAGTGAGCCCCACAGACTTGGACGTATGTAATCTACAGCTGCACATAATAACCAATAACTGTTGTACACATATACCATGCCAGAGGCTGTTTGGGTGTCAGTAATATAGCATCACAGCTTTAGTGCCAATTGTTTCCAATACATTTAACTATATAGAAGTATCCATACAACTTTTCCTTTTGCATTTTTTTCAGTTTGGATGGAAAATAAATTACATTTATTATGTAATTTCACCAGATAACAAAAGAACATCAAGGTGATGCATTTTGATATTTATGGACTTAGGTTGGCACATTAAATATGGACATACAGGAGTGTGAGGACATGCAAAAATAAAGAGTCCTATAGACTCTATTCAAATCCAGGATATATTGCACCTACATGTCTTACACATCAGCTGGCTGTAATCCAGCACATACTTGATGTTAATGAGCCTGACACAGCATGATTTTAATAGAAAGACCAGTCAGACAAGGCTGTAAACATTTGTTTTTGCTCTTCTACCAGTGAAATTGTGCCTGATGTAACATACTGCAGCCTCTCATACAGACATTTCTGTGTCGCTCGTTACTCAATCTGTTGTTTCAGGGCTTGGGAACGAGACTGTAGCTGCTGCATTAGGAGGATGATGGTGCACAAACACTTCAATAATTCTCTGCAGAGGTTATGAGGATGCTTGGTATTGATTGCAGCTTTGAGTTCATGAAAAAGGCAAAAACATGCAGGATGGTGAAAAACAACAGGGTATTTAACAGAGAAACAAGGATAAATTCTTGCTCTGCTGATGTTGTAATATGACTTTAGGACCTTCAGTCCTAAAGCATGAAAACAAAAATCATTAAAAGTGAATCACAGAAGCTCTAGGTTACAAGAAAGTGTTTATACCCCATTTAATGGCAATACAAACACACTAAAAACACAGCCTTGTCTTATAGGTTAAAACTTACGTGTGTTATGGTCGTTACACGGCTTCACTGTTTGAAGCCTCTTGAATGTGTCACAGATGCAGCTCCACCTGTCGTACTGGTGATGAAGCAGGTGGAGCTGATGCAGCTTTAGCTGCTGTTGCTTTGTTTTTAGGACTTTTAGCTATTGTTACTAACTGGAATGTGAGTGTAAAGCAGAGGATTTGGGGCCTGAAGTAGCTGAGTGTTGACTCACTTGACACCGTGTCACTGGCACATGATATGACATGGGAGGCCAGGAGCTTCCCCTCTGGGCACTGGAGGACTGTTTTTTTCCCCCAGTTGTTCTTTGAAATGTTTGCCAACGCGTTATAGGCAGAAATCATACTACACAAATCCACTTTGTTAGTTACTTGCAAAATAAGATGTTCCTCTAATAATCTTACAATGGGGAAAGTTGCAAGACTTAAGAAGTTAGATATATAAATAGCATATTATGCAATGACTTAAGCATCACATGCCGTAAACTGTTTTTCCATGAATGATAGCAAGCTTTAAATAGATTTAATAACTGTTTGAGAAGAATATTAAATGACCAGTGTGTAACCTTTAAGGGGATTAGAACAAATTGTTTATGATATTCATAACAAACTGTTAATTCGTTTATAATGACCTGAAGCGAATAGTAGCTGTGTTTTCATTATCTTAGCATGAGGCCTTTATATCATCTTTCAAAACTGGTCTCATTTCATGGAGGCTGCCATGTAGCATTGCTGTGTTTTCTACAATAGCCAGGAATGCACAAACAAAACACTGCATTTATAGTTTTTCCTACATGTTTGGGAAGATAGGGGTTAGGGTGGTTATGTGGTGGTTTCCTTCATTTTTGTCATAAAATAATAAATAATAACTAAAGCTATTGATTTGGACCTGTTATTGTCCAGCTTTGTTCATCTGCCATAAGTATTGGTAGGTTGCATTTCTTTGTACTAACATTTCTGTGTAGATAATTTACAGGGATGAGTAGTAGCTTAAAGATCGTATTTTTCCCCATAGTGAGAGATAATTATGTGAAATTTCAATATTCACCAAAAAAACTTGACCTTGTAAGTGAACCAGAGGAATGAGATCCTCCATTACGCTGCATAAGATTTTAGATTTTCTAAATATGTTTAAATCTAATTCAGCAGATAAATCCAGTATTGTCATGGATCAGTCCTGCTCATTGATTGTGACACTGATACACCCAACACAAATGAAGGGAAAGCTGCTGCCCTATAAACTTTAATGTAGACAAATTTAGAGAATTTACTGACATATATTATGATATCGTCCCGACTCTGTTACTGTGCGTTAATGTAATGTTCTTAATTAAACTACAACATGTTCTTCTACTAAACAGATTCCCCTTGTGTTTAAACACTGTCTAAAGTTGCATAACACTCATAGTCATACGTCAGTGTTCAGTCTGACAGTAACAACATTGATTTTTGTTGCTCCATTAACACCAGATTGTAATAACAAGTCAGTGGCTTTCTCCACTTGATAAAAATCAAACACAGTTTACAGGAAGTTGAAGTTGATGCTGTTACTCAGCTACTCTAAGACATGATGAAAAAAAAAATCTGTGTAAAAATGTGCTTGTGTAAATGTTTTCAGACAGCAGATGGTGATACACCTACATAGTCTCTGTTCTCCAGATGGTGATACAGCTACACAGGCTCCATTCCTCCATATGCTCAGTCGATACTCTGCTCTAACCAGCCAAATAGGCTACGATAAGCAGCTCAACGATTGGCCAGGGTTCCCCAGACTTTTCTGAAACTGAGGTTGATTTTCTCCTGGTGGGTTCACTGCGTAATCGCACATAAATGCTTGTGTGTTATTTTAATTCAGTCAGAAATAAAGGATAGCCTAGTTGTTGCCATTGAAGCATTGAAACCCCTTTCTATAGACCTGGCATTTATTCGTATCTCACTTTTTATGCCCTGGTATTTGATGGATAAAGCTCTTCTGGAAACAGAGATAGAGATAGGCGAGTATATTTGGACGATGGGTGGAGCATGTGTGGTGGTGCCGAGGTGTTGCATCAAGAGCCCTTTGAGCTTTTTAGCTCTGTGTTGTAGGTGGGGGACGTGATCACGACACCCACTTTCAGCTCTGTCGTTTAGGCCAACCTTTTACATCATCATAAAACCAGACCAGTAAAACACTATATACCTTTGTGTTGGGTTTGCTGCTGTGAGAACAGGGTTTACTACCAGAGAGCTTCATAAAGTCTGTCACACTGTAGTAATATTATATTCTGTTGGTCATTGTGTTTGTCATTCTTTAAGCAGAAATGCTTTATTTTTATGAGTGATATGTTTTGCAGTCGTATGATAAAGTATCTGAAGTCAATAATCAGCAATCTTTACTTTAAGGTGACCTGTGGAGGTCTTGTAAACAATCAAAGCCTGCGTTTACATTGAGTGATTCAGTGTTGCTCACTGAAGTCCATTGTGTGCATCCTTGAGTCTTTGAGGTGTTTAAAGCTGTTAAATACATCATTACTTCTCTAATAAAACACTCTTAAATGCTGAAACCTGAATTGTTTACATCCATGTATGCAGTCAGTTTTCTTTCTCCTTCTTGCATTTATTCTTGTCATATAACCTCCACAAATATGACAGACAAGTGTAGATCATGTCAAACCATGACTATATGCTGTGTTGTCCTGATGTATTTATGTAAGTAGTTAAGTTTTTCCTGTAATTTTCAACTGTTTCAACTGATGACTTATTTTTTATTACCAATTATGATGTCTGGGAGCTAAAAAAAATATGTGTTCAAGTGTCTGGTTTTGTCTGAAGAAGTTAATTTTACTGCTGCAAGGAAAAGCAGTTAATGTTGACATAATGACACGTAGCTCGAAAGATTAACTGATTATTAAAACAGTGGCTGTTAAAACTGTTGATTACATAACTGATTAATCAGTTGAGCTCTAGTTTTAGCCGGTGATGTGTGTCATGGGGAACAGAGGCTTTTCTCAAAACGGGTAACCAGGGACTGGTTCGGTATCCTTAGCAACAACGTATCCACATCTATTGCGCACCACAGGTGTTGCACCTGTGGTGGGACACCTGCAGCCTCTGCTCTGCTCCGCTGAGTCTGCCGCTTATTTTCTGTTCCTCCCCGTAGCTCATATATAATGAATATCCATAGTACTGACTGTTCAGAGAGAAAGAGGAGGGGAGAGTGATACCTCACTGCTAGTTGAAAACTGGATCACTGCAGTACATGTGCTCATATTACACACATGACTTCACCCCATATTTATAAACTTTCCATTACTTTTCCACCTTAAAAAGTCATTTGTATCTTTAATTACTCAATAAATAACAAAAGGAACCAGTATTTAAGGCGTTGATGGTGCTGAATAAAAATGGTGAAGATTAGAAAACACGTTCATGGCTGTTTAGTAAGATTATTGACATAGTTTAAAAATGTAATCCATTTAGTCAGGATTAGCACCTGGCACAGCGAGCGGCATGTGTCAGGTCATATGGACACAGGGAGGGAGTATTCACTTGGAAGACGTCCTTTTGGGACACACAATGTTTCGCTTGAGTTTCACCAAACTGTGTAGACTCAGAGTAGGTTTGACGTGTTTGTTTGTTCTTATTTGTTAGAAATATTAACTTTGTAAGCAGGCTAATGAGTTGTGAATTAGGCTAAAGCAGGTGATTATTGCTGTTAAGTCTGAGCATTAGGGTCAGATAAACTAAGATCTGAATGGAGGCAACAACCTGGATTGTAGACTAGATTAGCATTAAAGTGTTTGCTAATGCTTCTTTACCTCTAAAACATGACATTTGGAAGTATAACGTGTAATTTCCTTTTATCTTTCATCTTCCTTCAACCTCCAGTTGGCTGAGTACCGACAGAGAAAAGCTCACGCGGACTCCCAGAAGAAACAGAAGAAGAAGAAGAAAAAGAAGACCGGCGAGGACTCTGAGGGAGATTCGCAGGGAAGGATGGAGGTCGACCCGGATCAGTCTGTGGGAGGAGAGGAGGTCTCGGGCGGTGGGCGGGATGGATCGCAAGAGGGAAAGAAAGAACCACCCACCACGGAGTTTACCTTCGCACGGACACTGCGGAGCGGAGAAACTGTCAAACATGACCAGACCTACACTATAGAGGTAAACTCTTACATTTCCTTGTTAAATTTCATAACTACCAGTTAGCGTTGTTGGAAATACAACTTTGCATAAAGAATTAAACAAAGTTTCTGTTGGCCATTTGCCATTAGTTTTTGATTAAATCTTAATACGTATTTATCAGTCCTGAGATTACTTTGTGATATTTCAAGTAAATTGGTTCAGTGTTTAAATGCTTTGAAGCAGCCTCTGCTTTTTCTAGAGGAACTGACGTCCACAAAATTACTTTGGGCAAACTGTATTTATCACCGTTTTTTGTGGATTCATATTTTATTATTAATGTGCACTTAGTTTATGCCTCACAGGAGATGTAGTCATCGTCATAAAAAGGTCGCTGTCTCATCTTAAGCGTTTCTGTCGTCTCCTCGAAATCAATGAGTCACCAGAAATTGTTGATTAAATGAAAAGAGTGTGTTCACTTAAAGATTGTACTCGCGTAGATATTTTCTCTCTCGCTTCTCTGCACCGTTTATATTTTTGAAAAAGCAAGGTTTCCTGCTTTTTCCAGCTCAGTTTGCTTCGTCACTTCCTTTTTTTCCCCACGCTGTCAAAATCCCTTTCACTCTTCTCACCGCTGATTCACCAGATTTGACCAATGACCTTTGTGTTTTCATCATTTCATTGTACTTTCAGATGATACTAATTATTTAGTGTGATTTTGAACATTAAGGCTTAAAGCTGAAATGCACATTATTTAATTTTATTTTGGACTTTCATCTAGTTGGTTCTAGTGGTGCTGAATTTTGAATAATTTCACTGGACAGATGTTTGAATTTTAAAGCCTCACAGTATAAAGTTTTCTGTGTATTTGCTAAAATTCACACAAACTGTTTCCAGTAAATGTTTTTTTATTGACTGATACACACACTAATACAGTGTGTCTGCAATACGCTCATTTCTATACCTGTAACCTTGTAACAAGTGCTGGAAAAGCAATGAAAAATGTCTTTTGTTCATATTTATTGTCTTGATTTGTTGTGCCGGAACGAGACTCCAGCGGAGATAGTTTTGTTTCATGGGGTGTTTTGGTGTAGTGCTGCTTTGTGACTTTTTATTTATTTTATTTTTTTTTTTATTTATCTGTTTTGACAGAAAACACTCTATAGCTGTCGGGCATAAATATTAAAATCTTTCCAAACATGTAAAAGTGCTCAGTGTCTTTGGGGGATTTAGTTGAATTTTCAGCAGCTTAGTTCTTCCTTGGCCTCATCACATGAATGACATATACCTTCATTGAAAATGCTTTTTGAAATTTAACGCAGGGATGATACAACTTACTATTGACGCTTCCTGCGACTTTATTTTATATTCACCGATACTCTGCTGTAGCCGTTCAAGTTTACTTCCTCTTGTGAATTTTCAGATGATGATAAAACCTTTCACATTCTTATCAGTGTTTTTTCTTTCACCTTTGTAAACGTCTGTCACCTTCCAACCTGCAATTAATTCCTATAAATAAATGGAAGCATTGGATAGTGAACGCACAGGCTCGATAATGATTCTTACAAATAAAAATTTCAGGCAGTTACATTCTCCGTCGAAAACCTGAGACCTGAGGGTCCTCATATACGTTTCCTTTTATTTATTTATTTATTTTTATTCATCACCATTCAAGCCCTCTCAGTCTCCTTTTTTATCGGCACTTTGCAGCCTCTATTTTCCCTGAACCCACTGTACGTTTGAAAAAGTACATGCCTACAAACCTACCAGTTGCCATGGAAACAGACAATTGCCTCTAAAGAGGTTGAGATGTGTTGGTCTGTGCGGCCAATTCCTGTGGCCTTGCAACACTTCTCAGCAGACCTTAAGGTTGATTGAATATATGAATGTTTCGTTGTGTGTGTTTTTTTTTTTTTTTTTTTTTTTTTTACCTTGGGTGTGATCTATATCCTTCCTGTTACAAAAGGCTTTGGGATGTTCTGTACTTTCCAGCTGCGCTGATTTGGGGGCTCATTTATCACCAACAAAAGATAGAATGATGAATTTAATGAAACCATTAAAGGCGGTCTGTGTGAATTATTTATGCAGATAAATTATTGAACCACTTAAGACTAAATTACAATTCATTTCCCTTTTGTCTTTTATATTTTTCTCTCAGCTAATTTTTTTTTTTTTTGCTCTTATCCCAGAAAAAAAAAAATGCTAATAGTCGCTCTTCAGAGATTTTGTGGTTTTCTGTCAGGGCCGTTGGGTTGCTGTGGAAACACGAACACAATCAAAGTTTTCTGTATTGTCACTGCAGTTTTTCACAGGCTTCTGAAAGAGATTACAATTGCAAATACGAGTGTGTTGAATCACTGACGCCTCTCAGACATCTGCAGTTGTAAGTAAATTCTATTAGAAATTTATCAAAGGCAAATCCAGTTTCTAATTCCACTTATTTGATCTTTTAGATCTCTTACTGAATTTAAATAGGTTTACTTTTCAACACAAGAAAGTAACTCACCACTTAAAGAAACCAGTAACATTACAGATGTTAATGGCCGCCTCATTAATCATACACTGCACCTGCAATCAGATGATTAGATGAGCACTCAACACTTTGAGGTCCATCTCAAGTCACGTCAGGTTACCAGATCTATTTTGTCCATGTTGTTGCTAACAGATTGAGGTGAGGTTCGAGTTCTGCAATCACTCACCCGTCTTTCCTTCCCTCTGTTGTTACCCCCACACAGTTTCAATTTATGACCAAAGTATTAACTCTAAAATAGACTTTGATAATGGCCGTCATTACTCCGTGGGAGCGAGATAGAAGCTGTGTGGCAGAAGTAGGTTAGAACCACATGTGAATGTGGAAGTGTCTTCTGAAGTGGGACATAAAGACGGGCGTTGTTTCATATTGTCATGACTTAACATTTGAATGGACGCCCTTTTTCATTTCACTGGATAAATTGTGTTCAGTTGAAATCGCAATTGATTAAATTGCTTTACGTTTTTTCGGTTGCAGCCAGAGAGTGAAGTGTCCACTACTGCTGAAGATTATTCCTCAGAGGTGAGTTGATCAATCTTAATACACACATCATCTGTCTTTAAGATGAACTTCTTTCATTTTTTTTTTTTTATGATGGGTCCATGTGGTACCATGTGGCTCCTACTTGTAAAGGTTTTTCATTATTTACATATAACCTGTGCTTTAGACTGGCAGCATTACCTTGACAGTTTTCTTTCCAAACGATGCTAGAAGCTGGAAGCAGGAGTCGGTCAGTATCACGACTCATGTTACATCCGTATTTGCTGAATCAGGTTGTTTGACAGGTGATTTAAAAAAAGAAAAGAAAAAAGATCATATGCTTGTGCATAGTAACTTTTCCTGTTTTTCAAAACGCTGTCCCTGCTGGCCGCTGTCCATCCTGTCTGACTGTGAGTCAGTCAAATGATTCAGTCGGTGTCAATGGGATGGTTCAAAAACAGCAGCAGCAGAAATATTTCTAAACCATTCTGCCTCAATTACAGTTGTTTTGTTTCCTAACGTCACGTGACATTACAAGATAAATGATAAAAAATAAATAAATAAATAATAAAATAAATTGAATGAATGTAAAGAACAAGAGATGTGTTCTAATAAGCAGCATAGGTGCATTTTTAGGAAAATAAATCATATAATCACAATTCCCAGGTGGAATCGTTTCCTGAATTTATGTGGGCATTTTTTAATGCAGTTCCCGAACTTTAATGTTTTACTGACAGCACTGTAAATTAACAGGTAAATGGGTGCCATGATGAGATGACAGAGAATCTAATCATGTCTACGAAGGATTTTATCTGGGTACAGTAATCCGATCAAGCAGTTGTTTTGGCTCTGCTTTTGGCTTTTGCTAGCGAAACCTCTGGCTGCTGGATTTCAGTCTCTGTTCTCCTAACATTTTAATCTCCTGCTAAATTTCCTGTAACCCACTAACCATGTCTGTTTTTATGCTGTATGTACTTACATATGTATCTGTATGCTGCATATATCTGCATATTGTACCATGTTGGATGTTTGGTGTGGTGAAAAGAGAGAAAAAAATTCTTATTACCCTGTAAATTCTCATTTTGGAAGCACACATGACTCAGGAGTTTAGGCTTTAAAGGGCTTTGTGACATTTTAGAGGTGTAAATTATGTCTGAAAGCTTGAAGAGAGTGAAACGAGGGAGGGTGCAAGATGGACAAGAGGGTAGTCAACAGTGAAGTGCTTTGAGGAAAAGGAACCGGAGGTGTTGTCGCTTTCTTTAGATTCACTGAGGTGATGTTCGGACAGAGGAGACAGAAAGCAGGAGGCGCTGATCATTACAAATCAGATGGATGCTCAGAGCAGCAAATTAAAAAAATGGCTAAAGTGACGCGCCAAATGCAGGAGGGAAGGCAGTGAGGTGTTAGAAATGAGTTATCATCAACCAACCCAGAACTGAAGAATCTGTAAGACTGAATACTGTTTGAAATATGTGAGACCTTAACACATCAAAAGTTTAATTTCATAGATTTGTAAGCAAACTTGAGGAAATGGTTTCTGCTTCTTTGCATGAGATGAAACCTGGTAACAATTCCCAAAACACACAGGTTTACACAGGTCCAGTTGGTGACATTAATATATTAACTTCACATTCCTTCATGTGGCTCTTGGCTCTTGTAACTAACTGCTGTTGCTCTTAGGTGTAGACTAAGCGCAAAGGTCATTCCTCCTATTGTAATCTTATATCCTTTACCAAGACCTTGTAAATGCCATTCTTGCTCTTACTGTTATCTTCTTGTTCAGGAGGAGGTGGAGTCTGTGCAACAGGTAAAAAAAGGAGGTACGATGCAGGATTTGGAGGATGCACTCGCTGCTAAGACACAGGCAGTGGAGGAGCTGAGTCAAGAGCTTGAGGAAATCAGGGCTGCCTTTGGTACAGAAGGAGTACAACAGGTAGATGTCTGAGAGCTGACTATTACAGCATTGCAACAAGTCCCTCTTTCTTTTACCCAATGCCATTTTTTTTTTACATTTACAGCTGCAAGACTTTGAAGCTGCTCTGAAGCAACGAGATGGCATCATCACCCAGCTCACAGCTAACCTTCAGCAGGCGCGTGAAGAGAAAGATGAAATCATGAAAGAGTTTCTAGAGCTTACAGAACAAAGTCAAAAACTACAAATTCAGTTCCAGCAGGTGGGAATTCAGAAATCTTTTTCTTTGTCCTACAACATTGTGTTGTAATCATCCATCCAAGCTTTTTATATATTTGTCTAATTAGCTAATAATCTGTATGTGGGGGCGATCTTGTACGTATTAAGTGAGAGGTTTTTTTTCATATCCTGACCAACCTCCACTCTGAATAATAATCACAGCTGCAGGCGGGTGAGACACTAAGGAACACGAGCCACAGCAGCACAGCAGCTGATCTTCTGCAAGCAAGGCAGCAACTTGTCCAGTACCAACAGCAGCTGGAGGAAACGAACGTGGAAGTCAGGAAGCATCAGGAGAAGTGCAGTGAACAGCTGGAGCACATCACCCAGCTCCAAAACAAACTCAGTGAAATGGAGATGGTGAGAATTTTAACTGTTGATTGTCACAGATATATTTTAGATATCTGTTCTGTTAAAGGGAATGGTGACATATTGTGGTCTCAAAGTTATTCTGTTTTTTTTGCAGTCCAGGAGAAGATCGGAAGAGTCACTTACCCAAAGTATAAGTGAAAAGGACTTGTTGATTGCTGAAAAAGAAAAAGTCATCGTAAGTCAGGAGCAGTCGCTGATGAAGTTAAGAATGGCGGAGGAGTCTTTTGCACAAACACTGAAAGAGAAAAGTCTGTTAATTTCAGAGCAAACTGCAATAATCACAGAACAGGAGAGGTCATTGACCCTGCTCAGAGAGGAGCTTGCTCATGTGGGAAGGACTACAGATGACAACATTATGCAGCAGTCAGATGAAAAAGACCTGATCATAGCCGAGAAAGAGAGAGTCATTTCAGAACGAGATTGCTCTTTGACACAGCTCGAGGATGAGCTTGAGTCCTCTGAAAAACGCCTGAGTGACTTCCAACAGCGTTTGTCCACAAAAGAAATAGAGCTTGAGCATTACTTGGAAGAGTTGGAAAACACAAAGGCTGACTTAGAGAGCTGTAAAAGCGAAGTGGAAAGTTGTAAACTAAAACTGGAGAAAGAGCAAGTGGAGTTAGAAAATTGTAAGGGTGAACTTGCGACCTCCAGACAAAAAGAACGAATGTCTTCTCTTGAAATTATGCAGCTCATGGGCACAGTAGAGGACCTGCAGAAACGCTGTCACCAGGGCAGCCTGTCTGAGAGCGACACTATCCAAAAACTGCAGGAAGAGTCTGAGAGGAATCTTGATCGTCTCAGGGCAGAGCTGGATGAGATGTACGGCCAGCAGATCGTCCAGATGAAGCAGGAGCTTAATTTGCAACATTCAGCAAAAATAGAGCAAATGACCAAGCAACACAGTTCTGAGCTTGAACTTCTGAGAGCACAACTGTCTCAAAGCTCCAGTGCTAGCACTGTTGAAGTGGACACTCTCAATGCAAAGGTTAAGGAGCTTCAGGAGACATTAGAGCAATCCCAAGTAATGTATAATAAAACCATACATGAGCTAAACCAGGTCACCCAAGAAAAGGTCAACCTGCAGGTTAAGGTTGAGGATCACCTTCGGGATCTTCACTCTGCTAAAGAAAAAGTGGAGCTGGTCTCTCACAGACTTATCTCTCAGGAAAGTCAGCAAGATGAGCTGCAGCACCTCCAGGAGACTATCGACAATCTGAAGAGTGAACTGGCTGCTGTTCAAGAAGCTGCACAAGAGGCAGAAACAAAACACGAGTCAGAAATAACCAATTACAAGATCAAGCTGGAGATGCTAGAGAGGGAGAAGGATGCCGTGTTGGATCGCATGGCCGAGTCACAGGAGGCAGAGTTGGAAAGACTTAGGACTCAGCTTCTGTTCAGCCACGAGGAAGAGCTCACTATCCTGCGGGAAGAATTACAGAGGGAGAGCTTTTTGAACACAGAAAACCTTCTCAATGAAGCTGCCATCAAACATGAGAGAGCGCTGGATGAGCTGCGCGTTGGTTATGAAGAAGAACTGCGTTTGTTACGAACAGACAAGGAGAGTTTTGCCACAGAGCGAGATGAACTTTTGCACCAAATTCTCAGCCTGAAAGAAGATCTAAAGGTAGCCGTGCACAGCTCCAAAGCAGATGAGCTTGTCCAACAGCTTCAAGAGCTTCAGACAGAACTGGAGGAACTGAGAAAGGGAGGAGAAGAACGAGTTAGATTGGAAAACGAAATTAAGATGTTACTAAAAAAGGTAGAGGTCCTTGAAAAACAGACACAAGAAAAAGATCAGTCCTGGGAAAACAAGTGGAAAGAGCAGGAATTAGAAAAAAAGACCTTAATAGAATCTAATAATAATTTAAAAGAGCAGCTGGACTCAGAAATTATGAAAATTGAGACACTGACAACAGAGAAAAATCAAATACAGCAACAAATAGATGAGCTTAAAGAGGAAATTGAAAAACAGAAGACCACTTTCTCTTTTGCTGAAAAGAATTTTGAGGTTAACTATCAGGAGCTGAAGGAAGAGTACATGTGTCTCACGGAGTCGAAGACACAGTTAGAAGAGAGGACACTGAAGGAGACACTTGAGTTTGAGGCGAAAATTGCCAGCCTTCAGACACAGATTCGTGAGCTGGAGGAAAGCAGCAAAGAAATCAAAATGGAGGACATGGATAGAGATGATAAAGATTTGATAGAAAAAGATACTACTGAGCTCATGGAGAAACTTAATGTTACTTTGAGTGAGAAGGAAAGCCTGTCTGCGAGGCTTTCTGAAGTTACAGAGCAACTGATGCTCACAGAGAGCAAAGTGGGACAGCTGGAAGAGGAACTGATGAGTGTGAGAACAGAAAACGCAAAGGTCATGGCCCAAAATGAAAGCCTAGGGACAGAACTGGAAAAGAAACAAGAGATTATGAGAGAGCAGACAAGGGGGCAGGATGCCCAGAAAAAAGCTTCGTTCCAGAAAGAAAAGGAAGCTGTTGAGCCAGTTTGTTCTTTTGAGGATCATCACCCTCAGATTCAAGCTCTACAAGAAGAGATAAAAGCCCTTCAGTCTCTTTTACGAGCAGCCGAAGCCGAGAGAGACGACATCCGTCAGACCCTGGAGCTCCACAGGCTTTCACACACTCCGTCTCCAGCGGCAGCCCAGTCCTCGGGGGAGGGACCGGCTGAGGGACGGTCCTCCCCACAGAAGTCCACAGCTTCGGGGTCAAGCAGGCGCAAGAGACGGCAGAGGTCGAAGCAGGAGCGCAAGCCAGGCGCTCCACTGTCAGACAGCAGAGAAGACAGACGAAGGGAGGAGGAAGAGGAGGCAGTGGTGGAGGAAGAGAGAGCTACAAGTGCCGCAGAGCAGGAGATGCAGCCTCAGATGGAGAGCCAGGTTATGTCATGTTCACAGGAGAGGGCCAGTGAGGAGGACTCCACTGACGGGCACCAGGGAGACAGAAGCAGAGGATTCATCAACAAACAGGTAAACACTGACATGTATCTACTGCACCACATCTCACAAAAAAACAGCTGCACTGCTTTTTTTCCTGTCTTTGTAGATCTGATTAGATAGATGGATGGATGGATAGATGGATAGATAGATAGATAGATAGATAGATAGATAGATAGATTACATGTTTGAATGATTTCAGGGCTTTTTAAACTGCATGAGAGGAGAATCACAGTTAAAATGGAATATATCACATTCACAGTGAATGCTGCAATGTTTGATATTGTTATTTGCCTCATAAAAAAAGAATGTGTGCACTGCATTTATGTCCAGATGAAGCTTTAACATTGAAGAGAATATGACTGAAGCATTTCAGCAGTGACATATTTTCTCTTTAGTGACAAACAGTCATGATTGCAAATTGTCAGAGCGTCTGCAGCCTTGTTCTCAGAGGTAGCACTGAGCAGCACAGTCGCACTGTTGTGTTAAGGGAAAGCAGTGTGTTTTAAGTTCATGCAGAACATTCAGTCGCGTTTAGTGATGCTGTTGTGAAAAAAGAATATGCTAAAAGAGAAAATGCACACACATCGCAGCCTGTAAATAGCAGACAAGTGTCAAGACTATCGATATTCTGCTCATTTCTACTTTTAAAGGGGCACTATATAATATTTATGATCTGCTTTCATTCGATGTTGTTCATCCTCAAACTGAGTGCAACGCTGCTTTTGAAAAAGGGTTGAAAACAATTATCACAGTTTTGTGATAGCTTTGAATCATTGCCCGTTATGTAGAAATGTGTACATTCTAGTTTCTTTCCATCCTGCAGGGAGTGAAGGGTTTGAGGTGAGAAGCCATTTTACCCCAGTCACTTCTGTGTCTGTGTCTTTTTCAAGCTGTGTCTCGGTTACACCAGGCAAAGGCTAGTTTACAGTGTGTGTCTGCCATTTCACATCTGTTTCATATCGTATTTGTCACCTCCTGGGTTGGAACATCACACATGGTCCGAGATCTTATTTTCACTGTACTTGACCAGAAATGTCTAAAATGCAAGTTTTGTCTTTACAAGTCTTTAAAATATTACATCTTTTTTTTATGCTTTGTGACATATTATATGTATATACGTGTTGCATTTTTACTGTTAACACCACAACACAAGTAGGTGTTTTTAAATAAATTAAAAAAAAAAAAAAAAACAGTTTCTGTGTGTGTCACACACACCCAATTCCCAGCTTCATTTAAAGTTGACACAAGTGATTAATAAACAACACTCTTCATAGTGAAACACATATAGTACAGATATAACATATTACAATTTGATTCCTGCTTTGACTAGAATACGATCATCTCCCTCTCAGGAAGTGATCCATAACAGCACCTCTTGTCTTTCTGTCCATCAATGTTGTAATTGTCTACATTTGTAGTGAGATAATATATGTATATATGTAATAGAAAATCTATAATATTTTTTTTTTCTGCTTCCATACATAGGTGAGCAGACATGGGACGGACAGACGCCACAAGGAGCCTGTCGTGCGTCGCAGAGCAGTGGAGGGAGAAGAAACCACTGAGCATGTAAATGCCACTTGCGCTCACATCCTGCTCTTTGCTTTGTAGTGTCAGTAGTTGCTTTGATACAGTACAGTATCACACAGTATAAAGGTTAATAAGCAGGTGCTAATACACCTGTCAATTTAATGGATTTCATGGTAGAACAGTGCTGTATTTCTTTTTTGAATCTCTCGATTAATTTCTGAGGTACGTTCAAAGCTATCGGTGTAAATTGTCCACAAATTGACGTTGAAAGTGAACTGTTCCAGGTGTCTTACAAATTACAGTCAAATCCCACAAATTAGAAGAGTAAAAAGCACAACTTAACCTGGCGTCTTCAAGTACTGCAGTTTTAAACCAATCAGATGAAAAAAACATAACAAATTTATCATTGGCAGTTGTCGTATTAGTTGTAAACAGCTCCTGCTGCCGGTGAGGTGTCATCAGAATAGCGCTGCACTGTGACAGAAATAAAGAAAGAGTAGTTTGACGTGAAATGAAATGTTCAAAAACATCTTTTCAAAGCATAGTTGGTGCAATGGGGCTTGACGGTGCCTTGAGGCACCTGACCACTCAACTACTGAAACTTCTCACTAAATCGCCGTGGCAAACAGAATTTTAATTTTGCCATGTTTTTCTTTATTACTGTATTATACTTATAGTTGATTTCAGTGTTATATTCTTATTTATGTGTATAATTCACTCAAGGTGGAATGTCTGTACATGACGTGTACAACAGTTTTTTTTTAATGTTTGTGAATATTAATTTTATACTGAAGAGAAATAGTTATGTGCATGAAAACTGCAAAATTCTTGTTTTTTTTTTTTTTGCATTAAACACATTTATTTTCTATTATCACCTAAATTCTGTTTTGTTGTGTGTGTTGCGTCAACACAACATAACACAGCTGCAGTCTGTTTGTTAGTCACCGATCGTATCTTATCCGCATGTTTTTAAGCGGCGACATATGAATGGTTACTGCTCTGAAAGAGCTCCTGTCAGATGTAGTTCGGACAGGGAGATCATATCATAACAAAGCATTCTAAATACAGCCTAATTAAAATGTAGAGTGCACTTTTAAAAAAAAAACCTGGCATCAAAGGTAACAGTCGCAATATCATAATTGTGTAACCCTCACAAATTTGTGCTAATGCATAATTCATAATTAGAGAAAGGGGTCTCACCGTGTGCGTTTTTGTTCTCAGTTACAGAAGTGATAATAGCGGACCTCTCATCTTGTAAACAGATGGCTTGTGGTACTCCTCTGTTGTAGAAACAGGATTATGTTATTTAATCATTTAGCTTGTCTGATTAGCAAATGGATTCACCACGTTGCGTACTTTAATTTGAAATCAGTTAGAAGTGATATGATCTTATCATATTTTACAACGCTACTGGTCCAGCAATTCAATATAAAAGAACATTATGTAAATGTGTATTACTCCATATTCTGTTAATGTGATGATATCTTCCTCCTATGATAAGGGTGAGTGCAGGCTGCACATGGAGGCCCAGCGCATCAGTCTGTCTCAAATCCACGCCGCTCAGCTCGAGCTGCTGCAGGAGGAGACGGATGCCCGTACACAGTCTCTGGAGCTGAAACTACAAAACCAGAAAGATCACGGAGACCTTGGTGAGGAGGAGGAGGCGGATGATGTGTAGCTGGTTGCCTTTGTGTGCATGTGTTTGTAGCAAAGCAGCGGTCTCCTCAGATCTTCTGTTTTGATCCATCATTCATGAACAGGATTTGGTTTGGCTGCTATATCTGACATTGTTTTTGTACTTTTCATCATAGCTGACTGCGTGTTGTCAGAGAAACCTTTATTTTATAATTCTGTATTAAATTAAATGTCTTCTTTTCTGTTTTTTTTTTTTTTTTTACAGATCAGCCAAGAATCTCCAAATATCAGAGCATGTTACAAACTGTGTCAGACGAATGTAGTGAGATCATCTTGGTAATTACTCAATACAAATACTGTAGTTTTTTGAATGATTTTTTTTTCTGTTTCCATGTGACGATTGCATGTGACTTTGTCTCTTTCAGTCTTTTCAAAAGATGTTTGGCGAAAACCTTTTGGAGAGTGTTGAGGTGGACCGAGCACCCCTGTCAGAGGAAAGACCTGAAACTAGTGAATCCACCTCCATTGTACTGGAGGCCAGAGGTATGTTTTTATTTGTATTAGATATCACAGGTAATAAAACTTATTCCAAGTGAATGCAGATGTGTTTGCATAAATGTTTGTATAAGTACATACATAACATAATGACATTGCTCTCTTGTATTGCAGAGCTATACAGAAGTCTTCACCAGGTGAGGGAAAAGATTGAACAGGAACACCAGCGACTGTCACAGCTCCAGGCTCTGCTCAGAGCTGATGGCAACAAGGTAAAAATCTGCCGACTGAGTTTGCTTAATAAACACAGAGGATAAGGATGTTAACAGAGACACGCTAACCAATCCGTCGTTGTCCCAGATGATGAAATTGCAGATGGCGTATGATGAACTGAAGAGCAGCAGCGAGAGGGAGATCTCCGACCTGCGGCTGCAAGTTGCCAACTTAAGCCCCTCGTCAGTCAAAGGTAAATCTGTTAAACTGGAATGTCAGGTCACTGAGTCTAAACACAGAAGTGTGTATAATAAAATCTCAAACAATCTCGTGTCTCACCTCTTTATTGCTTAGATTCAGAGGAGCGGTTTGGTGCACCCGTTATCTCCCTAGAAGAGGAAATACTGAAGCTGAAAGTGGATGCTCAGGAGAAGCAGCTTCAGCAGGAAGAGAGTCACAGACAAGAGATGGAGCATCTCAGAGCTCACTATCAACAACAGGCCACAGAGACAGAGGAGCGATATGCCACTGAGCTCTTCATGCTGCAACAGCGACTGCAGGAGGTCACAGGCTCTCAGACCCACTACAGGTGATGACACTGTGGAAACATGACACATGGCAAAGTCTCACACAAGCTGAGGGCAAATACATTTGTACTGCAAACTCTTCTGACATTGACAAACAATGAAATGTTAACAAGAGGAAACCTAAAAGGTGACTTTTTTTTAATCACACAATCAAAATTCCAACCCTGATTCCTGGTTTAATGTTACTGTTTTAAAACTCAACTCTGTGTCAGCCATATACCTTTAAATTTATTTGCTCCAGTATGTCAGGACTGACAGCTGTTTAGACAGAGAACATGGTTGATCCACTAAATTAATCTGAGCGTGGTTGATTGATTGATTTAAACAGAGCACGTGTTAGAAGAGAACGAGCAGACTGCGTCACGTAATCCCCTTCAGATAACTTCTAATACTTGCTGCTCCACATATGTTGTGTACCATGAGGAGGCTATCTGACCCACTTCAGCAGACAACAAAGCCTCCGCTAATAAAATATTCACCACGTTGTTTAAAGCACTATTGTTTGCCCACTAACCTATAAAAAGCACCTTTTCAGTCATTCCAGATGGCTTCCTCAGTTAAGTCTGAATTGAGTGTGACATGAGGCACTGGTCTGTTTCAACTGCAATAATTTCTTGATGAACTCTGAAATGACAAAAGCATTTTTACTGTCAGGTGTTTATATAAACCAAATATAAGACACCGTTAGAACAACACAAAGTAAGCAGGTTTGACATCCTGATTATTTATACGCAGAATAATTTAAGCTCTTTTTCAAGTTGAGAATATTGCAAATTTATTATCCCTCGCTCTTGTTTAGAAAAGGTACAAACACAAAATGTTATTCTGGCAATAAGATGGCAACAGAGCCTGATAGACTGTAAAAGAAAGAGACGGCGCCAAAGGGCAGATGCTGATTCTTTTGTGTAACATGTCCCATAAATGCTAATGTGCTATTTTAAATTACACACAGATGTGGTTTTATGCCGCCTTTGTTTGGTTCAGTGTAAATAATCAGCTCCATCATAAGAAGGGGTCCTCTTAACAGCAAAATAGCATGATCTCTTTCAAAAGAGCCTTTATGGTTTATAGAATACATTTTAATTGCTGATCTCTTCCTCCATGATGAACAGAGGCTGAGATGCTGCTGCCATCCACTGTTAGATTTTGTAAATACACTTTGCCAGATATTTTATCTACAAATTAATCCATTAATCAAGACACGGAGTAGCAGATTAATTGATAATTAGTTACAGGCCTAATTATTTCATCACTTTGGTTTGTGTTTACTGTAAACACAGAGTTTTATCATTTTCTTATTAAGATGTTTTCCGATTATTGCTAAGCCTAATTTATTAACTATCTAATGGGTATCAAAGAAATATTTAAATTTAAATGCTTACAATCGGAAAGCATGTAAGATACTGCAAGATTCAGGTTTTAAGAAAACATTCTTCATCATATTACTCTAATATTTGATAATAATGACAGTCTAACCAGAAAGGTAGCTATGTTTAATGTATGTATTTCAATAATTTATATA
Organism: Polydactylus sextarius; assembly: GCA_016801845.1. Taxonomy (NCBI): domain Eukaryota; kingdom Metazoa; phylum Chordata; class Actinopteri; family Polynemidae; genus Polydactylus; species Polydactylus sextarius. The sequence continues at coordinate 12,035,285 of CM028927.1, forward strand.
AATTTATGTTTAATGTTTATGTTGTCAAACAGACAAATTTCCCCTTGTGGGACAAATGAAAATATTCTATTCTGTTCTATTTTATTCTAAATTTGTATCTTGTAATCAAATACCTTTTAAAAAGAGAAATGACAAAAAAAAAAAAAACAGTTATGTTATATTATTTATAACTTTATTATTTGCATTTTGTTTTTTAGCCTTTCCACAGTGACAGAGTCCAGCTCTGAGAGGACTGAGGAGCACGGCGAGGAACTCGAGGTGTGGCTGCTACATTTTACCCTTGTCTCAATCTGTCACTTGCATCATATCTTACTACGAGCTGAGACCTGCACATGCATTAAGATGCTCTGACAGTCAGGGTAGATGGGAGCAGGCAGTTACAGACCTCAGGCTACAATGTGCCCTAAATCCTCAGCTTTGCCCTAGAAGCAGCATTATGGAGTGGATCTACTGTACATCTAACGATTAAAAGGGTTGGACATTACATAATTCGCTGTATTAACCAAGCCAACTTACTATGGTCTTGCTAGCTGCACAAAAGGAGGACTCTATCTTGCCTGAACTATCAATCGTGAATAAACTTCAGTCCATTTAAACAATCTCTCACCCTCATCCCTCCAGCCTTTATCAGTTTGTCATTCTTATTTCCTCCAACCTCAAACCTTCATAGCTCATGTGTTTGAGGTTCTTGAATCCTCACACAGAGTTTAGACAAGACTGACTGACAGACACACAGGAGCAGCGACAACCAGAGAGAAACTGGAAAAATTAGGCATGACACATTTGACATTATGTTTTAATTGGACATGTTAAACTTAAGATGAGTGGTACCAAAGAAGAAAAAACAGACAAGACTCTGATTCATCATGAAACAGAGCAGTAGTTTGTTAGGGAGAAAAGCAGCTTCAATGTCATGCAAGACAACTCTTAATGGCGCTATCATCGCTGGGAGGCTGAGAGAACAAAATGGAGTATTTATTTAGTGGTCAAAGGGTGGGTAAGATTTAGCCACAGCAAAGGAGACTTGTTTATTTCAGGAACATTCTCGACAAACTTTTGTCATCCATAACTTTGTATCTTCTAATTCACCTCAATTTGAGACTGTAAGCTGTTATCTAGTTCTTGATTTTTAAGTTTTGTAACATTTCCTCTTGTCCCTCGTTCTTCTTTCTTCATTCTTCACAGGATCTGGGTGAAGACGTTTTGTCAGTGGAAGGTGTGGAGCTGCGTTTGCCCAGGTCTGCAGGCCTGACTGCACAGCTGCAGGCACTGAGGAAAGCGCTCTACCACAAGTATGTTCAAGAGGTAGCCGCTCTCAAAGAGCAGCACAGCAACGAGCTGAGGAGACTGAGAGAAGAAAAGGAGCAGGAGAGGAAAAGATCTGAGCGTGATGAAGAGAGAGGAGTGAGAGAGCAGGATCTTAACGGAATCGACGGCACTGGAAGATCCACTGAGAACCTCAGGGTTTCTGGGCTAGAAGACAAACAACACTGGGAGAAAGTGGAGGAAGAAGTTGCCAAAGTAGGTGGCAATCTATTTTATATTTTCAACAAGTCCTCATGTGTAGTTGGTATTGATGATACTGGTAGCAATAGTCAACAGCATTTTTTATTGATATAAATGATACATTGGAAGCTTAAACAAATATCTTTTGACCTAAAGGTCAAACGGAACTAAACATCAAATCTTGTTGTCTGGGCTTTGGAAAGTTTCATACTTACTTTTTTTCCAATGTTCTATAGACCAAACAACTCCAGATACTATGCAAACTCTAAAGAGGATACAAAGAGAAAAGAAAAAATGAGATTTTCAAATTTCTCTTAATGTTATCATCCCTTTTAAATCTCCATTGTGCCCCACATCATGTAGAGTTATAAAGTAATACCTTTCTATCCATGTTCTCTGACAGGCAATAGTTCAGATGTCAGTGGAGTTTGCTCAGCAGTCTGAGCTGGCACGGATCACCAAGCACGCCAGCCAGACGAGCACTTCCATGCAGACCCAGTTGGACGAAGAGGAGGTAGAGGAGAGGGACATGGAGGAGCAGACTCCCAGGGCTTCTCTAACCCAGGACCCCCGGCTGGAGGAGGTGGAGAGGGAGAGACTGGAAAAGGAACTGCAGGAGAGGAACGCTGAGATCCAAAAATTAAAGGAAGAGTTGCAGAGAGCTGAAACAACACCTGAGCAGGTCAGTGTCACAATCCATATATATTGTAATATATTGTATCATTGGATATTATTGTTTGTGCTATGATTAATTTTGTTTTCTGTGTTTTTTACTATAACGCAGGTAGTAATGTGCTTGAGGCTCATTTATCTTGCCTTGTTTAAGCCACAATTTAAACAATATTTAACAATATTTTATCCTAAGTTTAACACTTAAAAAAATTAAGTGCATTTAAAATAAGATAAAATGAGATGCACAGTTCAAGTAGGATACAGCACCATGTTCTTTAAATAATCACATGTAGCTATAACCCTTCTTCTGACAAAAAAAAATCAATATTTTAGAATTTATGTGATCCAGACTCTTCTTACTACCTGCTTTACTACATTACACACATTAGGGGATTATTTTTTTCCTCATGTCTTGAAGAGATAATCGTAGAGCCTGTTAGCCTTTCACCAAGCATTTATTGCATGATTAGGCTTTAACTGTTTGAGAGCAGTGGCTGTCAGGTTCATTTTTCTTTGTCAGATGTGTTCCTCCAACACACTCTTGGTGGTGATTCATAAATGACCACTTACTTAAAAAAAGAAGAAGTTCTTAAGCTTCTGTTATGGTTGTAGAATAATTTTGATAATGAGAAATTGTCTGTGGCATACTTGAGTTGTTCATACGTCATTTATCATGTTATCTTTAGAATTATCCCATCTTATAAAAACAAGTATCAGGTTAGTTGTTTTTGTTTTTTTTTGTTTTTTTAATCAATGCCAAAGTTATGTAAATTTGAATCCGTTCTTTTCTTTTCATATTTTAGCATATTGATGCATGTGAAGTGGGGTACATTTAATGCAATTCAGTGCAACGGCTCTTTGATATATGAAACATGTCATCATTTCTGCCTGAATAACCACGTTTATCCCTCATTAAGTGCACAGTAATGTATTGTGTCTGCTCTGGGAAATTATGAAAGTGTCATTCAGAACATGCACTTATGCCTGTTTAGAAAAGTGACTCTTTGATTGAGCCTCACTCATCAGCAGTCTCTGCACAGTCATCTGTCTGTTTAAGTGAGAAAGCAAAGCGGTGCATCTTTGCTGTTTCTCCAGAAGGTGGAGCTATTGTCGCTGCAAGTCGCTGTCTCTCAGGTGCACCTGTTGCCATAGCAGCACAAAGATAGTAGTGTTTCTGGGAGCTCCGAGGGAGATAGAAGCGCATCTCTGTATTAGTGTGTGTGTGTGTTCATAAAAGGGCAGTGTTGTCTACGTGTGTTGTACTGTGCCTTATTTGAATTCACTTTTACTAATTGTCGCACATTCAGCCACACCAGTGCTGCTGCTGTCGAGACTTTTTTTATCCAACTGCAACTTTGCAATGACGGGACTGCTGTCTGTGTTTTCCCTCCTGCCCGTCCAGACTGTAAAGAAAACAGAAGAAGACAACCAGGATGAAGTTGAGGAAGAGGAAGATCTGGGCGGGTCGAGAGTGAAGCAGGATTCTACACATGAATCATCGTCACAGGATGATCTAGAGTCATCTGATAAGGACAGTGAAAGGTATTATTTCATTCATACTACTCTTTAATTCTCTGATACTTAAATAAACTTTGTGCTTATAGAAAAGTAGTTTAGGATAGCTTGTTACTTCTAGGCGATTTCTAGCTGAAGCGACGCTAGAATTTGTTTTTATTGTGTAATCTGTATTAACTCATGCCTTTGAGTGATTATTGCTTTTTTGAGTTCAGCTTATTGACAGTTTATTGACAGTTATTGACATATTGTTATTTTTCTCTTATTTTCAGCAGTCTGTTACGCAAGGCCAACGAGAAGCTGAGTCAGGTTTTGTTCGACGTCCTGAAGACGACGGCAGCAGCTGAGGAAACCATGGGCCTCCACATGCAAAGTCTGCGTGACACTTCTGGAGGAGGGCAGCAAGCCGCACCGCCTCACTCCACCTCACTGAAAGCAGCCTGGCAGAGAGATGACGCGCCAACCAGCAGGCTTTATGCTGCAGGTAAGTCTTGTAAAGTTTGTTGGGATGACCTCGGTCCAAGAATTGCATCAAAACTGCTTGTTAGAGTTGTTCTTTAGCAAGAAAAGTCCACAAAAGTCATTATGCATACACCTGCTGTGCAGAATTTCAGTATAAGACTTATTTAAAATAAATGCTACGCTCTGCAGCTACCAGTGGAGCAGCTGTGCAAGAGAATGCAGAGCTGCAGTCAGACTGACATCAAAAATCAAATTTTGTGACAAAAGCCTTGAATCAATATATATAATAAATGGTCTTAGAGATTTGAATTTCAAATCTTATTTGTGAAACTCAACAAAACAAGACAGATTGACAACATCAAAGCCACAGCCAGAGTGTTGTTAGTAGCACTGATAGCAACCACCTCTGTTGTTAATGTTGTCTGGTGCAGTGCAATAAAGCTGCACCATGGCTACATAATACTACTACATCACCAGAGAGTTAATCCACATGTCTCTCCAAACATGAAGAAAGCACACCAGCGCTTTAGTTTATAAGTTTACAGCCATACGCTCATCACGCACAATTTCAACGTGATCAGCAACGAGAACAGTTAGTCCTGAAATTCAAGTGCCAGAAAAATATCAGATTCGCCTGCAGTCTGAATGCTCATTACAACTGAAAGGGGGTGACTCCATGGAAGTGAGACAACAAAGTCTCATGATAACAATCTGATCCCAATACTTGTCAAGTACTCAATACTCGTGGTGCTTCATTGTGGCGTAAATAATGTCTGTGCCAGCACTGTGTCAGCATTTACAAACATTTCAAATGGAAAATGTCAATCCCCAGATAACACTGAACCCACAATAATTTAACTGCCAATTTATTATTACACTTTTTTTTTAAAAGCCTCATTTACCTCCATACCACACACTTCAATCCACAATAGAAATGTCTTGATCTGCAGTCGTTCTTCGATGTTACATGGCTTGTCAAGACTGGTTTTATCACAAGCCTTCATGCAAATTAGGGGTGGTGCTTGTCCAGTTGCTTACCTGCATGAAAACTTGTGCATGGAGCAGTGGCAGCAGCAACTTATTGGATCATGTGCCTGTATGTAAATAACTTTCAAATTGCATTAAAATACACAATGTGTCCAGAGAACTTATGTAACACTGTACTGGGATCAGTATGAATTATTATATTTAACCATAGATCTGGTGTCATACCAGCAGAATAACTTGACCTGACTCTACCCTGACTTTACTCTGCCTCCAGCTGTCACAATATTCATCTGAAATATTAATGTCATGTAAACGTACTTAAAGGTCATGTGAGGGGAGTTTACACATTTGAACCAGATGATGTACACATCTACACTTACATGTTATGTACTGTCATAAATATTCAGTGACTTTCACATGACCAGCATTTTTATGCAACGCCTCAAGGTGGCTGTAATAAACCAACTAGACACCAAATATCCAAATAGAGTTTTGCATTAAACCTTAGATCTGTGTGTGATTCATTTCTACTCTCTGTTCATGTGGTCACTGCAGGTCACGCTGGAGAAAGTCAGCAGGGCCTCAAGGTGGGTGCAGAAGATGTGAGTTTGTGGTCCGAGGACATGGAGGCAGATAAAGGACTGGAAGTGTCCCAGCAGATGATGGACAGCCTGTTGCTGGGGGCCGGGACACAGTTACAGAACGAGGAATATTTAATGGGAATCAGCAGCAGACTCCAGACGGCTCTGGAAAAGATGTTGATGGCCATCACCGACACAACCAACCAGGTACAAAATAAACATTGTTGGTATTAGTGTCATTCACAGCAATGTTTGACTAGTCCACCTCATTTACTTGACCTAAAGCAAATATCACTTTCTGTCAGCTACCTTGACCTAACCTGAGAAGATTACCAACAACATATATAACACACACACACACACACACACACACACACACACACACACACACACACACACATATATATATATATATATATATATATATACATCTAAACTATTGTATGTAAACTGTTAACCTTTAAAATATTTACCTAATTAGAATTTGCCGAATTGCTCATTGCATCAGTATTATAGATGAATAGTTATATAGAAAAAACAATTGATACCACTGTAAGTTGTTTATCTTAGCATTAAAACTAGAACAGAGACAGAAACAGCCTGGTGCTGCCAAAAGGTAAGAAGATACATCCACACACCCATAATATAACCAAAATGTCAAATTGTTTCTTTTAAAAAACAAATTTTGCTGAAAAAATCTGTAAGTTGGAAAAGTTTTAGTAGAAAAGTAAAATATGACCAGATAGTTTGGTCCGCTGTCCATCCCTAGTTAATAATCTTTAGTCAAGTGAAATGGATTTTGTGAGGTTTGAGGTTTCAGCAGGATTTGTCATGAACAGTCCTGTTGGTGTTTGTGTCATAAAAGTTACAAATAAACAGAAAGCTCTAGTGACACATTTAGCTGTTGTCAAAACATTTAAACGCCCACGCACGACACAGTTAACCCCCTCTGGATTTCTACGCCCGTTCACGGAGGTATAATGGGGATGAGGCTGCAGAATGCAGCCAGCAACAAAGTTGGCCTGTCTAGAATTCACACACAAAAGAGCTGCCTCATTCCCAGCGGTTGCCTGTAGATACGAGCTGTATTTACACTGAGCTTTTGTTTGGCTGACCAGCCTATCATAGTCCGGTGAAACAGAACAACTCCACCCCCCCACCACCACTACCACCACCCAAAGGCTGTCTGTGTGTCTGTGTAGTGTGCCTGCTGTGTCCAGCGTCAATCCACAGAGACGGGGCCGGTTTAACTAGGCCAATGAGTGTGTTACTGTAACTGACTTCACAGCGCATCTTCCCGTTGGCTGAAATTCATGCGTTATTCACGCTGAGATGGCTTCTATCTTGGTGATCTAAAAATAACTGCAAAAGAAAATGCAAGCTGAGCTTCACTGTTGTTCCAGCATAAATCTACATACACCACAAAGCAGTTGTTTGTTGAATGTTGTCGGTTGAACCATTTTATTGATTTTGTCTCTGTCATAATCATTATATAATCTAGCTCTACAATTGATTTACTGGGCTTGTTTTGATATCCGTGTCACGGTCGAGAAATATTAATTTGTTCTTTTCAAAGAAGTCTAAAGAAGAGAGCTGAAATTATTAGTGGATATATTGGTAACAAAGTTTGATCATTGATTCATTGTTCATTAAATCAAAATGCCAGAAATTATTTTGTTTCAAACCTTAGTAATGAAAAAAAAAAGGTTTCCATAATTTTTTATGGAAGATCACCAGAAATACTGATATATTTTATTGTAATTAGTTTTTTTTTTCATATTATTTTTATATATTTTATAATAAATTAATGGTTAAAATAATTAACAGGTTGTTTAAAAACTGTTGCTTTCAGACGCAGTAAGAAGCCCTTTCAGTTTTTATAACCTGGTTACATGTAACACTGTAACCTCTCCTCTAAGTACACACAATTAACAACACAATAAACTTGTAATCAACAGAGGCTCTAATGGTTTGTCCAATGATTTTCCTGCTGCTATTGATCCAGCGTACATTAATCTTTCCGTGAGCGGTGCTGGATCATCATGTCTTACTTGTGAAGCGACGCCATGAAACAGAGATTGATGCAACAAGCTGATCAGGAATGTTAAACATCTTTGTTTAACAGCAGCTGTAAATTATTTGCTTGAGGAAGGTGTTTGCTTACTTATTGCTCACCTCCCATTATCTGCCAGTGAAACGTAAAGACAGTTCATGTGCAGTGAATATGACAGTTGACATGCCAAACAGAGACAGTAGGTGGGACCTAGAGGCAGGATGTCAGGCTTAATTGCTTCTTTTGGTGGCTACGTAGGCAGGGAATCCAGTTTGACAACTTTATGTTGAAAGGGTGTGCATCGTCTGTGGTTATTTGTGTTGATGGGGCGTGTGAGTGTGTGTGTGAGTGAGAGATCTATTTGCAAGTCTACCTGGCCCTCTGGCCCTTGGGATTGAAGCCACGCCTGCTTCCCTCCCACTTTCTGCTGAACAGTATCCTGCTGTGTGCGATCAATGTAGGAAGTGAGGGAGAAAAAGCCTCCCGTGTGAGTAGGAAAAACTGACCTGGAAGACTGGGATTTGATCTTTTTTTTTCTATTTAAAGCACGTGGGTAGACAGCGGCAAAGTGAGTGTAACAGAGTGATAGTAGCCTGGCTGGGGTAAGTAAACCTCAACAGACAGGAGCACTATCTGGCAACAGTAAGTAATATTATGGTGTGAGGAACGGGCATGTTGGAGTCGGAATGACAGACCTAGAAGGAAGTAAGAAGGAACGAGCGAGTGACTTTAGATTCGAACGCTGTCATTTCACCCTCGACTGGCTACCGCTTGGACTAAACAATTAAAAGGGGCCCCGGGGAAGCTTCCCTGCAGGTCGGGGTTGCTACGGTGGCATAGTATTGTTAATGAATCTCCAGAGAGAGAGAGAGAGAGAACACAGAGAGTGCTGGAGCAGACGTGGGGGTGTGAGCTTCACAGAGTGGCACGGTATGGTTTTACTCTGAAGGCAGAAGGTCAGAAATAACACACAGAGAAGAGACTCAAGATCAAAAAAGGGCACAAAGAGGAGAAATGCTTGCCTTTGTGATAACACACCTTCTGTGGTTGTGTTCAGGAATGTTTTTTGAGCTGCCGGACCAAGACATGGCTTCCACCTGCTACCGAGGATGACACTTTTTAGTAGGACTATAAAAATTTACACCGGTTGGTTTTCTGTTTTAATACTTACCTGGAACTTGTTCTACCTCAACCAGGCAGCATGTGATTGAGATGACGTGAATGTCACCCTCTCCAAATGTTGTTTACTCTTCTTGTGTGTGTGGCAAACACATAGAAACTGTTGCTTGGAGCGGACCACAGCCTTCACTGCTTCATTCCCCACTGGACTTCATTCTCATTTACCTTTGCACAGCACAGCACAGCTCAGCCTGACGGTTTATGGAAAACTGAATTGTCAAGGTTGGAAGTTTTTAATTCGCTCATCCCATCTTTTACCATGGATTCCTACCGCTCTTACTGGAACTCGAGTATGCACAGCAGCACGTGGGTGGAAGGGGAGGATCAGGATGTGTACGAGGTGGAATCACGGGTCCCCCTTCCCCGACCTTTCCCATTCTGCAGCACCTTGAACGAAAAAAATGCCGTTGTGGTACAGACACAGATCTCGCATGTCAGTCACAGGACCAATGGTCACTTACTTAAAGTTATCTCCAAAATCTCTCTCCCCACTCCTCCTTACACAGTAAGTTTTATACCACAAACCCATAAATGTACAGTTTTTTTTTTTTATTAAACATGTAGAGTATGTTTGTGCAACTTTAAACAGGCATGTGCTGTTCATTAATAAATGATAGCTGTGGGCTCTACATTGCATATTTAGTTCAGGTCTCCACACGCAGATGTGGTGCAAGTTAAATGTCATACCAAGCGAGCGCACGGCTGCTGCTTTTGCGCTGCATTTGAATCAGTAGGTGAAAGATGAAATGACTTCTGTGTGCTATGGTCGCTTTAACACTTCCTGCTTCCCATAATTTTACAATAAGACCTTTGCACGGAAAGATATGGAAATCTGTTCAAAGTAACTGTGAGAAGAATGCGAATGCGTTGCCACTTTATTTGATTATAATGATTCTACAACCGCTGTTAAAGGAAAAGCTTCTAGCCTCTTGACCAGAAGGTCAAAATATAAAGTCATTATCTCAGTAAATTTCTATGGCCTCATTTTGTTACTGACTTCTAAAGGTTGAGAAATATTTACATAGAGATCATAAACTGTGCTGTTAAGACATTTGCAACAGTCGTCTTTTCTACCACGGTTATTGAAAATGACTATTAAGTCTATTTTCCAAATAGGCTGGAAGATATAGTGGAAATCAATATCTCTGTATCTCAGTATATATCTTTCTTTCATATCACGGAGCAGGTAAATGCAGCCTTACTCCTCAGTGCCTCTACTGTCAGTTGATGTCAAATTATCCTCTTCGCATAATAAATAGCTGGTGTGTTTGCCAAGGTGTAATCCAGTTATTTAACATGTCACTGGCAATAAACAGCCTGGATCTCTTGACTCTTAGTTTTCAAAGCAAGTCACTTCCAGTATCTTTATTATCTTTTCTTCTTCCTAAATGCCCACTTCTGCCAAACTCCAGCTCTAATATGTAACTCAGGGTTTTTGAAATCAATCTAACTCAACTCTGATGATCTAATGATGCCATTAGCCACAGAAGACTTGATACAGCTGATTTCACAGACCGAGCAGTTCTGTATGGCTCACGCAAACAGATCTTAAGGCCCTTTTAGGGCAAATGATTAACGTTAAAAAGAATAAAAATTAACGTGGCTAAGGGCATCGAATGCAAAAATATTCAGACTCTTCTGCTCGTGTTCTATCTCTTTCCTTTAAGCTCGAACACGCTCGGATTACCCAGACCGAGCTGATGCGGGAGTCCTTCCGCCACAACCAGGAGATGAGCGAGCTGCTGCAGAAGCAGGAGGAGCTGCAGGAGAGGGTCTCTGAAGAAGCCCGGGCTCGGGAGCAGCTGGCTCTGGAGCTTCACAGAGCTGAGGGTGAGTGTTGTTTTCATAGTGTTGTTTTTAACATATAAAAAAATAAACTTTAAAATTTCAGGCTCTTCGAGGCTCTCCTGTTTCTTTATGGGAGGAAATTCAATTTCACCCACAGTTTCTCCATGGATACTAATGGGAGATTTGATAATGATCACAGAAAACAGAGAGTGATGCATTAGAGAGCATAAGGAACTGAAGTGAAAATACATGTGTGTGTGTGTTTGAGGGAGGGTGGAGGGGGTGTTGTTTTTGGAAATGAGGGGATCAGCTGTTTAAAAGGGAGGGTAAAGGAGTGTGAGACCATCTGTGGTGAGAAATCATCGACAAATGGTAATAAATGTTTGTGAGTCTCTCCCTGGGTTTTTGTGTTTGAACATTTTAATGTTTCTTCTGGTAAACTGGAGGTGAAATATATGTGCGAACAAAAAAAAAAAAAAAAAAAGGAGGATGTCAGTTGGCAATTTTACAGCTTGAAAATAGTTAAATTACTGGGATAGATCTTGGTAGTGTGAGGTGGAGGGTGTGGAGGCGGGCAAACTCACTGTAGCATCCATGTCAGAGACAGCTGGTGCAAGAGGGTCAACTGTTACAACCACATTCACTCTCACACACACACAAACAAACCCAGCAGACTGGGTTCTATTCAAGTCTCCTTTGGCCAGAGACTTTCTGGCATTTTGAAGACACTGAACAATGGTGAGTTTGTCGCTCTTTCAAGTCCTAAATTGTCTTTTATTCCTTTTAAGCTTTGTAGATTTGTAAGACAAACCATCAAAGAAGACGACCACGTGACAAAGTGTGAAAAATAACACAAAAAATAATGTTAATGATATTTTTCATTATCAGTTTCTTTGCTTGTTTTGTTTGAGCGACAGTAGAAAAGCTGAAGATCTTTAATTTATTGTCAAACAAAATTCTTTAACAGAGATTAAATGCTACAGGGCAGCTGTTTCTATCCGGTCATGTGGCATGTCTATTTTCCATTCTTCACACTGAGGGAGTGACATCTCTTTTGGCAAATACCAATGAACTGAAAGAGCAATAATTCTTCTGTTGTTTGGATGAACCACACGGGTAAAAGCTCAGGGTGTGGCCTTTACAAACTGGTTTCGAGTGAACCCAAGTGACTGAGTTATGAATCGGATTATATTTCAATGAAGCCACTAAACAGGATGAGAAGTTTGTCTATAAACAAGAGAAAGGTTGAAGAAGATGACTGTAAAGTCATTATGATGTGTTTTTCTTCGATCTAGCTGATGTAGATTCCCAGCTGAGCTCTGTGACAGTATTTTTTAGCCACTATTCATGACCATCTGATGGCTGTGTATCATGGATGTATCCCACCTTAAGCAAACTTTACACACAGCTATGGTTCCTGCTCATATGTCCAACATCAAATTATCTCCTGACAACACAGGTGATATTTACCTTCTGTCAGTCTCAGTTTTAGATAAGACAGAGAGTTCTTTGTGTCTGAACAGGCTACAAACAGTCAGTTGAGTCCAGTTACAATATATATCATACAGTATTTTTCACCATACACCAAAGCTGTGCTTACAGTAAATGAATAAATGGCTCTTTTCTTGTATCTATGAGCTGAGAACCATCCTGGTGTATAATGCTTGCTGACCTGTGACAGAGCAGTACAGTAATCATAGAGCTTTGCATTGTGTTTACAGCTCAGCCCTGTTTTTCATGCGAAGCAAAATGGGTCAGACATGCTCACTTCTGTCCATCTCTGAACTTGTATACACGTTTGTGAACCTCGCTGGGTTGATGTTTGTATGTTGTTGTTTTTGGTTTTTTTTTGTTCAGCTTTTGTGTTTGTAACCTTGGATTTCGTGTCCCGCTGTTAACTGCTCATTCATCTGGATGGTTGCCGTGCGAGTGTGTGTATGTGTGTGTGAGATTGATGCTTGACAACAAGGCTTAGACTAATTCCTCTAAAGTCTTCCGTTGAGTGATTGCGAGAATAGAGCATGAAAAGAACTGTTCCTATCGTTGCATTATTTATAACTGTTCTTCTCTCACTTTGTCCACATTCAGGTCTGATCGATGGCTACACGGGTGAACGGGCTGCGTTGGAGGAGCAGTTGCGTCAGAAGGAAGAGCTCCAGCTGAGCCTCGAGCAAGAACTGCAGGTGAGGCATTTCAGCTGCAGAGAGGACAAAAAATAATTAGTTTGTTTTTTTCTTTTTATGTGGGACAGCACATAACTTTATTACGTTGGGAGTAGATTTCCGCGTTTTGCTTTTAGCACAGCTTAGTAATGACTCATGTGTAAGTAAACTAACTTCAGGTTGAATTCAATCTCTGCCAGAAGAAAAGCAAACATAATGTGTACATATCTCACTAAAAAGCCAAAATAAACAATGAATTGGTCCAACACCAGCTTTTACCCTTAAAGTAGCATCATATTGTATAGTATAGACGTATTGTATATATAACTGAGTATCTCTTCCTTGCAGGTTACAAGTACGCGACTACACGAGTTGGAGCAAGAGAGACATCAGATGCAGGAGGAAAAGGAGTTGCTGTCACGACAACAGGACGCCATGAGGGAGGACGCCGGGCCCCGTGAGCTTCGTACGTATCACAGAACTCCATTGACGAAGACGGGAAAATATAGACTTTTAGTAGATTTTTAAATATCCTAGCCATTATCCTTATGGTCAAATGAAATACATATATTCAACTGCCTCTGAAAATTAAATGTAGCTAATGTAATATAATTTTGTAAATTTCCTTGTAGACATCATTATTATCTATCAAGAGAAAGTAAGACTACGTTTATGATCTTCTCTTTATCAAGTTTCAGTATTATAAGACGGTCAAAAGTCACTCTGCTTAAAGGCAAAAGAAATTGTTCTGTGTATTACACGGGGCAGCTTGATTCGATGTGAATCATTAATCCTGTACTGTATACATTACATTACATCATATTGACAGTAAACGCTGCCTAGATTTGTGTATATACTGGGTGAGGTGATTTAAATGTACACAATATGCAAGCATGAGATAACTGAGCAGCATTAGTACTGATAGGTGTAAAGATCAAGAGTTAAAAAGTCAATAAACAGTTTTTTTTTTGTTTTCCTCGTTATAATAATGCTGAGGCAGCTCTTTGGGCTTGTCTGCATTCTCTGAACACTTGGCAGCTGTTGTTGTGACACATTTACAGGTATTCAAAGATGTGCTCTGGAAACATCAAGCTTGTTATCTGTGATATAAGCTAAATATTAATTGATTATATAACCCCTGCTTTATCAAGAATGGTGTCCCATGAGTTCACTTACTGATAAAATGGTGAGTATTCATCATCTAAGGGTATAAACAGAAGTGGGCTACGTCGGAAACCATTTTCCTTTCACAGCATCCTTTCTGCAGCCATAGACTACCACTGTGACACCGATAGAAAAGCGCTGCCAGTCTGTCTTCACCTTTCTTTCTCCTGTTCATGACAAAAACAAGAGCATGTTAAACTCCTGTGCTTTCTTATTCTCCTGTAGGCCTAGTTGAAGCTGCAATGGTTGCAGCACCTGAAGCAGGTGTGTCCACTTTGAGCATGGCTCAGTCATATCTATATGTTCTTTAAAATGTGTACTGGAACTAAGTGATTTATATATATATCTAACCCTTAATCCAGCAACTCACCAACAAAGCTTGGAGCTTGCTTGCTATGAGCTCACAAACTCACTCAAGTCACAATCACTAACCTTCGCTTTGGCTTTTCATTTTGATTGATTTTGTCCTGGTTTGTCATTTTTTTTTTTATTGTCTTGGAGTCAGTGTTAGCACTCATTTTAGCATGATGAAATGAAAATGATCTCCAGACCTAATTGTCAACCATCTTCACTCTAAATTAAACTCTTTTTTTTTTTTTTTTAAATTGTGACATATATGTTACATCTGCAGATGCTGCATTTACAGCATGTTTTTTTTTTTTTTTTTTTGGAGTGAGATGATTGGCTGTTCAGGAAGTCCCTCTCCCCCGCCTGTAATCGCTTATTGGGCATGGATATCGCAATGTCTGGACTGTCCATGTGTTTTTATCTGTCATTTGCTTTTTCTCTCACCTTGTTACTTTTGCACTAATCCTGTGGGGGGTTTGATCCTGGGTGAATCGGCAGGGGGTTGTTCACTGGTGACGGCAGGAGGCCAAAGAGGCATCATGATGGGTAACAGGGTGTTATGTTGGGAAATTGGTCGAGATGTTAAAAGAGTCTGATGTTAGCCATTTATTTAACTTGAGTGGAGTTGTAGAGTCAACAAAAAGAGAAAGTTGATGAGTTTTTTTTTTTTAAACCAGCGTTTAAAAATGGGAATGATCGTGACAAAAATAAAAATGAGCATTTAATCTTATCATAAGGCTCACAAACATCAGACTCTTCACCAACATCTCAGTGTGTTGTTCATCATGAAATCAAACCTAAGTGTCTAAATAACTCAGTTCATCCACCTCTAGTTGACATACAGTAAAATCTAACCCCCCCTTCCCCCCCTATCATATTCTGTAGACCTGCTGGAGGAGACAGAGAAGCTGATGAAAGAGAAGGTGGAGGTCCAGCGTCAGGCAGAGAAGGAGAACTCCGACCTCCTGAAGCAGGTGAAGCTGCTGGAGGCGGAGCTGGAGGAGCAGGTCAACAGGGTGATTGAGCTGGAGCAAGCTCAGAGGACGGAGAATGGAGACCTGCAGCAACAGGTCCAAGCTCTGGAGAAACAGCTGGAGAAAAACAGGAAGTTTCTCGACGTAAGTGAAAAAGAAATGATGTCATGTTGCTGTTTATTGCATATCATAAACTCCAGGAGATATGCATACATTTTTTATCCACTTGCACATTTTTGTCCCTTATCAGTAATGCAAACAGCCATATTGTAATAACCATGTATGTTTCTCATGACAGACCAGACCTTTTAATAATTCACCAACACCTTTATACTCCATCAAAGCATAACAGGAGCATGTAGGACTGATTTAAATATAGGTAAATAAAAGCTTCACCTGTAGGAGGAAGTATGTTGAGGCAGAAACCAAACTTGTTCATGTGTTTGGGGGACAGATTCGTCATATTTGTCTCACAGTTTAATGAGTTTCTAGACTAAGAATTGGCACATAATTGTTTACATAATATGAACATGAGCATTTTTTCAAATTAATTATTTGGCTGATCCTTAAATCGTAGATATAAACAAAGACTGTCTAAAGCAATTGTTTATGTTAACCTGTAACATATTTTTCTATTTAGTTACATGCTCATTTTTTTGGTCATCAATTACCAAGGTGTAATAAACTGATACAAAATCTTTTATATCATCTAAATTTGAGTTTTTATGTGAAAGAAATGTACTTTTTCTGATAATAGTGAACCTTTAGTTATTTATCCTGTGTCCTGAAAAACAACTGCACGTAGAACTCACGTTACATGTGCGTGTTCACTGCCTCCAATTATTAAAAAACAAAAACATTTTAATTATTACCCCTAACTAGCCATTAGCCACTAATTTCACAGCAGTTGCCTTCAAAATAAAATAAAAAATCGTATAAATTTGTCAAGTCTGTGTATATTGGTTAAAAAAAACGTAGTCATCTCTGTTAGGGATTTTTTCTAATATGAGCTGTTATTTCTCTGACTTAAATTTCCATCCCCTCTTTATTCTGTTGTCCAGGAACAAGCTGTGGACAGAGAACATGAGAGGGATTTCTTCCAACAGGAAATCCAGAAACTGGAGCAGCAGCTGAAGAATCCACAGAAGCTTCACGCAGGCTCTGAGCAAAGAAACCAGGAGGTAACACGAGAAAGCGATGTTTTGTGCCAGAGGATCAAACAGTAACAGAGATGTACATTTTCTTAGCACAACATTGTTGTGGCTACAACACTGGGCCGAGAGTCATAAAGAGGAACAATAGCACTGATAGAATTACCTGCACGGCCTCAGAAATGATACCAAATAGTGGGAGTGTTGCACAAGGGAAGGAGTAGAATTAATGTTTGTCCTTGATGTCTTTTGTAAGTTGTGTAATAATGGGATTTGTTTCCATGATTATCTAATACACAATATGCCAGGAGTTGATGTAAAGACTTAATATTAATCACCTCACTGGTGCTGCTTTTTATCTAAAGCAAAGACACTGCACTTTGACACAGGAAATGACATGATCTGAACTGTGAACCCTGATGTCAGGTTACAGAAGTGAAGACCCACGTCAACTTGTGGCAGCTGTTTACAGGCTAAAGCTACAGTAATCACTATTCTTACACAGACAACAGAACAGGTGACTGTGTGATGTGAAAGGGACTGTTTGTAGTGACTAATTTTCACTTTAACTCTGCAGTTTCCCTCTCCTGTACAGACCGAGCTAACATGTCTCATCACAGTAATCCAAACCACAACTTCTGTACACAACCAAACAACAGACAATAATAGAGACTAGTCCTTTAGTGTGGTGGTGCTTTTGAGTTAGTGAACATCATAAAAGAGCCAAAAGAGAATAAATGTTGAATGTAGATTGAACACAGTAATATCAGAGATATTCATTCTACAGGTTCCTTGTGTTTATAGATTACTGTATATTTTGTTGCACCTCAGATTCAACTTCTGCTATCTCTTTAATTTCCAGAGACTCATGCCACAGCTTTATCATTAAGTGCTTTTTCCTTCCTGTTGCCCTTAAACTCTCCACCCTCTGATCCCTTATGCCGCTTCCTTTTTTCTCCTGTAGCTATTGCAGGTGGACGGACTAACCTTTAAGGTATTGCTTCTATAGAAGTCTCTTCCCCCAGAGAGAAATTAGTGCATTTTAGTAATCCTTCTCCCAACCATGTAGCAGTTAATGACCTATGCCTGTTTATCTCTGTCAACCCCAGTTTACTCCTTTCCCTATTTTGGATTTTTTCTGCTCTATGTCCTGTTCTGGAAATGTCTGAACGTCAAAACACCATCTTGTCTCAATCTGATCCATCTACCAATGTTCCCATTGATAACGCAACAGAAAAATAGTTGTAAATAAATGAATACATTAAAGTTCAAGTTAATATTCAGATTTAAGCCAGTTCTTATTTTCTGTTTATTAATTCCTGATCTTTTTCATGATTTTTTTTTTTTTTTATTTGATCAAGTTTTTGCTATTTATTATATATTTAAATCATGGCTAAAATGTAATTAGTAAAACTGTCCACATAGCTAGCTTTAATATTTTTTACCATATTAAGAAAGCTTTTAGTCCTATTATTCCCTGTCCTATTATTGTCCTGTATTATTCCCTCTTCTAAATCAAATAGAAACACAGACAAGTTTACTCCAATTTCATCCATACGTTCTGGTAAAATAAAGCTGAAACGATTATAAATAGCTCTATCTGTACTGAAGTACTCCCATGAATCTGACACCAGTTATAAATATTTAATGAAGGGCTTGCTGCCAGTTAGGGGATGTATCTCATCAGCTTTACTACAGTTTCAGCTTCATTTAAATAGTCTCTGTTTTGGCACGAGAGCCATAAAAATGCATTTAAAACAGCAGTATTCATAGAAATCAATCAGTCAGTCATGATGAAAACAAGGGACAGTTTATCATCCAGATACTGGTTCCATAGTAAGGACATATGTTTTTCAAATCCTAGTTTTAAGTTTATTTTAAAACTCCTCCTTTCCTCCTCCTCATTGATCTGCTGCTGTTTTCCCAACTCACAGGTGGATCAGTTACCTGCCAGCGGTCCTCCTGGTTAATGCACTGCTTTGTCATTTGTGTCCCCCTGAATGAATGAAATCTCTCTCTCCCCTTCTGTCCCTGCACCTCTCTTCTTTCCCGGCCCCCTCCTTTCTCAGGTGGATCAGCTGACCTCCCAGCTAGTTGTACATGTACCAGCTACGCTGAAGCGAGTGTTGTCTGAGAAGGAGTCTCAATGAACGATCTCTCTTCTCTCTCTTTCTCTTTCCTCATCTCTCTCTCTCTCTTCCTATCACTACCAGGTGGACCAGCTGACCTCCCAGCTGAAGGAGAAGGCGGATTGGTGCAGTGAGCTGCTGCTCAGCTCAGAGCAGCTGCGTCGTGAGTTGGGAGAGCGCGACGAAGAGATTGACAAACTGGAGAGCCGCATCCGCGAACTGGAGCAGGCCCTGCTGGCCAGCGCGGAGTCCCTGGAGAAGGTTAGAAAAGGGGAAGGGAGGGGGGTGATGAAGGACGTGCAAGAGACTAAAGCAGAGGCTGAGAGAGAAAAAAGCCTGAACAATAGCTGCGAAGCATGGCAGTGGGTGTGTGTGTGTGAGAGAGAGAAAGAGAGAGAGAGTGAGAGCATGTGGTTGAGGTGACAGCTAGTGGAGAAACGGGAGGAGGGACGGGATGCACAGAGAGGGAGAACAATGTGTGGGTGGGTCTACATCAGCCGCCTCGGCAGTTTGCTGTTGATGATGACACTGAGCTATAGCTAGCAACTGTCAAGATTGCCCCCCAGTGTTTGTGGAGGGTTGTGGTGAGTGAACAAAAAGAGCAGTGAAGGAAGTGCTCCTGTTTGCTGTGCCGCTGCTCTCACTTGACAAATTGCAAGTCGAGTTCCAGTGGCTTCGATACGAGATGCAATATGGATAATAAGAAAGTACATCTTTTAATTTTCTTACATCTAAGCATGTGAAGCTTCCTTTACATTTCTTTTTAACCACAGGAATTCGTTCCACATGTTGCAGTTAACTGCTGAGCTAAATATTTTCTTTCATGTGTGTGTTTTTTATGTGTCCCAGGTTGAACAAAAGAAGCAGCATGCATCCATCACCGAGACCAGACAGTCCACATTGGAGGCTCAGTTACAGACGGAGAGAGAAGCTCTGGAGCGGAAAGAGAAGGAGGTAGTGTGATTATCGATTTGTGCTTTAGGTTTTTTCAAAACGATCAACCTGTTTATTTCATATTATTAATTAGATCTTTAGCAATTTTTGCATTAAGTGGATATTTATTATCTAAACCTGCTTTGTGCTCATTTTAAACACAATATTTGTAATATGGATGTATAAATATGTTAGAAAATCCACATTTTTGGAAAGATAATGTGTTGAAAATATTGTTTTTTGCAGGAGCATTTTTGTTAATATAGTTAAAGATGAACTGGATTTCTTTTTTATCACTCAGCATAATGTAACTTTGCCCAAATAACTATTTCTCTTTGTGTTTAATAAATAAACATTTAGTCACTAAAAAACAAGTTTAGATCTTTTTTTTTTAGTCCTTATATTGAGGTGCGTATTGCATCTTCTCTAAAATACTTGTGATGTTTTCGTGTCGCCTCAGATCTGTAACCTGGAGGAGCAGCTGGAGCAGTTCAGAGAGGAGCTGGAGAACAAGAGCGAGGAGGTGCAGCAGCTTCACATGCAGCTTGAGATCCAGAGGAAGGAGATCAGCAGCCAGCAGCAATACCTAGAAACAAGGGACAGCATGCTCCAGGTAAAGAGACACAGTGTTGAACAGACAGTTTGTCAAGTTTAATAAAGTTTGACAGTTTCTGTATTAAACAATTGTTCTCTAATTTGTCACTTTTGTTTTTTACAACCAAAACCAAAAACTTTTCTTAACAGACTTTGTTTTCTGTAATTAATATGTAACACTATTATTACCATGTAACATCAACATTTCTGCTCAAATACCTTTGTTCTGATGCTCTGTTTTTTTTTTGTTTTGTGTGTGGTTTTTTTTTTTGTTGTTGCTAATTTTAGTTTGCACATTTTTAGGATTTCCATTTATTTTTGGCCTCTCATTCTGCCGTGCATACACAAGCGTACCTCTACAACACATTTCTTCTTTGACTCAGTTTTTGAACTTTCAGCAGTTCCACCAAACGGCTGACTCACAGTGGACTTTTTCTTATTCTTTTTTTTTTCCACGTGACGTGTTTATTAATAGCCATCACATTATAATCTCTTGGTTCTTGAAGGTAATGGAGGAGAAGGACAGGGAAATAGCACTTCTTAATGAACAGCTCACTAAGCTTCAACACATGGAAACTGGCTCTGATAACAAGGTAACACAATATGCGTATATGAAATAGAAGCAAAGTCTATTTCATTTACGTATATATCCGTGGTAGTGCATCACTGTGTGTTTTCTGGTTTCCCTTTCGCTTTTATTTTATTTTGCCTCCCTTTTTTCACACTTTTTTTTTCATTTTGTTTGTTTTTGTTTGGTCATTTTGTGCTTATTTTATTTTGGTAAGTAGATCCACAGAACCATCCGTAGCTGTGAGGTGATTATTTGCTTGTGTGAGGTGGCTTATTAAACCTCTGAATCTTTATATGAAACATAATCCCTAATCTGATCTATTTAAGAAATTTTAAATGAAAATTTCAGATCAAAGCAATTTTAAAAACACAGCAGGGATTCAGAAGTTTAACCAAGTAGAGGGATAGCCATGGACCCCTCAAATCTGATATTGGTACCATATAATAATCCCTTGTTTTTACTACATAGGAAATTGATGAGCGGGACGAGTTGATCAAAGACCTGGAGTCACAGGTAGAGTGCCTGCGGAGTGAACAAGACCGCTTGAAGAGGAATAATGAGGAGGAGCTTGACCAACTGAATGCAGTTATAGAAAAACTTCAACAGGAACTGGCCAATATCGAGCAAAAACAGGCTGCAGAGGAAGAAGAGGATGTCAAGGGCGAGCCAGAGAGTGTGGTACAAACGGGGCCAAGTAAAGAGGAGTACGATGAAATGAAGCAGAGAATGGACATGACAACCAAAGAGCTTGACACACTTAAAACAGAGCACACTAAGCTGTTGGAGACATATCAGCATTTGAAAGAAAACACAGAAGCTTTAGCCGAAGCAGAAAAGCTTGATAGTTCAGAGGGTGAGCTTGAGGAAGCTCTCAGAGAGAAAACTGCAAGTCTTGTAGTCATGCAGGCCCAAGTACAAGCCCTAGAGCAGAGTGCAACGTCCAGGGTGGAGGAGTTAAGGCTCCGTATCCAGGAGCTTGAGGACTTGCTTGATGAAAAAGACAGTGAGTTAAATCGGTGTCGCCTCCTTGTGGAACAAACACAAAGCCATGCAGATGGTCTCCAACAGAGGGTCTCTAATATGGAGGAAAACTTGAGGGAAAAAATGGCTGTAGCGCTGGTTAGTCAAGCAACGCTGGAGGCCTTCCAGCAGCAGCAACAGCAGTCGCAAGAATCCAGAGAAAACCAGGACTCACAGAGTCAAGCAGAGCCACACATGAAGCCCAGTGTAGAGCCACATGTCCACGACCTCGGTGACTTTGGTGACTTTGGTATTCCTCAGATGGATTTCAGTGGCCTGGGTCAAGCGAGACAAGTTCCCACTGGTAAGGTGGTCCATCTGACCCAGAAGCTTCGGGAGCTGGAAGTAGGACTCAGTGGGATGCAAAAAGACCAGGAGCTCCAGAAGCAGCTGTTGTCAAGCTCTGAGGAGGAAGTTCTGGAGTACGAGCGGAGACTGGCTGTGCTCATGGACCTGCTCGGTCAGATGAAGACCACGACTCACCAGACAACTTCACCAGCTGCAGAGGTAAGTGTGAATAAAGTTTGGCCTTAAAGGGCTCAGCTAAGAAATAGTGTCACACATAACCTCTCACAAATTGTTGTTTTTATTAGGTTGGGAGCTTTAGCTTTACTGGTTGGGAGATTTTGTTACTTTGAGACACAGCCATGCTGCTTTTTCCCACTGTTTGCAGTTTTTAAGCCAAACTAAGCTTGGTTGGTGGCTGTCGGTCTATATTTATTGTACAGACATGATTCTGATCTCAGTTTTCTCATATAATACTCAGCAAACTGTCAAACACTTCATTTAAAGAACACTGAGACACTTCGGACTAAAGTTCACATCAAGAGGAGACGATCTGGTCTGATTGGATGTTTGTGATCTTTTTTTTTTTTATCAGGTCTCTACTACTGATAATCAACCGTCTGTGTCTGAGCTTCTTCACGAGTTACAAGAAGTAAAAGACGAGACTTCGGCCACCAAAGAGCAGCTTGACAACTACAAGGAAAGCTGCAGCAGACTCCAAGAGGAGCTCCAAGTATGTCACATTTAACAGCTTCTTAGTTTTTATACTTTGTATGAAAGTATTCCTGATGTTTTGTGACAATCGGCTGCTTTTGTTTTTAGGAAAAAACAATAACAGTAGAGAGGCTGCAAGAACAACTTCAAAAGGTAAGATGGAAAAAAAATTATCCTGTGGTCCTGGTCTACATTTCTTATAAACCAGCGTTCTCTCAGGAACACGTTGTCTCACTTGTCTGATACTCTTTAGGTGTCATCAAGTGGCAGTGAAGGAGAAGTGAAGCTGTCCAAGCTTGAACAGGAACTCATGGAGGCTCAAGATGACACAGCAGCCACCAAAGAGGAGTTGAACAGCTGCAGGGAAAATTTGGAGAAGCTACAGGAGCTTCTGCAGGTACAGGGCCAATGGAACATTTATAGCCGTCACAGTTTTAGGCACTAAGTTCTGCGAAATCCATCAGTAGAGCCCCAGTTGCCAGAAAAACATTTTCTTTTAGTGTCTTTCTGTTTTCAGCCTCTCAGCTAAGCTAAGCTAACCATTTACTAAATCTTCATATTAAACACAACTGTATTGTAGTTTTCCATTTAAGTGTTAGAATTACTTTTTTATCTAAAATATTAATTCACCAACCATATATTTATTTATATGTTGTATATTCATGTTATGTGTTTATATGTTAATTTATACACATTTTCTTACATACAATTGTATTTTTAAAGGAGCGGGAAATGACCATTGCTCAACTTAAAGTAGAACTTTTCCAAGTAAGTAAAGGAGTCATTTATTTTATATTTATATTTTTTTATATTGCCATTTGAATATACAGTATTGTCAGTCTGCCTGTCTATATGTCCAGGATTTGACAGCCTGTCTAACTGTTGATCAGGTAAAATCTGAGGATGAAAAAGAGGGACAAGACGACAGGACAGAGCTTCTCCAGGAGCTGCAGGAGGTCAGAGACGATGTTGCGTCCACTAAGGAAGAACTGCACAGCTACAAAAACAACAATGAGAAACTGCAGGAGGAGCTCCAAGTCCGTGAAGTTTTCATTTCTCAACTCAAAGACGAACTCCAGGAGTTGAAAAAGAATGTAGATGCCACCAAAGAAGAGCTCAACAGCTACAGGCAGAACAATGCGAAACTACAAGAAGAACTGCACATCCGTGAACTGTCTATTTCTAAGCTCAAAGAGGAGCTGCAGGAGGCACAAACAGCTTTGATGAAAACAGCAGACACAAGTCCTCCGTCTCCCTCTCCTTCACCGTCTCCTCAGCCTCAGTCCTCTTCTTCTTCCTCCTCCACCACCCAGCCCAAGAGGAAAGGAGCCAAACAGCCAGCTAGTAAAAGCAGCAGTGCCAAAGATAAACCATCTCTGTCCAGGAAAAACTCTGCTGCTTCCAGCCAGTCCAACAGATCTCACAGCTCGCGGCAAAACAGCAGCTCTGAGCAGCAACAAGTGGCTGTAACAGACTCGTTCACGCAGACAGAACCTCTCCAAGTGTCCGACCTCAGTCATGAAAGCAAGTCTGCCACCAAAGAGGAGATGGAGGAGGTGATCGGAGAGTTTCAGGAGAAGATTGTTCAGATGCAGGAGCTCCACGCTGCTGAAATCCTGGACATGGAGGCTCGGCATATTTCAGAGAGCGAGAACCTGCGGAGAGACACACAGGCCCTGGAGGACGAGTGTAAAGCCCTCAAGGCTGTGATTGACAAGCTGCGCTCTGCTGAGGTGAGGACAGGAAACAAAAAGCTGTTGAACTTGTGATTGTATTTATAATGTATCTACAGTACTTGTGTTCCACTGTAAGTCTGTTTTGTGTCTGTCTTATTGGGTTTTAGAGTTATTTTTCCAAAACGGGTGCATTTTTCATCTGTCATTTGAGAACTGCCTTAGTTAAAATATCCCATTGAATCACATTTCGTCTTTTCCAGGCTCCTACATCAAAACATGACCGTCCCACGCCACAGTTCAAAGATGGATACACCAGTGGTAAGACATTCATTACTGCTGTCTCTTCACATCAGAGCTTTGTTTGTTTGAAAAGTGTTTTTGCCAACTAGGTTTTTTTTTCCAGCATCCTTCGCATGTTTTGGGGTTTTGCTTCAGTAAACAAATTTACAGAAAAAAACCTGAGCACTAAAAACAACAGTCTGCTGCTTGATTTCAGCTGTTAGTTTATGTGTCAGTAGAGCTCAATGGGAGGGTTGTTTTATACATAAAGTATTCCCCAGAGATTTCTGCTGTTTGAATAACTCTTCATAATAAATCATCAGTTCAGGATCATCTGTTGTGACCTGTAATTTCACACTGTTTTCATGCTGTGATGCTTCACCGTCAACATGTGAAAGAAACTGACTCAGAGACTTTCTGTGCTCTTGCAGACAGCAGCTCAGACTACAGCCAGCGGACTGGATACGACCTCCCGAGCTTGCAGCAAGAATTCAGAACAACTCCAGAGGGCGCAAGGAGAGAAACTGATGATCCTCTGCCTGACAGGATCAAGGTACAACCTCTAGTAACCATAAACATTGAGCTGGTGATCTGAAAAATTATATGAGACTTCATATCAACAAGGATCTTGGTTATTATAGTGATTAAAACATTGATACTGTCTTGAGGTATTGATTGATCATATTGTGTTTTGTCTGTTTTCTGTTCTAGCTCAATTTTCTCAAGAGAATTGATACATTTTGCATGTTTTTGTCTGTTTTTGTTTACTGCACTTGTAAGCATTTTTTAACATGCCTCCTGAACTATAAGATAATGTAGATTCATTCCAGCAATGTTTCCATGTGGTGTTTGTGTCTGTGTAGATGTTGCTCCGTGAAGTGCACCAGGAGGGCATGCAGGTGCTCTCTCTGTCAGAGCTTCCTCTCCCTGAAGGCGAGCCAGGCAGCCAGTTCAACATCCAAGGCTGGATGAAGGAAAGAGACGCTTTGCTCGCAACCATTGAGTCTCTCAAAGGCCTCATCAATCAGATGCAGATACACAGAGAAACACAGGTAGAATGGAAAAAAAAAAAAACACCAAGAGTCCTCACAAAACACTACGAGAGTTTGCCAAGAGGTCAAGTTCTCACTTGTTTATCTCGCTTGTCTTTGACTTCCTGCAGACATCAGGTAGCGGCGACTGGCGTGCAGAGCTCCTGGATGCAGTAAGGCAGGTGTTTCTAAGGGAACGAAGTGTGCTGAAGAGCGCCCTCTACAGCCAGTTGGATCTACTTGACACCAGCGACGCCATCATCCACCTCAATCAGCTGGAGCGCAGACTGGCTGAACAGGTCAGTAATAACAACTGTAAAAAATGATATAAACTGATGGTGAAGGTGCCTCCCAAATTCCTCTAGAGGAATAAGACGTGACTTTAGTAAGATTTTCAGAATTTCAGTCATCAGTTATTATTGCATTTTAATAATCATGTCTTTGATGATAACTGTATTTGTGGAGTATTTTGAGTCTGTCTGTAACCACAAAAGTGTTGTTTTTGTCAACAGTATGCCCTCCACAGAGATGCCATGGGTTCACTCCACACTGCAGAAAGGTCCAGCCTCATCTCTGAGGTTCACCAGCTGCGTGGTCAACTAGAGCAACTCCATCAAGGTGAAGCTGCTCAAATAACCTCTTTGCAGTATATTGTGTTACACAACCTAGTCATGATTTAATATGAAATCCCCAAATGTTTCTGTACATTCAGTGACTGTTGTTTTCCATTTGTTGTGATTCAGGTTTTCAGCCTGCAGTGTCTCTGGCCGGTGAATGCAGCATAGTGGAGCAGAGGGCAGGAGGGGGAGCAGGAGGAGCAGGTGAAGCAGTGATGGAGGCAGACAGGATGCTGGTGGAGGAGCTAAAGGGTGAACTGTCCCAGACTAAACTAGAGCTGGAGACGACGCTCAAGACTCAGCACAAACACCTCAAAGAGCTGGACACACTCAGGTTAGACGTGATGTTTGCTCACTGATGTGTTTCCATCATACCTGGATACTTTTCACTAACTAAAACCCAGTTCAACTGGTTCCTGACCATCAAACACTCATTCAAAATATCTTTATCTACAGGGCAGAGGTATCGAAGAAGGCCGGTGAGGTGGACGCACTCAATGACCAGCTGACAGAGGAGAGGAAGAGAAGCAGAGATCTTCAATGGACCATGGAAAAGGAAAAATGTCGAACAGGGAGAACCGAGGAGAGTAAACGAGAAGAGCTGGAGGTAAGAACGCAGTAATTACAGAGGCTTGTGTTACCTTATTCATCTCGATTCTTCAAACTTCTTCAAATTTGTACCTGTATTTTTCTGTTAGGATCTTCAACTCAGTCTGGAGGAACAGAAGAACCGTGTGACCCAGCTGACCCTGACCCTGGACCAGGAGCGCCAGGCTTCATCACAGCTGTCACAGGAGGCTGAGCAGGAGCGTATGAGTCTCCAAAGATGCCTCCAGGAGCTTCAGGTTCAACTGGAAACAGAGCGAGCCAAGGCCCAGGAGATGAGCAGTGCACTGGGGAGAGAGAGAGAGCTACGGACAGGTGCCTCTTTTGACAATGGTTCCTTCAGTCAGCAACGAGTCAAGGAGGACGGGGAGGACAGGAGGGGGCTCGAAGAGGAGGGGAGTCTACTGGAAAGACTGCAGAAGGAGCTGGATGATAAACATGCACAGGTGAGATGTTAATGGTTTTCTGTTTGCTTGAGTCTTAAGAGTCATTAGCAAAAATGACTAATGTTGTATTAGAAGTTTAATTATTTGATCTAAACTGGCATTACGCACTCCTTGGAAAATATTTTGGCTAAATCTAACCATTGTTTTTTATTATAAAATGTACTAAATGTACATTTTGTACAAATGTACAAAATTTACTTGTCCCAGAAAAGTATTTTTTAAGTACTTGCAAAAAATAGTGGTATTTTCTTTCTAAACTTAAAACTATACTAATTGTATGTCAAGATATTTTGCATCAATTATGTTTTTTGGAAATTAAACTAGCAAGATAAAAGTGATTACCATGTACCATCAGCATTTTGTCCCTGGATTATGCCCTTAGTGCTGTCTACAAAGTGACAAACAGATTTTGATCAGCAGAAAAAAAATGATATTAGTTAAACCAGATTTTTCGTTTTCAGGTGGTCGATCTCCTCAGTCAGGTGGAGGCCCAGAAGCTGGAGGTGGTGCGAAAAGAGGAGGAGCTGACTTTGTTGAGTCAGAGGTCGAGACGAGACCAGGAGGCACTGCTGGAGGCTCGGGCCCAGCTGGAGAGCCTGGAAGCACAAATATTGGAGATGCAGGAGCAGCTGGAAAGAGAGATGGAGAGTAGGAAGCGCCTGGAAGAAGAGAAGGAGAGACTGGAGGAGAGACTGACCCGAACAGGAGAGCAGAGAGGACAAAGGGAGGGAAGCACATCACAGCAGGTGATTCAAGTTTTAGTGACTAATAGAAACTTTTAAATAATATTGTCAGTTAATTGAATGCCTCTGGATGAATTAATGTATATTAAATTAATGTTTTTCCTAACAGCAGGAGGTCTGGCAGCACGGCCAGACCACCGACCGCACCAAAGACTGGGTGTTCCAGCAGAAAACTGGAAACATTCACTCTGCAGGCTCCAGCCCGTCCCCCCACCTAGAGGTTTCTCCAACAGGTCACACCAGCGCACCGCATCATGGTCCATGGCACACGGCTGACAAAATCTTGGCCAAACTCCACCAGATTTCCTCGAAGGTCTGCAACATGGCAAACAAAAACACTGGCAGGTAATGTTGAAGCTGCTTTATAGATGCTTTATAACAGTTTTCCCAAGTTTATCCATAAAGGTGTTTTTATATGTGGCTTTGAGGTAAATGAATGATTTACGTTCTGTGCAGGCTGACAGCAGAGGTCGATAGTGAAGAGTTGGCCTGGGTGCAGTCCAGTGTTGATGAGGTCATCACTATGCTGCAGCAATCCCCAGGTCTACTCTATGTTCCTGAGGTCAGTAAATCATTTTTCACATTCTTTTATTTTGATGGTATCTCTTCAACACACTGAATATTTTTAGATCCAAACATATGACATCACTCTGGTTTTACATGTGGCTGTAACTGTTTGTCAATCCTCCCTGTGCTTCCCTCTCAGAGCACCTCCCTGTTGGCAGGAGGCTCCTCCAGCTCCTCTAACTCCCTGACGGAGCGCCTGCTGAGGCAAAACGCTGAGCTGACTGGTTTTGTCAGCCGTCTGACCGAAGAGAAGAATGATCTGAGAAATCACACACTCCGCTTGGAGGAAGAGCTGCGACGTTACAGACAAGCTGGACTGGGATCAGGAGACAGCGTGAGTGATAATAGACTGTAAAAAGCCCTGATATCAAAAGTTTACAGCACTGCATCGACAGGAAGAATATGCTCAAATTTCCACTTTAAATGTTTGTTTTTCTGTGCTGCAGAGTTTAAATATAATTATTTGGTTATTTTATTTTCTTCTGCAGTCAAGCAGCCGGAGAGTGTCAAAGATGGACTCTGCAAGTCTGCTGCTTTCACAGGAGCGGGAGGCTTGGACTCGAGAGAAGGTCCGTCTGGAGAAAGCCTTACACCTGGCTCAGTCCCAGGTGGCCCGCCTCAGAGGGGAGATCAGGACCGACACCATACGAGAGATAACTGGACCTGAGGCTGACAATGCTGCACTAAAGGTCAGTTAATAGCTGCTAATAGTTGCTAAAAGATGCCTCAGATGAGTCAGTATAAACACCATCGTTCTCCTCTCTCTGCGTACAGAGGATGTATGGGAAGTACCTGAGGTCAGAAAGTTTCCGCAAAGCACTGATCTACCAGAAAAAGTATCTTCTGTTACTGCTGGGCGGCTTCCAGGAGTGTGAGGAAGCCACGCTGTCACTGCTCTCCAGGATGGGCAGCCGGCCATCGCTCTCCAGCCTGGAGTCTCTCAGCCAGCGCCGCAGGGGGCTGATGCGCTTCCGCTCCGCCGTCCGTGTATCTATCGCTCTCTCCAGGTAGCTAACTGGATTTATGTATCTGGAGTAACAGATTACAACTTGTATTTTTATTTAAATAAACATAAATGTTTTTCTCTATAAATCCAGAATGCGTTTTCTAGTGAAGCGCTGGCATAAAGCGACGGGGATGAGCTCCTCGACTTCCTGCAGCGTCAACAAGAACGGAACAGGACAGACATTAGGTAACCCAGACATGATATATAATGATCACTATGTGTTGGAGAATATCATGATATGTTTTAATATATCATTTAATATATCATATGTTTTAATATGTCTCTCTCAGGTACAGAGGTGAGAGATTCGCCATATCTTCACCCAGACAATATGGAAATGTACAGAGATCGAAGCAGTGGAGGAGGAGGAGGAGGAGTCTCCAGCAGCAGAGGGAGAAGTGGACGAGAATCTCCCCGATCAGCTGTTTCCTCCACGCATCACAGGTACAGAACTCACAATCACACCACTGCTAACAATTGCTTTTATCTGTATATATTAATCTATCACAAGCAAATTACATGTTGTTTCCGGTCTGTGTAGATTTCACATGAGCGGAGACCACGGAGCTTTCACCTGTTCCCACCTGCAGAACTACGACCCCGACCGAGCGCTCACTGACTACATCTCCAGACTGGAGGCCCTGCAGAGGAGGCTGGGGAGCGTCACATCAGGTAACTCAGGTGGGAAAGTTTGTGGGAAACTTAAGCGACAAGAGTTTCTGCACAAGAAAACAAGAAAACCTAGAAAACCTGTTTCTGTGCAGAGGGAAGAGGATTCCACAAACCTGATTCCTTTAGTATGTGGTGAAAACAAACTCTCAGACATGAGGAAATAACTATAAAAATATAAGTGGATTACTGTGCAGAGGAATAAACCCGTTCTCTTTTCATTATCATTATTCAGTGTTGCCTACACAAGTTCAATGTTTTGCTTTCACATTTACCTAACTACCTTTTATTTTCTCCACAGGTGCTTCTTCATACGCTCAATTGCACTTTGGCTTGAGAAGATAGATGCTGACAAGTTACTTTTTGGCTTGAAGAAACTCAGTTGCCTTTTCTTGTGCTGAGCGCTCTGCTGTTTTCTATCATACTGGTGTGGACTGTATCTTTCCATGTGGACCAAAACACATTTTTTTATTAGTGTACGACATGTTGTATTCAGGCTTTTTTGTCGCCAGCACTTGAAAAACAGCTATGTTTGTAATTTAATCTGCCTCTCCGTTGTGGATGATCTACAATCATGTATATTTGTCTAATGCTAATTTAAGACCTTGTGATTAATTTATATTGTTTGTGTTGTATGGGTGGAGCGTTATGTTAATGTAGAGAATGTTTGGGTTTACTGTTAAGGAGGCTGCTACTGGATATCCTACACTACACTGTGTTTTGTTTAGGCCGGAGAGACTACAGAGGACATTTGTAGAGAACGTATTTTTGTAAAAGCGTAGGAGCTTCGAATTTTCTGGGTATTTTGTCAAAAACTGAAATAAAGAGGACTACATTATTTGAAAGAGAGGGGGGTATTTTGTCATTTCTTGTTTACAAACACAAAACATATATAAAACAATATACATCTTTATCTCTGTTGTTTTTCATTGTTGACATCATATCGTTCAGACAAAGTTTAATTTCTCCATCCACTTTATTTTTTTCATAGTTGCAGTTGTTATTATAAACATTTGAACGCTTTTTTTTTTTCCTGGAAACAAAAAGCAAAAGGAAAAAAAAAACTATACAATGAAATAAACCAAAACATACTGCATAAACCTGTGATGTGGAAAAGTAACAGCAAAAATTATATCTACTGGTATGTGAAGATTTTTCGTTAAACATTAATTCTAGACTAATTCACAGACTTGTTCCTGTTCACCGTGAGTTAGAACTTATCATTAGTGTCATTACTGATTTCTTTTAGTGTTGTAATGAGGCTTTATTTGTCTTGCTCTTCTCATAACACAACAGCTACTAAAAAAGTTGGTAGTGTACTGGTTGTGTCAACTTCTCTGTCAAAGGTCAAGACTGGTTTTTCGTCCACAGGATTATTAAAGTATAATGCATAACTACAGGGGAGAAATAAAACTATTAACTCTCAATTCAAATTTGGAAAATCAAAGTCAAACTTTCTTTCTTCCTGGTTTCAGAGTAGTTATTCACTGAATAAAACCTACTGCATAAGTTAGACACAGGTTTAATTCCATCTATTACTTTCTCTATTTCTATTTATTTTTTCAGAATTCACATTGTGATTATAAGCATCAGTGTTCAAGTAAGAGCCACACATCGAGTGTAATTTCCTCTGGAAACACAGGTATCTAACACATACTGTGTCACCATTCTGGGGGGAAAAAGGCTGGAAGACATAAAAGCACAGGCTGGATATTTAGACACAGCAAAGTGAGTTCATTGAGAAATGTCCTCAGTTTGAAGTCCCAGGAAGTCAGGGGTCCTCTTTCAACGCTCAGAATGTGTGGACCGTTTCCTCCTGTCCTCTCAGTCTCTCACTGTTTTCTCCTCTTATATCTGATGATGGGGTTGTGGGGGGTGTGGATCATTGTGGTGTAGTTGATTGATGGGAAATTTCCGTCGACCAGGTCGAATTCGTACAGGCGCAGTAAAGTGGACCAGATGGTTTTGATCTGAACGTAGGCGAAGTTCTCCCCGATGCAGCGATGGCGACCTGAAGTAGGCAGGAACATATATTTTGATTTATACGTGCCTTGGTATTTCTTCTATATTAAAATGTTAAGGTTAAAGTCAGTCATCTCACCAGCTCCAAAAGGCACGTAGGCAAATTTCTCCCCTCCAGCAACGTTGTCGTTGAGGTAACGGTCGGGGTTGAACTCCATCCTTTCCGTCCAGGTGTCGTGCAGACGGTGGTTGACGGTCGGGGAGACGCAGACTTGGTGGCCTGCAGGGATGGTGTAGCCTGCTGCGGCCTTAGGTGGGGGAAAAAAGAAAGAAAATTAAAAAAAGGATCAACACAGACAACTTCTTTTGTTTAATTGTTGGAGAAGCAGAGTAGAAGCAAAACTCATCCAGTCTTTAGGTTTTACCTGAGGAGAACGAGCCATCCTCATCATGGTCATGATGGGCGGACGCAGACGGAGCGTTTCCTTTAAACAGCGCTCCAACAAACTGAGATCCTTCAGCTAAAGGAAAAACACCGAGAAAATATCAAAATATGTCACAGGATGTAAGGTTGATAATAATAATAATAGTAAAAATAATCATACAACTCATCTTAATCATTAGCTCATGCCCGTATTAATTTTTTTTTTTTCACCTGATCAAAGTTGAGTGGAGGCAGGTCTTCTCCACATACTGTCTTCTGCTCAGCGTAGCAGAGCTCCTGCAGAGATTTATCTTTGGCCAGGAAGAAACCCATCCAGGCACTGGTAGTAGAAGACGTGTGCTGACCCGCCAGAAGGAGACCAATGAGCATCCCAGCAATCTCATTGTCGCTCAGGGGCCGTCCATCTCTGAAAAGGTAGAGCACAGTGATTAGTGATTCTCTCTGACAGAGATGTTAGTGAGTATTTTATCCTCATGGCAACAATTTGAATCATATAAAGGGTCTTACTTGTAGGTGGCGTCGATGAGAGTCTGCAAGATGTCGTCCACTTTCTCTCCAGAGTTCCTGCGTTTCTGAATCACCTTGAAGAAAATGTTCTTGATCTCTCTGTGAGCTCTGTCCCTCTTCCTATAAAAAAAAAAAAAATACCCATACTACATCAGTTTCTACATCATCACCTGCAGATTTAATTTGTTCTGTACTGTAATATTTTACTATCATATACGGGGCAGTGGTTTTACCTAAAGCTGGGCAGAGGCAGCCAGCCAGGCAGGAGCCAGGCAGCGTGGCTAAATCCTCCGTCCAGGTCAGCGTAGAGCTGTGCCACCCGTTCATTTAGCATACTGCGGATCTCCTTCCCATGCAGACAGCTGCTGGCTGTCAGGATGATCAGCTCAGACAAGGCATCAAAGAGATCTGACAGAAGCAAGTGACAAGTTAAAATCAGTAAGAACCTGAAATTATACATTCCTTATGAATTGTGTGTATTTGTTTCTTGTCTGTTGATGATCTTACTTCTCTCCCCACTGTCTCCCCATCTCTGAAAATACTCCACAGTCTCTTCCTCAATGATTTTTACATGTTGTCTAAAATGAGCAATGTTCAGTCCAGTCTTCAGCATCTTCTTTTGTTCCAGGAAGATCTGCAACATATTCAAATATGGTGTCGGTTACATATTATTTCTTCCTAATGCTGATAAATGTGATCTGACACTTCTGACACTCACAGGGTTCGGCACATCGTAAGCTACTCCTTTGCCAAAGACCGGGGTGGTGAGTTTGGAGTAGACGTCCTCGGCGTTCAGGTCGTCATTCTTGCTGTTAAAGAGCAACGTTGCTGCTTCGCTGCCCACTAAGTAGGTGAAGGTTTTTCCTACCATGGTGAAACTGAACACGGGGCCGTACTGTGAAGAGACAGGAAAGACACAAGGGTTGAAAGACAGGAAAAAATAAACCAGTTGCAAGGTAACTGATCTGATTTATCACTTATTTTGGCTTGTTTTTTAATAATGAATGGATGAATTACTGGACAATTAATGTTTTTAAACATACATATGTGATATAAACATGCATGTCTGATGATGATGTGTCAAAAAAGTAACCACTGATTTAAAATCCCTAAACAAGGTGAATTAAATGAGATTAAAGCAAATGATCTGCTTTTTTCTCATGAGTTTAAATCTATAAAAAAAAAAGTGCTGCAAACTAATATTTTTTGCAGAAAACAACATTACTAACTTTATCATAAGCATGTTCGAGAAATTCAATGGGACTTTTCCCAAATGCAATGGCATGACCCAGGAAAGGCATACTGGAGGGGATGTAAGGTGGGTATTTCTGCAAAAAAGAAAACAGCGGATGATGAATACAAACATGAAGTGCATATCAACTATTATTTCTGACGCTGTATCTTCAAGTTTTAACCTACCTCATCCTTGTCTGTGGACTGTTTAAGCAGCAGTTTGGAAATATATGCCAGTGAGAGAGTGATGACAGAAGCTGCCAAAACTATTGAGGTCATGTTGTCGTTCATTTTCTCAACAGTGTCCTCGAGCAGTTTAGTGCTCATTTGATAGAAATGCGTCGTCATCTTTACTCCACTCAAGCGTTTAGATCAGCTATGAAAAACCTGGAGGAAAAAAAGTCGTCTACCTCTTCCCCAGACGTCCACAGACTGATAACGGTGGAGGGGCCGGTGACGATATTCAGCCCCAAACATCTCTACCTGTCAACGCTTGTCCTGCCCCCGCCTGACCAACCGAGGCTTCCTATTGGCTAATCACGAAGTGTCCGTCAAGTGACGTCTTCTCTGATTGGCTGGCGCTACCTGAACCGATGTCTTGCTATATGATGTCACCACCCCCGACACGACCAACATCGATTTGTAAGTTTTTTTTTTTTTCCTTTTTCTTTCAAACAAGATGTTCATTATCAAATACTGTTTTAAACTAATTTAAACATGTTTAGCTCCCTTAAAACTAGTTAACCTACGTGGTTACAAGTTCGACGTATTTTCTCTGACTTTATACATGAATCCCAAGATATTGATAATAAAGAGAAAAGTAGCTACTGTAGCTACTAGATTAACAGTGAACTGTTAATGGAGATGATGCTAATTGATACAGCTGCTACAAATGATTTTTAGATGAAATGTTTTAGTTATAGAAGAATATTTTCAAGTTGAAATAAAAAATATCGCTGTCGAGTTACATATTACTATTCTTTAATAAAATAAAATAACTTATAGTAAGTATATTTCATAAACATGAGTTTATGGTATAAAGCTACTATGGTGGATTTTAGGTACTTAATATTTTTTGTTTCATCTCTTGCTGGGGACTTGAAATATTTTTGTGCATCTGTCTATTCATTTTTTTTTTCCTTTTTATACTGCAAAACAAAGAAAAACCCCAAAAGATTCAAGTTCATCAATCAGTTTATTAAAACAAAACATTAAATAATACACATATTTACATGCCGATGACAATATATGACCTGTCAAAATACACAGATGTGAAGTTGTGGAAGATGTCACTAAGCTTAATATACAAAATGAGGCATTTTGTGGATAGGGGCAACTTCCCTATCCAGAGTTACTGCAGTCAATGAAAGTCAATAAGAGGAACCTGCACTGGGATCTTTGGCAGCTGTGTTTTTTTCAGCGGTTTTTCAGCCATAGGCGTATTTGTCTGTTACAGCTTTATCGTTCGGTGTCATCTGTCCACTCAGTTTCATTAAAAGCTTCACAATAAGGCCAGCCTGGGGACGAATTATGAACATTAGAGAAGAAAAAGAAGAAAGAATTATAAATGGCCTATAGACTGCATAGTTATTATTATTTGTGAATGCATTTCATTTTTTTTTTTTTTTTTGAATACAAAACATCTGAGCAGTTACCTGTTTTGTGTGCACAATGAAATTCATTTTGTTGTCACCGCTGTGTATCTGGAAATACTGGTCAGCGTGTCCAAGCTGCCACATAAATGTGCCATACTCTAAACTGATGAGAAGGACCTGGGCACACAGAGATTAAATAACAAATCAGACACAGCATTTTAGGTCTGTATTTATCAAAATCATCTGGAAAGCCACATTTATCTTTATATGAGCATTTGTCCACATAATACCTTGGTCTCCATATTCATAAGGTGCAGCCCTTTTGTGTTGACTCCGACATAGACGCGGATGACTTTGTGGTTGCTGGCGCTGGCCTTGGTGTAGACCTGCCCTGTGAAGAAAGCTGCTCCATAGGTTGGGATGTCCCAGCAGTTTTGCAGAAATAGTCGCTGCAGGTGGTGCATTTCTTTGCTCACCCCCTCGCTGGTGCTCAGGGCCTGCCGTGGTGCAAAAAGACACGGTAGTTACCTCAGAGGAAGCGGTTGGGTTTCATTTTAAGGCGTGAATAAAATATTTACAATGAAAAAATTGAGTGTACTTTGTATTCATGAAGAATCCTATTGGTCCAGTGGTACGCTTTGCTTTTCACCTTTGATATTGGCACAATAGATTTCAGGTTTTCCTCACTGTTGAGAACATCAATTACACATTTGTGCACAGCAAAAGCAAAGGAAGTTTTGAAAGGTCAGTGTTGTACGTATAAACATGATTTGATAATAATCTAATTACTTGAGGAACCCTTGCTTGTGCTTCTTGCTCTCATAGTTGCCATAGATGATCTGCAGGAGGAGACTGGCCAGTGTGATGAGTTTGCTGTCTGGAGCAGGAAAGAATCCCTTCAGGAGGCAGTGACGCGCCTCGTCGAACAGGATGAGGATAGCCAGCGGGTCATCCACCTGGAACAAAATGGTATGTAACTTTGAGGACTTTTTAAGTAACATATATTCAATATGGCATCTTTTAAAATGCAATTAACCTTTTTCTCAATTTCAAGAGGCAGTCGGACATCCCTACGGAGAAAGAGCTGAGGTGTCTCCCTTTGTGGATCCAACACTGTCAAGTCTGTCACAATCTCAGTCCAGATCCTCAAGTGCTGCAAGGGCTTATGATAGGGCTTCAGCTGCAGGTCTGACAACACAATACACACACACAAATATTTACCTATTCATTGTGTATGATTGTAGTTGGTTTCAAAGTCACTCTGTGAAAGTTAGAGGATTTAGTGCGTGGACTCACGGAGGTTCTCGGAGCAAATCCAGATGGTAAAGTACTGCTGGGTGTCCTGAGACAGTCGCATTCCCTCCATGATCTGCTGTACCGTTGTGTTGTTGCCGTGCTTCAGCTCCACAGAGCGATACGAGCCGTCCATGCGGTAGATACGCACCTTTTCGTACTGTGGGTCACACGCACAAGCGCAAATATTATAAACAAAATCAAGTAAAACAGCTCACATATTTAAGCACAGATCATCGGGACATGATTATGCTTGTATCGGAGAATAATACACTCAAAAATTTACACTCAAAAATAACTTGGAGACCGTCCTCTAAATTGAATCACTTCCATCACACTGTTGCAATATAAACAGTTATCTGTCCAATGTGCGACTCACAGGTTTGGTGTTTGCTTGTTGCAGAAGTTTCATCGTCTCCTCCCATTCATTCTGTTTGTTCTCCTCACACACTTGTAGAGGCGTTCTCTTCTGCTGGTCTTCTATGTGCTGTCGGTTATGACATTAAGTGTTTATTACCAACCAATTTAGCTGTTTTAAGAGATAAATGTGTGAAAGTCAAATAATCAAGAATATCAAATAATCAAGCTTTAAACACATCATTGATGTACACTGTGTAAATAGCGGCAGCACATTTCATACCCGGTCGATCTCTGGGTTCTGCAGCAGAAGTTGTACTATCTCTGCGTGACCTCCTCTGGCCGCAAAGTGCAGAGGGGAGCTGAGCTGACCGTTGAGCAGGTTTGGATTACAGTTACCTTTCTCCAGGAGAAGCTTGGTTGCCTCAACTTTACCGTGCCTACGTGGAACCAAATAAATTCACTCATCTTTAATAAGACAAACAAAAATTCAGGAAAACGTGAACGTATGAGTATGGCAGACGTTCTTCTTCTTGACTCACCAGCAGGCGTAGTGAATAGGAGCCCAGTGGTCACTATCCAGCTGCTTGACTGAGAAACCACTGTCCAGAAGCTTAGACAGAAGCTCTGTGTCTCCTTCACAGGCGCTACGGTGAAGTGGAAAGTCATCCACCCATTGACGCTCCCTGCAAACACAGTGTGTGTTTGAGTTTCATTTTTACAGCATTTTAGCATTTAGATTTCATGGAAACAGAAAATAAATACAACAAATTACAGTACTGATGGTGTGGTTCATTCATGTGACAACTCACTTCTCTTCTGTTACACAGTTGGGGCCATGTTGCCACTTTTCCCTCTTGGGAATCTGGATCTTGGAGTAGTCTGGGGCTCCGAGCCCAAAGTATGGGTTGATGATAACTTTGTCCACCTGTAAAAACAAAGAAAGAAAAACAAGAGGAAACAGCTTTTTAAAAAATTAAAATCTCTGAAACTTAACAGCAGATGCCTACAGTCTTCCAACATAAAATCCACCATGTCCCAACATAAACATCTCTCTTCACAAATCCATGTCTTCCTGAATGACGATGTCTCTCACCCGGTTGGTGTACTGCAAATCAGAGCCATACAGTGGGTTGAGGATGCACATGTCTGCTTTCTCCAGAGACATCATCTTGCTCTTGATCTCCAGGGCAGTGTAGCCCATGTGCAGACCCTCGTCGCTCAGTTTGCCCTCGCTGCTGTAGGCTGGGTTGCTGACGTTGGTTTTCACCCGCTCTACCGGTGCTGGTCTGAACAGAGCAGGGATGGCGTGAGGTACAGTGTGCTGCTCTGCTAACCATCTGTGGGAATCAAATCAAAGAGGGAGTGTTAAAGCCTCATTACAGGGTCATTTATTTGTAAAAAAAAAAAAGTTTTTCACACATATCCTCACTTGTCTAAGGCCAGGAGCATCTTGGAGGTGATGGAGCAGAAGTGAGCGCTCGTCTCACTGCACACACGCATGATGTCCTGGAAACAGTAGAAGCTGGGGCTCCCGGCGCTGTAGACAGGCTTGCTGTTGTCTGTTCAGAGAGATTCATTATTTATAAATACACCAAAAGTAATTTGAGATACAAAATGCTGTCGATTGTTGACTGTTTACTCACCTTTAACACTGACTGGCACAACAAAAAGTGAAGCCTCTTTCCCTTCATTGTCCCCATCAAGAGGAAATTTCTTCATGTGCACCACACGTTTTCCTGTGAAATAAAACTCCTTTAGTGCTGATTTAAATAAAGTCAACAGTCCCTGGTCTGTCTTGAAATGATGTCTCAGACTCACCTATGAATCCTTGATTGTTGGATATTGGTCTGATTGTTTCGTCAACATAATCTAATATGGATTTGGATTTGTCTCCTCCTGCTTTGATCTTTGTCGCCAGGAGAATTTTCTTTCTTTTCTTTTCCTTTCCTTCCAAAGGCACTTCAATCAACAGGATCTTCACAGGGACCAGAGAAAACAAGCAGTGATTTTATTTAGCGTTTGTTGTTTCATTTTGTTTCATTTTAGACTAGATCTCAATCAGTTATCACTCAGCACATTTACCTCATAGGCTTTGGCCCTGTATTCCTTCGAGCTCAGGCTGACTTGACTCTTTGGGCGGATGACAGCAACAAACACATCCTCGAGGCAGTCCTCGTTGCCCATGGTGCCAGCTTTTACTTAGTCCCGACCAAACATCCCACACAAAGGCCTAATGCTGTGCAGAGGCATTCCTGACACAGAAGATCAAAGGTGGAGAAGCTGTTGAGAACATGTGTTTATTGTGGTTCGAGCTGAACAAAACTCACAAAACAGTTAGGTTAATTTCAACATTTTTAAACTGGTGATGCAAACAATTAGTCGATCAATAAATAGAACAACTACCAACTGATAGTAATTACTGAAAAATTTGAGAAATAATTGAAATAATTGGTCTTCATCAACCTTCATCAATTTCAAATATGATGGTTTTTTTTTTTTATCTTTTCTGGTGATGATGTTTATATTTATAATGTAAATATGTAAATCAAATACCTTTGGGTTTTGAATTCTTTGTTCTAATGTTAATTTTTGAAAAAAAAGCATCTTAAACATTGTTCATTCATAAAGTGTATTGTTACAATTAATTACAATCAATACTACCATTGTAAAAGTCATTCAAAGCAGCAGAAACTTACCGTTTCTCTCTACTGTAATTAACACAGACAGTAATGAGTGTAATAGAAGGTCGTGATCAAAAACACTCACGCCACTGTTTATAATTATAGCCTTTCATGCATAATATATAAAGCATGCAGCTGACTGTGAAACTTGATATTGAAGTGAACTGATATGCTTATTGGACATCAATTCACTGTTATAGACGTTATTTACTATTATTTTTTTTTTTTTTTTAAGTTGATGGATATCTTGGTTTGTTTCTTAAGGTTGAAATGCCCATCATAATTTCAATTCAAGTCTTTTCACCTCTAATTATAACCTTTATAAATAATAATCTATAATTCTGATTTCATGTTCATAATGTCTTACAAGGCGTTTCGTGTGTATCTGTGTATGTGTCACTGTTGACCACAACAGCAAAACAGGAAATAAAAATTAAAAAGACATAAATAAATAAACTAAAAAGAAGAAGAAGCGTTAACCGCACCTTGATGGGTCGTGTGAATTATCTTACTAACAGAATTATGTGTCAAAATGTAGTTTTCAGTATTTAATGTAAAATAATATGTTAAAATCATCAGTTCAAAAATCAACTTGTTGAGTTCAAGGGAAGGTCACGCCCCGGAAACCAGACTCTCTGTGGTCTCTAGACAGTTATTCCACAAACTCTGTATTATATTATATATATATATATATATAAAAAAAAAAAAACCTTACACACAATGTTATTGGATTTAACCGCTGTCAATATGTTGTCTTACTTCTAAACCCGGGATTAAGTTTTAGTCCTGAATTTAGCTTTAGCCGGAATGATACGAAACTTATCATCACCGCTTTTTTTTTTCCGCTCGATGAGCAACTGAAACTCACCGAAAGAGACTTGACTTGTCCTCAAACGGACCTAACACAGTCCGTCCCGACTCTCACGCTGTCTTCATCAGGCTAAATTTATCAAGAATACTGTTCCTGTAAAACTTCAACAGAAATAAAATTTGTTGTTGTTGAAGGAGCTGCAGGCCTTTAATTTGGGGCAGGGCTGCAGAGACAAACAGAGGAATCACGTTACGTTTTGTTACAACAGCGCCGCTTGGAAAATAGTGACCTCTGGTGGTGAGGGGGACTCACAACAACACACTGCGTTACTGTATTAGACAGACAGACAGACAGACAGACAGACAGACAGATAGATAGATAGATAGATAGATAGATAGATAGATAGATAGATAGATAGATAGATAGATAGATAGATAGATAGATAGATAGGTAGGTAGGTAGGTAGGTAGGTAGGTAGGTAGATAGATAGTATAACACTGTCCCAGGTCATTCATGGAAAATGGTTTTTATGGTTTTCATGGTTTTTAAATATTTATATAATTGATTAGTAATAGTGCATTCTTCTTCATCATCTTCTTCTTCTTCTTCTTTATTACTATTATTATTATTATCCCTAATTTAAAAAAAAAAAAAAAAGAAAAACTCATTTATTCAATCAAATGGAAATACTATATGCTTTTTCAGTTAAAAATCAGTTTTTGGGATCTTTGGGATCCACAATTACAATTTAAAATTATTCAATTCGCTTTTTTGGCTGCACATAATGGGGTTGTACTAAGTAGAATCACTGGCAGGTGAGAATTTTATAATTTTATATAACTTTTTTATTATAAATATAACTCAGTGTTGCCATCTTTTGATGACTTTGCCGTCCAGCAGTGGGTCTTCTGTACCCTTTGATAAATATGAATGTTTTTATGATCTCATAACTAAGTCACTAAGTAAGTTGACTTCTGTTTAATTTGTATTAAGAGCTGCTTTTATTCTCTGGATGAGGTAGGTTTGTGGTCAACTTTATTTCACAAATGCACAACTTTATCAACTAATAATTTATACATTTTAATTGGAGAGATTGTACAAAACTTCAGCATTTATTGGTATGTAACATTGAGCAGCTGAAATGTACAGTGGTTTCTTTAAAACAAAAGGTAACATACTATGAAGACACAATAACTAAATGCAAACGCGTATCAGGTGCAGCTTAACTCCACAAATGTAAATATGGCTTGGCTTTCGCTTTATGTATATGTATGTGTGTATATATATATATATATATATATATATATTTATATTATAATGTAATTTGTCTCTTTGCATTGGTCCACAGCTGATAGTACAGATAGTGTTCCCTGCGGTCTTCAGACTCAGAGGATGTCATCCAGCTGTTGGTGGATGTTCAGGCTGATTTGTCTGTGCACTGACTGAGCACTTCCTGCATCTTCTCCTGGATGGCCGCCACTCTCTTAGACCACTTCTCCCGCACCTCATCTTCATCGTCCTCCGTCACAGACGTATATCCCATGAGTGCAATGAGACCCATGTGGAACAGGTGGGCGATGTGTGAACAGTGGTGCTCCATGATCTCCTGGTCACCTTCGCAGTTTTCTAAGTAAACCTGCAGCAGAGGTCTCCCAAACAACGTGCTTGTTCCCATCACACCTCGGTAGTACACATCCAGGCTCATGTCGCTCTTGTCTCTCTCATATGTCTTCTCAAAGGTCTCCATGTGGCACTGGGCGTTGTCTGGATCTTTCTTCACCTGGGCCACCATGGTGTTGAAGGCAGCATACTGGTGCTTGATATACTCTTCATACTTGCCAAAGGTTTCGTTAACCTCGTCGATGCGGATCTGCCTCAGGCATTTTTGGTTCTTTTGAGAGATGCTCTCTAGCTGGGAGTGGATCGCCTGGAAGTCCCTGTCCAGAGCATGGCCTTCGTCATCCGTCAGGCCCCTGGCGAGCCACCCCGACCAGGGAGGAGACGATGCCAAAGATGGGGTCGATGGAGGAAGCAAATGAGGACACCTTCTCCACGCAGGTCAACACCTTGACTGCAGTTTTCTTGATATCTCCTGCTTTAGCCATCACTGTTGCTTTTCTTCACTGCTTTAAAAAAAATTCACACAAAGTGAGCTGGGAGGCTGCAGAAATAAAAGAAAATGAAGAAAAAAAGGCAAGATTCTGTGAAAATGAATCCAGTCAGTAAACAATCTTAAACTTAAAACTACATCACAGAAACTCACAATGCTTCTACTTCTTACATTATCCTAGAAATGAAATTCATGGGTAAGGCTGAGCTCGCCCAGCCTGCAGACATATGTCACCAGCTGCTTTGTGTGTGTGTGTGTGTGTGTGTGTGTGTGTGTGTCATATTGCGGACTGTTGGGGTAAAAACAAGCTCTCGTTGTGGGCAACTTGTTGAACGTAAGATGACACCTCAGCTTCACCGTGTGAGCAGAGGAGGTAAATATATTAGAAGAAGAAGAAGTAAACAGGAACTAAGAAGAAAATAATATTTGCATAGTTGAAGAAAATTACCATCATTTTCTTCAGCAATCTGAATTTTTTTTTGAAAATTTCAAAAAGTTTTATATGATATAATAATAATAAGATTTTATGTTTTGTTTTAATAATCATCTAAAATCCTAAACCACATATTCAGTCTTACTATGACAGCACAAGAGGAAACTTGTCTTTGTTGCACCACAAATCCAGAGGAAGCTAATTTAAGTATTGTGTGGAAATAATTTATAACATATTGTTAATTATAGAGCAGTTGCCGTGTTTCAGATGGCACATCAGTAATCTGTCACCAGTTTCTGAGACCACAGACCCAAATCCAAGGGTCAATAATTTTTCTAATACTTTTGACATTAATCATCCTTCTCAATGCTGTTCTGCTGGAAAAAGGGACAACAGTGGGTGTGTCTTAGTTCGTAGTAACACAAGAAAAACTGGAAATTATCAAATGGATGCAGATGGCGACTGTAAACCATCACCTCTGTCATCATCTTCGAAAGTTTCAGTGATATCAAGTGACTGTGTGGCACCATTAAGTGTAACACAGGCTGTGCAGCTGTTCTGTTTTGTTTCTCTCTCATTTCCTGATTTCTAACCATGAACACACTACGCTTAAATCAACAATCATTCACTTACTTCACCTACATTTCTCCATTCCCCGCTGGCTCAGCTATCATCCACAATTCAAACATCCCTCTCAACAAAGATTACAAAGCACTGAGGCAGCAACTGTTTACTCACCAGAGATAAAAATGCTTGTATTCTTCTGTCTTACTGAAGCCGTCTAACTCTCCTCTCCACCATT
This sequence comes from Polydactylus sextarius, assembly GCA_016801845.1. Classification (NCBI taxonomy): domain Eukaryota; kingdom Metazoa; phylum Chordata; class Actinopteri; family Polynemidae; genus Polydactylus; species Polydactylus sextarius. The sequence continues at coordinate 12,079,945 of CM028927.1, forward strand.
TTCCTCCCTGGTAAATAAAGGACAGCCCCCACTGCCAAATATGGTAAGGAACACAAGGAAGTGATTCACGCATGCCTTGTGCTGATTGGATGAGAGGAGTTCTTCCAGATACATTGCAGCTCCAACCACAGGCTGCGACACAAATAATGAATGACAAGGGATCATTCCTTTGTGTGTATGTGTGTGTGTGTTGTTTAAATGTGGATCCCCACACCTTCCTGGTACCACATACCACAGAAGTTATCACGTAGTGAAAGACAAAAAAAAAAAAATTCTATCTGTCTTTGTTCTACAAACACCAGAAACACAAGACAAACCTGATATAAAAGTGGTTTCAGGTTGTTATGTTTGACATGTTATTTAGCTAAACCCCAGCATCTATTGAGCTACTTTAAATCAGGATTAGCGTGCATTTATACTGCGGTTATAGTGCATTCTTCATCTATTATTATTCCTGAGAAAAAAGGCGAAACTGAAGTCAGATCAGATCAGATTTTTATTTCAAACCCCTCTTCAAAGCTGAAATATTGTGTTCATGCATTTTATGGCTGCACCATTTAATCAAATGGAAATGTTCTACTATATTATTCTATATTCAAGTTTACGAATCAGTTTTTGTGTATTTGTTTGTTTGTTTGTTTTGATGAAATCAGTTTTTGGGATCCACAATTACAATTTAACATTATTCAATTCAGTTTTTGGCTGCGCACAATTGGGTTGCACTTACTGGAATCACAGGCAGGTGAGATATTAATGATTTTATATAACTTTTTTTTTATTTTAAAGATAACTCAATGTTGCTGTATTATGATGACTTTGCCGTCCAGCAGTGGGTCTTCTGTACCCTTTGATAAATATGAATGTTTTCATGATCTCATAACTAAGTCACTAAGTAAGTTGACTTCTGTTTAATTTGTATTAAGAGCTGCTTTTATTCTCTGGATGAGGTGGGTTTGTGGTTAAATTTATTTCACAAATGCACAACTTTATCAACTAATAATTTATACATTTTAATTGGAGAGATTGTACAAAACTTCAGCATTTATTGGTATGTAACATTGAGCAGCTGAAATGTACAGTGGTTTCTTTAAAACAAAAGGTAACATACTATGAAGACACAATAACTAAATGCAAACGCGTATCAGGTGCAGCTTAACTCCACAAATGTAAATATGGCTTTGGCTTTATGTATATGTATGTATATATATATATATATATATATATATATATATATATATATATATATATATATATATATATATTTATATTATAATGTAATTTGTCTATTTGCATTGGTCCACAGCTGATAGTACAGATAGTGTTCCCTGCGGTCTTCAGACTCAGAGGATGTCATCCAGCTGTTGGTGGATGTTCAGGCTGATTTGTCTGTGCACTGACTGAGCACTTCCTGCATCTTCTCCTGGATGGCCGCCACTCTCTTAGACCACTTCTTCCGCACCTCATCTTCATCGTCCTCCGTCACAGACGTATATCCCATGAGTGCAATGAGACCCATGTGGAACAGGTGGGCGATGTGTGAACAGTGGTGCTCCATGATCTCCTGGTCACCTTCGCAGTTTTCTAAGTAAACCTGCAGCAGAGGTCTCCCAAACAACGTGCTTGTTCCCATCACACCTCGGTAGTACATATCCAGGCTCATGTTGCTCTTGTCTCTCTCATATGTCTTCTCAAAGGTCTCCATGTGGCACTGGGCGTTGTCTGGATCTTTCTTCACCTGGGCCACCATGGTGTTGAAGGCAGCATACTGGTGCTTGATATACTCTTCATACTTGCCAAAGGTTTCGTTAACCTCGTCGATGCGGATCTGCCTCAGGCATTTTTGGTTCTTTTGAGAGATGCTCTCTAGCTGGGAGTGGATCGCCTGGAAGTCCCTGTCCAGAGCATGGCCTTCGTCATCCGTCAGGCCCCTGCGAGCCACCCCGACCAGGGAGGAGACGATGCCAAAGATGGGGTTGATGGAGGAAGCAAATGAGAACACCTTCTCCAAGAAGGACAGGATATCTCCTACTTGAGCCATCACTGTTGCTTTTGTTCAGTGCTTTTAAAAAATCCACACAAAGTGAGTCTGAATGCTGCAGAAATAAAAAATGAAAAAAGAAAATTAGTCATTAGTCATCTAAAACCCTAAATATTCAGTCTTACCATGACAGCACAAGAGGAAACTTGTCTTTGTTGCACCACAAATCCAGAGGAAGCTAATTTAAGTATTGTGTGGAAATAATTTATAACATATTGTTAATTATAGAGCAGTTGCCGTGTTTCAGATGGCACATCAGTAATCTGTCACCAGTTTCTGAGACCTCAGACCCAAATCCAAGGGTCAATAATTTTTCTCATACTTTTGACATTAATCATCCTTCTCAATGCTGTTCTGCTGGAAAAAGGGACAACAGTGGGTGTGTCTTAGTTCGTAGTAACACAAGAAAAACTGGAAATTATCAAATTGATGCAGATGGCGACTGTAAACCATCACCTCTGTCATCATCTTCGAAAGTTTCAGTGATATCAAGTGACTGTGTGGCACCATTAAGTGTAACACAGGCTGTGCAGCTGTTCTGTTTTGTTTCTCTCTCATTTCCTGATTTCTAACCATGAACACACTACGCTTAAATCAATAATCATTCACTTACTTCACCTACATTTCTCCATTCCCCGCTGGCTCAGCTATCATCCACAATTCAAACATCCCTCTCAACAAAGATTACAAAGCACTGAGGCAGCAACTGTTTACTCACCAGAGATAAAAATGCTTGTATCCTTCTGTCTTACTGAAGCCGTCTAACTCTCCTCTCCACCATTTCCCTCCCTGGTAAATAAAGGACAGCCCCCACTGATTGAAACTCATTCTGAGATTTTATCTTTGTTCTACTAACACGTTAACACAAGAAAAACCAGAAGTAAACACGTTTTTCCAGCTTGTCAGTTTTTGACATCTTGGTATCTATTTGGATATTTGAAGTTTTAAACTCAGGATGAGATGCTGTTTGGGTTTTTAGTAAATTTTTGGTAAAAATTGATAAATATGTTAAAGACTAATATACTTGATAAGGTCAATTACAGAGCAGATGGATGTAAAAGACAAACACATGTTTGTTTCAGCTTTGTTTATATCTTATTGATATGTACCTGTATGAGTGTATAAAGTACCTGAAAGTCACACTCGAGCAGAAGAAAATGACTTTGAAAGAAGTTCAGGTCAGTAACTAAAATTATACAATTTGGTTGAACGGCTATCATTGAGCTTATTGTAAGACAAATGCTTCTCAGGTCACACAGTTCATTTTTTTGTTGAAAAAAAAAACTCCATACAAAAAAGTACTGTATTCATTTTCAGTGTAGTATGATCAGGGTGAAAAGGCCAAAGTGAAATTCACAAGTGACAGATGTCAAAAGTAATTGTTTCCTGGAGGATGATTGACAGCTGGTTCATTTGAGACATTAGTGAGTGACACAGAATATGCAGCTCTGCGTTAAATCCACCTTTCCTCTAGATGTCCTCGACCCTCTTGGCCTAGTTCTTAGAAGTCCTCGAAGTTTCATCTGTTAGCTGCACATACTCACTATTTCATCTCTTTAGTACCTGTGAGAGAACTTGAAAAACACCCTTAGTTTTGACGCACCCTAGACTCATTTACATCACATTTACATCTACCTGTCCAGCAGATACTTCAGCAACATTTTTCTTAACATTTCTTAGGTTTCACTTGAATTCACCTGACCTCATTATTTAGTAGGAATAGTCTTGAATTTCTATTCAGTAACTCTTGGGTCTATAATCTGTGTTTACAGCTAACCAAATATTATCCAGTGGAACAGGGACAAGTCTGTTGTGTAATGTTTGACTTCCCACATAGTGATATGAGACAAAAAGGGAAAACATCTGCAGATTTTTTCAAGCACTATACCCTCACACATTTTCCCTACTCTCCCTCTCTGACCCCTCAGAGCTACAGACCTCCCTCAGCTTGTAACCTAACATTTAAGACAGTGCTAAGATATATCCATCTGTAGCATACTCAACAATGTTCATTTCAAGCCTGTTTGTCATTGCGATATCAATAACATAGTAAGATTCCTTTTTCTAATCCGGTAGACTTTATTTTGGCTGAGGGAGAATGTTTTAGTTTTAAAATATAGTGCACTGTGCGTTGCTAGTTGCACTACATGGTCACATGAGATTTTATTTCATTCCTCTGATGCAAAACCTATGATTACATTTTTAGACTAAATTATATAACTGTACGCAGCAAATTCTAGTCTTGGGGGGAAAAAATGTACTCTTTTGGAGTTAAAATCAACTCAATTTGAGTGTATATATGAGACCATCAAATAGACTCTAGGGCAGAGTTAAAATAAGACTGTTCTCAGAGTTGATTTCTTTACAGGAGTTAAAACTGAACTCTTATGGTGTTAAAACTATTCTCCCATGCAGAGTAAAATAGGCTGAGTAAATTTTAATACAAGTGCTTTTCTAGTGTTAATAGTCCACACAATTAAAAAAAAGGATTTAATTTAATATTTATGGAGTTAAACATCTCTTAACAAAGGGGCTAGAGTGAAAACAAAATAAATATACTGATAGTGTCAGGACAGGACAGCTCTAACCGCTGCATCATCATGTTGTCTGATCAACAGACTTGGATTTGATGCAGCGTAACAAACAGTTTGCAAAGTAAATGTGACTTTTCTAGTTTGAGCGGTAATGTGACGCATCAACACCAGAGAAAATGTTGAAACTGCTCCTCAACAACCAGTGAATGGATACTCAAGTATTACTCAAACAAAAAGTAGCACCAGACACAATTTAAAGTGACAGAATAAATCAGAAAAATTGAACTCTTAATTCCAGAAATTTGCTGTGTATATAAAGTGGTTAAAGTAGTGAAATCGCCCCTCAAATGAATTAACAAAATACTAATAAATAATCATAGGGTTAATAACCCTTTTTCTAATCTATACTTTTATATAAGTAGACTTTTGTCAGATTGGCATCTTATTTGTTATGTAGAATATAATAAAAGATAATTTTGTGTTAGACGTTCTTGGCCATCAGTAGGTTTGTTAAGTTGTCAGAGCCGCTGTTGTTTTCAGCCTGAAAAATGAGAGAAACTGGAGCACACCGATCAGGTCATATTCCTAGTAAACATATCTGTATGTAAGCTGGTGTAAGTTGATCTGTGTGATCACATTACACACCTTTCTGAGTAGAGATACACTGCTGCTGCTTGACATATGTTTCTTAACCGCTAGATTAATTTGTGAGTGGTTGTAATTGTTAATATTATCTCCATATGAAGTAAACAACTTACTCATGTAACAGAGAAAATATGTCCTGAAGACATAACATATTCTTCCTCTTTATAAGTTCTTCATATTCTCACTTTTGATCATTTCTGTTATTTTGGCCACCTCATATGATTTAAATAAAACTCACGGAGATCAAAACTAAAACTCAAATAATGTTTTATTTTTGCATTTTCTTAAAATAATGTGTTGTCAGCAAAAAAAATAAAATAAAAAATTGCTTTTTGTCAATTTTGATGTCAAACATAAAACTATTTGTTATCTGTAGTGGAATTTATTGAAATCCTATTTATACTCATATTATCAATATTGGAGCTATTTTTGGGGTTTTCACTTACTGATAAGAAACATGGTGGGAACTCACTCAGCTGTCGTTCATGTACGTAGACCAACAGGAAAATTCTCACGATTTACCATGTTGGCAAACTGTAAAGCTCCTTATCTGATAAGGCCAACAGCAGCCATGACAGCAGTTTTAGCTTTGCCAGCAGGACAAAGTGTAACAAAAGCAAGACTGAGTGACAAAACAAGCTCTATAAAAACCCTCTCACACACATTTGTGTGTCTCACGACCTGATTTTATCTGAAAGTGCCACCACATCACATTCATATTTTGTGTATTAAAGCTTTTTTTCTTTTGATGTGTTACAAAAAAAAAAAAAAAAACACTGAATAAGTCTATGATGCAATGTGTTTCTGAAACCACGATAACAGGGGGACGTGGTCAGTTGAATGACCATGTACTAACGTAGAGCTCAGCTCCTCCTCCATGGTATTTCCCACAATAACATCCCGGATCGACACACTGACTCTGACACTGTTATTTTTTCCTCTGACTCCTCCACTCTTCTTTTCTTCTTTCTCTTCTTCACGTCCAGGACCCGGACCAGTCTGAGGATAAACACCTCCTGGTTTCAGGTACGATGGGAGGAGGGATTCGAGCGGCACATCAGCATGTTTTCACAAAGCAGCAGCTCACGGTTTGCTTCAGTTTTGGGATTAGAAAGCCTGTAGCCTGCCATTGAATTTGATCATGGGGGTAAACTGAGGTCGACCTCAGCTGGGGACCAGGGTTTAAATTTTTTCCACTGTTTTTTTTATTGGCAGTAATTTTGTTGTGAAAGGAAAATGTGTTTACTTAAAGGTCTAGACCGATTTTACTGTGGGTCAGTCTGTCAAGCTTAGGTATGGAAACAAAAGCGTCATTTGTATTGGCACTACAACCCTAGCAAACATTAAGAACAACTTGTCCTATCAACATTTAGCCAAGAAAATGCTTCATATTGGTTATATGTTCCTCCGTGCCTTGATTGAATCCCTGATGGACAGTTAATGTATCTATTGATAACTTTGCTAGTTATTTAACCATCTTAATTTGTTTTTTTTTACTCACTTTGTATTCAGATGTATTATTCTTTTCTTTGCCTCTGCTTGTGATAGACCCCGTCATCGCATCTGAGAAATCAACATGAGCAACGTCGGAGGATGGCCAGTGAAAATGCAGATGTTGACTGAGCTGTTGGCCCTGCTGGGGTGAGTGTGTTGAAATCACACCACAGACTATAATATATATTTACGAGGTTTTATTTGAATTCACTGCAGCTTTATGAGCTCATGAGCTGCAAGTGATGAGTTGACTGAGCTAATTTCACGTGAGTACTATTATTTGTTTTACTTGAATAAACATAAAAAATCTATATTTATTTAGTGTCATTGGTTTGAGTTACGGTGCCATTCAGAGACCAGATTATGACGATACACCCAACCCGGAGTTCCTCAACACGTCCTGGATGGCCACTATCCCCGATGACCAGCTGCTGTCTGAAGTCACTATGCCCGGGACCCACAACACCATGGCCCTGTACGGTGGCATCTATGCTGAATGTCAGACCTGGAGCTTGGCCTCTCAGCTCCAAGCAGGCATCCGTTACCTTGACATCCGCTTGCGCCACGTTAACGGGAACCTCACCATCCATCACGGGGTGTCTTATCAGCGGGCGCACTTTGGCCATGTGTTGGAGGGTGTAGCTGCCTTCCTGCAGGAATTTCCCAGTGAAACTGTGCTCATGCGTGTAAGGGAGGAGTTCAGCGAGACGAACAACATCTATGGTGCTGTGGTGGATTACATCCAGCGCTACGCTCATTGGGATCTGCTGTGGCACAGCCGGCTTGTGCCAACCATGGGAGAGGCTCGTGGGAAACTCATCATCCTGCAAGAATTTTCTGGGCCAGATCTGGGAATGCGCTACAGATCCATGGACATAGCAGATCATTGGAAGGTAGAAAAAGTTATAATTCTTTAAATAATTGTAGAATAGACTTAAATCAACTTTTTTAAAATTTATTTAATTTTCTAAAGTATTGGCAAAAAAAGCATCTCAGCATGACTTAAAGTTTTTTGATCCCTGTAGGTTCCTACAATTCTTCATGTGAAGGAGAAATGGCAGAGCGTCTACAAACACCTGGAGGCTGCACCTACAGGAAACATGGCTCAAATCTTTCTCACCTACAGCAGCGGAGCTGGTGTGTTTGCGTATCCCAGAGCCGTTGCTCGGAGCATCAACGCACAACTATACGACTACCTGAGGGCCAAAACAGACTTGAACCAACGTCTTGGAATCATATGCATGGACTTCCCCGCTGCTCCCATTATTCAAATTATCATTGACTTCCAATTGAAAAAGTTGAAAAAGAGTGCACAACCTTTTAAAGCACTTTCTACCCAGGCAAATTTGAAATATATGATTCCCTCACTGAGAAAGAAGAGGAACAAACATTTAAATATTAATGCTTGAGCCAAAATCAGAACTCTCAATCAATGCGGAATCACTATGGACAATACAGAATACAGTTACAACTATACCTTGGATGAAACTTGTCATTGCATCTTTCATCAACAAAATAAAAGTCACATATCACTGACAAAGTGTACTAGAAATACTGTTTTCAAACATGTTGTGATGCATGTTATTTGGTAGCTGTGATGAGGTTAAATAAGCCGATAAAAACTGTTTATCATTCCAGATAGAGGAATGAATGCCAGTCTGACATCTGATGCAGGTTTGTTGACTTTGCATGGGTGACTGCCAGGTTTTGCCAGGCTCTGCATCTCTTTCATTATCATGAGTTGTATTTGTGCCAGTGCGGGTTTGGACCGTCACATTTCATGCCATTCACGGCACCTGGCATCAGATTGTGTTGGTGCTGCCACCCTGTGCTGTGTCATTGACAGGCAGCAGTCTGATGGGGAACATGTCAACGTTTGCATCACCATCTCACAACTGTCACACTTGTGTTTTACTATTTCATGATTTGCTGGTATTGAGTCACATTCTTACTGAAGCAGAAAGCTAATTTCGTCTTGGCTAAATTTGTTTTTGCATAGTTTATTTTTAAGAAATACTTTTAGTATTTTACTTTACTTTTTTTCTAAATCACACATCAAGAGAAAATTCTGATACTTTTACTCATCAAAGTGAGCTCACTTGAGTCAAAAATCTTTATAGTGTTGAGTGAAAAGAAGTGAGTCTGCTCTGCTCTCATACCAGCTGGAAGCTACACTAGCATAGCATAACAGATGTGGGTCACCAAACAGCACACCTCTGAATGTCAGAGGCCAAGTGGAATTATGGGTAATGTAGTCACCAGGTTTTCTGTGGGAGTGTGTGGTTCTGCTACATCATTGTCACTTCTACAATCTTACAGTGGTGTAATATGAGATACTGAACCTGTCAGACCACAGCTGGATTATAGTTCGACACCTCTGGATGGTTTGGTCCAAACTGTAGCTTGTAAATGATCAATGGCCGATCAAGGCAAACACTACTATCAAAGTATTTGCCATGAATCAAATCTGAATATTGTTAAATTATTCAAATAAGACTCAGTTGTCGGTGTCCAACTGCTCTACATAACATATTAGACAAGAAAACTTGTGCATGATGAACATGCACCCTGTGTGTTAACCACTCTGATGAGAGCTGATAAAAAATGTTTTTCATGACTGTGACCTGCAGCTGCACATGCACCAGTAAGTCTGTCTTTCTCTGCATCTCATTATATGTACTGATCATGCTAAAAGATTTACAAAATGTTACATTTTATACTGGTTTGCAAGAGAAATTGAAGGCTATCATTATGACTTAGAAAGCATTATTTATGCATATTGAGGTTGTTTTTTTTTTTTAGATAGCCGTCACAGATGTTATCAATATTTCCTCTTAGCAGAGGCCATTGCGAAATAGTTGTTGAAACGCTTTAGCTTGAAACGATATGTCTTAATATCCTGCCAAAACAGCAAAGGCTGTTAACTAAGTCACACAGGTTACTCAGGCCAAAATTGTTGCTCTGCATTTAGTGAAGACTGGACAAGGACAAAAGCTGCTTTAAAACATCCCCATTTACACCAGAACAGGTAAAGTACAACACTCCTACTGATGCCCTGTCGCCTTGTTGATGCCTCATTGCTGATGGATTTTTCTTTTCCTTACAGTGAAGATGTATCCGTCTCCACAGGGAGAATCTAGGCCTCACAGTGCGGCTGTGATTTCAGCATTGGGTTAGAGTCCTTTTCAACATCACAGTCATACTTTCATTTTGTATTATTTCATCTGTTTCATATTAATTTTCAATTATCTCCCTCTTTCTTGAAGTTGTTGCAAATATTATTTGGTGGATGGTTATGATTGCAGCCATTGGATTAGGTAAGGTTTTTTTATTTTGTAATTTTTTTGATTAATTCTTGGGCACAGTGTTGATATTGACTGCATTGTTTACCTGTGACATAGGAGCCATAAATATGAACAATTGTAAAGTAGAGCCCAGGATCCCTATCTACTTGATAGTGTTTGGAGCTGTCAGCCTCTTTGCTTTTTGTGTGACCTACGTCAGAAACACCTGGGATGATGGCTTTGCCTGCATCCTGAGCGGACTCTGCATGTCCTTCCTGCATCTTTTCAGTTTCTGTTGGTTCATTGCAGGTGAGAGAAACTGAGAAACTTTCCTCTATCATTAGAAATAAAGACACTTGAAATGTTATTAATAATCTTTTCTTTTGTTTGACCATCAATTTTTAATTTGAGTTAATTTGAATTCCCATGTTCGTTTTCAATATGAGTCTAATATGGTTAAAAAGGTTATAAAGGGCCATCGAGGGTCCCTCCACCATCTTATATTATGCTTTAGCAAATTATGTACTTTATGAGACATTTTCAGTATATTCCATTTTGTCTCTGTTCTCCTTTTCTTGGTTTTATGTCATTGGTGCTTCGAAATATTTCATGCAGGCAGAAATTTTAAAATGTCATAAGTACGGTGTGAAAAATATGTTAATTAAGTTACTTTGTTCTATTTCAAATAGATGATTGAGGAGAAAAACATTTTCAGAGCCTTTAAGTTCTGCATAATGATATGTCAACTCTAATGCTATATGCTGTCTGTCCCCTGTAGGCAGCATCTGGGTTTATTCTGTATATCCTCCCAGCTACAACCCAACTGAAGTTCGTTACTGCAACAGGATTGCTTTCCAGTTCGCCTTCATTGTCACTACTCTGACATGGGCCGTTCTGGCTCTCATGTTTGTCTGTGGCTGTTGTTTCATTGTAATGACCTGTGGAACTACTGTAAGGGCAAGACGCCTCTTGATCCCCACCCGCAGCTCCTTCTATGGTGCAACAAGTCAAGAACCCTCAGCTGGTGATGTGTGATTTAAATCGTGGTTAATGTCTTCACAAAGGATTTTACTGGCGTTAAACTTACATAAAACTTGAGGACAGATCTCTTACTTCACTCCAGACTTTGGTCATATTTTTGCAACATTTTGCTGGCTTTTGGTTGCAGCATACAAGTGGCTGTCCTGAGGCACTTGTGTTCATCTTTTCACTGAACATTTATGCACACGCCCAGTGTAGTCAAATTTAAAATCTGCTGAAACATCACTCTTGAATAATAACATCATCATGTGACATGCTTCCTGTTGACAACCACATAAACATAAAGATAATCTTGTGGCAGCTAATATTGATTCCATATTGAGATGAAACATGTAGGTATGAGGATTGTGTGTTTGTGTGTGAGAGATATGTTTTCTGCAGTGTAATGCTTTGCTGCACTGCTTGTGATTGTATTAAAATGTTGTAATTCTGCCTGATAATAAAAGTTTGATATCCCATTTGCGTCATTTATGTGTATAAATGATCCTATTAATCATCTGCCGATTGTCTGGTCATTACCACCTGTAAATGGAGGTGGTCTGAGACAAACACCGATTTGAGGTGAAGGCTTGAATTGAAGGAATTCTCCTTTTCTTTCTTTCTTTTTTTCAATCATGTTCAAATCATGTTAACATGTCAAACTCCCTGTGTACTGACACACTGAGTACATGAGACCAAAAACGAAATTTTTAGACTTTCAGACTCATTCTATATATCATTGTACACATAATGTATCATTTTTTATGAATTGTTAGATATTTACAGATTATTAGATACTCTATAGTAAGTCCTATCTTCTGTGACATATTTATATATTTTATCTATGTATCATTGTCAGTTGATACTGCCTGAGCTAACAGGGACTGAACTGTAACGATAAAATAATTATAATAATAAAAATGTGTTAAAATTTCTTTCAGGATTTTTTTAGGACTACTATTTCAACTGACGGGCGGGGTCCTTCTACGTCACTAAGCAGCGACGGTAGTTAGCGTTAGCTAGCATACACGCTGCGGTGTCACCAAGGGATAAATGAATGATTGCGTTCGCTCCACGGGAACTGTATTCAACCTTTATAGTGATTTGTCTTTATAAAATCATTTACAGGCGGTTGTCCGCGGCGTGTTGGCTCAACATGTGGAGCTCAGGCCGCCGCGTCCTTCACGATCTGCTCAGCCAAGCTGCGGTCAGGAGCTTCTCTCTGACTCCTGCTCAGGTCAGTGTCTTTACACATTTTCATCAAACTTCACCAACATCTGACATAATGTTTTAAAAAAAACTAATACAGTACTGCAGCAAGTCCTTAATGAAGCTCGTAATGCTCAGATCACTATCATGCAGTTGCAACTGCATGATAGTGCAGCACCAAAAATAGGTTTTTAAATTACTAGATTCTCCAAATTATAATATTAATCTTCATTTTATATTCTCATAAACTAATAAAGTACAATGTGCAAAAAATGTAATATATGGACACGCTGTTGTTCGTTTGTTTTTCGATATACTATATAATATACTATACTTAGATATAAGGCTAAAATGTAGTTGGACTCATATATTTTATTATTATTATTATTAAATTTTAACTAATCACTAATGAATGAAGTATCACGTAATATTTTGAATGGACTTGAATTAAATTAGGATCCAAAAATCAATTTTGCCTCCTGTAACCTATATATTTATGGTATGAATATCTCAACCATCCATAACAACAAAGACAACCTTAATAAGCACCCACATTTACTGAAACATAAATTGAACCTTTGCACAGGCTACAAATTACACCGTAATGTCTTAAAAGTAATTGTCATAATTTCTGTTTTCCTGATCTTTCACAGAACACAGTTATAGTGGAGCGATGGTGGCAGGTCCCTTTGTCTAAAGTTGGCAGCCCACCAAGGCTTTACCCTCGAAGGCACAGGGTCTACAAGTTGGTTGAAGACACCAAACATGCTCCCAAGAAGAAAATGGAGCTAATTTTAACAGAGACAGTAGCCAGTCAGTGTCTTCAAAGCATTTAACAAAACAAATACATAAAAACACAAAACAAAATTTTCATTCCACGTAACATTCACATATCTTGGTTTGTTCTAACAGGGCTCGGGGGGCGAGGAGACACCGTGTTTGTGAAAAAATCTTTTGGCCGAAACATGCTGCTGCCCCAAGGTCTGGCAGTGTATCCATCACCAGAGAACAAACAGATGTTTGCAGAAGAGTTAAGAGTATGTACTGCACTACAATATTTTTGTCCTTGCTCTCCCACATGTAAGAGAGAAGAGAATTTATTTTTGTCACCTTTTGTTTTTTTCTCCCTTCAGCTTTTGCATGAGGGAAAGCCAGAGGACAGAGTCCAAACCCGCACTGGACAACTGGTTAGTCTTCTTCCACTGAAGATATTTTAAAGATATTTTATATTGTTTTTTATTTTTCAAAGATTGTGTTTGCTCCCAGGCTTTTTTTCAGTTGAGTTTGTCAGTTTTCAGTTACATTAAAATGTGAGAGGAACGACAAACTAAGAGCTGTCAGTTTTTTTTCACAGACAGTGGATTTCCTGAAACGCTCCAAGCTGAATGATAAATAAAATGCCCTCTGAAGAATTCCAGCTCAGTAAAGAGGTCGTCTGCAGACAACTTCTCAAGAAGGTATCTCAACCTTTGTCTTCTTATCATAATTTTCACCACATCACATAACCTAGTCAGAAAACTAAGAAATATGTCACTTGAAACTGAATTTGTAAACTTGTAATTGCTTTATTGACTTGAACAAAAACGTATCTTCAGCTGGGAGTTGTTGTTCCACCTCATGCACTGAGTCTTCCATTTGAGCCAATCAAGGACTTGGGTGATTACTGGTGTGAAGTTACGGTAAGAAATGTTCTTTTTATCGATGGTTAGAATAGTTAAAAGTATTGTAGTTCATCATGCGTGGGTGATGTGTGTTGTAAGAAAGAAAAAGGTTTAGGTGCAGCTGAAATAGTTTTCCACCTTACCCAAAAATGCTAATTTTTGTGTCACTTTTGACTTGTGTGTGTGTGTGTGTGTGAATTGTGTTTTGCAGGTGAATGGAATCAGCACAGTTCGCATTCCCATGTTGGTGGTGCCGTATGAAGACATGTCCGCAAGCTATCAGAAGCAGTTGAAAAGAAAAAGGAGGGAGCAGGCGTCCACAAGCGTTTCAGAGGTCGTTGATGACGACAGTGAAGCTGTTCTGGAGGCTGATTCTCATGCGACGCTGGAAACTGAGGCTGATAAAAACTCTGTCAGTCAACTTAGTGAAGCTTCAGTCGAGGAAACAACGTCCTCCTCTCCACAGATGACTGGAGACACAATAGCACCATCAAGTGACGGCCCAAAGAAAGATTAAAGGGACTCCTAATAACAGACATCAACACATCTACAGTGGCTTGTGTTTTCTTAAAATACACATATACATGCATAAATCAGTTGTTTGTTTGTTTGATTATTAAAATGTTTTACCTCTTGCTTTAACCATCAACACATTCTTTTTTCTTTTAGAGAATTTGGAGATTTTTCAGAGAATCTTTCTTCTTCCAGTGTGAAAATACCACAACACATAACGCAACATAGTTATATAAATACAGTGTCAGTATGATTGTGGTTATTTTGGGGGACTGTTGTGTTTTTTATGTGAATTATGATGAGAAAACCTGATTTTAAAATAGGTATATTTTACCTTGTGTAACATCTGCATCATTATTGTAGTTGTATTTCTAAATAACTTCCCATTAGACTTCAAAAGTGAGGAAGGAAAAGATTTATTGATCAATTTTAACTGCACAACACAACAGAAGTTAAAGGGAAAAGAAAGAAAGAAAAAAAAAAATACTTGTGTCACAGTATCATGGCATTAATTTCCAGTCCTGCGCAAATGTAACTGTGTGTAAAGGATTTACCAGTTACTTTCCAAGCAAACTAGTGTTGATCTAACTAAAAACGTATTCTTGGATTACTGCCATGTTGTAAATACTTCTGTCTGCCAAACATCAGGTGAAGCTCTGAGGCAGATCAGGTTGTGCACGTGTTGATAAAGTAAACCGCTGCTGCCGCCCGTCGGGAATTTACGTGTGGAGCTCGTTGCAAAATCTAATGTGTGTGAAATGTTGAAATGATGCATGTAGAAGCAAGCCGACCCATGAGTTGACAGTGGTACTTTTGAGATTATACAAAATGGAGAGTTTTCAGTCTATTGCTTTGATAGAGAAGAAAAAATATAATAGACATAACTTAGATATCACTTTCTCAGTAAAAAGCTTTTTTTTGTTGTTGTTGTTGTTTGCAGTTGTGGAGAAAGCATCTAAAATAAAGCAAGATACCTGCATTATTCTCCAGAGCTGGAGAGAATGGCAGTATTTTGTTTCACCTCTGTACAGTTCATAGCATTTTTTCCTTTAACAAAAAAAGGTTTATTTTAATCTGGCCACATACACAGATGCTCCTGGTTCATATTGACAACACATTTTTTTTTGCCTAAAACTGGAGCAGCAGAAAGAAGAATAGGAAAAAAATCCTCCCCCTTTAACAGCTAAGACAAATATCAGCTTCAGTGTGTGTGAATGCAACCCCTGTTGTTGGGAATTTCAAGGATCAGGGATCATCTTTAAGTTTTGAATATTCTTAATTTGTTGAGTGAAGATGCATGCTGGAAGTAAAACTGAGGTAAAGTTCCTGTGTCACATGAGAAAAATGCGGTGGTTCTCTAGTCTTGATGGTCACTAGAAAACAATGAAATACGTTTGGTTCTCTGGCAATTTTACATACATACATACATATATATATATATAAAATCAACATCCATAAAATGTTGAAAATAACACAGATAATAACAACTTTTCAAACAAATGCAAATATTTCCCAACATTTTAATTAGTCGTTACAAAGTTGTTTGAACATATAAATATGTGTGCATGTATCACAGCTTTCTTATGACTCCAGTTCTGTCTCTCATCGTCGGCATTATTTTTATTTTTATTTTTTTTTTAATAGTCAGAAGATTGCCAGAGAACCAAGACATTTCTGTAGGGACGTTACAAAAAAGGAGCCATACATCAATGTTCACAATTGTATAAACAGGAAGCATACACATTCAAAGGAAAACGTTTTGTAACGACCACTTCAGGGTTTCATTACATCATCTTTGCCTCTCTGACCAAAGGTGCCTCTGTTAAATGTAGATATGCTGCCAGTTTAGAGAATAAGCGAATGATAAAGTACAATAAAAGGAGCTAAATGGCTATAACTGGATTCTTTTATTTTTATGTGGGAGTCTCACCTTAAATAGTTAACAAAAACAACTACTGAATAACAGTTTAACACAAATGTAGGATGGAGGGCAAGCAGAAAAGAAAATCTGTATTTAATGTAAGAATAATATTTTTCTTTTTTTCTGAGACACAATCTTCCCTTTGTTTGGGAAGTCTGGAAAGCTCTACTCTATTTTTTTTTTTTTTTTTTTTGACGCAGGGTTTCCACATGCCACCCAGAGTCCACATTGTGGCATTTAGAAACCATATTTGGCCTGGGTCTGCCGGCGCGTTAGCTTGTTGTCTGCCCAGTTGTTCTTCAGCTCCAGCTCACGTTCCTTTGCCTGTGAAAAAAGAAATCAGTCAAAATTTTTAGAAAGCGTCAAACTAAATATATAAATGATGCCCCTTGATTAAAGAAGGTAATGTGTCTAATCTATCATTTATCGTTGTTGAATTTCATGTGTTTGTGATTAGATATTAGGGGAAAACGTCTCTTTAGAGAAGCCAAAAGCCAGACAAATACGAGCTTTGAATAATAACCAGCTCAGCAATGCAGATAAATCCCCGCCCATGCACTCATCCAAGCAGTGAATACCATCTGTGTTGTGTACAAATAAACACAACACTCCTCTTAAACAGAGATGTTTTGAGCTCCACTGATTTGGTAGCAGTTTTTTTCTCTTTGTAGAAACTGCCGACACGTAGTCAGCAACAAAAGACTTGAGTTGAGGTTTGCTCTGTTCAAACAGGCACAGCAGCCGACAACATGCAGCTGGATGAGTGTGGACATGTCACACAGGGAGTGCAGACGCCTAATGTGTTGGTAAAGAAACTCTTTCTTCTGGCCAGTCTGTATCCTCCTTTAAATACTCAGCTAAAAAACTCTTCTGCTACAATAGATTCTCTTTATGTCTGGTTATATTATTGATACATTTCAAGAGCTACTTTGACTTGAACGAGCCTGGACACAATTATTTTGGTGTTAACACATGTTCAAGAGTGACTAACGTAGCCAATTTCAAATATTAAGTGTGGTCCTTAAAGAGCCATGGTATATTTCTGATTAGACATCAGCAAAATACATCAGCACTTGATGAAATCCATGTCAGAGAAGCAGGAAAAAGTGTCATTTGAGCTTAAGCAGAGCTCACCTGGTGAATGAGATATGTTATCTGATGCTTGCGCCGCTGCTGTCCTGTTGGTTGATCTCCTTTTCTCTGTAGAAATGCAAGGAAATTTTATTAAATTACAAAATACAACACAATAAAAAAATGATTTTTGCTTATACTTTTAAACAGTCTTGTGTTTCTAAAACCAGAAAGCCAGTAAAACCAGATATGTTTGCCTTCTTGACCTGAGACTAATCTTCTAATAGCTTAGTAAATACAAATCCTTTGTTAGAAACCTTTCAAGTCAAGTAACTAAAACCACTTCCTTCCTTTTGGATGTTTGCATCAGAGAAACAATGATCCCATGAAAGCATTTTAACATTTTAATTCTGGAAGCCTTTAGACACAACCACTCTCAGTAGTGTGTTGATCAATAGTAAACAAAAGCAAACGAACATCATCTTGATTTTAAATCTAATAAATACTCTGCAACTGAACAACAACCTCAACATAAAACCAAAAGCAACACTACACCCAAGACTGAAAGTTCTTTGTCTAAACATGCAAAACTTGCAGCCACCACTGTGACGTGACTGAGATCAGCTCACCTTGCTGAAGGACTGGCGATTCTGCTTCTCCTCTGATATGTTCTTGGTCATCCACTGCTGGTTGCCACTCAGTTGGTCGTCTCCCTTGATCTCCAGAAATTTCACCTCCTCTTTGCCTCTGTTTCTTTTCCCCTGCAGCCGCATAAACTGAAGTAAAGGAAGAAAAACAAACTCAGTGACACTACTGTACTTTACATTTTCTTTATATAAGGGTCTATCGTTTGAACTTTAAGAGGCAGAGGACACCTGCAACATTTGAAACAGTAAATGGGAAGTATGCAGTTGTATGTCAGCTACAACAAATCAAAGGAGCACGTCTTACAGCTTCATCATCAAACATGGCAGACTGGCCAGGCTCTTCTGCTTCCTCTGACAATCCTGGGTTTGGATCTTGGTAGTATGACTCATTGTAGTATTCCTGCACCAGGAAAAAAAAAAACAGTTTAGGATTTCACTAAAATTAATCTTTGGATCATTTGATACAAAATTATTTGATGCATGAGTGCCTGAGGATAAGGAGGCTTTTAGTTGTGATGTGCAAGTCTCAGCAATCAAGGTTTCCATGACTGAAATCATATCTTGTTAGCGTGATAAACTGGATTTGTTCAATTATACATGGTCATATTTCAACCTGACAGTTGAAAAAAAAATAAAAGTGTAAAGCATCTAAAAAGCCTAAGGCCATTTACAAAACAAGTCAGGTCATAATGTTATAAACTGCTGTAGAAATCACAGTTACCTGAGGGTAGGCCTCTGGGCCTGTCATGGGCTGATACTGAGAATATTGACCTCCCCATGCACCAGCTCCCTCGTTGTTACCCCCAAAGTCAAGAGGGGCGTCTGACTGACCAGGTTCATCAGCAGCTGCTACAGAAAAAGGCTCCGCTGCAGCGATTGGATCAGGATCTAAACTTGGGACGACTGCGGGAAGGGGTCGGGAGCTTTCACCTAGGGAGAAGTAGTTCTGTGGGGTTATGTCCTCCTCATCCTGGTCATCGGCGGCTATTTGTCTAGCCAGCTGTTGGGCAGCCGACTTTGCTGCGGCTTTGATAGCAGAGGGAGATGCACTGGAACCAAGCAGACCCTGAGCAGGTGTTCCTGGCTTTGGTCCTTTGGGTTCTTGCCGTTTGGTGAGTGTGTGAGGAATCAGGGATCTGTTTTGCTCCTTCACTATCAGATTTTTGGGCTGTGGTAGAAGAGCGGCCAGACCTGAGCCTGTACCCTGGAGGAGATGAGATATGGATGGAAAAGAAAAAAATGCAAGTTCAAGAAATCACTTGAGGCACAAGTTTGCATTGTGTTATGTATTTCAGTGTTATTAAACACATTATTAAGTTAAAAAAATCTGAGAGGAACATCAGAGGGCACTCAAAACTGTGTGTGTATGTGTGTGTGTGTGTGTGTGTGGGGGGGGGGTCATCGAGAGTGTCATCTCTAGTCAGATTTTAGTCAACATATGCACACAGTCCTAGAATGTGGTTTTAAGGTCAGACATGACCTTAAAACCTGTCCCTGTCAGAGTGAAATTTTATTTCTTACCTGAGATTGTAGTTTCTTCTTTGCTGGTTCGTCATCATCAGAGTCTGACTATGGACAAGCAATACACAAATTATTATTTACGACCTCATCTCATCACAGGAGCTACAATTTGTACAATAGGTGTAAGATCCGACTTAGTACTCACATCCTGTCTCTGGATCTGTGGCACTGTGATCTTGACAGGCTCTGTTCGCTTCCTGGGCTTCGGCAGACTAGAAAATAAGCTTCCTTTAGATGGCTGAGGATCTAGGTCATCGTTTGACGTGTGGTCTCCTGCTGAAGGGTTTGCTTTTGTTTCCTTGCTTGATCCATCGTTTCGTTGTGCAGATCCTGTTTTTGCGGGAGCAGGCAGGAGTGAGAAGAGCCCTCCTGTCCTCACTTTACTCACCGGTGCAGCAGAGGTCGAGGTTTCCTCTGAGTCACTATCATCACTGCTGCCATAGGCGACTAAAGACATGTTTGCTGATGTTATTAAAGATTATTAATCTGCAGTAGCTCGTGGACATGGATAACCACTTTCCCTTGATTTGGTCTCAAGAAGCCGTACTCACACTGACTTTCCGAGGAGCTGACTTCACTTAAAAGGTACTATAATCTTTGATCAATATTTAAATTAGTCCAGGTGGAAATGTAGGCTCGTGGAAACCACAGCAAGAGGGCCTCTCACTGAGCTCATGAGATGAAAGGACTGCCCCCACTTCACGGCTCTAGCTAATGTTAGCTAGGCCGCCGCAGTAAACGATGTTAGCTAACCGATCACTTCTTGTCTGGTTAGATTAAATTTCAGTTTCAGAATTGTTATTGTACATCTTTTGATGCAACAGATATATTTTTACACAACAAAACGGCGACTGTAGGGTGGTTTTTACGCCAACAAAATATCTAGTTAGTCCCTAGACTCCATCAAAACATTCGCCTCCATCATTCATGTTTGAAGAAACAACGTCTGCGCAGCTTCTTGCGCAGCGTTTTCTTCTTCGGCTGTTTATTTTTTTACTCTGTAAAAACAACAGCGCCCCCAGCTGGTTGAGTGTGCAACAACGTCAGTTTATGGTAAAAACTGAAAAAACAAACTCAGTTTTTAATTTACGGAATTTAGAAAACGAGGTGGAGAGTTTTAGATTCAACATGTTGACATTTGACAGTATTTAAGCTAGCTAAATAAATAATAATAATAATAAAAAAAAGAATAAAGACACATTTGTTCTTTGTAACTTTTATTACTGACAAGTTGGAGAAGGTTTTGAAGCACCATTTCGACCTTCTCAGAAGATCAAATTCACAATAAAGATTCACAGAAATTGAATAAATAAGACACAAACAATAACAATAACTAAATAATAGTTAACATTCTTTTTGGCTCTTGGTCAAAGTTAGGGTGGAGAAGGGTCTGTTAGGGAAACTCCCCATAACTTAGCATTTTAAAACTCTGGTTATCAACTGTTGATGATCCACCTCGCTCTTCTCCTACTAGAATAGTAATTCAAAAGTATAATTTAATAATAATAGTAGTGTTGAAAGAGTTCATCTAATTATTGTTGTAATATTAGCTGTCCCACCTTTACTAGATGACTTTTTGCACGTGTGATTTGACTATACAACCTGTAAATCACGGGGTTACTGCATTGCAGCTTTTCTGAAGGAACTTCAGAATCAGAATCAGCTTTATTGGCCAAGTATGTGAACACATACAAGGAATTTGGCTACGTTCTTTTCCTTTGCTCCAGTGTAATTTAAACATACAGACATAAAACATAGAATAAACATTATATACACAAAATATATTAACATTATATGGACACTGAGCTGGAGGACTGCAGTATAGAATAAATATGAACGAATGTGAATAGTGAATAGAAGTGTGTCGATCTGTCAGGTCTACTTAGATATTAAATATCTATTTATGTATATATATATAAATATTATTTACAGT
Source organism: Polydactylus sextarius (assembly GCA_016801845.1). Taxonomy (NCBI): domain Eukaryota; kingdom Metazoa; phylum Chordata; class Actinopteri; family Polynemidae; genus Polydactylus; species Polydactylus sextarius. The sequence continues at coordinate 12,101,436 of CM028927.1, forward strand.
GTGTTGTTTGAGACTTTAGACTTGAGACTTTAAACAAACATTACTTTGAGCTGTGCTGCAGCACTAGTCTCAAAATCACCCCTAATTTTTTTTTTACACTTTACTGCTTTACAGAAATTGCAGAAGTGTGAAATGAATGTCAGCCTTGAGCAAACATATATATATATATATATATATATATATATATATGTTTGCATATATATATGCTGCTATTTTTATTTTGAATGGCACCCGGTGTCGTTACAGGATGTAGGTTATTTTAGAGGCCTGGGTGTTTTTTAGCAAGTTCATTCGGCAAAATAAATCAGTCCCTTTAGTTGAATAAATAAACCTCCTCTACGTCACATTAAATCTAATAGTTGATTAACTGTGCTTTTTTTTTTTTTTTTTTTTTAATTTGCTGCTTTTATTTATTTCATTTTAATTTTTTATTTTATTTATTTATTTTACATGAGACATTCTCCTCGTGAGTCGACAGGGGGCGCTAAATTGTGCAACTTCATCAGGTAGTGGGGGCGCGTCTGCAAAGGGAAGCGGGTTTCAATTTCAAACCCAAACAGTCCGAGGGACGAGCCAGTGTATGGTGGGAAATAGTGTTTAAACCAAATAGTTGTAGCGTTTCAGTAGATTTTATAACGTCATTTAAACACACACCGGAGCCTTGTCGCTATCACCGGCCGCGGTTACAGTCAATAGAATCCGCGAAAAAAAAAGTCGCCAGTCGCGTCTTCTTCGCTCCAGTTTTTTTTCCGCGCTTGGTTCATTTTGGATGATAAACGGACGCTTGGCTTGTTGTTTTTACAGGTGTTGAGCAAGTACCATATTAAAAAAAAAAAAAAAATATATACTACTGTGTTTAAATTACATATCTGACGTAGCAAAGCCATTTCTGCAAGAAACATGCCGAGGTCCAACAGGCAAAAGGAGTACAAACCTGGAGATCTTGTATTTGCTAAAATGAAGGGGTATCCACACTGGCCTGCCAGGGTAAGCACCTGACGTTAAGATGATTATTTCCAGCTTTTAGAGTTTCGTTGTTATATCAGTTTATTATAGCTGCCTGCTCCTGTCACTTGTTTACCTGCGAGGCCTAACAGTAGTTAGCTACCATGAGTTAGCCTAGCTTGGTGGTGGCAGCTAACGTTGCCCAGCATCCACACACATACCCGCACACACACACACACGCACACATAGAGAGAGAGCGAGAGAGCTAGCCCACTGAAGACAGTTGCAAATTTCTTTCGGGTGATTCATAACATGGGCACTCACTTCACTTGACCCGTACTGCTAAGCTAAATATGAATGGTGTTGCTAGCTGCTGTTTGCAACTAACGCTACTTTTCCTCGCTCTGCTCCGGTGTCCCGGGGGGGCCTGTTCTGTTCGGCTAATGTTAACTTTGAACTTAACCGTTTTAAAAAAAGAACCGTTGAGTAACAGAAAGTAACGGTCATGTCACGCGCACACGACAACACTAACGTCTGTTCACTTATTATAACGTCACATTTCGGTTATTAGCTATAGTTAGTTAGCTAAATGTCCAGTGAGTTTTTTTGTTTGTTTAATGTTTTTTTTTCTTTATTAACTGTTGCTTTACAGACTACACGTCTGCCTGTGTTGTGTGGCCATATGCTTTGTTACTTTTGTAAACACGCCTGCCTGTGGAGTGACGGTGTTTCTCCTCGTAACGTTTAACTTGACTTCAATTACGTTACTTTTTTTTTTTTTTTGGTCCGTGCTAATAATAAACAACAGTGGCATTAAAATAATAACGTAATGTCTACCTTCGTTCATAGTGTTTCCTAATCATTTAATGTGGGAGAAATATACACGGGAATTGATTTTTCCTCCAAAACAAATAAAATTAAACAGGTCTTACCCAAAAGTTTGATGACCATAAAATAAGACAATCAGTGGATGAAAATAACCAAAACCGTTTGGGACATGTACTTACTGTACACAACATTAGAGCCTGAATTAAAACAGAAAATAACATGAAAACCAAACAACGTGCAATCCCCAACCACAACTAGGCTATTCAGTTTAAAAGGAAACACTGAATTGCATTTAAAGTCAGTAAGAACCATTCATACGGTTGGATTATACAATTTAACACTTACACCGCATATGAAATTCACTTTTGGTTTACTGGGAATTGTAGTAAATTGAGATAAATGGCCTTAAAATGAAATTTTAGTGACGGTCACTACAAGTCGGTGGCTTTTCCCTCCTTTTCTTCCGTCTTATCAGCCGTACTTCATCTCTGCAGGCGACAGGCCCTGCCCCACCTATCCTGACACGGTGGCCCTATCTGGGAAAACCAAAAGGCCTCTCTGGCACGAGATCTGGCAGAGGCAAATGAACGTCACGCTTTTTTTTTTCAAAGTGAAAGTACATACTCGCAGAATGGCGGAGCCAAAGAGTAAAATGCTGCAAGGATGTCAAGACATGAGACGGAAAGCAAAAAAAATTAAACTGACCCTGGCTCTCACTGGGCCAATTATAAGATTTTACAGTAGACTTCAGCGAGCTTAGATAACACCATTGTGGTAAATGACTCTCCAGCCACATGAGCCTAACTTAGCAGTAAGAGACCAATTGTTATTCCATCTATAAATACCTACATATTTTCTTGTTCACCCTGGTCAAATATAAAGACTCATTCCTCCTCTAAACCACTACATTTTAACATAATACATTAAGTATTTTTGTTGGCTCGTTTGTCTAACAAAACAAGCAATTTCACAGCGTGCTGTTACAACTTGTGATTGCATGTTTTCAATATTATTTTTTTAGGAGGTTTCGAATCCATGGGCATCCTTGTATTAAAAAAGGCTGTGTTCTTAATTTTACAGATTGACGAGTTACCTGAAGGAGCAGTGAAATCGCCCTCAAACAAATACCAGGTGTTCTTCTTTGGTACACATGAGACGTGAGTATTTTCATTAATAAATGTTTTAGTTTGTCAGTTTTATAGAGTAAGTAAAACTTAAAAAATGACAGAATCAGTTATCATTTGAAGAGAAAAAATAGCAATATAACTCCTACTAATACACATTTTGTCATTTGGGAAATACTACTTACAGGTGTGAGTTTAGGTAAACTAATGACTCTAGAAAATTAAACTGTATTAATGTAAATGACAGAAATACCCAGTGATCTAATGTAATTCAAATGTCAGGATAGATACAAATTGTGCGTTTAGGTGAAAGGGTGTACATCAAATTTGACATGAAAAGGAAACTGAGTAATGTTTGACCTCTGCAGGGCATTTCTTGGGGCCAAGGATTTGTTCCCCTATGATGAATGTAAGGAGAAGTTTGGAAAAGCAAACAAGAGGAAAGGCTTTGCTGAGGGACTCTGGGAGATCGAAAACAACCCCACCGTCACGCATGAAGACTACGAGGTGAGTCGATATTAACACTCCATGTTATGCTAGAAAGCATTAATGAAGCCAGGGCATAGACTACTGCAAGCCAACACACATGGATACTAACATGAAAATGAAAAATATTTCTCCTCTTGTTAGACCTCCATGATGAACGCATTGTTTTTTGTGATTAACACTGAACATAAACAGAACTTCTGTTTGTTTACAAGCAAACGTCACCAGACACTATAAAGACCTTCTACTGAATCTTCATGTTTATGTGAACATGATAAACTCAAATGCCATTCCATTTTGTGTCATCCTCTTTGATTGGTTTTCCCACAAACCATTAGACTTTAGTGCGTAACCGGTATTTCTTTCCTTTTACTAATATTTAAATTCCTGCCTCCAGTCGTCAAAGAAGGACAACGCATCAGAAGGAGCAGGGGATACAGGGAGTTCGGAGAAAGCAGATGCAGAGGGCAGCAGTGATGAAGACGAAGGGGCCCTGGTCATTGACGAGAAGAATGAGCGGGGGGGAACTAAACGAAAAGCGGAAGAGTCCACAGAGGTGAGTTTGGATGTAAATACACAGTCCAAACAGACTTTGCTTCATAGTCAGTTCATTATCGAGCGATCGGTCTCTGACAAACCTCAAACCACAAGCAGGCATCTCCCAAGCGGCCGAAGGATACAGGAGCTGAAGGTGACTCCAAAGTAGACAGCAACAAGTCCAACACAGAGGCCAAGCCCAACGATGTGGCTGGACCCAAGGCAACTGCCCCCTCCTCGCAGAGCGAGTCTAAAGCAGAGGCCCAGGAAAATGCTGCAGGAGGAGGCCAGCTAACAGCAGACAAGGTGAGAGTCTGCTTGCATAACCAAATTGTAGACACTTAAAATTGTTTTAGATCAATAATCCATCAATGTTTGCTTTAATTCCATTTGCTTGCTTGTGTGAAGCTCTGTCTCAGTGAGTTCTCTGAGAATCCAGTCACAAGATGAACCCACTCAGATTAGCACCAGTCTTTATGCTTTAAGTTTTTGCAGCTCTTGAAATACTTAAATTGACACAGAACATAAATCTCTTCCGTCTGTCGCACACTCTCACCCACACACACACTCTTCAATCAGACTCTTGGAAGCAGTCAGTGAGAACATCAGGAGACACTTTGGATTTGTTTTCACTCATCAGGAATTTATTTCCTCAGTGACAGAAAGAAACATGTTAAACTAAGCTAGCGAAACAATTTGGGGCTGACTAAATCTCAACAGACACAGTGTAAACAAACTTGAAAAAACTTGGTAGCCTAGCAACATTAAGGCTCCAAACAACCCATAATGCAACACTGTGTGATCTGCTGTTAACACTGATACTCTCTCACATCTTAAAGAGCCCGTGCTGTATACTCCATGTCAATATGCAGCCCTAAATTGACTGAAAATCAAGTGAAAATTGTACAAAAATACCATAATGAATGATTTTGACGGTTTTTACACTTGAATACACCATCAATGAAATGGTTTCAAACCTGTTACACATTGGCTCCATGGAAGAAGAGTGAGTGTGTGTGTGTGTGTGTGTGTGTGTGTGTCTGTGTGTGTGTGTTAATAGATAATGATTTTTCTAACTCCTCCTCTCTCTCCCCTGCAGCCTGTCACAGACAGCGCTTAACATCAACTCACTAAAGAAAAACCAACAACCTTTGACGCTTCTCTCTGGAATTTGAGCATCGACATGGTTACCTGCAGGATGCAAGATTTCAGCTGTTTAATTAATAGGAGAATTAAAAAAAAAAAAAAAAAGGAAGGAAAAAAAAAAACCTAAGTGTTTGTATTGAGAGACAAGCAAATCCTCATTTGCCATTTTTTGGGATATCATATATCCCAGAAACAACAACAAAAAGTTTGCTAATCTGATTTCAAACAATTGAACTGAGCACTTTAAGGCTCATTTATAAATGGGATTTTGGTGTGTATATATTTTTTATTTCTAAGTGCAATTACATAATTACAAAGACTAAATGCTAGGTGTCAAAACATTTTTTTTTTCAGTTTAGAGGGAATAATCACTGAAATATATAGTAAATTAAAAAAAAAAAACATGAAAAATAAAAATCTATTTGACAAAGGCTCCTATTTGATGGTTTTAAACATATTGTACAAGAAAGAAAGGAAAAAAAAGAAAAAAAAACAAACTTTCACCCATGCTCTCAGCTTAAGTTCATAAACTACAGGTTTTTTTTACCGTTTGTTTCACCTAGCTTATCAGCCTCATCTAAATCATTTATTCACTCGTTGGATATTTGAGTTGCACTTTCATAATTCTTTTGTTTTCGCTGCCCCGAGAATCTTTGACTAGTTTACGACAATGTTATTTTTATGCAACACGGGTTTTGTTGCATCGTAGTATGCTTCATTGCAGGTGACCAAATTATTGTGATTGATTGCACAAGATCTCATTTTGTGGCCTAGTTTGGCTTTTGAACGTATTGAATATGTTAACACACCCCCACCCACCTCCTCCATCTGAGAAGGAACTGTTTTAGGATTTGAACAGTTGGTTTGCAAACCCCTCTGTGACTTCCTTTTAACTGATGATGTGCATTATTGAAAAGCAGAAAGACATTCCTGAATGTGGCTGTTGCATGAAAAGTTTCAAGTTGGAGGTGGAGTAATGGCTTTTTTTATTTTATTTTATTTTATTTTTTTTGAGGGGGAAGGGAAAAAAAAACGAAGAGTCCGCCATCTTATAAACGATAGAAATTATTCAGCAAACTCTCTGAATCGTCAAAACTGAATTCTCAGTTCATGTTATCATGTTTTCCTTTTTGTTTTTAGTTCACATTAACACTGTCACTCTTTGATACTGGAGATGTAATTATAAAGAGCACTTAATTGCATTCAGTAATTGGTCATACCAAATATATTTCAGCTCTGCAGTGTATCGCTGTTAACGTAAATATCAACATGTGATCTGCACAAATTGAGCTTTTTTTATTTTGTTTTATTTTTTTGACACAAATTGATAAAGAACCTAGAGTTGAACAATCTGTAAATGTTTAGTTTCTGACCTTTGGTTTGTTTGTTTGTTTTGTTTTTGTTTTCCCACCCTCCGAACTGGAATACGAGTCTGTTTTACTTCTGTGGTCTTATTATTTTGGCTGTGAAACAAAGTTGTGATGTTTTAAAGATGTGTTTTACTCAAAAAAAAAAAAAAACATTTGTTCTGACGACACGTTGGTCGATATGTGGTGTTGTTATTTTCCACTAAATGTAATTTTTAAGGTTCAAGATTCTTGAAACACTTGGCCTTTTCACCATGTTACCTGGATGTCCTAGTCATTGCTTCAGTGTTCTGTATTTGGCAACATAAGACCATAGTTTATCGAATTATGCACCTAAGGGAAATCACGACTCTTTAAAAAGTGACAACATTTCTGGATGGTGTGTCTAAGATGGACACCATCACTGGTTTTACAAATAGAAAAGGCCCCACTCAGATCTGCAGTTAATTCCAAGGGTATAATTTGGTATTAAGTGTAATTCTTGGTTTAGCTTTCTGTATTTTCTTTTGGAAGCTGCCATTCATCTTAATCTGCTGCTTAGTTTACTATTGTAGTTGCCAGTCCATTTAATAAACCTGTTGATTACAAAAAAAAAATGCCTTGTTTCTTTCATGTTTGTAATTTAAAAAAAAAACAAAAAAACACACATTTGTTTGTTTATTATTATTTTCCTCCACCTGAAAGGCACATGAAAAAGTCAGATTTAAGTTATCTAACCAAAAAAATGTATCTGCACTTCTGTCTTTAAATCATCCCCCTGATTCATACAGCTCTGTCTCTTAACTACATTGTTGAGGCTCCCTGGCTCATAAATCAATTTTTGAGCAGGAGGGAATCTACTGTTCAAACCAGCCAAATCTAATAATCATCCTGTACCCTATTTTTCACTGTTACAAATGCGTAAAATCTAATGATGCCACCTTTTGTGTGTGTGTGTGTGTCTGAGAGAGTATGCACTTGTCATAAATAATTTGCTCCCCAGAGAGTCTCGCTGCACAGTTTGCAGCTTCAGACTGTGATCGCTGAACTAGTTTTGCCGTTATGTAACACATCCTTACAGCTCTGATACTGTCGGGGGGTTTGGTGGAGTAGGAGTTTACAGTGTTGGACTGGTGACATAAATCCATGTTCATGTCACCTTTTATGACATCTGTTACATCCTGATCTTTTTTCTTGTGTCTTTGTTACAGTATTGATACATAAAAAATGCTCTCTGTGGCAGTTGGTATATCAAGCTCACAAGATTAATGACCACTTTTTTTTTTTGTGCCTACATGTTTGATTGCAGGTTTTCAGAAACTGTAGCCTCTTGTGGTACGAGAGTGCTATAAATATCTCTGAGCATTGTCACAGCACAACTACATTATAGTTTGTAATAACTCACTGTATCTGCCTTCATGGATGAAATAAGGAAGCACTTAAACTGTTGTAAATATCCAGATTATACAGATGAATTGTTGTCAATATGAGTATATTTGTACTGCAATCCAATCCAACCCAAGACTTACCCAAATTTAATTATTTATAAATGCATCTCATTTGTATTTAACAGAAAATAAATGTGTGTTAAACTAATGTTACAGTCAAATTGTTTAGATGAAAATAAAATGGACTAAAAGGAGTAAAAATACAGCTCAGCCAAAGCAGTAGTAAAGTAATCTTCTGATGTAATTGTCTTCTAAATAAAGGTCATCTTTCTTTGTGATATTTAGACTTTCTTGAAATAGTTTGTGGTCTGAAATACAATAAACACAGCTAAAGCACAGTGAAGGCCATCTTGCCATTAGTGGTCAGCATCATGGCCACAAATCAATTCCTCTTCTTTACACGGTCTGCGCATGCGTGAAGCCACTCAGAGCCCTCCCGCCACTAGGCGGCGCTGCCTGATGATACCGGAGGTGTCACCACCGCTCACTGCTGCATGTGACATTGACATCAACAGAAGGTAACATCTTTTTGCAAGTCGCTAACTCCGTTTTCCTATGTACCGCCGCTTAAACCAGGGTGTTTGTTGACATTATAGGTGTAGGGTTAATTTAGTTTTTTTTTTTTTTCTTCTTCTTCTGAGGAAATACTGGGATATGTTTAGCGGCTTTGATACAATGATATAATGATAGCCACACCGTAAGCTAACGTTAGCTTAGCCTGCTTCAGTTTGTACGAGCACAGGCTCATTTCTCTTCATTCATTTTGTCTCTGCAGCAGAATGAGGCTGACCGCTTTGTTGTCGATGGCAGTCCGGGTTGTTGTGCCCAAAGGCTACCGATACGGCACCAACAGGCCGTGGACGGTGGCTGCAAAGAGGCAAAATCCACCTGGAAAAAAGAGGAGGAAGGTGTTTGTGGAGCCGCTGGGACCAGAGGACTGGACAGTGCTCAAAGGAGACACGGTGAGAAACTGAAGACTTAAAGTCAGATCTGTCATTATAGTGCTAGCTTTTCATCTTTTCAGCACATAAACATATTGATGAAATATTCAAGCTGTTTATAGTTTGTAGCTTTTAATGTTTTCAGTGTTTTGAAAAACAAATAGCAGCTTTTACCAAAACATGTCACCTCCATAGTCAGTACTGTGGAAAGGTTTTGAGCATCAGAAGTAGATGGATACAAGAGGAAGTTGTTATTCTATCAAAAAGAATACCATTATTTATCAATTAACTTTCTGTTAAGTGTTGTATAAACTAAAGAAGTTTTGATGAATTTGCATGATGAATAAGAATGATAACATCCACATTGTAAACAACTTTTGTAAAGTGCTTTGATAGGTTATACATTTTGATAGCTATTTTTATTATTGTAAAAAGTAATGCATGTGTGTCATGTAGGTGGTGTATGTTAATCCCAAGAGAATAGTCGATGGAACCTGGATTGATTTAAAAAAAAAATAAATAAATAAATAAAAAAAAGGTAGAAAATGGAAATTTATATAAATACAACCTTGATTTAAGTTTCTGCTTTTGTTTTTTCAGGTCGAGATTCTCAATGGAAAAGACAAAGGGAAGCAAGGGAAAGTGGCCCAAGTCTTCAGACACAGAAACTGGGTTATACTCGGGGGACTGAACACAGTAAGAAAGAAATGTTTCTTCTAGAAAAAACTGAACAGACGTTGCCCAAAAGACACTGTCTCTTATAACCAATGACTGTCATTTTATCATCAACTCATTGTTGTGCAATTAGAATATTAAAAGCAGATTCTGCTGCTGTCAGTACATCATTTAGTTTCAGAGTGTACATGGCGTTGCTATTGAGAAAATGAAAATGTTGCGGTATATGTTCTCTCTGCACAAACTGCTGATGCTTTAGCATACATATAATGGTGCCAATCTCATCATTTCACCACAGAGTAAACAGTGAAACCTTCACGGTCATTAATTTTTACTGCATCGCCGTAGTAGCAGCTATTATCAGGATCTAAGCAGTTTGAGAACATTGGGACCTATTGTTGCAGAAGTCATAAATTGTACCATTCAGGACTGTAAGCTACAGTGAAGAAAGAAGGTTTAAATTAAGAGCTTTTAAGAATTGTACTTGAAAGATCAAGACCAGATGTGACCTGGAAGAAGCCGAGTTTGAATGTTCCACGTTTGGACTGAAAATTTTTACCACAAGGTTATTGAGCAACAGTAAACATAAACAAAATCACAGAGATTATGTTGCTAATGTCCTTGTTTCACCAAAAAGCAACGTTAACAACAACATTTTCATAGTCATTAATTTTTATTACCAGTGTGAAAGTTTATGTATGTATTTTTTAAGTCCACCAGATGGAGCCAGTTGTCTGGGGGTCAAGGTTGTCAGGTCGCAGCTGCGGAGAAAATGCATCATAAAACATTTATCACCAACTTGTTTTTTTCCATTAGCATTTTAGATTTATTGGACGATCTGAGGATTATCGCGGGACCTATATCGCCAGTGAGGCTCCCGTCATGGTGCGAGATGTCGCCCTCATCGACCCCGCTGACAGGTACGGAGCAGGACTCTAGGTCTTTTATGTTAATAGCCTTTTTTCTAAATGGTATTTAATTGTCCTCTTTTGCCCTTAAATACTGTAAGGCTTGCACTGAAGTTAATGCTACAATTCCTGGTGTTGTAATTGTGCAGTGAAGTAAACACAATCAATTACAAAAAGAATAAAGGTTTTAAGCTTGTTTCATTCTGTACATCATTGTTAAAAGAAGGGCTTTATGCCATCATCGTTAAACTTCTCATAATTATCAAAGCAGAGCAGTGCTATTTAGATAAATACACCTCATCTTTGGTAGCTAAAGACTGACTTTGACGTGCTGACATTTTCCAGGAAGCCCACTGAAGTGGAGTGGAGATTCACAGACGAGGGTGAGAAAGTCCGAGTGTCTCTCCGGACGGGTCGAATCATCCCTAAGCCTATCGTGGAGCGACGAGACGGCATCGTGCCCGAGCAGTGGAAAGGTGTGTATCTGTGTCTTTGTGTTTTGGTTGGAGGGTATCCTTCTCTAAACCCAACATTGGTGCAGTTAATTCCATGTGTAGTTAACAGTCTGCACATAAAAATAGCTGGGGTTTTTTTTCCACCCTGTGCAGATTTAAAATCCAAGAATAGGTTTCAGAGTGATTCAGATTGAGATTTCACTTTCAAGTGGAAAAATGGATTCTTAACTAGAGGCCACGCAAACTGTCACCAACGCTAAGCAAGCCTCCATCTTGTACACCTGAACATATTGCTATTGTTACTAAAATTTTGTGTTTGTCAAGTTTCTTTCCTTTTAACTTTTAACTAAGTCCTCACCATTGTCTGCATCATGAGAATAGTTATCATTACCTAATGTTAAAATATATCCCAGAACAGCTGCTTCTTACGGTAAATGTTGTACCTTTGACCAACATTTTCCTTTTGTGGAAAATTGTTTTAACTTTTCATGATCTGTGAAATGTGATGTTTTGATGTGGTCTGTTTTTCTTTCTGCCTTCACAGATGGTCCCAAAGACACCAGTCCTGAAGACACCTTAAAAAAGACCTTTGTGCCATCACTGAAAACACTGGAAGAAGAGGTCATAGAGAAAATGGGTATTCAGGAGAACAGACGGCACCGAAGGTCATACTGGTATTAACCAGTGAAATTAAAGACATTTATAACAGCCCATTGTGTAACTCTGAAGATATCGTGTTTTGAAGAGAGTCATGCTGAAAAGCACATCAATAAGAGACTGGACGCCATGAATAAGGATATAGAAATGCTTGGAACAGATGTGCATCTTCAATGTTTTGTGAAGCATTCTCTATTTACAGAGAAATCATGTTTGTTTGCTTATAATGTAATGAATAAATTCACCCAATCTAAACATTTTAGCGGTTTGTGTCGTGCCTTTTAATTAGGGCTCTGTATGTTTTCCAAAAACAGTACCACTAAATCACAAAATGTGATATTGAATTACGACGTTAAGATAAATATTTCCTCGCTCCAACATTTCACAAAGAAGGCAGGCATGCAGTGTTGTGCTGAACAATGTACTTTCTCAATCAGGCAAATGTTTGATTAACATTCATTATTAAGCATGTGAGGTGAAACATTAAAATCAACATGGATGAAGACAGATGTTCACACATATTAGTACAATAGCTTCTGTCCTGCTGAAAGTAAATTACTTGACATTTAGTCACCACCTTGTACATGCAGTCTGGAAGACTGGAAAAATGACATTGTTTTTGCTATTGGCAGGGTTAATAATGGTAATGACTACAGCCTGTTTGGATCACTCATAAGGCTGAAAATAGTCATATTATTTTACAGAAGCCCAGACATGTTGCTCTCCAAAACTTAAAGCCTTTAGACAAATGAGCCTGTCTTTCCAACATGTCTGGGAAAGCGTGTGGAGAGGGAAATGGTTGGGGAGGAGACTATACAGACTGGATAGTTTCAACAAAGTCTGCGCTCACCTCATTTGACTTCTTATACACTGGCGCTGCGTGTTATTCCTGTGATCTATGACTCTGACTTCAACATGAATTTATGATCCACTTTGAAATATGACCTGAGTGTCATGTAAGAAAAAAGATATCTAGTGTTATAAGCCACATAAAAAATGAAATAACTATACTTAGCACAAGCTATTATTTGACAGTTTTTTGGTCGTGTAAACAATAGGTCTTTTTACCCTATTTTTCTATTACACCCAGTTATTGCAGTTAAGATGTTCTCACTTTGTTTTCTTTGGTGCAGCTTTCTCAAAAATAGCCAAAGCTGTAAAAAAAAAAAAAAATCCTGTGACAGTTATTTACATTTATTTAACCATTCCCTGGTAACTTCTCCCCTGTGTGTAGCTTAAAACTAAAAAGATGTGGCAGTCCAATGAATCTCTCCAATTACTGCCAGTTGGTTAAAAACCATAACTCGCATCGCCAAAATCTGTTTACCATCAGGGCCACAAGATTTTGCCAAAGACGATAATGTGTCTTTTGTGTGGCTAAAGTAAAAAAAAAAAAAAAAAAAATGACTGATTTATGACATGACATTTATGACATTTAAAAATTGCCTAAATTTGTGGGTTTTGCCCAGAGTGAGAGTTCTGTTATCATTAGTTTCATTGAAGCAGCTGAGAGGGTTCAAAAGCCGCAAGTCCCATCACGTCAGAAGACACGCTGCATAAACCAGCACAAATTTCCCCACAATTTGATATCCAAATTGTTTACAAGAAGTGAATAATGGAGGAGCGAAAGAAAAAAGCAGCAGATGAGAAGCCATCTCAGGGCATGTGACACACTAGCTTAAACTGTTGATAATTCAAAAACCGTACAAGATATCAAAAAACTGAATGAGAGGTGAGTAGCTCAAAGCCGCGTGTCTTGCTAAAAGCTTAAATGAAAGTATGGTGAAGCAATTAGACTTAAAAGAGAAGAGGGATTTGGAGGATTTCAAGTACTTCTCCATTCATTGAATAAGGAAAAAAAAATACCCAAAAGATTTTGTGACATGCATTTTCATTTAGAAAGATGTGACTGTAACTTTCATGACATAGCACTACATTAATAACATCTGTAAAAAAAAAAAAAAAAATTAACATTGTATTTTGTTGTGGAGGTTTCAGGGCACTGCTGCTGTTCATCCTGGCTCATTGTCACGATGTGATGGTTTACTGAGTCACCAGTGGTCCGGAGCAATCATTAATGTTGTTGGTTACACTAGTGTTTCTTTTTGCTAAAAAACTAGTCCAATGTCATCTATTAAAATGGCCAATTAAAAATGTTAAAGGACGTTTTTATAGCAGCTGCTGAAGAAAGATAGAGCTTTAATTGTTCACCTGCTGCAGTCTCTCCAAAATGGTCAGCACATTCACACTGGCAACCTCTGAAGTTTTTCCCCACATGTCAGCCAGTGACTTCAAATTGCTAAATACATATTCAGTGTGTCTTGGATCTCAAAACACTTTCACACAAATACTGCAAAAGTGTTAAATAAGGAGAACACCAAAGTCAAATATGTTTTATTAGCTTGCAGTTCGTTACAATAGCAGCATGTTGTACCGATGCAAGAAACGATAACAAAGACTAGTGTAATGTTAGTCACGCTATTGCATTGTGGTTTTATTCATTCACAAGAAAATTGTGAATGAAAACACTATAAAATGGCCAAATTTGGTAACTATATCCAGAAATTCCTTTGGCAGGTGTGGTTGCGCTGGAGGATTTTGACTCATTTTTTTTTAACCTCTCTGTTTCTAAAGTTATGGCTATATTCATGATTGAATTAGAAAAGTTCTTCACATTTACAATAATTGGAAGCTCATACAGTAACACTCACATCTCTTAAAATATCCCACCGTAACTATAACTGTCAATAAAATACCCAGTCTTTAAGCTTCATCCTCAGCTGTGCATTTATCAGTGAAATATGAGGGAGAAGGCCCGTGAAGTGCATGAAGTCTCTTTTTCCTCGCCGGTTAACCACAAGTATTGATTTACAGAAAGACCAAGTTAATGTGTTGCCAAATCTCCAGCTGCAGAATCAACTAGCCTCGCTTCTAGGCACCGACACCAAAAAAAAAAAAAACGATGTGTCACAGATTATATAATTGCGTCAAAATTTCACAGTGGCTCTCCATACCCTAATTTCTGGTCAGTGCACTAACATCATGCAGAAAGCATGGCAGACCGTTGGTTTGGCTGAATTGTGGAGCAGCTTTCCCACACTGCTCCCTCCTCAATCGGTTTGCTTCTTGCCACTTTGCATCCAAGGCGGAATAAAAGCAGCCAGTCAGCGGAAACAGGGTTTTGAGGTTTTACTTTTATGGGAGGAAAAACGATTCAAAAGGCTGGTCGTCTTTCCTGTCAATGCACGAGTGTCATATGGATTTCAGTCTGGGATTGCATCAAGGTGAAGCATAAAGTTGGTGAAGTGGAACCTTTGTGTTGCTTCGTTGGTCTTCGTTTGTTTTTCCATTTACTCACACAAAGGCATAGATTTATTGCCATCTCAACTTGTGCAGGGTAGAATGTGTTTTTTAAAAATGCCCCATCTTCTAATTTCTGCTTTGTGGTAAGTGGACAGCAGTTCTGGTAACCCAGTTAAATGAAACCACTGAACATGACTCAAGCAGAATTACGAATACATAAAAATAAACTGCAGGCTGCGTTCTGTGTTTCAGCTGAGTCACATTTGCTTTTTAGCCACGTAAACTAATGAATCCCACCTGGTGGTGTTGGCTACACGTGTCGGACTCAAATTCACCACTTTTCAACAAAAGTGTTATTGTTTGTTTAAAGAGCCAGATTCCATTATCTAGGTTCCTTTAACAACTCCTGAATTTATTATAATCTCTTCCTTCTCTACATGATAAACTGGTCACACATAAAACATGATCTTACAAAGCTGTCCCAGCCTGTTCTTTGCAGAAACTAAAATCACTCAAACATCTCCAGAACATCTGAAGACACTTTGCCACTAAATTTTAGTGCCGCTCTTGATGATCTAAGCTCAGCTACAATATAATGATAGTGTGTAATTATAGGCTGGTTGTTTGATGGCTGCTGGAAAATGTAACGTTAGCTTGTATGCAGGTCTGAGGCATGGCTTGCATACATGTTTAACCGTGCTTGGTCTAATTTAGTTGGCTCCCAATGGGTTTTTGTGTATGACCTCAATATGTTACAGTTGAGAGCTGAAAAAGAAGATAAAACACTACTCTTTTACGTTTCCTTTTGGGCTTTAATTCTTTCATTTAGAGATGATTTATGAGTTGTACGTTCACTTTGATTAATTCATTTAATCTATAGAACTGTAGATCACAGAAAGAGAAAAAGTTACAACACTGTACTGTACTGTGTTATATGCCTGGTTTAACACTTTCACATTTTTTATATATATATCCTTTAATTGATCTTTATTAAATCAGTCAGTGAAGTCTCAACTGGCACCAAACATTGGTAAACCCAACCTCTGCCTCTCACAGCATTTCATTTTCATAGAAAGCTCTAACATTATAATTATGAACCAATTTTGGAGAGGAAGAGTCTCTATGGCAGTAGTGGAAGAATTCATTATAGCCTGTATCTAAGTAAAAGTATCTACACAGCACTTATGCAGAGTTGTTGCTGTTTCTGTTCTATGATTATGTGTAGAAACATTTAGATATTGAAGTTTATCCAGACGGAGGTAATTTTATCTATGTTATATATTGGTGAAGTATAAAATATCAGATATCCTTAAATTAAGTCCCTTAAACTTAACAAACAATATTTAAGATCGACATTGTCTTTCTATGACAGTTTATTTATATGGGCTTTCTCAAAATATGCATGAAAACATTTTTGTGATCATTGGTATTCTTTTGTGAAAATCATTTAGTGACGCCATCTATTCAGTAGCTGTTACTGGCGCTTTGATCATCATCACGATCTTCATCATCAGAAGCAGCTTGTCCAGTTGTCATGGAGCTGTAGACAGTCAAATTTCCGTTCATTTTCTTGTGCACTTTAATAGCTTCTCTGTCATACTGGACTAAAAAATGAGACTACGTAACGTTGGCTAAACAGCGGCAACAGGAGATAATTACAGGTTAACGTCTCATTGAATTTCAGAGAGCATTCTCCAGCCAGTTGCTCTACAGATGTTGTAAGTGACCTGACTGAGATGTATGAACAGAGGCAGGAACTTTCCAGTTGAGGGTTGATCACCTAATCACTACAGTCTGCGACCCTGCTGCTGAGGACAAACAGCCACGGGAAGGATGGCGTCTTACAATGACTGTAACTGCTGACTGGACTTGAATCAAACTAGGTCACTGTAACAAGTGAGTCAGAGCTAAAGTTGGAACGAAGCACACCTCTGATCTTTGTCTCCTCTCCGAGCTTTGACGTTTCCTTCTCAGACGGTCCCGCTGGTGTCTGGGTGTCAGATTCCTCGGGTGTGCAGTAACACCTGCTGCAAGACGACCACCACAAAGCACCATTCACTCTTTCGGCAGAGGGCACATCACACACTTCACTTGACCCTGTTCATCATTCTGTTAAATACAGAATAAATAGGTGGCAAAATCTAGAGCTGAGCCAATGACAGAGTGGGAATTATACTGTACGTAAACGATAATGACCACAGGTTTCCCTTCGACTGTAAATCTTAAACATCACTGACTGAGATGAGCTGTACACTATTTCTGTCTCTGTTTGTTCCCATTTCAATCTTTTCTATTGCATTTTTCATTTTTCATTTTCATTTTGAGGACACATTTTATCTTTTCCAAACTGTAGACAGATGGTTTTTATATGCTTTGAGCCATTTTAGGCAAATTTGTGATTTTTGATTTTAGGGCTGAATAAATTAAATTAACTTTGCAAGCTGTCTGCTTCGCCATGAGCACCAAAAGCCCCAAGAGTAACACATTAACTGGCCAGGTGTCAGTCTACCACTGAAACATTTCAACATCTGTTGGATGTTCATTGTCCCCGGAGGATGAATCCTGATGACAAATAATCCACTGACCTTTTCTCTGGCACCACCCACAGGTCAAAGTTGATATTTACATGTAAAATCTTAACATCTATTTGAATTTTTGGCACAGAAATTCATTGTTCCCAGAGGATGAAGCCTTTAGATGAAACCCCTCCTGTGCCTGAACGTTGTTTGAAGCAGCTGCCAACACAACTATAAATTCTTTGTAATGTTTATTATTCACAAATCCCTTTTTGTATGTAAAAACGAGTGTCTTTGAGGACACACTGTCCAAAAGTCTGCTCTGTTATCCCCATTCTTCACAATCAAACACATTTCGGCCTTTTCAACGACAGCAGGCGTGTTGGTTTTTGTTTAGGGGGATCTGTGTCCAATCTACTTTTACATGGTGCATTTGACCGAATACATTTTTATGCCGTTTCTTTCTTTGAAAGATGACAGGACACATAATGCATTGAGAGAGAGAAAAAAATGGCTGGGGGTGGAGTGGAGGTGTGGTCTAAGCTTTGCCACATGCAGGTTAATCCGTCTATGAATAGGAGACAAGTGCATGCAATATGTCTCTTCAAGTAATGGCAGCGTAAAAGCAACTGCTACTATACTTCGATGCAGTTTTGAGGCACGGTTTGTGCTGGTAAATATATTTTTCTCTCAGGGAGTTTTTTTTTGTTTTTTTTTCAACTTTTTCTTTGATTTTTGTCAAATGCAGGGCATCCTACACAGTCAGCTGGACCTGATGGAGCAGCTGCTGTGGTCTGTCACACAGGGACTATTCCTCTGATGTGGAGGATGCTGCAAACTTGTTATTACTGGAGTGGTGATGCATGCAAACATGTTCAATGTGGATTTTAACTAGTGAGTAGGGACATAAAATAAGAGGATAGGTCCAGCTCCTTCATCCTCCTTCTCCAGTGTAGGTGGCTGTGCTGCATTATCACGTCTGCAGCAGCAGCAGCAGCATCAGCTGCTGACTCAACTCACTATGGTTTATCCAAATGACGCTCAATGCATTTGTCGTTTCCCTGCAGGAGAAAAAAAAATACATTCAGGTCATTTCCTGAGCGCAGGCTTC
The DNA here is from genome assembly GCA_016801845.1 of Polydactylus sextarius. Taxonomy (NCBI): domain Eukaryota; kingdom Metazoa; phylum Chordata; class Actinopteri; family Polynemidae; genus Polydactylus; species Polydactylus sextarius. Next base: position 12,119,862 of record CM028927.1, read on the forward strand.
ACTTCATAGGCCTATAATATCGGTTATTTTAGATGTCATCCCTCCCAACCCCCCTTGACAGGCATGCGCCATCTCCAGCCCGATTGTTGGGTGAAAAAGTGGGCAGTTCAGGATTTCATATCTGGGCTTCACTTTCTCTCAACTCCCTCCTCTTCTTTCCAAGCCTCGGAGTCGGTCGGACAGCGGCTCCCCAGCTCCTGTTTTACCTGCGCAGAGCATCCAACACAGGCGCTTTCCTCCCTCACAGGACAGTCGCACTGCAGCAAGCTGAGAAGAGAGGAGCTGACGGAAAATACTTTTTACAGCCAAGAAGTCAGAGTCAGTCCATCCTGCATCAGCTGAAATGTTGCTGAGAGGATTTAGGTAAGGTTTTTTTTTTTTTTTTTTTTTTTGTCGTTCTGGGCTGATGACTTGGTGATGATGATGCGCATGATGCGGTTTTTGTCGTTTCAAAGTTCATTTAAACTCATAACGTCATTTAAAATGACGGTGTCATTCAATTTAAATAATAATAATAAAAAGAAATCACACTCTTAACCTGTTTGTCGGCTGCTTTCCTCAGCTCAGATCCTGAAAAATCTTATCAATCTGTCCGTTAAATGTCATTGTGAGATTGACGTAGTTATTTTAAGTTTCACTTTTGTTTCTCGTGAGCTTTTTTTCTTGCACAGTGTGGAAGTCTGACTTTTTTTTTTCTTTTTCATCAATGTGAAGCCCTGTAATATAAATTTTTTTCCATACAGGTGTACATGAAAATTTGAACAAAACTTCTTTTAAAACAAGGCTGCTGCTGTATTTATACTGTGAGGTCTCTGCTCCTGTAGCTGATTTTTGTCTTAAGTGCACATTTACCCTCTTTTGTTCTGTGTTTACCTCAGGGCTCAGGTGAACTTCAGTAATGAAAAGTGCTGACTTTTTTTAAGGGTCCCTCTTTCGATGTTTGATGGTCCACTGCTCTCTGATCTGATGTATATTTACCTCTGGAGCATGTGGCACTGAAACCACTGGATCACCTGATCCTATATAATGGTCAGAGAGATTTTTGTTCATTATCAAAAAGCTGGAATTTGCATATATCCAACAAAGTTATACATTTTTATGAATTGGCTTTGATGGAGTGGTGCCTGTTGTATAGATCCAAGGGTGGAGACATCACAGCTGATGTAGTAACCTTTGTTGTTATCTACTGTTGTCAGACTTTTTGAATTTCATCTGACATCATGGAATTTTTACAGCAATTCAAATATTCACAATGAATAATGAAGTAGGTCCAAATTTAAGTGCATTATTATTTAATTAGATATTAAATAAATAATCAAGTCTGCAGATTCAGCTGAAGTTGAAGAAGCTTCTGAAAAAAAAAAATCTAACTTTTGTTGTGTCCTTAAAAACGATACAAGAGTTCACTCATCGCAGATACTTTAAGCTTTAAAGATCTGTATCTTCTGTTTTTCTTTGGAGCTGAATCTAATGAGCATTAAGGCTAAATTTGTGATTTGTGATATTGGTCTACAGAAATACACTTGGTCATTCATCTCTTAAAAATAAATAAATCAATATGTGGTAACCAGTCTTATAAGAAGGACTTGGTAAAATTCAAAGTAAGATGTAAATTCAGCAGAGATTTCTGTTTTTTATTTGGTCCTGAAAATGGCAGGTACCATTAAATCTGGAGCATTAAGTTCTTGAAGCACTCCGTGCTTGTCTGCTTGTGAATAGCTGACATCTTAAGAGCTTCAAATTAAAGAGTTATTGACAGGAAAATGCCACTCAGCACTTCATTTATTGCCTTCAGTCAACTCAATTCATTGTTGGATGTCAGCAGCACATGACGGAGCTCAGACTGGAGACGCCCTGGTTGCCAAATACAGAGGGAATTCAAAACCACGTGTGTGTTCAGGGTTTATAATAGAGCGGTTGGCCACGCAGGCTGTGGTCCATCCATGGAGTTGTTGAGTCAGGACTGAGATCAGGTGTTTGTTTGGAACATCCTTTTACTGTTTCCCAGGCACACTGGGTGGTGAGTCATTTAGTGTGTGGCTTTGCCAAAATAACCATCTTGTTAGGAGGCAGACATCTGGTTTATCGAAGATGTCTATGAAATGTAGTTTGGGAGGTGGTGGTGATGTGATGTGTGCAGGCGCTGCGTTTGATGGTGCTGGGGAGCCACAGGCATGGTGATGAGGAAATAGTCTGACTTGGGTCAGATGGGGCCAACTTCAGTACCCAGATGCCATGTTGAGACAGATACTGAGAAAAAGACTTTGCACCATGTGCTGCCCGACCAGGCTCTTTTCTGAACTTAGTCTCCTCCTTTAAAGGACAGCAGCATCCGATCATGAATCATTCCCAGTCTAATTTTCTGACAGCTTTTGTGTTGAAAAATACATCCAGTGGCTGATATTTTGGTGCCACTGTGCAGACTGAGTTCCATGATTAGTGATTTAAGTTCTGGTGCTTAAGTTACCAGGCAGATGTCATCAGCATAGATGAATTAGTAGCATCTGGTCTTTGGGGGCTTCATTTTTCCAGAAGTTGTACCAGGTAATTTATTTGTTTTTGACCAGAAATCTGATCATTTTCCAGACTATCAGTAAGCAGGAATTCTAGAAAAGTAATCAAATTAGTTATTTATCAAATTATAACAAAAGCAAATATTGAATTTTGTCAGATCTTTTTCTCAGTAGAAAAGAAAATATTTGACATTGATATGGAGGAGTTACACCAACCCTTGGAGGGTGGAGGATAATAATGATAATTAGGAATAATACAGACTTGCCAAACTATCATTTTAAACTCCATCCATTTTTTGGTATAAATTGCGTACCTCCTCAAAGAATGTTGTGCCTTTTTTGAGCAATATATGTTGCACCTTATTCTGATTGTATATTTTGTCTGAACTCTCTACCCTTGGGCCCATAAATCTGAAAGTGAAGATGAAAGAAGAGGGATAAAGCCACAGCACTCATGTGGTAGACAGAGACTTAGACTAGAGTGGATTTCTTCTTGTAAAAACCCAATTACTGTGCATTTTTAGGAAAGTCCTACTGTATGTTATCATAGAGATACTGGTGCCAAAGCTAGGTCCAGCTCAGCTCTCCACAGAGCTTACCATCAGTCAAACCAGTGCCTCTTCATGTCAGAACTGGCCAAACTGGGATCAGTAATCATTTTCTGGCTTGTTAGTGGAGCCTGACTACAGCAGAGACCACCCAGATAGATACTGCAAGCAAGATTTTGTTTGTTAGTGCAGCACAGATATGAATTTCAGCATGCAGTTGTTTGTTCCTTGTTTACTGTTCCTTCTTACATCAACAATTAAAATTGACAGTGTTATTCACCCTCACCCTGATTTTTCATGTATGTCTTCTGCTGACTGTGCTTACTTGTCTGCATCTGCAGGAGCAGGAGACTGGATTAGTTCTGCTTGTGGTTAATGCACTGGCTGCAGTTTCTAGACCTGTAAATGCAGTGGGTGGCATTGATTTTAGCTTGACTTGCCTTCATTGTTACTCACATTAAGAACTGCAGAGCAATCCAGAGATGGCAGGGACAGAGACTTATAAAACAAAAAAAGTGACCATATGTAAGCACACACTCTAACTAAAGTTATACCATTTACTGTGTCTTAATGTGTCTGTTCCCTTTGTACGGAGCCTGCTTAGTCTCAGTGGTTTGAAACTGAAAAGATCGAGAGAAAAGAAGGAGAAAAAGCAAGCAAGTGTGCCAGTGCCCTGTCCTTTAATTTTGCCTGAAGTCTTTTGTAAGGGAGTCGCTACGAAGTGAAAGCACAGTGTGCAGCTGTCCTCCTGGTCCACTGCTCGCTTTTTGTGAGACGTTTTCTTGTCAAGAATACTAATAGTGATACCAACTCTGTGGAGTCCACCCAGCTGGGGAGGGAACAGACAACAATTATGTTGCCATCAAAGGAGGCCATTTAAATTATCTCAATTTAAGTGAGCTGTGTTTGTGTACACACATAATGTGAAAAAGTTGATTTTACTATCACTTGTTTGTCTGCTTTGACCCAAAGGATAGGATCTTGTCAGTATTTCTATATTTTAACTTTCACGTGATAGAGTGATAGAGCTCGGGCAGTGATTTGTGGAGAGTCTGATGAACATCCAGACCTGAGTGAGACACACTGCCATCTTATGTCTGTTCATTAACACTTCATTTCGACACAAATTATTAAGGTTTACAGATACAGGTGCAGTTCTCCCTCTGTTGTCTGGGTTGAATTTCTTTGATTTTTGCCATGCTAGTAACAACTCTGATCTGGTTTAGAGTTCTTCTGAACTTCTTCAAAACAAAGCCAGCACAAATATCTACTCTGAAACATTGCAAGTGTTTTAGAAACCTCTTTGATTAAGTATATTTATATACGACTCAATCTCTGGTGGATTCAAACCACATTCATACTTTGACTTTTTGAAATGGCTGTCCCACAATGCATTGCATAAAGGAAATGGAGGAGCAGATCACGGGTGGAAATAATTAAACCTAATTGCTGCAAGAATACCTCAGAAGAAAAAAATTAACCTTTTATTCAAGGGAAAGTATTTTGACCTCTTTTGTGTGAAGTGTAATTACCAGTAGCTCACTCTAATGGACTGACTGATGCCTGATGCTGCACAATTTCACATTGGTAGTGAAATATACACAGAGCAGGTTGTGTTTTTAAGGTCACTTTCAGCTTTTCAGGTGCAAGAAATGATGATTTGTATATTTGTCAAGTGTAAGGTCAGTTGGATAAAAGTGTAGTCATAATACATACTGCTGAATATTTTTCTCATTTGGAGCTGCTTTTTTAATGATGAATAGGCATTTGCAGCCTCGGGAGGTTGTGTGAGGTCAGTGTGAGCATCCTGCCATGCCTGCTGGGTTAATAACAGGGCCAGACTGGTGACGGAGAGCTGGCAGTATACTGCTGGGCTGAGACGCTGTGTCATTAGCTCCCGGAGGTGATGAATGGCTTGTGGTTAGGAGCCTGTGCGCTCGGCTTCCCTTTGAAAACCAGAGAAGTTGCTCTTTTAGGCTGCATGGTTACGCCTTAAGATAGGGTTTGTTTTTATTTTTTTACTTTTATTTTTCAAGGGAATTATACCAGTCTTTTATACATATACATGATTTAAAGGTCAATTTAATTGTGACATTTGATTCAAATCTTTAACATTATATTTTATTATGTATTTCTTATATCATTGCATAACATGAAAATTAAACATTGACTCTTTAACAGCCTTTTTTCTGTTTTTTCATAAGAATACTTTACACATTTACTAATAAAATTAATAGCATTCATTTTCTTCACCTCCTTTATATTAATGAGAACAGACCAACTATTAGAGACATATCTCAGTATAATGCTAAAACAACAAAACATTTTTTTAATCTGATGGAAATTTCAAAACACTATCTTTACTCTCAGCTCTCTGTACATGTGCAAGACTGAAAGCACAGCTGTTGGGTTCTGTAGTAAGGATACTATAATGTAACGGTGTACAGGTTGCGACCTTTAATTGAACAATAAATCAATTTGGTGAAATCAATAGAGCATGTTCCCCTGACTAGCTGAACCAACACAATACATGACTTCCAGTATCTGAAATTTCCTTACCAATAAAAGGTTAAACGTGTGAAATTGCAAAGAGGAGATTAATATTTCATTCATTGTTTTATGTCCATTTCTTCCATGATTTACTTTAGGAATTCTTTATTAATCAATGTCTCTGCCGAAGTGTTTCTCATCTTCATTTTTTTTTTTTTTTTGCATTTGCATTTGCCTCTTTATTTCCATAGATATGTCCAAGTTCTGTTACTTCTCTGTGCAGTCTGCTGCCTCTCTCTGGCCTTCCCCACGCAAACGCCATCTGCCTATGGTATGTTGACATTTTCCAATTATCTCTTACTATTGAGGAAAATATTCTTTAAGCATAAAGCACTCTGTATCAGAGAAACCAACATAATATCCCATCTGGTGTTTGTCTTTCAAGTCTAAGTAGATTATAGAAAGGTACATTTAAAAGTGATGGCATGGTTCACTGTTCTCAGCAAATTTAGAGAGCTGCTCTGATCTTCACGCTCTGTATGTTTTATCTTTTTATCTGCAGATGATGTCCACTCCCTCCAGGTGACCATCCCCCACTCTAGACAGATTTTTGTGCCACTGGGCACCTCCATCTCCATCCCCTGCTTGGTGTCGCTATCCTCCACACCCACCACCGCCTCCTCCTCCTCCTCTCCTGTTGTACCGCGGGTCAAGTGGACCGTGGTGTCCAACGGGGTGGAGACGCAGATCTTGGTGGCGCGGGGTCAAAGGGTGAAAGTCAATGAGGCGTACAGAGATCGTGCCGCATTGCTCAACTACACGGCCACCCCTGACGATGTGTCACTGTGGCTGGGAGATTTGCGCAGCAGCGACTCGGGTCACTATCGCTGCGAGGTGCAGCAAGGCCTGGAGGACGCCAGCGACCTTGTACAACTCAAGGTCAAAGGTAACAAAATTGCAGTAATTAAGATTTTCATGACCAAAAGTAGCATTTAGTGTTAGTAATATAGGTTTCAACATAGTTTAAAACAACTTTAATTAAAAAAAAATTCCTGTTCCAAAACACAGCATATAAATCAAGTCTGTTTTGCCAAGTTTCTTTACTAAATAGAATGATATATTACAATATATGTGTATTCTCATTCAGTCTCCAGGAGAATTGTAGCAAGTGCTTTCCAAATAATCACTTGTCACTTGTGTCAAATCATCCTCTATGGTCTTGTTATATGAATGTTTTGTATTCTCTGAATCTAAAAAGTATTTATAATAATTGATTAATTCTGCGTGTTTGTTCATGTTTGTGTTTTTAGGTGTTGTGTTTCACTACAGAGACGCCTTGGGTCGATATACGTTTTCCTTCCTTCAGGCCCAGAGAGCTTGTGAGTCCATCGGGGCAGAAGTCGCCACTGCTGACCAGCTGCTTGCAGCTTATTATGATGGATATGAACAGTGTGATGCAGGCTGGCTGGCAGACCAGTCTGTCAGGTATCTCATCACTTCTGTAACACTGACGTCATACATTAAAGACTCCAACTTTACATGGAAATAGCATAGATATATTGACATTAACATTTTTCCAAACCTGAGCCCTGTAACCACCAATGTATTGGTAAATCAGACTTTAAGAAACTTTAAAAATATTTTTAAAGAAACGCTGATTGTTCCAATTAATTTAGGTACCCAATCCAAGTGCCCCGTGAGGCTTGCTATGGAGACATGGATGGACAACCAGGAGTGAGAAACTATGGGACAATGGATCCAGATGATCTTTTTGATGTTTATTGTTATGTGGAACAAGTTGATGGTATGAATAACATATATTTCTATGGTTAAAATCTCACATATTTCTATCATGCTATATTTGCATATGAACATGAGAAAATTAATGATCCAGCTGAGAGAATACTGCACATGCTATGAAATAAGATAATGAACCCTTAACAAATATATTTTGTGTTTGCAGGAGAGGTGTTCCATGACTTTGTCCCACAGCAGTTGACATTCGACGAAGCACAGTCATACTGCAGAGCTGCAGGAGCAGAGCTGGCTACAACTGCGCAGCTCTACGCAGCGTGGAGTGAAGGTCTGGATCGCTGCAGCCCCGGGTGGCTGTCTGACGGCAGTGTGCGTTACCCCATCATAACCCCCAGAGAGCGATGTGGAGGGCCTCAGCCAGGTGTCAAAACTGTCTATCGCTTTAGCAACCAAACTGGTTTCCCAGAGCCGTCCAGCCTGCATGATGTTTATTGTTTTAAAGGTGAGTGGTTTGACCATAAGGGAAACTGTGATGAATGATATGAAATAAAACAAAGGATAAATCTCGTCTTCATCCTTCTTGCATCTATTACTTATTACTTGTCTGTCCTCTACAGACCACAGAATCACTCCGACTGATATTCCTATGGACTACATGGCCACAGAGTCTGAAAGCATTGATCAAGATGTTGTTATTCTTAGAGAAGCAGATGAAGAGCTGCATCTGAACCAACATGAAGACCAAGTGGAGCGAGAGGTTCTAAGTGAGCTTGAATCTTTTCCCATTGTCTCACGGCCCTCCGAAACCTACAATGTCCCTCAAAACACATCACTGCTGCCCAGTGTTAACAATGAGACAGATTCCCACCAGAACTTGAACGACACCTCACACCACTTTGAACCTGCTAATACCACAGGGCTCCCCAAACTATCATATGAACCTTTCACAGATTCAAAGCCTGAGACGCAACCATCTGAGAGGCCCAAGGACTCCCAAGAGACCAACTTTGTTTTAAACAAAACACTGGCTAATTACAATGAGACAGATAGCAACCACACGCAAGAGGAAAATATTCTGAAGGCAACCGTTATTACCCCTGACATCATGATGCAGGTGGAGTTGGAGGAGACGGCAGTAACCAGGCCTGTGCCTGTCTCGACTGACTCACCAAGAGAAGAAGGAGAGCATCAAACTCTAACCACCCAAGCTCCCATAAAAACAGAAACTTCACTGTTCCTCCCTCTTGATGGGTCTGGAGATGTTTCTCAAGGTACAAATTTAAGTATATTTTAGCATTATGACATGAACTAAATGCTAATATTAGTGTGCTAATGTGTACACAATGACATTGCTAACCTACTCTTTAGCAATTATAAGGTTTACTATCTTCACCATCCTAGATCAGTGTCTCAGCATGCTAACATTTACTGCTTTGCACTTAACACTAAAACACTACAGCTGAGGCTGGTAGGAATGCCCTGCAGCTATGCAGGTATTTGTTCATAAAGTACTATACACACAAAGTCAATTCAAAGTCAGTCCATCTACAAGCTAAAAATGTTGTAGAACTTCCAGTGAAAAATATCAGGAAATATTACGACAGTTTTCTCCCTGCAGATCACCAAACAAAACTATTTTTTCTACAATTTAAATTTAATCCCTACAGTGGTTAAGATAGTGACTGACAGTTATGCCACCAGTATGACAGAAATTATGCATTTCTTAAGATTAACTCCAAACATGTTTTATGATTTTTTTTTTCCAGAGAGTGACATTGAATCAGTTGGTGACATCACCACATCAGAGTCTTCTACTTCTGACTTCACCACTCAGCTTCCATCATCTGCTTCACCGAGCAGCACGACTGCTGGGGACGGGACTGCACTCCCAGATCCAACTTCTTCATCTGGATCACAAAATACTGACAAACTGGGCCTTGATGTTTTCTCAACATCATCAGCACAGTTATGGGAGTCTTCCATCTCTAAACAAGAAGGAAGTACAAGCTTAGAAAGTGAAGACAAAGTCAGCACAGAAAGTGGGGAACAGCTACATCTGACAACAGTTGAAACTGACCTTGTTTCGGGAGTAAGTTTAGCTGCCACCGAGTCTCCTGAGGGGTCAAGAACCCCTCAATTGCCTACTCATTTCACCACAGCACAATTTCAGACATCGGGTTACAGAGTGTATTTGGAAACTGCTACCACTGCTTATGAGGAGGCAAGTGGACAGGAGCCAGATACATTTACTGCAATCCTTGGAGAAGATGTTAAAATTGCTCCAACACCTGAAGAGAATGTTACAGTTATCCCAATCCTTAAAGAGGAAATCAAAATCTCACCAACTGTCAAAGAGGAGGCTAAACCTGAACATGAAGTTCAAGTTTCCCCAACTCTTGAAGATGGCATTACAGTTACCCCAAACCTTGAAGATGGCATTACAGTTACCCCAAACCTTGAATATGGCATTACAGTTACCCCAAACCTTGAAGATGGCATTACAGTTACCCCAAACCTTGAAGATGGCATTACAGTTACCCCAAACCTTGAATATGGCATTACAGTTACCCCAAACCTTGAAGATGGCATTACAGTTACCCCAAGCTTTGAAGAGGAAGTTACAGTTGTTACAGTGGCAGCAATCCATGAAGAAAGAACTACTGTTGCCCCTATGCTTGAAGAAGTTAAAATTGCCCCTACTATTGAAGAAAAAGTTATTTCTTCAACCTTGGATGAAGAAGAAGAAAATGGTACATCAACCACTGAAGAAGACGATAACGTTTCATCAACCATTGAAGAAGAAGCAAATTTTGCCTCAACCATTGAAGAAGAAGCTAATGTTACCTCAACTATTGAAGAGGAAGCAAGTGTTGCCTCAACCATTGAAAAAGAAGCAAATGTTTCCTTAATCATTGAAGAAGTTAATGTCACCCCAACTGTTGAAGCAGAAGCTACTGATTCTACACCAATAGAAGAAGATGCAAACTTTTCCTCAACTTCAGGGGAAGAAGTTAAATTCGCTCCTACAATTGAGGGGGACTTAACTATCTCTCCTTTTGATTCTCAAACATCCAACTTGCCTCTTTTGACCACCACAACTGAACCCCAAGAGTCTCTGAACGATCTTGAGTATGACAGAAAAACCTCCTCCATCACCTCTACTGCAGCTCCAGATTCCCCCTCAAGTACAAAGCACAGCGTTGCGACCACACAGACGATCACCGACACCACCAAAACCACCACTCACTGGTCCAGACGCACCTGGAGTCCTACCACTTCAACACCAAGAGTTTTCCACAAGACGACAGAGCCCCAGAAGGTGACGCATCTCATACCACCAGTGGATCAGGGTCTGGTGGATGTTGAGTTTAGTCTCACCCAGCCTCCCACCCTGCTTATCATGCCCAATGAGAGGGCAGCAGTAGGCGGTACAGGGAAAGTTTCAGGTAATGTTAAAGTCACTCTCATCAGCTTAACCGTCCTCCTCTTGCTACTCGGCGCAATGATGCACTAAAATCCCTGGTCTGTCTTCTGCCCCAACCTACCTTTGCTCCATTTCCTGTAAAACACCTCCACTCCTTTTCAAACGACTTCCCACGTTTCCCACGTTTGTTTCACTTGTCTCAGAAAGCCCACTCACCCTTCTGACTCCTCCCGCTTCTCACTTCTGTCCTTGTGATCCCACCACCCCTTCAAGATACTCACACTGGGACAGCTCCCATTTGACATTTGTCAACAGTCCACTCTCGTTTATGCATGATGTTTTCTTCCTCATCCAAAGATTGACTTCTGTGAAGTACTGTAATATAGTGGTATGCTTGAATGAATGTTGTAGTGCTTCTTCTACACGATATGTGATTTTGTGAAAGAGTGATGGTTATAGCATTGGTAAACATTTCACAGAACCTTGATCAGTGGATTTTGTTTTCAGACAACTCATATCTTCACCAAACAGGTTCGACTTACTCTCTTTACCACCATTGTCTTCCTGCTAACTGTCAAAACTCACCGTTTTTTGCAGTAATCTGGAAGTATCATGACAAAGGGACTTGATCTTTCCCTGTAACAGCAATTATGTTGAATGTAACAGCACTGACCAGTGCGATCGCAATAATGTTTTATATTTAATCCATAACTGTCAGGTCAGCAACTGTTAAATGCTGCTCTTTTTTCTCAGATATTTAGACGTTTATTGCTATTCAGTCTAGTTCCATAAGCACAGATTATTATTATGTTTATAAGCACAAGTATTGTTGTTGATTTTTGGTGAATGTTAGCATTTAGCAACATATTGTTAAATGTTCTTTATGGGTCATTAATGTTTCATATTCATGTTCTATTGTTTAATCATAAACATTTAAGATTTGTATAGTATTGTGTTTTTTTAGGTGCAATAATGATAAAGTCAACTAATTGATGTTTGTTTCTCGTCTCACCGTCAGTTGAAATCTGTTATTTTGCTTTCCTTCAGTCTCAAACATTTTATTTTGAAATTATGATCATTTTGAACATTAGTTTCAATGTAGCCGCAGTGAACTACATTGTACGGAAGCCTGTTGCTGCTAAGAGAAGAAAGAAAAAAGTTGGGCATGTTAAAGTAAAAATCCTGAAAAAAATCACTCCATGTAATGGTAGTATATCATATTTTTGCATTTGCAATAATTATGCTTATTATGAATAACTTTACATCAGTTTTCTGTCTTTTCCTGGCCCTTTTCCAGGCTTCTGTACAATTGGCACTCGTCACTGTTACCGATCTCAACTCCAGAACCAATCCAGGGAATTGCCTTTCAATATAGTAGGCAGTTACATCTGATTAAGTTTAAAATTTTAATCATTGAACAAGTCAATTTTTTTTTTTATGGAGGACATTTCTTTACAGGAAAACTCTGCATGCTGTACTGTTCATCACATCCAACACATTTATCCCAGAACAGAAGTTAAGTCAGAACTTAAAAATGCACCGAATCATCAGCATCTCAGAATAATTTTAATTTACTGCATCTTTACCCAAAATCCTGCCTTTAAGTCAAAGTTGTGGTAACAGTGACACTCAACAACATACAGGATGTAGTACCTAGAAATACTAGAAAGAGTCAAATGTATATTTGACATTTTCACATTTTAAAACAGTACTTGAAAATATGAATCACATTAATCTTGGGAGGTCAATGATTGAAAACTAAATGAAATAGAGGAAACACACAAGATGTTCTACTAAAGTGTTTTCATTTGACTTTCTTCATCATGGTAGTGACCCTGTCAGATTTACCCACATATACGTGTTCTCAAACTCACACTTGATTCTACTAACAAGCTACAGTTAATCAAGCTACAGGTTCTCAGGTACAGTTGTGTTTTATGCTTCTTTGTTCACCATCTCCTGCTAAGTGTACAGGTTTGATTGTTAGCGTGTCACTATTCATGGTGAAAATTAGGGAAATGGTTGAACTTATATATTGCGTATCTCAGCAATATAAATTTTTTGAGTGCTCACTTTTAGAGGACATTTGTCAAGCATCTGACAATTATGTTTTACAGTTTTTTTTTTTTTTTTTTTTGACATTGAGCAGATGATCTTTCATCTCAACTCCACGTATTTCCAACAAGTCTTCATTTGGTGAGCAGTTTTAGAAATTGGTCTGTTCATAGTGATAAAAGACTCTTTTTGCAACACAGTGGGAAAGCCACTACTCATTCAGTAATTCATATTAATAACCTCACATCACCATTGCCTTCAAGCAGTTTATTGTTATGTGAGGAAAATTGATGTGCGACTAACAAACATTGGGAGTTTGTGCAGTCTTCACTGAAAGGGGTGAGAATTGACCCAATGTTCCCGTTGCCATGCAAACTTGGGACAAAAAAAACTTTGATTATTGTGAAGATGCCAACATGGGTGACAGCACAAAGTTTTGTTGTTTCATACATAAGACTTGAAAGCAAGTTTGATAGTTTTCATCCCTCAGCTGTGTATTTTTCCACAAAACTTCTGCTTTGACTGCATGTGATTCTCATTACACACGTGTAAGGTAGTTATTACCTTTCATACACCCTCTGACTCAAAAAGAAAGCCGTCTAAATAGCGGTGTGTGAGTGTTAAGTATAATGACAGACACCACAGTTCTTGTTTATAGGGTGTCAGAGGAAACAAATAAACCAATTCCCCTTGTAAAATATTCAGTTTCAGTTTTGACCCACATATCATCATTTTACCCCTTTTTTTACTACAAATTTATAAAGTTAAACAAAAACTCCTGATCCTTTTCTTTCTCTTTTAAACTTCAAACAACTTTAAATGGCTAACACCTGATGGTGACACATTGCACGGAGCTACAGCAGTTTGACAAGTCACATTTTCGCTGATATATAGACAGAAAAACTTGAGTCTTAAATGAGAATGCACACATTTTGTGAGCAATTCAATTCTTATATTAATCCAGGATGTCTAAGAGTAAGTTGAGCAGTCACATGATGCAACACCAACTAGCAGAAAGTCCCTGAAATAATCAACATCAGATTACTCATAATCAATGGAGGCTTTTCCAATGTGGTGACTCAATGCCAGGGATCATTATCAGTCACTGCTGTGTATTTGTATCCACAGTGGATGTTTAATATGCTGCAATATCTTACAATCAAACATACTAGTAAAAATATACGTATACTCTATTTCTGCATAGAAACTGACAATATACTTTGATAAAAAGTAGCTGTAATAATATAACTGCAATTTAAAAGAATCAATTGTCTCAATCACAATAATCTAAGTGAAACTACATAGATAAAGTTCTCAGTAACCAGTCAGCTTTCGCCTAAAAATAGAAGGATCTAATAACACAGTGTATTGTCATGACTCCACCTTACACAATCTTGATATGAAAAACTCATCATTAAGGAGGAATGGGAGAAAAATACTGATAATGGAAGACCCACTCACCTAACCAGCTCTGAGAAGACCTGAAGAGTTTTCCACATCATGAAGTTTGTCCTCTGCTGCCATCTGTTGGCTCATGGATCATGATGCTGGGACCTGATGTGTCTTGAAATATGACACTCTTGAGTTAATTGTCCACGTCTGTTTTCTTGTTTACACATATATATATATTTAATGCATGTAGATTTTTTTTTTTATCTTAATTTACATTTTTTTCTGTATTAGAGGTAATTCTAATTAGTAAAGAGGATGTAGGATCAATAGCGTTAAGTAACTTAAAGTTTTTAAAGAGGGACAGTGATATTAATTCTTGTAAGTTGTGTAAGTCATTATTCATTATTTCTTACTCTTTCCGATGCAAATCCACCCTTTTCAACTTTCATTTGTACTTTGTACATACATGGAAATGTTTCATTTTCTGTTTACTTTTAACAGAAACATATTGTAAAACACACACACACACACACACACACACTGTGTCCTGCGCTCTCATGTGACCCAAGCAGCAGAATAATCTACTAATTGTTTTCCTTCTGTCGTGTTTCAGATGCCTGTCTCGATGACCCCTGTCTCAATGGAGGAACCTGCACAGACCAAGACGGGCAGATTAAATGTCTGTGTTTGCCAACATATGGAGGAGATTTCTGTCAGACTGGTAAGCTATGTAACGTACTGTGTTTTTTTTTTTTGTTTTTTTTTAATGCTTAATCACTGAAATGTATTAATGGCTTAGCTTGTAATCTTGATCTTTATTTTTGTTAGTGCAATATTAACTTCAGGAAAAATAAAATTCCTTGGTGCATTTGATCAATTGTATTTATTATCATTTTAATTATAGTTTAAAGTCACATTCAGATTTTGTGCCTTATGCCATGTTACCTGAGTCATTAAGGCAGCTGCCTGTCTTTATTATCACTGAAACAAACAGAAACTTTTAATCAAACAAGGCTTTCATTTTTTTACATATGGACTTAATGAAAAAGAAATGTCAATGAATTGTTCTTTTCCTCTGTGTTTTGTTCAGATCTGGAGCGTTGTGAAACAGGCTGGGATAAATTTCAGGGTTTCTGTTACCGACACTTCAGCCAGCGTCTGAGCTGGGAAGTGGCGGAGCAGCACTGTCGCATGCAGGGAGCTCACCTGGTGTCCATCATGACCCCTGAGGAGCAGAGTTACATCAACAGTAGGTTCACTGTCGCCAACTGAAATCAGATAGTTTAGCCAATATGTCTGATTTATTCATTGCTCTGTGGGGACTGAATGTTTTATCTCATTGTCCTCAGGCAACTACAAAGAATATCAATGGACTGGTCTGAATGATAAAACTATTGAGGATGATTTCCGCTGGTCTGATGGAAACCCACTAGTGAGTAATATTTGAAACCAGGAGAAACAAATACACACATGGGCTTTTGGACAACTGATGAAACTCTTTGCATTTCCATATATTATATTATGAATGTTATTTCCTTGTATGCAAACAAATCTACTGAAATTATTTCTTTCCATGTTTAAAGCTATATGAGAACTGGTACAAAGGACAGCCAGACAGCTACTTCCTCTCTGGTGAGGACTGTGTGGTGATGGTATGGCACGATGACGGGCGCTGGAGTGACGTGCCCTGCAACTATCACTTGGCCTACACCTGCAAGAAAGGAACTTGTGAGTACGAGTGAATAAGGAGAGTGAATGAACAGTGAAGTCATCATTTTAAAGAAAGTTACTAATGTGTGACCTCTACAAGTTGTGAATAAATATAAAAACTAACTCATTCATCTTCTCCCACAGCCTCATGTGGTCCACCTCCAAAGGTCAGAAACACCTCCACATTTGGAAAAACTCGGCAGAGATACGAAACCAATGCGGTTATACGTTATCACTGTGCCAAAGGTTTCCAGCAGAGATTAAATCCTGTGATCAGGTGTCTGTCTGGAGGCGTGTGGGAGAGGCCCCAAATTCAGTGCATCCCTGGTGAGACGAGAGATTAGCTCAACCTTTAAAAGGTTTCATGAAATGCAGCTTTAGTTGGCGGTGATCTTCTAAGACACATAATCTGATATGAGGTGATTATATATTTTCAGAAGGTGGAGGTCCAACCCAGAACCCCGAAGTAACGTCACCGACTGATGACAACTTTGCAGCGGCTGAAGATGATTTTGAAGCCACTAAAGCGAAGCCGCAGTACTGGGACATCAAGTTTTAAAAGCAAAAACAAACAAACATCTGCCATGCTTTTACCTGTCTTGTTTTCTTAAACTCTGCTGTTGTTACATGACAAGGTGTAACAAACCGAGTGCTTTTACCAATGAAATCTCAAACAGGACAGAATGCAGAATAAACCACAAGATTATAGAAACACATGCACATCACAAACCAACCTGAACTGAGCTTCCTCTTTGCCAAGTGGCCAAAGGAGTGGCTTCAATTTATCTAGAGGGAGACATTGTTTACTTATTTACTTTAAAAAATTCCTATTTTTGATGTCCTTTAAAACACTTTCTAATGTATTTACTTAAGGAGATGTTAAAGGGTTAATGCACGGACTGGCAGAGCTAGAAAAAAAAGGTCAAAATAAATTGATTAGTAGAAAGAAATACAATAAACGTGCCAGCTCCCAATCTACGTTAATAACTGTTCTCCTTGTGTTTTATGTTACATCAACAACCTTTTTATAAAATGGTGCTAATGTCTTCAGTGACCTTCGTTTCCAACAGAGATTTGTGTTTTTCAGTGTAATGTAAGTCAGAGTAGAGACGTGTTCCTGTTTTTTTTCAAAGAATCCTACAACTCCAAAGCACAAACCAACAATAAATAAATACTGTACATACATTAGTTTTCACACCTGTGATTGCTATTCCGCATTTTTTTTTTAGAGAGAAACCTTTGATTTCCAGCAGACACAGTTTTGTTCGTCAGCTTTATGTTGTAATAAAGTTTTGTAGAACAGAGCAAAGAATAAATCGTTCTCTTATTTTACCTTTAAACACTGTGTGTGGGCTTCTTTTCACAGGGCTGGTCTCTGTTTTTAACAGAAAAAAGTAGCAATAGAGTGACTCCACAATGCTATATAAGTCAAGTCAAGTAAAAAGTAGATGAACTAGAAAGGTCAAACAGTTAAAACTATTGCTTGAATTCTTGTTTATGAACTAATTTATTCAAGATTTTCAGATCATAATAAATGAACAGATAAATTCTCAATGTGAAATTTAAATAGATTTTTTTGCTTTTTTAAATAAACTTTTATAAACACCCGAACTTTATTACCAAATTAAAAGATACGAGGGAAAAAAAAGGGATCAGGTGACGTGATTGTAAGCACGTGCGTCCCACCTGTTCATTGCGTCACGGTTTCGTCATTGCGTCCGAAAATACGCGGAAAACTGGGAGGAAACTAGCGACAACAAACACCAAAAGTAAGTGATGCAGACATTTTTTTATAACTATGTGCATTTTATCAGAAAGTTGAAAAGCGTTATTTCTCTGAAACTCTTTCCGAGAACCAGGTGTGATATATGAACATTGTTTGATTGTTTGTTATGTTGTTGTTAAAACGCGACGCATGAATCACCTGACGCAGGTGAGTAAATTAGCTTGAATGACACATTTCCACCTCAACCCGGTTGCTTTACTGAACAAACATTGATTTTACAGAAAAAAAACCACTGTGGTTTTTCCTGAGGTTACCAACAAGTTACGATATTTTAATCTCATTTTTAAATCCGCAGGGTTTAATTTGATTAGACTTGATTTGACTTGATTTGACTTGATTGAATGTGGAGATGAGTGTGTTACTCTGCCACCAGGTGGCGCCGTCGCCCTGTAATTAGATCGAACAGATTAAAGGAAATATATTGGCAAGATGTCAGGGAACACTGAAGTGTTTGATATCACAGCTGAGCCCATATTAAATATTTTGATCACGACCATATTAACATGAGGGAGAAGCTGAAATAAACAAAGCTGCCACCAACACTGGTTTCTCTGAGATACACGATGGTCGGCAGGTATTCAGATAAGAAAACTTCAGTATTTGTTACATGTGTTGTTTGGATACTTCAACGTTGATGCTTGTTATTCTATTATTTTATTACTAAACAAAAGGCTCACATTGTGCTTTATTTTCCATCTTCCTTCTTGAACATATCTCTTCTTAAATGCATTGACCTGAATGTGCAGCTATTTTTTTCTTGCGTAAGACATAACAGTACAAAAAGTAATTTAAAAAAATAAAATAAAATGAATTTTTGCAGTAAAGGAGATAAAAGTGAATTAGGCCATTTGCAGTTGTATTTGCTGTATCATCATCCTGTGTATCGTGTAAAACCTGAATGTTAGCTGCTTTTTTTTATTGTCATCAGACATTTCTAATTCTTTTTTTTTTTTTTTTTAGATATAAAGATGTGCAGGTCCAGATCTTTACACCGAAAAGCCATTTTTTCTTCTGTTTTACATAATTATATATGGGATGTTTTGAGGTTTTGGGTTGTAAATGAGACTAAACAAGCAACTGGATATATCATTTTGGTTTTTTGGGAACTCCTGATTCATCAGATTGATACCCAACTGTATCATTAAATCAGAAATTCAGTATGATTAGTGCAGTGGTGGAAAAAATTATGATGCCACAGAGCAGAAATACTCTGTAAGAAAAAGTCCCGCATTCAAAATACTCATTATATAAAATTGCCCCTTTCACAATAATGTATGTTAAATTAGTGGTTTATGATATAGATACATTAATGTATATACCACTTTAATGGCGCAGCTGATAAAGATGGGGCTCATTTGAATGGATTTATACACTGGTGAGTAGCTTATGAGTTCCTCCTGTGGTTAAATAAAGTTTTATCTCATTTTAACCTGAGTTAATGGATCATAATTTATTTTATAATGTGCGAGAGCACTTTCACATCAAAATAAACAAGAACCACTTTTCTTTCTAAGCAATTTGCCACTGAACAAAGCATTGATCCTGAAACAGATCCACATTAGTGCTGCTCAGTGGCCAAAAATATAGGCTTAAAGTTGCTCCAGGCAGCTCCCCGGTGTGCAATACGTATGCGTGCAGCCCTCCTTCCTTCTGTTCCAGCTTCAGTTAAATTGGACAGATCCACATTATCAGACCTGATCAAAGGCCAAAGTTGAATTCATAAAGCAGGGAGGATGTTCGGAGAGGTGTTGGAGGCTTCAATAGCGTCACACAGCTCAGCCTGAATGCGGAAGGCTGGTGTCCGTCCCCTTCGTCACAGAGCTGATAACTCGGCTCCAGATGGGGTTGTATTGTGGCCTGTGACCTCAGGGTCACAGGGTCAAAGCAGAGTGAACAGAGGCCAGACCTTAAGGACTCCACACAGAGTTCCTCTTTCTTCTAAGGACGCGTGGCTCGCTAATTGAGGGCCCACCTCCCCAAAGCCCAAGTGCGAGGTCCTTGACACTCAAAAATGACCGCTGGGGTAAATGGCAGAGAGAGGGGGGAAATGAATAAAAAGGAGTGAGTTGTAATTATTGTTGAATGCCTTGCTAGAGCTGCAAACAATGTATTTCTTTCATTGTGCATTATTTATTTTTATTGATTATATTTTAGTCTATAAAATGTTGAAGTATCAGAAAATGGCAAGAATTGATGCCACTAAGTCATGCAAGCCCAATTTTTTTTCTTAACCAACTGCCCAAAACCATATCAACTGAAAATATCCTCAGTAAATGTTGATATGAAGCTGAGAAATTTGAGATGGAAGCAGCAAATGTTTTTCTGCGATAAAAGACTGAAAGGAAGAATGTATTTTATCAAAACTGCCGACCAATTTTCTGCCAGTAGTTGACTTACTAATCTAATTGTTTCTAATCTGAATTCCCCCATTTGTTAATAAAGAAACATTCACGTGTGCTCCACATT